>CM034315.1:24175315-24883662 GCA_019925795.1 Dendrobium chrysotoxum | reverse complement strand
AATCTTTAAATGTAAAGCAGTCATTATATTGGTGTGACCCAACATGCGGTGATACGGACAAAAGGTGGGATCATCCCTCTTATTTAGCTCATTCGGCTTCATGGCCTCTAGCAATTTAAAGTCTTCTATCTTTAATAAACTTTTAAAAATTTTCCTTACTGGCTCTCTTTTAAATGGATAGACTTTTTCCATCTTCTCTTTAAAAGATATCAAGAAAGGATCGCTAGGGGATAGGATAGGAGGCTGAGGTAGGGGATCATTTGACTAACTCTTATTAGTCCCTTCCCCTTATCTACTACTAATACAGAAGTTGCCTTTCTCAAAAGAATTTTGAGGTTTTGAAGCTTTCTTTTCATCGAACATATCCTTCAAGAATGGTATTCGAGAAGCCTCTTCCTGCAGAATATTAACCATGTTAAGTAGCTTCTTAAAAGTCTTTATTATAAACAATTTCAGAAGAAATGTAATATGCCCGTGGATATTCTTTAAAAGAATTTTCACTGTATGTTCTTCTTTTAGCTAGGGTCACATTTCATATAGAGATTTCTCTATTTTAAGATGTATTTAACAAGAGACTCTCCTGGCTTTTGCTTCTCGATTAACAAATCTCCCACGGTGATACGATATTTAGTTTTAGAGAATCTCTTTAATAATAGACTCTCCAACTCATCATATATCCTCACTAAACTATTTGGCAGATCGGAATACCATTCAAAAGAAAACCCAAAAATACTGCTACCATTATCAAAGATGGGGATAGAACATCGCCAACAAAGTCACCAAAAATTTTGTTTGTAATTTTGGGAATGTGCAAATTAATTGGAATTACATTTTTGGGAAAATTTTGATGTATACTTTAATATTTTTAATTTGAAATAAAACACATCATTATGAATGATATGTCACCACAAAAGGTGATAATACCATTCTCTAATGATTTCATATTATAAAATTATAAATTTTATCTCGATTAACATAGTCATATTTACGAAGAAACTACTTATGACCCTAAAGGTCTAGATGATTCTCGATAGTGTATTTTGCTATGATAATCTTGATGTATTATCATTAACTTCATATTCAAAGTTGTAATGATAAATGATAGATCTTTTCTAAGGAAAACAAAATATTATTTGTTATTGATCATTTGAATATGACGATAATGATTGTCTTTAATTTTAATTTTTCCTAAAAGAATAATTTTCTCCCTTCCTATTTAGGAGCTAAACAGAATTGGGTTAATTTATATGAGGTCTTAAATCTCCTAGAAAGGCAAGCATTCATAGCTAATTACATCATCAGAAAGTTGAGTTTCCTATGATTACTCTCGGTTAGAATAGTGGTAGAAATTTTATTTGGATTTTTCAAGGAGTGATATTAAAGGAGGGATATTAGAATTTTCAAATGGATTAGATCAAATTTGTAAAAGTTATTTTTGGAGGCCAAGAAATGAAAGGTAAAGGCACTTTTGGATTCTGAAAACATTTAGAAGTGCCCCAGCCTATCCTTTCTTGGGCTTTAATTTCGGAGGAGAGAAAATTTAATTTGAATTGATATTTTATTAGCAATTTGGGATTAAATTCTTGATATTGAGGACTTAAGATTTTGGGTCTACCCTACAACCTAGAGCTAAGTAGGGCACTATATAATAGTAACTTGAACCTAGCTAATGAAATGTAATTTTGGGCTTATATTGACTTGGATTGGAAAGCCAGTTAAACTACCTAGGCATTTTAAAACCAAGCTATTTGGTCTTCATAAAAGATAGGTAGGCTATTGTTTAGGTTCTTTAGAATTTAGGCGACATCTAGAGAATTCCTAAGTTCCTCCCTTTACTGATGAGGGTGTAATTATGCTTGATGTAATTAAATATGAATTAATTTTATTTTATTTATAATGCAATGCATATAAATTGACAATTTTTTTTTGCAAAAATCATAAGCTTTGAACTTTAAAAATAGGCATAAAAATAAGTTTTTCTCTAGTTATACACAACATCAACTAGATAGAGCTGCACCCTAATAGGTTAGGTAGTTTGCCATGACCCATTGGTGGGGAGGTGCATAGCAAGGATAAAAGACATGTATGCATGCATAAAACCCCCAATGAGCTCAGGCTTACTTTTTAGAAGTGATTATCTTTTTATGTATGCCAAAATTTTTTATTTTGGTATAAGTAGAAAAATGTTGTTATCCTTAAGAGCCTAATTGCATCCAAGACTAAAACAAATATCACATGCAAATAATAAACCTAAGAGGTAATTTCTAAAGCATGTAATTTAAATAAAAGCATAAAGTGCCAAACCATATTAACCAAATATGCCATGTGGCGAGTGCCACTTAATTACAAACTAGGATTTGTAGAAATTAAAGTGGCTTGACAACATCCTGAAGTTTCATATTGATGATGCAAGTTTTAAATTGTAATATTTTTTTAATCTTCATTTCTTTCGCTCCTTTCTTCAGGCACCTTTGATCCACCAGATCCAGATAACCAAATGAAAAGAGCTCCTCCTCAAAGGGGTGTTTCTTTTCCCTTTGGATCCCAAATTATCCATATTTAATCTTCAAAAGGAAGGAACTCTCCCTTAAGGAATGTTTCCTTCCTTTTTGGATCCCAAATTGGATTCCAAATATTCCACTTTAATTAACTTTCACAACTCCTATTGAATTTACATTAAAAAAATAATAGTCTTTATATAATCTGCATGTTATCCTAAGCAGTTTATATAATTTTAATTATGCACTTTTGAGCCAACACATTCACTTGGCCATGCATTTGATTTTTTGGGAGCTTAGAAATTATAGCACCTGTATAAACTTGTTAATCACATTTTAATAAGGCCTATTTTATAGCCCTACATAGCATGATCACCTGTATAAGATATATAAACATCTAGATCATTTCTCACCTAGGCAAATCTAATGCCCATCATATATCATATAAAAAACATCATAGTAGAAGCATCATAATATAAGCAACACAAAACACCTCAGACCATAACCACCAGCATGCATATAAATCTACATCAAATCCATATCACAAAAAAAGAATTCATAAAGAATAATGGCCTAGCATAAAAACTAGAATTGGTTATCCTGATAAGCCATCATAGTGTTTGTATTAGTCTGTGTGGTTTGGATGTTTCCTAAGCTCATTATTATTTGAAATTTTCTATCATTTTACTCTAATTTGTTTTTAGGCAAAAGGATATTTAATTTAAGTTTAGGTCTTGATATTTTGAAATCCATTTTAACATGAATTTTAAGTGTTAAAGTTGATTAATCATTAGTTCTCTTGAAGTCCTTAATTTAAATTAGGCATTGTAGTCCTTAAGCCTTTAAATCAAATACACTTATGCTCTTTAGATGGAGTCCAATATAAGATATAAAGACTCACATTTATTAGTAATTTATTATTAATTATTTAAATTAAATAATAACTATCTTTATTTGTTATGATTTGTGTAAATCCGTTCTTTCAAGTGAATTCTACTACAAGTTGTTTTTGATGATTACAAAAGCCTATTGTTTGTTTTATTCTTCTCCTAATAAATATTAGAGTTTCTTTTTTTGTGTACTAATATATGTTTCAGGAAATTCATACTCTAGACTGCTAAAGATTTTAAGTTCATTTGATAATGTTTATTGTGTGTGAAGTCTATATTTTTGTCTTTTCTTGAGTCTGAGAGAGTGTGATTGTAAGTTGGATAACTGTGCACACACACAATGGGGGAGTGAAAAACTTAATTTTTAAAACTGATCGTACAGTATAATATTGTATCATACGGGATGATTTATATTATATGTCCTCCGCAATAAGCCTGTCTGTTTGAAAATTTTTCTAAGTCCAGTTCGTGCAGTATGAAGTTACCTTCGTACAGAAGGATTTATGGTACGAATGGCTCTGAATGCATCGTACGACTTGTTCGTATGGGACAAATCGATGGTACAAATGGCTCTTAATGCATCATACGGGATTATTCGTATGGGATGAACTGTCGGCACGAATGGCTCTGAATGCATCGTATGACTTGTTCGTACAAGATGAACTACCAGGAAGAACAGCTCGGAGTGGTTCGTACGACCTATTCGTACAGGATGAACTTCTAGGACGAACGGTTCGGAGTGGTTCATACGACCTGTTCGTATGGGATGAACTTCCAGGATGAATGGCTCGAAATGGTTCGTACTGGATCATACGGGATGAATCATTCAGTAATTTGAACTACTCATATAGTACGATATACGATTGTACGAGACGATCAGTACGTGTAAAACTTGAAATATTCAATTTTTGGATGGTTTTTCTTGTCCTTAGTACTTAAGGGTCTTTAAAAACTGATTTGTGGAAGATCCTTCTGTGAAAAGTTTTCTTGAGAGTGAAAGGGAGAGTGATTGGGAGAGTGTTTGGGAGAAAGTGTTGTGAGATCTTTAAAGAGAAAATTGTGAGGGGATTCACAAGGTTATCTAATAGTGAGGATCTCATTGTTTGTACTTCAAGCTTCTTCCTAATCTCCTTGGAGGCTCTTGCAAGAAAGTTGTTCGAGAGGTTTTCGGTTCTCTGTCGTCCCTTAGAGGGTGAAAAAGGTTATTGGTTCTCTGCCAACACCTGGAGGGTGTGAAAGGATGAGTGGGCTCTCTGCCTTCACCAGGAGGGTAAAAAAGGATGACGGTTCTCTGCCGGACTGGGATTTGGTGGAAGAGAGTTTTGTAAAGGCTTCTCCGCCTTGCTGTAGGGGCTAAAGGAGAGTCACTTTAGTTTAGTGCAATACCTAGAGAAGGAGTCTCTAGGGAGTGGATGTAGGTCGTGTTTGACCGAACCACTATAAAATCTGGTGTTCTCTATTCTATTTTTTTCTTACTGCCTTTTCTTACTGCACTGCCTTTTATTTTTCTGTGGTTGAAAAGCATAAAAAATTATCTTTGTTCGTACTGTACAAACATAAATCGTATTGTACGATTTGCTTAAGTTTTTAATTAAAAAGTTTTCCAAAATTCTAAGAAAATTTTTTAAAAGTACCAATTCACCCCCCCCGTCTTGGTTAGCCTAAGGACATAATTAATAGGTCTAATAACCTATTTGCACTTTCATTATTTACACCAGGGCCATGAGGTTTATTTCACCCTCCTTGTGACTAACTTAATAGCCACGTAGGCCCGAGTTAACCAGTAATTATCTTTCAATCTAAGTTTAATTTAATTTGTTGATTAAATTATCAAAAATGGTTTCTTTAATAATTTATGGATTAATTATTTAGATTAATTGGCAATTGACTTTGTTAACACCAGGGCCATGAGATTTATTTCACACTCCTCGGGGCTAACTTAATAGTCTAGTAGGTCTGGGTTATCCAGTAATTACCCTTTGATATGATTGGATTAGCATTTTGATCATCCATTTAAGTTCATTAAGTTTGTTGATCTCCTAAACTTTGAGATTTAATTATTTTTTTAGTTCTTAGTTAATACCCTTAAGTAGGTTTGACTTTATGTTTGACTTTTTAATTTACTTTGCATTCTAGAAGTCTTATATTTTTAATAAATATTATATTTAATTTTTTATCCAATGCAATTTAATTTATGTGCTTTAGATTTTTCTAGAATTAGTTATGATTTTTAGAAGTTTAGATATTTTAATGAGCTAGATTTGACCAGATGTTGGCTTTTTTGTTTTTAATGAATTTTGAAGGTATGATATTTTTCATAAATGCTAGACTCAGTTGTGAGATAAATGCCTTTGAGTTTATTCAATTTAGAATTTACTATAATGAATTATGAATTTGAGAAGTTTGGTGATTTTAATGAATTATTTAAATAATTTTTTAGAGAGTTTTTAAGATTTTTGTGCCAAATCTATTCAAAACCTCTTAAAATCTCTCTCAAATGTCACTAATTACTCTTAGAGGTGATTTAAAGTGTTTGGAACCATTTTGGAATTTTTAATTATTTTTAATTACTTTATTTAATTAATTAATAATTTCCTTAATTTTTAAATTACTATTAATTTTGAAGGTTCATGATGGGGCTTTTAATTTTTCTAGAGTTCATAACATAAATATGAGTGATTTGAGCCTTAGTTTATATTTTTAGGATTATATTTGAATTAATCATGAATTAATTAAGAAATTATGTCAATTATGTAGGCGAACTTCGAGATTATTAAATGATGAACCAAATGATGTCCAATTATAATGAAACTTAAAACATACCTTCAACAAGACCTACACTTCAAGCCCATTGAAATTGGCTTCATAGTGGACTGACAAAGGTTGATAATTTAATCACCTAAGGTAAATACATCTATGCACTTAGGAATTTATCTAAGTTAAACTAATCCAAGGGATGGGGTGGAATCAGAGGCTCTCTAACCCTTAGACTAGACACAATCAATCCATAAAAGTTAGAAACCTAATTCCCTTTGGAAAGGGTATTAGCCTAATTCAAACTTAAGGGTTAATTATTAAACCATAAATTTGAATTAACCAAATGAAGCCCTTAATAAATTCAAACAGGGGTGATTAATTTTAGACATGTCTACAACCTGCCCAAGATAAATACCCTAAAGTCTCAAGCTCGGGTAAATAAATTTATTATCATTTTAAAAAAAAGCCCCTAGAATTAATTCTAAAATAACTTTAATTTCATTAGGAATCACAACTTGAAATCATAGGGCTTTTGTAGGTCTCCTCAAGACCTTTCGAATGAGTCTAAGAACACCCTATTTGGTCAAGTGTGTGAGGAAATAAGATTTTTTGAAGTTCACTATATTGTTTTGATTTATTTAAATATCTTTTGTAAAGTCAGTCACTCTTTACATAGGATGCCATACGATTGGTCAGCCAATCATTAGAGCTAACGGTATTAACTTGGCTTTAACTTTAGCTGTCAGATTCGAGATTGAACAGCTACAATATAACACGCTCAAGGACCACAGGATTTAATCGAAGCTATTGATCAAGATCTATATTTCTGATTTCATCTTCCACCTCCCACGCTTGCTCTAAGTCATAAAGCTTTTCTAGCATTATTTGAGAAATCCCAATAGTGAAGTGGTACCAAATTTTACATAGAACATCAGGGGTTATGAACTTCAATCTAATGGTCAGATTCTTTTAGTTTGAACGTTCACTTCACACTTGACTAGACTACCTAACTAGGGAGCTAAGGTTTAGGGTTTTACCTTGGGGATATGCTAAGTGCTGAGTTTAGGCAGCATTGTTCGATGTTGGGGAGCTTTTCTTCTCCAAGAAGCGTGATTGAAGGAGTACTGGAGGTAGGAAATTGAGCTCGGATGGAAGGAGTTCATTGGAGCTTTCTCAAACTCACTAGAAAATGGCACAAAAGAGCCTAGGAAGCTTGGGGGAACTTTGTGTGGCTATGGAGAACTTTTGTAAAATAAAAAAGAAGGCAATCAAAGAGTTTGAGTATGGGTGCCCTATTCAACCCTCTCCTATGGCCTTTGGACAATTTGGATCACCCAAGAAACCTCCCTTGATGTTTGCCAGATAGAAGGAACTATCAGAGAATATTTTTTGAGCCAAATGGTGGATAGCAGCCTATGGGAAGCCAAGGTTATCTCACATTAAGAGTGGACCACTTGGGGTTAGTTTCACCTGCTTCGGCCTTCATAGCCACCACCTAGAAAGGGAGATGTGGTAAGATGTCTAGAATGTGCCTAAACCAAATTCATTGGTCAATTGAGCCTGGTGAAATCCAATTGGGTTATGTGGCTCGGGAATGTCATTCATGGGCGCTTTGGGTTATCTCAACTTCCAATCCAGGCTAGCCCAAGAATTGGGCTGACCATGGTAGGTGCAAAGGACCTAGGGTTATCCAATGTAAGTGTCATTTTGTCTTAGTCGGACATATATTCAAAATTGGTTCAACCTAAGTTAGTTTTGGATACTTTGGGTTGGCTTAATTCCTAGCCCAAGTGAATCCATGGGCTGAGCCATTTAGGGTAGGTACAATGGTTCATGAGGGACCTAGTTCAAGCATTTATTTGATCAATTCATCTTAGGTTGAGATTTTGGTTCAAGAAGAGCCTCCTTAGGGCACTTTGGTCAAGCCATATGGCTAACCCAAGTGGGCCTAAGGGTTAGATCTCTTATGGAAGGTTTCTAGTTCTCAATGGATCATCCCAAGGTTTTAAATTAGTTTGATGATGCTTATAGCATTGGGTTTGGATTAGGTTGAAGTGTAGGGTCAATTGGTAAAACTAGGTTGACTTGGTCAATTTGGTTTGACCAAGGGTTAGGGTTAGGTATAACAAGTTCAAATTGATATTTTGAACTCAATGGAGGTGGTCTCATACAATGGGAAGGCCTTCTTGCATGAAATATATGTTTGAACCCTTAGGGGGCTATTTGGTCAACTATGGTTAACTTGGTCAACCACCCTTGACCAAGGCTTGAGTATGGGCTTATTCACTTCCAAATGGCATTTAAAACTTATTGGAAAAGGTCACATGCAAAGAGGAAGTCTCTAAGTTCAAAATACATGTTGGAGGACTTAAAGTGCCATTTGGGTTAATCATGGCGGACTTGGTCAACCAAGATTGACCGAGGCTTGGGTTTAGTTTTAGTACATCCTAAATGATGTTTGCAATGCATTGGAAGAGCTGCCAATGGTTTCTTTGAATGAGCCATGTTGAGGCTTGTGAGAAGGTTTGATTTTAGATGGTTTAGAGATTTTTGGTTCAAATGTTTTGGTGGTCAAAGCTAGTCAACTATGGTCCTCCAAGGGCTTGGTGTTTGTTCAATACATCATGAGGATGATATTGGGCAAGATCAAAAGTTTTGGGAGGGCTCCCTAGGTGATTTTTCATAAGATACATAGTTTAGTGGCTTGGGCTATAAATATTTTGAGGTTTTATAGTCCTTAGAATTGGATTCAGCTTTGGGGGATAGAGAGCTTGGATTGTCCCAAATTTCGATGGTTGACCTATGGATATGTCAAATTAATACATGTGGACAAATTAAATGATAATGACCACTGATTTGGATTTTGATACTTCTTTAACAAAATTTTTATAACTAGTGATTATTACCTCGAAAGATAAACCAACACTCGTATTATTAATTTGAGAAAAGAAACAATTATTTTTGTATTAAAATTCAGCATAGGGGATATGAAATTCATCCTAGAGGATAATATTCATATACACCTAACATTCAAAATAGGAAACTAACTGAATAATGTTAAGGGCTCATTTTGATTAATTTTGTTTTATGGTTAATTAATGTCAAATCAAAGTGAAATTAATTTTAGGGTGTGTAATGTGTCTAAGTTTGCTATTTAAAGTTTCATCCCTATTGGATGTATATATGAATTCCTATAATTTTTCCAAGTTCACTAGATATAAACCTTAGTAATTTTCCCTAGTTGTCATTAAGGTTCAAATGGGTTTGAAACTTGGTGTGACTAACCCTTGCATATGTACAATCATACCACAATAATTTAGTGTCCTAATGCTCTATGGATTGAATGTAGTGAATTATCAAAGTTATAGGTCAGATAGTAACCTACTGCCTTGAAAATTCAAGTACACAAAGGATATACATCAAATTAGGTTAAGAAGTTTAGAGAATGTGGGGGACATCCTCAAAGACTTCTCTTCCTAATTTGAACTTAATATCATGCCTATTTAAAGAGTAATATACAAAAATCCATAAACAATTAAAGGCCATTTGCTCTCAAACTATGCATGATCATATCATGGACTTATTTTTAAATCAAAGAGCCAATCATATTGATTCCATAGAGCCCTAACATGAAATAGTTGTGCAAGAATTGAATTAACTAAGAATTTTCAAAAAAATCTAGGTCAAACCATGACCTAGGATTTTTTAAATTCTTGTATGAGTAATATTGATTAAGATGGAATGGTGCCCTGTACATTCATCCTTTTGACTCCATTTTATTTTTAAAATATAGGAATTTTAATTCTAAAAGGAATGAATATTTACTTTCTCTATTTGGTCGAAAAATGAATTAATTATGCATTTTCAAAGTTTTAGATATTTAATTAATTTAATAAATAATTTAAAAGGAATAATCTATCTAGTGGTGACGACTTTCCATGTGGCAGAACACTATTGGCTGAGTCAAATGGTAGCGGTCAGGTGAGTCAGCCACTTATCCAACATGCTAATGATTCTGGCTATTTGATCTAGTGTGATATGGAATGTATGGCTAGGATTACATCTCATGGTTCTTAGTGATTGGAACAGGCCAAATGAACTCAAGAAATAGTAAAATCACAACCATTAAGGTTTGATTAATCAAATAGATGGTCATAATTCCATCTTCCTCTTAAGATACCTGAAAACCCTAAACACATTTTTAATCTTATGCTTTTAATAAATAGATTCAAATGGGATAAGATTTCAAACACAGCTTTAAAATGACCGAGGGAATAGAGGGGAACATTTCTCATAGCCATTCATGCATTATCTATCAATCTATTTAAGAAATTTATAAGCACTTAGGGTTTTAATTTCACCTCAATAGATATAGACTCAGAAGGTGTTTGATGGCTAGTCTTGTTCGTCTGAAGCTCCTCTATAACTTTGTAGAAGACACCAAGCCTAGACGGAGGCTGGATGAAGAGTTTGATGACTTGGGATGAATAGAGCTTCAGTTCTACATCAACCTTACCATCGGTGAGCTTCAAACAACTAAGAAATGATCAAAGAGTGTAGAGGAGTCTTTGGGAATGCAAAATGAAATAATAGATCAGCTTGAGGAGGTATGTAGAGTGAATGTAGTTCTATTGAAAACATTCATGAGGTTTTCTCTACTCTAACAACTACAGGTGCTTTGGATGGCTGGGATGCAGCAGGGAGGTTTCCTGGATACTTGATAGCTAGCCTAGGCCATTAGGTAATAGGAGAACGTGGTGGGTAGAAAAAAAAGCATCCCTAGGTCATTTTCATATGGGGGACCAATAGGGTTATTTAGGGCTAACCAAGGTTTAAACTAGGTTAGGATGATGATTAGGAAGCTTCTGAAGTTAGTTAAGCTGTTGGATGAGTTGGCATGGGAGAGAAATGGGTTTGAATAAGAGACCATTCAAGCCTTATTTAATATATTTATTGATTTTTTGACCAGTCAACTAGTTAGGCCTTGCTTATGTGGACTTGAGGATGTGTATGGGTATTTTTGAGATCAATATCAAAGGGTTTGAGGGAGTGGGCTTGAAGTTTGATAAAATGAATGAAGGTATAATGGAATTGACCAACCTTGGTGGTTTGACCAAGTCAAACTAGCCATGGTTTGACTCATGGTGGGTTTGGAGGTGTTTAAACCATGCAAGCAAGAAGCCTTGTATGTTTAGATGTCTTGAATAAAGAGTATGCAATGGTTTAACCCAGTTGGGTCTGATTTGACCTAACCAACCTAAGTTCACTAAGTCAACTATTAACTAAGCTAGGGTGACAAGTCAGGTCCAATTCATTAGGAGTGATGATCAGGGAAGTTTGATGAAGATTAGGGTTTATTTGGAGTTTGATTGATGTTAACTAGGGTTGATAATCAATTGAGCTAGCTTGGGCTAGCTCAGTTGGGTCAAATGGTTAGTTAGTGACTGAAGGATCCATGATGGGTGGTTTAGTATATGAAGCTCCTAATGAAGTGGTTTGGGTCATAATTGAGGTCAAGGAGTTAGTGCACTTTATAAGGCAGTGTACTGGGCAACCTTATTACAGTGCAGGGCTACAATTATGCAGGTGATTGTAGTTCAATGAATATTGATTATAGAAGGGATGATTGGTCAATGTTATTGGATATCTAGAGTTGATTGAAGTTTGATTGAGTGTTTGTTGATTGATTTCTTGAAGATGTTTGAATTATGTATGTACAATTATTGTAAGCTAACTAATTGATTATAAATTAAAGAGCTATAAATCAAGTGACTGTAGATCATGATTGCTTATAGATCAAGGTGATCAAGTAGATGTGGATCAAGTGACCTCGGCTAAAAGTGAGGTCAACATCATACAATTGGAAAATCATTCTAATGTCATTTGGTATGGTTTTGAAATGATTGAAAAATCACTCAAAATAAGTTATGGGATAAGGGATTTTAGCTATGATTTTTTTGGTTTAAAACTTTGGATTTGGTCTTAGTTTTGAATTTGGTCGATTGGATTTGATTTACTCATATCATTGGCAATTTTTTAGGTGATTGATAGTGATAGATTAAGAGAGATCAAACGGTAGCCACTAGGTGACTACCAATTAAAGTGATTTGGGTTTGATTTGGATTGAATTTAACTTTGATTTGATTTGGGGTTTGGATTGAATTTGAATTTGGCTTAGCCAACCTCATACAAAAATGAGATCAACAATCACATAGAACTTTTTCTTTTTTTTTGCCAACCTAATAATGACTAGTGATAGGACCTCCACGCAATCCATGGTGTGTTGATACCAAGTTGCAATCACTAACCAAGACCTACACAAATACCTTAATATTTCTAACACTAGAAAAAAATCTCCATAATAATTTAGTGGACCTACAATACAACTAATCTACTGTGAATATGACCCCTAAGAATTCTCCTTTTCCTTAACAACAATCACTAGTTAACATAATGGTGTTGAATACATGTGCTATTTAACACATACTTTGACATGCTATTATTCCTAAAGCTGGTGATAGATTAAATAATATCCCTTTCTTATGTATTTCTACTTACTTTTATATGACTGGAATGAAATTCAATGCGGCAAATATGATTATTTGGTACATACAAAAGTTGACAACTATTAGAAATCCTAGGGCACACTAAAAGCAAAAATGGTACTAGGACACTTAATTGCCCATGTCTTAGAAATTAAATACAACCTGACATTCCTTGCACAACCTAATTATAATGCCAACTAAAGCAGTGTGTAATTGTACCTATTTCAACCATGTATGGTAAGATTAATGTAATGAAATTTATGCACCTCTCCCTCTTGTATATGTCTATGAGTGTTTTTGTATACATGTGAATGTCTGAAACTATTCTAAAGTGGGTCCCAAGGGTATGTGTGCATGAAAAGAAAAAATTCATAATATTTCCCTAGGAGTGCCAAGGTCGGCTATGTTACAACATTAAGCTCTCTATCTTCTTGAAAATGGGCAGGTGCTATGGGTTAGGCACTGGAGCATCATACTTTATATTGGAATTCCATGGTGATACATGGTTGGGCGTAGTGGCGCCAGGTTCAAATTTTATAAAATATCTTTTTTCACTCAATTTCACAATTTTACCAAACCATTCCCCCCACTTGGAGCTATGACCTAGAGATCGAAGGGGAGAGATTTTAGAGAGATAAAGACCATTTTAGACGATTTTGATCCATTTTCTTTTATCAATCCAATTCTAGAAGTTATCTGATTCGAGATATGTTACATTTTGCTTACCTCTATTTTCAAAAATAAGAAAATCTGGAAATTTTTTTGATTAAACTTATAAATTTGTAGCATAAAAATGGTGATAATTTCCCATATGCTAAATATTCATCGTGTAACATTATGCATGTTGTAGATAAGATCATTCTAAACATTTACATATTTTTAAAAAACTTTTTTCTAGGTAAATTAAAAAGTATACTATTTTTAAAAAATTAGAAAATAACCTTAACCCCAAAAAAAGATGATGTAGTATATCTAAAGCTTTAAAACTGTGTTCTTAATATTCCTTGGTAATCTACTGAACTTATAAATGATGAAATTTCACTTAGTTGTTGAATCTATTGCCAACCAATAAAGCAATTTATGAATTTTTGAAATTGATTCATTTACATTTATTTTATTGCAATACAATTATATCTTTTCTTATCTGCTTGAAATGGGTGATTTTATGGAGCTCACATATTGGAGGAAGTATTATTATGCTACATGTACCTAGAGTTATAATGACCTAAATTTTTGAAATACCTGATGCAGTAAGCATTTGAGAGTCATAAGGGTCTATTTTTTTAATATACTAGCACAAAGAGTGAAAAGGGTTGGAATGTTGACACCTATTTTTGATAGGAGGTATACTGTCCTACAACAACAACAACAACACCAATAACAAGCCTTTGTCCCACTACGTGGGGTCGGCAACATGAATCCTTTTTCTCCATTGTGTCCGGTTCAAAGTCAAATTCTCGTTTAAATCTAATAGAGAAAGATCATTTCTAATATTTTCTAACCAAGTCTTTTTAGGTCTACCTCTACCTTTCTTAACATAAGTCAAATCTAATACCTCTACTTTCCTAACTGGGTCATCGGAAGGCCGCCGTTTTATGTGACCAAACCATCTAAGGTGACTCTCTCTAATCTTATCCTCCACTGGAGCTACTCCAACCTTTTCACATATATGCTCATTTCGTATCCTGTCTCTAAGAGTAAATCCACTCATCCACCTAAGCATCCTCATCTCCGCAACACATAACTTAGTATTGTGCTTCTCTTTTAATGGCCAACATTCTACACCATAAAGCATTGCAGGTCTCACCACCATCTTATAGAATTTTCCCTTAAGTTTAAGGGGGACTTTTCTATCACACAACAAGCCCGATGCATTCCTCCACTTCAACCATCCAACTTGAATTCTACTGATAACATCCCCATCTATTTCACCATCACTCTGAACAATAGATCCAAGATATCTAAAACGTGTACTCTTATTAATGACTTGATCGCCCAAAGTCACAATCCCCTCACTAGGTCTATTACTGCTAAAATTACACTCCATATATTCAGTTTTAGATCTACTCAAGAGAAAACCTTTAGACTCTAAGGTTGATCTCCAGACTTCAAGTTTACCTTCAACTCCCTCTTTAGTCTTGTCAACAAGAAGAATATCATCAGCAAAAAGCATACACCAGGGTACATCCTCTTGTAAATGTCTAGTGAGAACATCCATGACTAACGCGAAAAGATATGGGCTTAAAGCTGATCCTTGATGTAATCCAACCGAAATAGGGAAATACTTGGTCAAACCACCTTGTGTTTGAACACAAGTAGTAGCTCCTTCATACATATCTTTAATGATTTGAATATAAGCATTATTAACTCCTTTCTTTTCAAGAACTCTCCATAGCACTTCTCTTGGAACTTTATCATATGCTTTCTCTAAATCAATAAATATCATATGTAGATCCTCCTTATTCTCCCTATATTTCTCCATCAAACCTCTCAATAAATGTATGGCTTCCATAGTAGACCTACCAGGCATGAATCCAAATTGATTTTGAGAAACATTAGTATCACGCCGCAGCCTACGCTCCATAACTCGCTCCCATATACTGTCCTAAGAGAAATATATTATTTTCTGCTCTAATATGTGAAGTACTTATTTATTTACTTTTAGTACAAAGTCTATTTAAATTTTTTTACCTACTAGCATTTCTGTGATTAGTTCAATAGCCTATTAATGACTATTTTAATCTAGTATATGCATAATGGGTTAATTATTAGAAATTTAGATCTGTCGGTGTGACCTACTGAGCTGTGTTTGCTCACATCTATTATGTATTCTATTTTAGGCCAGTGAAAGGATAATGAGCTAGTTGAATAGTTGGAGGTTTTGGATCTAGCC
This sequence comes from Dendrobium chrysotoxum, assembly GCA_019925795.1. Classification (NCBI taxonomy): domain Eukaryota; kingdom Viridiplantae; phylum Streptophyta; class Magnoliopsida; order Asparagales; family Orchidaceae; genus Dendrobium; species Dendrobium chrysotoxum. The sequence goes on along the minus strand of CM034315.1, from coordinate 24,868,079 downwards.
TTATAAGTCTGGTTAAGTATATTTTGTAGTTTTTCATTTTTAATTTTGGTATAGTCATGTCTATTCTTTACTATATTTTATTTTGAGTTTATAGTCACATACTATAGTGTGTGTGCGTGTGTGTGTGTGTGTGTGTGTGTGTGTGTGTGTGTGTGTGTGTGTGTGTGTGTGTGTGTGTGTGTGTGTGTGTTTTAAAGATAAATGAAATAAAAAGAAATTTATGGATGAGTTTAAATGTTGTATATTGGATGTTCTTAAGTAGCTTTGTCATCTGTCTTATATTTAAAAACTTTTAAAAGTATTTAAAGCATAGATATTTGGCTTGGTCTATCACCAAGCTACATAATATGGCTTATTTTATCTTTGGGTCTTGCTAGGTTGGGCTGTGATAGCCCCTTTTTAATATTAGAGCAGTAATTTTAGGTGATTGGTTATAAATAATATTATAAGAATTGATCTGTAGCAATGTGACATAGTCCTGGGTAGTGTTAAGGTGTTCATTCTATTTTATTTTCATATGTGTATTCTATTTATCAATGTGTTATATGTGATTATTTAATGGATCCACAAGATCTTCCCGTGGCTGATGATCGAAGTGTAAGCCATACAATACTAGTGTAGAGTTCCACTGTTCCTATTAGTTTTAATTACATTTCTCATTTTTCTAGTATGATAACACAAATGATGAGTGAGGCCTAGAGCATGGCTTGTTCTATTTAATCTGATGATGTAGATAGGCACTTACAAATATTTTTGAGGTTGAAGCCTCCAAGATTTGAGGACATTGTTGAGCCCAGAGTAGTTGAGAATTGGTTGATGAGGGTCGAAGACTTTTGATGGGATGTAGTGTGCTCTTGAGAGGAATGTGCCTCTTGTTATGTTTTTATTAGATGGAGAGGCTGAGCACTGGTGGTTAGGCTAGCATAGGAAGAACTTTCAGTGAAGGCTAAATCTTATGATTAGTTAGGAGGACTTTACAGATGTATTTTGATCATGGTTTGTACCTCCATGTAGGAGTATTTTGAGACTAGTTTATTGGTGCATATATGTGATATAATATGAGGTAGAGTTCACTACCTTTGCTAGGTATGCCTCATAGAAGTGTTACAGGTTTATGAGAGGAACTTATGATAGCTTGAAGCAGCTGTTAGCCTTATTTTGTATTACTGATTTTTATGATTTAGTAGAGAGGGTTCTTATGATAAATAATTATCTCTCAGCTACTCAGTAGTGGTGTGCTAACTTTAGGAAGATGTTTAATAGTGAGATTTTCAATAATGGCTTCTTTGAGAAGAGGAGTAGGTTCAGACCTAGAGCACCAGTAGAGGTAAAATTTCTATTTTGATTTTTGGTGGTGGTAGCATTGCTAGTTCTGGAGGCTCTATTAGTGGGGTACCTATTTTCCAGAGTTATAGTAGGAGATACTTAAGCCAATGTTGCAAGGTGATAGGCTAGTGCTTTTAGTATGGTTAGACTGAACACATGGCATTTAAGTGTCCACTAGCAAGAGATACTTTGACTTGTTATTCAATTCTAAAGCCAGTCATTTATTTTTGAGAGACACTTTGCCTCATTACATTTGTCTTCTATACTATTACCTTCTTCGTTATTTGTTATTTTGTTGTTTGTAGATGGTATGGTAGTTAGTAGAGTGTGCTTTTGCGATATAGAGATGTCTTTTAGGAAATGGAGATATGGTTTAATATTATTACCTATTTTTAAGTTTGATGTAATTCTGCGATAGACTGGTTTAGTTAGTATAGAATTTAAATTATTTATGTGAAGAAGAGAGTTACTTTATTTATGGATAGTGAAAGTTATTTATTTTAAGGAGCTAGGAGAGTCCTATCATGTCTGATATTTATTGTGTAAGTAGACAAATAGTGGAAGAAAGGTTGTATTACATTTTTGCATTTGTTTGGGATAGGAGAGTGGAATCTAGATCTTTGCATGGTATCCCTGTAGTATAGGAGTTTCTTGATTTGTTTCCTGAGGAGTTAGTCAATTTTCCACCTTAGAAAGATTGAGTTTTGTATTGATGTGTTTTTTAGTACTACTCTGATATCTAAGGCTCTATTTAGGATGACACCAAAGAAGATTTAAGAATTGAAGGTGCAGCTTTATGAGTTAGTTGATAAAGGTTTTGTCCATCCTAGTATGTCTCCGAGGGGAGCACCTATTTTGTTTTTAAAAAAGAAGGATGCCGCTATACATATGTGTATCGACTATACATAATTGAATAAGGCCACTCTGAAGAATAAGCATCCTCTATCAAGAATTGATAATTTAATTGATCAGCTTGTGGGAGCTTCATAATTTTTTAAGATTTATCTGAGGACATTATATTATCAGGTGAAAGTGAAGGAAGAAGATGTGGCAAAGATTAGATTTAAAACAAGATACAGCCATTACTATTCTTAGTCATGCCTTTTAGGGTGACTAATGCATCTACAACCTTTATTGATCTAATGAATGGGATATTCATAGAATATCTAGATCGATTTACAGTCTTATTATAGATGAGATCCTGGTTTATTCAGCTTCTAAGGAGAAGTATGCAACATATTTGACGATTATTCTAGAGACATTTAGGTGACACTAGTTATATGCAAAATTCTCTAGGTGTGAATTTTTGTTGAAAAGTATTTCATTTTTAGGGCATATGGTGAGTAATGCAAGTATTTTTATAGACCCCTTGAAGGTTCAGGCTTTTGTTGGCTGGCCAAGTCCTACAATTGTATCCATTATATGTAACTTTTTAGGCATGACAGGCTATTATAGTAATTTTGTAAAGGAATTTTCTTAGAATTTTTTTTACCTCTAATGAGACTGACTTAAAAGTCAATAGCTTTCATGTAGACATTTGATTACAAGGAGAGTTTTGAAAGACAAAGGATTATTTGACATCTACTCCAATTTTGACCATCCCATTAGATACAAAGGAATTTTAGAAGTTTAATGATGCTTTACTGAAAGAATTGGTATGTATTTTTATACAACATGAGAACGCCACAGTGCATGCTTCCATGTAGTTGAAGCCACATGAAAGGAATTATCTAATGCATGATTTGGAGTTTTCTATAATTGTGTTTGCCCTAAAGATCTAGATGCAACTACTTATACAAAGTTAAATGTGAGATATTCTTTTATCACCGAAGCATGAAGTCGTTTTCACATACAAATATTTAAATTTGAGGTAAAGGAGATGGATTGAGCTAATTAAGGATTATGATTTTACTTTTGAGTATCAGTCAAGTAAAGAAAATATGGTTGTGGATACTTTGAGTAGAAAGTTTTCTATGATATCAAGTCTTTTTTCTTACCTCTGATGATTTTTTGACTCAAGGTATGGAAAGATTATAACTAGAGGTGATTACTTTAATTAGTCGGGGTTCAAGTGTATTAACTCAGATGATTATCCAATTATCTTTACAAGAAAGTATATGAGAAGCCAAGAAGTCAGATGAAGAATATCTAAAGCTGATTGATCAAATCAAGTCCATTAAGAAACTTGAATTAGGATTGTTTGATTTTGGGGTTATCTTCTTTAAGGATAGGCTATGGGTTCCTAGTCCTAGAGATTTAAGGCGAAAGATTCTACATGAAGCACATTAATCAAGTTACACTATACATCTAGGAAGCAATGAAATGTATAAATATCTAAAAGGTATGTTTTGGTGTCTTAGATTAAAGAAGGATGTAGTAGATCTTGTTTGAAAGTGTAGAGCTTGTTAGTTAGTGAAAGTAAAACATCAATGACCCGAAGGTCTTTCGTAATCATTGCCTATTCTAAAGTAGAATTGGGAAGAACTAACAATGGATTTTTCCATGGGATTTCCTGGATTAAGGTAGGGACATGATGCTATCTAGGTTATAATAGATTATCTGATGAAGCTTGCTCATTTTATTCTGATCCAATATGCTAATTTAGTAGACATGTTAACATAAGTCTATGTATGTGGGATTGTTTAACTGCAGTGAGTGTTGAAGGTGATAATCTCTAATTTTGATGGTAGGTTTACTTACGGGTTGTGGAGAGGCATTCAACAAGGTTTGAACATTAAACTACCTTTCAATACACCTTTTCATCCATAAACTAACGAATAGTCTAAGAAGACTATTCAAGTATTGGAAGACCTTCTGAGGCTTTTCATTCTAGACTTTGGTGGAAGTTAGGAGGATCATATTCCTTTGATCGAATTTACCAACCATAATAATTTAGTCTAGTATAGGTATGACCCCTTATGATGATCTATAAGATAGGAAATTTTGAACCCCTTGTCTTGGACAGAGGTGAGGGAAAGAAGTCTGATTGGGCCAACCCTGTTTAATGAGGCTATTGAAAGATCCATCTAATAAGAGACAAATTAAATGTGGTGCAAGACAAGAAGAAATAGTACTATTTTCAAAACGCTGAGTTATTAAATTTTCGATATGAGATTATGTATATGTGAAGATCAAACCAAAGAAAGGTATCAATAGATTTGGAAAGGAATAAAAGCTGAGTGTAATGTATGTTGGACCATTTGAAAGAATGGAAAGGATTAGAAAATATGCATACATACTACAGTTGTCAGAGCATATATCTAATATTCATAGTGTATATCACATTTCATCTAATAAGGAAATGGGTATTTAATTCTGAAAACTGATTATCTATAGATGAAGTTGAAGTGCAACCAAATCTAAGTTATAGAGAATAATCAAATAGGATTTTGTCATATGATGTTAGAAGATTAAGGAATAAACATATTCCTATAGTCACGTTATAATGGGAGCATATGATCAAAAGAGTGCTACTAGGGAGAACAAATTTGAGATAAGATAACTATACCCTGAACTATTTTTTTAATCTGACTTTTAAAATATAGAAGATGACATTTTCCTAAGGATGGGAGGTTGTGATATCCACTTAAGTAGCATGAAGTTCCACCGATTTTGACCCTATATGGTAATAGTAATGTAATGAAATTGTTGAACCTTTACCTCTTGCATGTATCTATGAGTACTTTTGCATGCATGTGAATGTCTGAAACTATTCTGAAGTAATTCCCATGGGTATGTGTTCATAAATAGAAAATAAGAAATTTTTCTTGCATGGGAGCACCACGGTGAAAGGGTGAGTAGTGATGCACATTGAGATCTCAATCATTTTAGAAAAATGAGTGGAGTGGGTGCATTGTAGCACTAGGTTAGGCGTTGCGGTGGCAAGCTTCGTATTGAGAGTGTTGCAATGCCACATGGCTGCGCACCACGATGCTATGTCCAAATTTTATAAAATATCATTTTCCCCTCAACGTTTTAATTTTTCCAAACCATCCCTGCATTTGGGATGTAGCCTAGAGAGAGAAAAGGAGAGATATTAGAGAGAGGAAGGCTCTTTTAGGCGACTCTAGTCCATTTTTTATAGTCAATACATTTTGGGATGTTTTTTGGGTTGAGGTAGGTTACATTTTGTCTATCTCAATTTTAAAAAATAAGAAAATTTTAAACATATAAAATCATAATGCAGAAATGGGGATAATTTCCTATTTGCTAAAAGTTTATCGTGCAACTTTTTGCATGTTGTAGATACGATCATTTTTTAAAATTAAAAATATGTTATTTTTAATAAATTGGAAAATTATCCTTACCCAAAAAATGATGTTGTAATACATTTAAAGCTTTAAAATAGTGCTCTAAATATTCCTTGATAATCTGGTGACATTTTGAAATGATAAAATTTCACTTGGTTGTAGAACTTGTTACCAGGTAAACATTTGTGAATTTTTAGGATTGATTTATTTACATTTATTTTATTGCAATGAAATTATATTTATTCTTATCTGCTTAAAATATGTGATTCTATGGTGCTTCGATGTTCGTGGAAGTTTTGTAATGCTAAATGCATCGAGAGTCATAAGGGATTGAATTTCTAGAATATATAATGTTCTAAGCATTTGGGAATTATAAGGGTCTATTCTTATATGCTAGCATAGGGCGTTATAAGGGCCAAAATTCTGATATCTATTTTTGATGGGAGGTTTAATGGTTTGAGGTAAATTTATTAGTTTTTGCTCTACTATATGAAATACTTATTTATTTTCTTTTGATGCAAAGTTAATTTAATTTTTATTGCCAACTAGCATTTCTTTGATAAGTTGAATATCCTATTAATCACTATTTTTAATTTTCATAATGGGTTAATAATTAGAAATTTAGATTAATGGGTGTGACCTTCTAAGGTGTGTTGGCTCACACATATTATATATTTTCTTCAGGCTAGGGGATGGGCAAGGAGCCAGTTGAATAGTTGGAGGTCCAGGATCTGATCTTGTGAGTATGGTTAGGTATATTTTCTAGTTTTTTTATTTTTATTTTCTACAGTTATGGCTATTCCCTGCTCTATTTTATTTTGAGTTTGTTTCCATGAACTTTAGCGTATAGATTTTATTGTATACATTTTGAAGATGAATATAATAGAAAGAAATTTGTAAAGAGTTTAGATGTTGTTTATGGGATGTTCTTTAATTACTTTGTCATCTATTTTATATTAAAGAAATTTGAAGTCTTCATACCTAAATCTTGGGTTTGGTTTATTAGCATTCAACATGATATGACATGTTCTATCGTTAGGTCATATTGGATTTAGTTTTGCCACTGATCACCTACACTCTAACTTTTCCAACAATTCCTTTCACCTGATCTATAGCAATAGGCATAGGCAAGTTCACTTAGGAGGGGAGCAGAAAGTGGAACAATAAGAGGGAGCACCACCAGCTAAACCACCTCCTCCATGAGTATATCACTATCAATATCCACAAGAAGCCTAGACAGGCCACTTTGCTTTCTTAGAGCTCAAAGTGGATCAAAATATTGAGTGACCTAGCAAGCAATGGGAGGAGATGTACCAACAACATCAGAAGGATCGAGAATGGTTCTAGGAATAATTCACTCTCATCCATAATTATTTCTAGTCTTCACATCCATCACATAATCAGGAGACTTCTGGCTATTTGTTCTTATTTTTGGTCTATTTTCATGATTATTATTTTTTTTCTTTTTAGATAGTGATGTCAAAAGCGTAAGAAGTTGGTTGCACCTGCGTTTGTATTTTTTTTTTATTAATGGAAATGTTATGTTTTTTGTTTATATGTTTTTTTTGCATTTTATAGTTTCTCAAAAAATAAAAAAAGCCTAAAATTAAAATTAAAATAATCTTTTTCTCCTATTTCTTTTTTTTGGAAAAGTTAACTAAGGGTTGAGGGATATTTAGACTATTTAATGATTTTTCTACCGCCGCAACAAAAAAATGTTTGCCATCACAAAAAAGAGAGATTTTTTAACAACATGAGAATGGTGTACATAAGGGTTTTGATGATTATAAATATTTTTGGTTATACAAATTACTAATCAGGCTATATATGCAAAAAAAAAAATATTTTTAATCCAACATTATTGGAAGCACATATGTGACGAATTCAAGACGAGGACTTGTAGAAGCTAAAAGAATTGAATATAAAGGATATCTGTTAGCATCAAGAAGACCAAGAATTAGAGAGTGTGTCAACTTATAATTTACCTTTTTTATTTTTCTTCAGTCTTTCTATATGCTAGGCATAAAGTACGTTGAACAATCACACACAAAAAGAGTTAATTAAAATATTTTATTTTTTGACTTAACGGTACTGTATGATTTATTTTATACTTCACTATATAAATAGTGATTTTGTAAATTTTGAAAATCAAGTGGAAGTAATTAATGAAAATTTAAAATTGAATTAAATAACTAATTGTACAATACACATCATATTTGATGATCAAATATTCAAATTCAAGCTATTAAAATCCTGAAATTCTAAAAATAGGTAAATTCAAAATTTAAATTTTTCGTAGTGAACGTAACTCTTCATATAGTACAAAACTTAAATACATGTATTACAATTTATCTATTTGGAACCTAAAATTAAGGAATAACATGATAGATCATAGAAATGATAATCTTGACTTTAGCTTGCATTGATAATTTGTAGAATTACATTACAACTGCATTGCATTAATGATTCACATGATAGTGTTCCTGTAGCCTTTATAAGATGCTCAAATAGAAGTAGGTCAATGATTATTGTTCATCAATAGGGTAATAATTGCTTATGATTTATACTATTCATGATTATGATTCACTATGATTGGTCCTACTCATATTGTTTACACGAATTAGTAAGGCATACTATACTGACATTAATTTAATAATTACATGCATATTTTTTTGCTTATCTTGTAATTGGATGCAGTGGTAGGTTTTAGTGACCTACTGGGCTTCTACTAATTATGTAGTTTTCATGATATCTAGGAAAAGTAAGGACCTATGGAGTGAGGAAGATCTAATTTTTTGTTTATTTATTTCTTATTTATTCTATTTAATTTTTTTGTAGTCATGAATGTATTAATACTGATTGATTTGGAAGATGTATTTATGACTAATGCAAATGATTTTTGCAAGACAAAATAAAATATGCATGTTTTGAAGAAATGAAAACTGAAAGATAGTTTCTCCTGTATTTATTATTTATATGGATGATTTTATAAGGATGCCCTAAGCCCATAGAAGTCATTCTCTTAAGCATATATTGGATAAAATAAAAAAATAATCTTCCCAAAATCAATGGTAAATTCTTTTTGGATAGAATATTTTAGGACCGCCCTATCCTTCGTTACCTCACATAAAATTTTGCTTGGCATAAGCTTTGTAGAGAAGAAATAATGTCCGACCTTAAACTCTTGGGTGAGGTCGGATGCAGGAAAGTTAATGATTTTTCCCTCTCTCATTTTCCACTTTGCATTTTTTTTGTTTTAAGAACCTAATAATTTCTTTGTAGTTTATGGCTTTGGAGCAAAAATTGAGGTATTAAACACCGTCAAACGGAGAGTTGGGGGTTTGGAAGATTTGGTTTGTTACTATGGAAGTGAAAGAGACCAAATTACCACAAACATAGACTCATTCATTTTGCTACTCCTTCACATTTATGAAGAATTCCTAAATAATTAAGGCATTAACATGATGGGGTTAGGCTACAAGGAAATCCCAATTTTTCTTTATAATAAGTTCTTGAACTTCCCCAAAGATTTTTGAAGCCATGTAGAGGGATGACAAATTTACTCACCAAACTATATTACCACTCCTCTACCACGACATTGAAAAACTTCCTAGCATCGTTGAACATAGATTCAGACCTATTCCTACAAACTAAAATATTAGGGGCCATTCTAATGGGTTAGAATGAACTAAGGAACTAGAAGCATAACCACTAAGAAAATTTAGAGAGCACATGGGGAATGGAAAGAAATAACCCCAACATAAGGGACTAGCACTGTGATGTTAGCTTGTATAGTGCATCAAACATGTTAAAACGGGACAAACATGACAATGTGGGGCACAGGTAGCACTGTAGCCTTGGCTTTGGAAATTATGTGAGCAAATTTTTTGACAATGAGCCCACTAGGGCACTTTATATGTGGCCGTGCTATATTTCTCAAAGAGACCTTTTCCATGGTGTTTCATCTATCGTATTTATGATTTAACTGAATACTGCAATGCTATGGCTCTCAATTGGATCAAAATGATCGGAAAGCTTAATTCTGTAGTGCTTCATGACGAGCATTGTGGTGTTCCAATAAGAGATTTAGCATTGTGACACTATATTTCTTTAGCACTTCATTGCAATCAATTTTTTTAATTTTTAAATAATTTACCTGATTCTCTAACACTTCAAGTTATAACAATACAATATAAGGTTGGATTTTTTAAATGAGCTCCTAACACACTAAATAAAGACTAACATACATAGAAACAACATTGATAAGACAAAAATCAAATATACTAAATTGGTTTCTAATTAAAAATAAAATAAGATTTATGCATAATCTCTCAATCAGCAAGCAAGGATGATAAAACCATGCAATGTTAAGTTTATAGTCTTCAGTTGAACTTTGCCAAAATTCTATATCCAAGATGAGCCAACTCTATTGAACTTCTAAGGCGATCAACTTCTCCTCAATAATAAGGTTTTTATCTATGGTTGTTAACTTTAAAATGTGGGTATTTCTTTTATCCCTTATATCTACAACTCCAAAAGGATTCACTTTAATAATAATGAATCGGCCTGACCACCCAGACTTAAGCTTTCCATAATATAATTTTAATCTTGAATTATATAATAAAACTTTTTGTCCAGGTTCAAATTCTTTTTAATAAGAGCTTAGGAACATACCACATTTTAATTTTCTCTTTATATAATTATGCCTTCTCATAAGCATCATCTTTAAATTCTTTCAATTCATTCAACTATATTAGACTTTTCTATTTAGCATCCTTAAGGTTGTAATTGAATTCTTTTACTGCCCAGTAAGCTTTGTAATATAACTCTAGAGGCAAATGGAAAGAATTTCCAAATATCAACTTATAGTGAGACAATCCAAATGGAGTTTTATAAGTAGTCTTCTAAGCCCATAGTGCATCATCCGAGCCTAGTGACCAATCCTTCCTATTTAGACATTTAGTTTTCTCTAAAATTATTTTAATCTCTTAATTACTTATCTCAGCTTGATCATAGTTAAGGGATGATAATTAGTTGCTATCATATCCTTTATTTTGTATTTTAAAATTAAGTTCTCTACTCTATTGTTAAAAAAATGGTACTATAAATCTAGAGAAAATATTCATCTTTAAAAACCTAATTTCTATCTGAGCATTAAATTTTGGTGTTGCTATGCCTTATATCCATTTGGAGACATAGTCAATTGTTATCAAAATATATTAACTTTCAAAAGATTGAACAAAAGGACCCATGAAGTATAATCCCCAAACATAAAAAATTTCAACTCCTAACATTCAATTAAGGGGCATCTCATGTCTTTAAGATATATTTCCTACTATCTAGCATCTATCACATCTTTTTATGTAATCATTTACATCCTTAAACAATGGTAGGCCAATAAAATCTAGATTGAAGGATCTTAAAAAATTGTAGGACATTGACTAATAATAGGTTCTATTTCACCTTCAGGTACACATCACCTAATAATTTAGTCTTTATTCTTCCTAAAGTGAAAAGGCTCATCCCAGAATTAAAATTTGGCATCATACATAAATTTGTGCCTTTGGGTGTAAGATAAATCAAAAGGAATTACCTTACTAATGATAAAGTTCTTAATGTTAACATATTAAGGCACACTCAATGAACACAATGCAAATAATTTTTTTTCAGGGAATAATTCATTAATGTCATTGTTCTTATTTTCAGATTCCACCCACTCTAGTTTAGATAGATGATCGACCACCTTATTTTCATATCCATTCATAATAAGATTCTTTACATCAAATTTCTGTCATAATAAAATCCATCTTATTAATCTAGGTTTTGCATCTTTCTTGGTTAACAGGTTTTTGATGGTAGAGTGGTCAACAAAATTACTTACTTTTGTGCCAATTAAATAAGATAAAAATTTACCAAAGGCAAAGACTATCACCAGTAGCTTCTTTTCAATATAGTTGTATAATTAATTTTGGCATCATTTAGAATTCTACTACCGTAATAAATTGCATAAAATTTCTTATCAAGCCTTTGTCCCAAAATTGCTCCAATGTCATTGTCACTAGCAACATATGTCAATTCAAAATTAAGAGATCATTGAGGTGAAATGATGATAGGTGTAGTAATTAAGCACTTTTTGAGATTCTCAAATACAGTTAAGCAATCAAAATTAAAATCAAAAGATACATCTTTTTCTAACAAATGGCTAAGTAGTTTAGTTATTTTTAAAAAATCTATAATGAAATTCCTGCAAAATTTGGCATGACCTAAAAATCTATAGTCTTTCTTAATAGACGTAGGAGGTAGAAAATTCACAATCGCTTAGATCTTTGCCTTCTCGACCTCCATACCCCTCTCAAAAAATTTTGGGTCCAAGGACAATGCCTTCCTTCACCATAAACTAGCATTTCTCCTAATTAAGCACAGGATTGGCTTCCTTGCATCACTTTAAGACTAGCTCTAAAAGATCTAAACACAAATCAAAAGTTATCTTAAAGACATAAAAATCATCCAAGAAAATTTCAATGTCATGCTCTATTAAATTTTAAAAGATCGATATCATACATCTTCAAAATAATGTAGGGGCATTGCATAAATCAAAGGGAATTCTTCTAAACACAAGGGTTTTATAAGGACTTTTGAATGTCATTTTATCTTGATCTTTTAGAGCAATGGGAATCTAATGGTAACTAGAATAGTTATCTAAGAAATAATACAAAGGATGCCTGACTAATCTATCCAGCATTTGATTAATAAAGGATAATGAGATATGATCCTTCCTAGTAGCTTTCTTAAGCATTCTATAATCAATATAGATCCTCCACCCAGTTATAGTCTTAGGTTAAATAAGTTCATTCTTTTTATTTGTTATAAAAGTTAATCCTCCTTTTTCGGAACACAATGAATTGGACTAACTAAATCCCTATCAAAAATAGGATAAATTATACTTTTATATATCCTTTTTATAATCTCTTTCTTAAACACTTCTTTCATTCTTAGATTCAATCGCCTTTGCGGATCTGCTTTAGGTTAACAAACTTCTTCTAACAAGATTATATGTATACAAATGAGTGGACTAATCCCTCGAATGTCAATAATAGACTAACCAAATGCTCTCTTTAATGTACTAAAAACTTTAATCATTTTACCTTCCTAATCTTTTTCAAGATCAGTGGAGATAATGATAGGTAAAGTTAACTCCTCTCTAAAAAAGTTATATTTTATGTGAGAAGATTATGCTCTCCGTTCAAGTTTAAGAGCCTTAACTACAAAGGGTTTCAAAGGTTTCACTAAAGATAATGCATCTAGAACTTCAAATCTTACCCTAAACATCATAGGGGCTTCACTAACAATTTAAATAGAATATCCCTCTATCTCATTCAAATCATAATCAAATAATGGTATATTCAACTGACTATCACCAGACATCTCATCCAAAACATCTTGCTCTGGTAGGTCTAACTATTTACTTTTGTACAAATCTATTTGATAAGAAAAATTCATACATGCAATCAATTTTGTATGTAAAATAATGCAGCTTACCCGACTCATTATCAATTCCTACAACTTTGATAACAATTCAAATCTTCCAACAACCATACCCTGATACCTATTTTTGTGCCCAATAATCTAATATGGAAGAATTCTTTATTTTATCTATTTTTATGTAATAACTATAGCTATCTAATTTCATCTATAAAAAATAAATAGTAAAAAATAAATTCTATAATTCAAAATATCAATACACATCTATATTTGTTGACCCAAAAATAATCACATACAATTCTCAGGAATCATATAATCATAACATATCTTTTCATTCCTAAGTATATAAAAATAACTAAAATAAAAAGAAATAGAACCTGAGAAATCTTGATCAGTCCCACACTCCTTAACCACTTCATTGACCTGAAATCATTTAAATCACATATAATGAGCTAAACAACCTAGTAGGTTATTAAAATCTTATAACTTAATTCAAAGCATGATAAAGAAGCAGTATACATGTCTTAGTCAATTCATAATAGTAATAGTCATATGATCAAGAATCAGTGCAAAAATATTAAAATGCATATGCAGTTGCAGTAAAGTCTATAACTAGTAATATGATATAGTATAGAAGGTAGTAAAGCAGTATAATGGAGAAATCAATAAACTAGTATGACTATTGAATCACTAAAGTAGTGATATAAGTATTATGAATCAGTAGAGAAATTAGATAAAATGATAAAACTAAATTATCGATAAATACTATAAAAATTATTTCAATACAGTAAAATTATATAGGAGTGTACATGTACTATCTATGTATTCTATATCAGTATCAAATTATTATTACATGCTCAGTTTGTTGCATGCTTAGTATCAATACAGTGAATTAGTAGTATCAACTAATATCGGTGTCTATATCGATGATAATAACAATCAAGTGGTAGGAGTAGTAATAATGCAATAACAAGAAATCTGTACAATAATAATAAATCCATATAGTAATGGAAATAATGCCTAAATAACATGCTTTTTAGTAGTCACACTAAATAAGTAAGAATTTCTAGCAATCACAGTATTTTTCAATAATCAATAATTTATAGTCGGTAACCGTTGGCTCAGCAAACAGAGCCATCACTCTTGCCCATCAGCATAGTAATAACTCCATATAACTCTCAATAATTGTATCATTATAATATTCTATTAGTAGAGGATAACATCTAACCATAGTATTTAAAGAAAATCTAATCATCCCACCACTCTGTACAGGTCAATCAATCTCTAGCCAAAGTTACTGAATAACTAATCTTTATAAAATTTTCTCCTTACACACATTATTATCATAGTACTCTAAAATAATAGTGATCAACTATTGCTCAATCATATATTCACTTTCATTTCTAATGTATTGTAGTAAATAAAGCATAATTAAGCTTAATTTGGAAAGTGTCAAAATATCTGAACGATAGGCAACAAAGAACTCTACAAAATAAAAATTCACATTTTTAAAAATTATCCAAATTACTAGAGACATATATAACAATATTTTAAAGCTTTAATTAAGATAAAATACTATTTTTAGATATCAAAATAAATTTTTAAAATGGTAAAATTTACTTTTTTTTCAAAATCAGTTGGCAAAAAATCTTAAATAAATACTCAAAATATTCATAATCTCAATCTCTATACCTTATCAAAGTTATGCAGTGAAAGTTCTACCAATAAAAAATTATTCTCATTTTTTTATAATAGAAAAAAATTTCTTCAAAAAAATCTCAAAAATATTAAATTATTGAAATCAGAAATAGGATAATGGTTCCTTATAATGAGATGAGCAAATCTCCTAATAAATTCAACAGACAAAACCACTCTACAGCTTGCAAATCCTAAATCTTCTTTTTCTCTCTCCTCAAATTCTCTCTTATTTCTCCTCACTATTATCTGTTATCAAAATTTGGGATGAAGGGCTTATGTAAGTGGATTATGATATTTGAAATAAAATAATAATATAATAATAATATAATTATATAATTTAATCATTTTTAGTATAAAATCCATATAAATACTTTTGGAGCTTAAAATAATTTAAAAAAATATCCATTAAATAGCAAATTTTGTTTAGAATTTTTGGTGATATCAGTTTCTAAAATGGACACCTAATAGCCCCAAAACCCCCTACTTATACTGATAGGTATCAATTTCTTAGGGATTTTCACCAATGCCCAAAAATTATGAAAAACTTTTTAATATCTATGTTATGATGAAGATGGTTTGTGATTTATGTTTATAATAAATCCTATAAATATATTTTGATTGGGTCAAAATAAGGGCTATTCTAATCTACCCACTTTAAAAAAATGTCATCACTGATATTTCCCTTAAGGATTTGGGCACAAAATCGATATAAGCTAGATCCATACGATCAAAACTCAAATCAATTTTAAATCAAAACTCATAAGCAATCATATAGTTAGATAGTTTATTCTATCACATGTCATTCAATTATGTATATGATATATCATGCAATCATTAAAAAGAAACTTCTTGCCATAAGAACTCTTAAGTTGTTATCAGTCCTCCAAATACTGTAAGTTATACACTCATGGCATCACCAGAGTAGGTGTTATCAGTGTTGTCATTCCTAGTGTAATAAAAACCCTCTGACCACCACTGATAACTCTATTATTAGAGCTATTAGTTGATCTTTCACTATATGCACTCACTCCTAGAGTCTTCTATCCTTTAATCTGCCTAAATTATCCTACTCTTAAGTAAGATTTTTCTCTCTATGGATAATTCATTGCCTTATGCCCTTAATGTCCACATCAAAAACATTGCTTTGTCAGATGATAGCATTGACCTCCATGCCTCTTTCCATAATGAATACATGCATTGTAGCTTCTAGTAAATACTATCAATCCCAATCCCCTTGAATCACTATATCTACTTTTATGATTATCAGTACTATCTCTATCCCTGCTTACTTCATCTCTACTCCTCCTCTTACTGACATTAAACCTGGAGCTCTCATCTTTCTTGGATGTTGGTACTACCAAATAAATCTCTGTCAATCTAGCTCACTCCACCAACTCAAAAAACTCTTGAATCTATAGTGGCACTAATGGATGTTTGGCTCCCTCTTCTATCCTTGTAAAAATTTGTAGCAGTTTTCTTTATCAGTAGGAATCAAATTGGGAGCTTATCTAGCAAGTGTAAAAAACTTAGCTTCGTACTATATCACTATTTTGCATCCTTTATCCAACTTGATAAATGCTTCTTGTATCTATGTTTGAGCTGAAGGAGGTATAAACCACATCCTAAATATTATAGTGAACTTATCCCAAGTGATCTCATTATTTGTCTTCCTTTGGAATTTCTCTCTCTGTTATCTAACCCACCATCTCTCAACCTCTCCTTTAAAGAGAAACATAGCCAATGGTACCATTCTATTCTCTAGTCACTACTGTGTTGAAGATCTTCTCTATCCTAAGTAACCAATCTTCTGTTCCCTTGGGTCCCACATCTCCTTTGAATAGGGGAGGCTTCAACTTATTAAATATTTATAAATGCTTATCCCCCTCTTCTTCTTTGCTCCCTGATGGCTTACATTGGCCAACTGTATAATAGTATCTAAACAACCTAGAGCTACATTGTGTAGCTCATTTGGTATAACTTGCTCTAGTAGGTCTATTTTGACTATTCACTTTCGCATAATTATGTCCGATCTAAATAATTTACACATACAATCACTTATATATATATATATATATAATAATAATAATAATAATAATAATAATAATAATAATAATACACCTTAATCTACCTAGATTACTCGACTCACTATCAATTCCTATAGCTCTGGTAAAAATTTAATTGTTCCAACAACTATGGCTTACTACTAATTGTCACACCCCATAATCTAATTCAAAAGAATTATTTCTTTTATATTTTATTATACAATAATTAGATAATTCTAATTTCATCTATTAGTAATAACTAGTGGAAAATAAATTTATAATTCAAAACATCAATGCACATCTGTTCATTTTCCCAAAAAATAAATTATATATAATACACAAAAATTATATAATCATACCATATCCTTCCTTTCATGAGTACAAAAGAATAACTAATAAAAAAAGAGTTAACCTGAGGAATTCTTATCAATCCCATACTCCTGAACCTATTTCCTGGTCTGAAATCATTTAAGCCATATATAATGAGCTAATCTGCCCAATATGTCACTAAAATTTTATAA
Source organism: Dendrobium chrysotoxum (assembly GCA_019925795.1). Lineage (NCBI taxonomy): Eukaryota > Viridiplantae > Streptophyta > Magnoliopsida > Asparagales > Orchidaceae > Dendrobium > Dendrobium chrysotoxum. The sequence goes on along the minus strand of CM034315.1, from coordinate 24,850,760 downwards.
TCAAATTCAAAGCATGATAAAGAAGCAATATGTATGTCATCAGTCAATTTATAATAGTAGCTATCATATGATTAAGAATTAGTGCAAAAATAGTAAATTCTATATACAGTATCAGTAAAATGATGCGGTATATAAGCTAATAAATTAGTATAATGGAGAAATCAATAAACTATTAGTGTCAAATCACTAAAGTAGTTATCATATCAGTATTATGAATCAATAGAGTAATCATATAAAATGCTAAAACTAAAGCATCAATAAAGACTATCTAAATCATATCAATGTAGTAAATTATATAAAAGTGTACAAATACTATCTAGTATCAAATCAATATATTATGTGCTCATTATGTCACATGCTTAATATTAGTACAGTTAATTAGTATTATATGATTATATTGGTGCCTCTATTGATAATAGTAACAGTCTAGTGGTAGGAGAAGTAAAATAATATAATAATAGTAAATCTATATAGTAACAATAAAGCTGTATAGTAATAGAAATAATGCCTCAATAACATACATTTCAATTTTTACACTAAATAAGTAAGAAGTTCTCGCTATCATGGTATTTTTGGTAATCAGTAATCGATAGTTGGTAACTGTTGGCTTAGTAAATAGAGTCGTCACTCTTACTTGTCAGCATGGAAATAACTCCTTATAACTTTGAATCATTATATTATTGTATTAGTAGAGGATAACACCCAACCATAATATTAAAGGAAAAGCACGTCGGCCCACCATTATGTACAGGTCAATCAATCTCTAGCCAATGTTAGTTAATAACCAGTCTTTACTTATTTTTCTCCACAAACCTATTATTATCATGATACTATAATAGTAATAGCAACCAGCTATTACTCAATCACATATCCACATTTATTTCTAATGTATTTTAGTAAATAAAGTATAATTTGGCTTATTTCAAAAAATATCAAAATGTCCTAATGGTAGGTAACAAAAAACTTTACTAAGTAGAAATTCATATATTTTAAAAATTAACCAAATTATTAGAAATCATATATTACAAGATTTTGAAGCTTTAATTAAACTAAAGCATTTTTTTAGATATCAAAACAATATTTTGAATTGATAAAAATTGCTACTATTTAAAAAATATCTGACAAAATATCTTAAATAAATGTTCAAAATATTCATAGTCTTAATCTTTATAACATATAAAAAGTTACACGATGAAAGTTTTACCAATACCAAATTATCCTTATTTTTAGTTAATAAAAATACAAATTTGATCAGAAATATCATAAAAATACTAAATTTTCAAAAAAAAAGAGAGTAATGGTTTCTTAAAATGAGACGAGCAAATTTCCTAATAGGGTCGATGGACAAAAGTTGCACTATGACCTCTAAATCCTAAATCTTCTTTTCTCTCTCCTTAATTTCTCACTTATTTCTCCTTATTGTTCCCTGTTATCCAAATTTGGGAAGAAGGAAATAGCTTATGTAACTAATGTTAGTGGATTTGACATATGATAATAAAATAATAATATAATATTATTATAATTATGTAATTTAATAAATAGTTATCGTAAAATTTATATAAATCAATTTAAGGCTTTAAAAATTTAGAAAAATATCCATAAAATAACTCATTTTATTTATAAATATATGTTGAAATAAGTTTGCAAAATGGATACCTAACGGTCCTAAAACCCCCACTTGTACTAATAGGTGACAATTTCTTGAGGATTTATTCTAACGCCCAAAAATTATGGAAAAACTAGTGAGATTAAATCACTACAATATATATGTTATGGAGAAGATGATTTATGATTTAGACTTATTATGAATCCTAAAAAAATATTATTTGATTTGGTTAAAATACGGGCTTTTATAGTCCTCTTCCATATCTAAAACAATAATGTCTTTAAGAAAGATAAACTTATCAACCTTTACTAGAACAACTTCTATTACCCCTTAAGATAGATAATTGAGTGATCATCTAACTATAGAATAATAGTGGTTGGTTGGACTTCTCTTAGGTCTAATCTTTTAAAACTTAACAAGGGCTTAAGATTAATGCTAGTACCTAAATCGCATAATGCTATCCCACAAAACTTATCTCTTATAGCCCTAAGAATGGTGAAACTTCCAAGATACTTAAGCTTCTGAGAAAATTTCTTTTTAATGATGGCACTCCAACCCTCAGTAAGGGCTATAATGTTAAAGTCTTTTTTTTCCATTTTTTAAAATATCCTTCATAAATTTTACATAGGTAGGCATTTTTTCTAGGGCTTCAGCAAAGGTTATATTAATTGTGAGATTTTTAAATATCTCTAAAAATCTAGCAAACTGCCTATCTAAACTTAATTTTAATAATCTCTAACAAAAGTGAGGTAGTGGTCTCTCAACTACCATCCTAACTAGTTTTTTTTTCCTTGGTTGAGATGCTTCCTCATGTTTATTATGCTCTAATAGTTTTTCCTCAATACTTTCTTTTATAGGCTTCTCCTCATTCTTAACAACTTTCTCTAATTTTTTTCCCCTCCTCAATTAAATAGCCTAGCAATATTACATACCTTTTCCTTTTGGACTTACTTTACTGTTACTAAGCAAGGATTCCTAGGGTATATTATTCAAAGAACTATCTAAATACCCTAATTAATTTTTAATATTTCTAATTATAATAACCTTACTTTGCAATTGAGATACTAATTAAAGGATAATTAACTTTAACTGTTGATTGCATATTCATGATTGCATGCTTTATAGGCAAAGATAGGAACTTTGGTTGTTTGATATTGAAATAAAAGTAACCCTTTCAAAAATTTGAAAACCCAAAAAGATAGTGAAGATGGCTGAACCTGCATTAGATTAAGATTAATCTAGACCTCTTAGGGAATATGTTAACCTTTTAGTAGATGAAATTCATTAGAGCATTAATAAACCTACAATCCAAGTTAATAATTTTGAATTATAACCTATTATAATTCAAATGGTTCAAAATTCTTAGTTTGGGGGAACTCATATTGAAGATCCCATTTTATACTTAGCCAATTTCTTAAGAAATTGTGCAATATTCAAGTATAATGATGTCGTTGATGATGCTATTAAACATAGATTATTCCCATTTTCTCTAAGAAATAAAGTTAAGTTATCATTGAATTCCTTACCCCTGGCTCTATAACCATTTGAAATAAGTTGTCTCATAAATTTCTTCCTAAGTGTTTCCAACCATCAAAAATTGCTAAACTTAGAAATGATATCATTTCTTTTACTCAGTATGAAGGAGAATCAATTTATGAGAGTTGGGAGAGATTTAAGAATATGCTTAGGAAATGCCTCGCCATGCTTAGGAAGCATATGAATTAAAAAAAATGGCTACTAATAATTTCTAGTGGCCTACTGAAATGGTAAATCCTAAGAGAGTTACAGGAGTATATGAATCGTATTCATTTTCAATTTTGACAGCATAAGTAGCAGCAATTTCTAAGAAATTGAGCATAATAGAAGAAAATGCAAAATTTGGATCTAAGTTATCTATGAAATTAGAGAATCATAAGTTACTTAAAAATAATAATCTACAAAAGATTGAAATATTAATTTGATTAGAAAACAAAAAAATCCCTACTTTAATACATATAATTCAGGTTGAAGGAACCATCTGAATTTTAATTGGTCAATAATATTTCTGGGAATAATCAATGGAATTCTACTCAAAATAATCAATGAATAAATTGGAATAATCCTCAGCAACCTGCTGTTAATTCTAGACCTGCATATAATCCAAGATTTAATAAAAAAAAAAGTTTGGAAGTAGAAAACCACCATTAGAAGGTGTAGTAATACAATTAGAAACTCAATTGCAAATTCAAGCCAGTTCTATTTAAAATTTGGAAACTCAATTAAGTTAGTTTGTAATTTCAATCAGTAGTAGACCTCTTGGATCTTTGCTTAGAAATACTAAAGTAAACCATAAGGAAAAATAAAAAGATCCTAATAGGCATCATTTAAATAAAGATAATAATCTACCTCAACAAAATTTATAAAATCTAGGCAAGTCTAGCTAAACCCTAAACTTAGCACTATATGGGAGGTAACCCAGTTGTTTGTATGCTTAATATATTAGATATAGTAATGGAAGTTATTAAAAAACATCATGAGAGAGAGAGAGAAAGGAGCATCGTAGAACTTCTTGTAGTGCTGTTGCGCTTGGTCATGTCGTGGCAGTTTAAAATTCAAATTTTGGCACTTTTACGATTGTGAAAATTATAAAAAGGGTATGTTGAACATCTAATTTTCTTTCTTCATACATTCTTCTTGAGTGTAGCCTTTGAAAGTGTCTTCTTTTCCTTTCTTTGAATCTAAAAGCAATTAGTGAAAAGAAATAAAAGCATTCATCCTCAAAAAGAAGTGAAGTATGCTTAAAGAATGAAGTTTCTTTGCTTAAATAATGAAGTTTCTTTCTGTATTCTAAACATCTAGAGTTTTGTAATAATTGATAAAATTCATGAATTTAAAAATGAAGTTCATAAAGATACAAAATGGTACAATACAAAAATGAAGAAGATGCATAGATGTGAAGTTCTAGATGATAAATTTTATCCTGGTTAAGATGTCTTACTTTTTGATTATACAGAGAAATATTACCACAAAAATATTAAATCTGGATGGACTAGTCCTTTTACTATTATTGAAATATATTCTAATGATGCCATACATATTCAAGATAAGTGGACTTTTCACATCTTCAAGGTTAATCGACATAGATTGAAACCTTATGGATGAAAAGGTTAGGAAGAAGGATTGCTCTAAATATGCATATATGGAGTCTTCATTTTTTGGGTAATTTAGTGTATGGATGATGAAAGTTCGATAGGGATGTTAAGCCCTGATGAACTAGTCCCGAGGCTAACCAAGAGGGAAGGGGGTGAATTAGATATTTGAAATAAAACAAAAATCTTTTATAACGTGCAGCGGAAACGAATTAAAACAACGATAAAAAGATCAATCACAGATACCACCCAAGCAGATAATCGTAATAAAATAAAGTGCAGAAAATAATAAGAAAGAACACACCGGATTTATAGTGGTTCGGTCCAACCTGACCTACATCCACTCCTCGGAGGCACCCTCCAGTATTGCACTAAACCAAATAGTGTCTCTCCTTCAGCCCCTACAGCTAGGCGGAGAAGCCCTTACAAAATCACTTCCACCTTCCCCGGTGCGGCGGAGTAGCCGGGTCCTTTGACACCAAAGAGATCTTCTTCTTCCCAAAACCTCCCTCGAGATGACCCTTGAATCCGATGGTACTTAGGTGCAAACTTGCTGTAGCAACCGTGTGAACCCCCTCACACTCCCTCGAGAATCCCCCTTCCCAGGCTCTTCTCCCTCTCAAACTCCACCCTTTCCTCTCTCCCTTTCAAGCTCTCTCTTTAAGTTTTCTTCAAAAGAACGAAGCCTCAATGGCTGCCAAAGACACCTATCAAGTGCCTTGAGAAAGCTTAAATAAAGAGCTCCAAAAACCCTTCCAAATTAGTTCTGGTGGCAAAGATCATTCAGGATGATCGCCGGATCGTCCAGGACGATGTGCTCCAAAAGACGGCTTCAGAAAACCCTAAAAACTCAATTCTTCCGCCAAAGATCGTCCAGGACGATCGCAAGATCGTCCAGGATGATGTGCTCGAAAAGATGGCTTTAGAAAACCCTAAAAACTCAATTCTACCTCCAAACATCGTCCCAAATGATCGCAGGATCGTTCTGGATGATGTGCAGAATTTGACCTGATAGTCCCGTACAATCCTGGGATAGTCCAGGACGATCAGTACAAATTTTACACAAATCATCCAGTACGATATACATATCGTCCAGGACGATTAGAACAAATTTTGACACTTAAATCCTTGACTAAATTATCATGGCGGCTAGGGTTTTGAGATCATATTAGATCGTCTAGGATGATTAGTTCAATGAACAGATCGGCCTGGACGATCAGAAATCGTCCAGTACTATTTGTTCAAAAGTTAAACTTTTGGTTTTGATAGGATCTCACTCCCCCTGAGTATATGTACACATAGTCACAAATAAGCATACACCTATACAGGACTTGACTCAAGAAATCAAAAAGTACATCAATGAGAAATACAACAAAGCCTATTCTACTCATTCTTTAGTCTTGAATCTTTCTTGGATTGATGCATGCTGTTCCTGAAATGTTAATACATACAAATAAATATATATTCCAAATACTAGGAGATGAACCATAATATTTGTTATCATCAAAATAAGAACTCGTTAGCCCGAGTTACAATAATCTCCCCCTTTTTGATGATGGCAAATATTTCTGGTTGGATTTGCAGATAAAAGTATTTTCTCCTAATGTCCCCCTCACTAAGAAAAGACTTTTAAAAATAGGGAGAAACACATTTTTTAATTTTTTTTTATTTAAAAAAAAACTACACAATATAAATAAATGTCACAAATCAAGCAGTACAAATACAAATAAACTTCATAAATACAATAAATACAACAGTACGTTCTCCCCCTTTGACATTATCAAAAAGAAGTGGAGCAGAAAAAAACAAAAGTAAAACAAAAATAGACTAAAAGATCGAAAATGGTCTCTGATCTTGTGAAATTTTTATAAAATCAAGAATTTTCTTGTAATGAGAAAGCTACCCCTTGATTTTATTCAAAAAGCTAAGTAATGCATGAATTGACTACTCATAACCCAGAAAGGTTAGAAATTCAAAAATTGTTAAACCAAGCTCTGGTTTTAAAAAGGCTAAAAAACTTTTTAAGCCAATATCTAAATCAAGGAACAAATTAGATAAGGAAACAAAAATCTTTCAAAACTCCTTTCATGAAATACATCTAATAGAAGATTGATGCAAAGTAATGAATCAAAAAATCTTGATTTTCAAACTCAAGTAACGAATCTATCAAAAAGTCATAAGAGTTTTCTAAACTTTAGGGATTTACAAGAATGGAAGCAACTTTTATGGGCTAATTTTGTACCTCTTTTTCAGTTTGTTTGGCGCTTTACGCATCTTTTGATTTTTGATACACTTTGTGTATTCAATTTGGCAATTTTGCATCTTTTCAGTTTTGGGCTCATTTTGTGCCTCTTTTCAATTTATTTGGCGCACTGCGCATCTTTTGATTACCTCCTTTCTAAATCTTTAAAATCAGCAAACCTTATTCTTATGATAAAGACGAACAACCTGAATAAGATAATCTTGAAGTTGGTTCAATAATTTGAAAAAGATTCCTATGAGATAGACAAAATGTTGGGAGATGAAAAAAGTTTTAATTTCAAAAACCAATTTATAATCTGAAACAGATTTTAACTCATAAGTAAGATAGCCTTATTCAAAGAAATGAGATAGAGAGACAAAATCATGAGTTTTCTTCCTTTACTTGATTTTAGAGAAATCAACCACAACTAACAAAGTATTTAGAAAATACAGGAGGTAAATTTTCTATTTTTAGAAAAGAAGATCTTAAAAAAAATGATTTAAAATAAGAGGTATTATGTGTGTGCTTGATCAGAGGAACAATAAAAAACATCAAAAAATTTTGAAAAGGAAAAAGAAAAAAATTAAAACACAGAAAACACAATGAATAAACAATAGTAACAGAAAAACAAAATAAAAAATATAAACACAAAAAAGAACATTAATTTACATCAGCTTGCTCCTGATCAGATGATTCAGAAGCTAGATCTGCCCAGGATATTTTTCGTTTTGCATTTTCAGCCCTTATTATAATTTGCTTAGCTTTACCCTTTTCCTTTTCAGGAAGGGTTCTTAAGTTTGGGCACTGATTTTTCATATGTCCAGGCTTCCTACATCCAAAACAGATAACATCAGAAGAGAACTATACAATCTTACCATTTTTACCTTTGTTCCACTTTTGATGTTGATGTTTGTACTTTAGTAGATTTTTCAATTTGTTTGTTGCTGATGCTAACTCTTCACTTTCATCACTTTCTGAGTTACTTTTTTCAATGTCTTCAGTTTTCAGCACTATCGTTTCACCTGCATCCAAAAACTTTTGACCCAAACTTTGCTCGTAGGCAATGAGTGAGCCAATCAAATTATCAATAGAATATTCATTCAAATTTTTTTGATTCAGAAATTGTAATGACTTTGGCATCAAATTTAGCAAGTAGAGAACGTAGGATTTTATTAACTTTTTCAAAATTTGAAAGTTCTTTTCCTAAAGCATGTAATGATGTCACAATTTGAGAAAACCTAGTAAATATGTCCAAGATCATTTCATGAGGTTTCATGCTAAAAAGTTCATAATCATGCATTAAAATATTTAGCCTAGATTGCTTGATTTCATAAGTACCTTCATATGTAGTGCATAATTTATCCCAAATTTATTTTCTAGAAGTGCATGTGGATATTAACATATAATCATCAGAATTCAAACAACAACAACAACAACAACATCAAGCCTTTATCCCACTACGTGGGGTTGGCTACATGAATCCTTTTTCTCCATTGTGTCCTATTAAAAGTCAAATTCTCGTTTAAATCTAATAAAGAAAGATCATTTCTAATATTTTCTAACCAAGTCTTTTTAGGTCTACCTCTACCTTTCTTAACATAAGTCAAATCTAAGACCTCTACTTTCCTAACCGGGTCATCGGGAGGCCGCCGTTTTACGTGACCAAACCATCTAAGGCGACTCTCTCTAATCTTATCTTCCACTGGAGCTACTCCAACCTTTTCAAGAATATGCTCATTTCGTATCCTATCTCTAAGGGTAAAGCCACTCATCCACCTGAGCATCCTCATCTCTGCAACACTTAACTTAGAATTATGCTTCTCTTTTAATAGCCAACATTCAGCACCATAAAGCATTGCAGGTCTCACCACCATCTTATAGAATTTTCCCTTAAGTTTGAGGGGTACTTTTCTATCACACAATAAGCCCGATGCATTCCTCCACTTCAACCATCCAACTTGGATTCTGCTGATAATATCCCCATCTATATCACCATCACTCTGAACAATAGATTCAAGATATCTAAAATGTGTACTCTTATTAATGACTTGATCGGCCAAAGTCACAATGCCCTCACTAGGTCTATTATTACTAAAATTACACTCCATATATTCCGTTTTAGATCTACTCAAGCGAAAACCTTTACACTCTAAGGTTGACCTCCACAATTCTAGTTTACCTTCAACTCCCTCTCTAGTCTTATCAACAAGAAGAATATCATCAGCAAAAAGCATACACCAAGGTACATCCTCTTGCAAATATCTAGTGAGAACATCGATGACTAAAGCAAAAAGATATGGGCTTAAGGCTGATCCTTGGTGTAATCCAACCGAAATAGGAAAATACTTGGTCAAACCACCTTGTGTTTGAACACAAGTAATAGCTCCTGCATACATATCTTTAATGATTTGAATATAAGCGTTATTAACTTCTTTCTTTTCAAGAACTCTCCATAGCACTTCTCTCGGAACTTTATCATATGCTTTTTCTAAATCAATAAATATCATATGTAAATCCTCCTTATTCTCTCTATATTTCTCCATCAAACCTCTTAATAAATGTATGGCTTCCATAGTAGACCTACCCGGCATAAATCCAAATTGATTTTGAGAAACATTAGTATCACGCCGTAACCTATGCTCCATAACTCGTTCCCATAGTTTTAAAGTATGACACATTAACTTAATTCCTCTATAATTCGCACAATCTTGTGCATCACCTTTATTCTTAAAAATAGGGATTAACACACTCATTCTCCACTCATCTGGCATCTTTTTAGTCTTCAAAACAATATTAAAAAGTTTAGTAAGCCAAGAAATTCCTTCATCTCCTAAGCATTTCCACACCTCTATTGGAATATCATCAGGTCCAACAGCTTTTCCACCCTTCATTTTCTTTAAAGCCTCTCTAACTTCGGTTTTACTAATACGCCGATAAAAACAGAAATCTTTATTTTCATTTAAGGTGCTAAGGTCACTACAGTCAATTTTATTTTCACATTCTTCATTAAAAAGTTTAGCAAAATATCTCATCCACCTTTGTTGAATATCATCTTCTAAAAAAAGTACTTTTTGATCTTCATCCTTAATACACTTCACTTGAACTAAATCCTTACTACTCCTATCTCTTTGTTTGGCTAGCTTATACATATATCTTTCTCCCTCCTTAGTATCTAATCTATTATATAAATCACTAAAAGCTAAACTCTTTGCATCACATATTGCTTTCCTAGATTCCTTACGTGCCTCTTTATATAATTTCCAATTATCAGAATTTTTACAATTAGACCAATTTTTATAACAAATCTTCTTATTTTTAATCTTTTCTTGCACATTTGGATTCCACCACCAACTATTTTTACTATTAGGAGCTTTTCCCTTTGAAACTCCAAGCACATCTTTTGCAATATTCTTAATATTACTAGCCACTTTTTCCCACATAACATTAGCATCCTCATGCACAGACAAAATCTTAAGATCTAAAATCTTACTCTCAAAAATATTTTTGTTAATATTCTTTAAATGCCCCCATCTAATCCTAGGAAAACGTTTTACTTTATTTTTTAATTTCTTCTCCATTATCTTCAAGTCCAAAACTAATAAACGATGTTGGGTACATAAGTTTTCACTCGGAATAACTTTACAATCTTTGTAATCTAAACGATCTAATTTCCTTATAAGAAAATAATCAATCTGAGTTGTACTATATCCATTTTTATAAGTAATGAGATGCTCATTCCTTTTCTTAAATAATGTATTAGCAATTAAAAAATCATAAGCTAAACAAAAATCTAATATGGACTTACCACCTTCATTTGTCGTTCCAAACCCATGGCCACCATGAATGCTTTTAAAATCATCTACCTCTCTACCAACATGTCCATTTAAATCTCCTCCAATAAAAACTCTTTCTTCTAGAGGTATCTTTTGTATTAATTCTTCTAAGTCATTCCAAAATTTTAATTTTGAATCCATATCCAAACCCACTTGAGGAGCATAAGCACTTATAATGTTAACAATCTTAGCATCAACAACAATCTTTAAAGCTATAATTCTATCTCCAATTCTATTAATATTTATAACATTATCCTTCAAACTCTTATCTAAAATCACACCTACACCATTTCTAGTACGACTCCTACCCGAATACTAAAGTTTAAATCCTAAACTATCAATCTCCTTAGCCTTCTCTCCAACCCATTTAGTTTCCTGAATGCACAGAATATTTATCTTCCTATGAATCATAATATCTATTAATTCCATTAATTTTCCTGTAAGGGAACCTATATTCCAAGTTCCTATCCTAATTTTAGTTTCATGGACTAGCTTCTTTGCCCACATCCATCCTTGATGTGGTAACCCTTGCCTATTTAACACTGCACCCGGGCGGCGGTGCAGCGGCCCTTGCACACTTGTCGCTGTATTCAGGCCATACAACGCGTCGCTTCCAGGGGACGCCCTAGCATTAACACAATTTCTTAAAGGATTCATGTCATTATTATTCGACAAGTTTTACGTTGGCTGTCGACTACCTAACGCAACCATCCACTTTTCTCATCCAGGACTTGGGACCTGGCAACGGCAGTGTTCAAAGCATAGAAAAAATAATTCAAACATTTAGCATTCAATTGAACATTGATCTGATCTGATCTACTCCATTCAGAAAAAGGAATATCAACTTTAATTTCATTTATAATACATGACGGTATAGAATAACCAACTTGAATCATATGCCACATGCGATAATCAATAGATTGCAAGAAAGTAGACATGCGAATTTTCCAAAAATCAAATGTAGTATTTTCAAAAAGTGGTGGCCGGGTGATTGAATAACCTTCCGTAATATTACGATTACAAAAATTAGCCATTGATAGAATTCAAAAGTTTTTAAAAACTTGATTTTATAAATCCCTCTCTGATACCACTTGAAAGTTTGATTGGGATGTTAAGCCCTGAGGAACTAGTCCCAAGGCTAACCAAGAGGGGGGGTGAATTGGATATTTGAAACAAAACAAAAATCTTTTTATAATGTGCAGCAGAAATGAATTAAAACAACGATAAAAAGATCAATCACAGATATCACCCAAGAAGATAATCGCAATAAAATAAAGTGCGGAAAATAATAAGAAAGAACACACCGGATTTATAGTGGTTCGGTCCAACCTGACCTACGTCCACTCCTCGGAGGCACCCTCCAAGTATTGCACTAAACCAAATAGTGTCTCTCCTTCAACCCCCACAGCTAGGCAGAGATGCCCTTACAAAATCACTTCCACCTTCCCCAGTGCGGCGGAGTAGTCGGGTCCTTTGACACCAAAGAGATCTTCTTCTTCCCAAAACCTCCCTCGAGACGACTCTTGAATCCGATGTTACTTAGGTGCAAGCTTGCTGGAGCAACCGTGTGAACCCCCTCACACTCCCTCGAGAATCCCCCTTCCCAGGCTCTTCTCCCTCTCAAACTCCACCCTTTCCTCTCTCCCTTTCAAGCTCTCTCTTCAAGTTTTCTTCAAAAGAACGAAGCCTCAATGGCTGCCAAAGACACCTATCAAGTGCCTTGACAAAGCTTAAATAAAGAGCTCCAAAAACCCTTCCAAATTAGTTCTGGTGGCAAAGATCATCCAGGACAATCGTAGGATCGTCCAGTCCATGTGCTCCAAAAGACGGCTTCAGAAAACCCTAAAAACTCAATTCTTCCGCCAAAGATCATCCAGGATGATCGCAGGATCATCCAGGACGATGTGCTCCAAAAGATGGCTTCAGAAAACCCGAAAACTCAATTCTGCCGCCAAACATCATCCCGGACGATCGCAGGATCATTCTGGACGATGTGCAGAATTTGACCTGATAATCCCGTACGATCCTGGGATAGTCCAGGACGATCAGTACAAATTTTGCACAAATCGTCCAGTATGATATACATATTATCCAGGACGATTAAAACAAATTTTGACACTTAAATCCTTGACTAAATTATCATGGCGGCTAGGGTTTTGAGATCATATTAGATCGTCGAGGATGATATAAATATCATCCAGGATGATTAGTTCAATGAACAGATCGGCCTGGACGATCAGAAATCGTCTAGTACTATTTATTCAAAAGTTAAACTTCTGATTTTGATAGGATCTCACTCCCCCTGAGTATATGTACACATAGTCACAAATAAGCATACACCCTTACAGGACTTGACTCAAGAAATCAAAAAGTACATCAATAAGAAATACAACAAAGCCTATTCTGCTCATTCTTTAGTCTTGAATCTTTCTTGGATTGATGCATGCTATTCCTGAAATGTTAGTACACATAAACAAATATATATATTCCAAATACTAGGAGATGAACCATGATATTTGTTATCATCAAAATAAGAACTCGTGAGCCCGAGTTGCAATAGATGATTCGTTTGTTTGATTGCATATATTTGGAGAAAATTCCTCATGTGAAATATTATCATGTTTAGATTAAGGTTGTCGTTGGAGGTATGGCTATGAGTGCCATTATTACATCATGGTGCTTTAGGGCACTTGTTATCTTGTAACCAGTATTTTGTTTTAGTTTTCTATCACATACTTTATGTTTTTCTATCATTCATATAAAAATATGTGATAGTTATTAATGTTTATGTGTATTGTTATTTACATTTTATTAAATTCTCTTAATGCTTACATTTTTGCATTATCATTCATTTATTTATCTGCATTCTGATTATTTAATTAACCCTCATAAAAATGATAATTAAAATTTATACAAAATTAAGACAATAATAAAATCCTAGACCATAGTTCAAATGAATATTGCTATATACTTCATAGATTAAAAAAAAAAATTAATAACTGCCTAACTTAGATCATTTAAATTATTGAATTAACTTGAATTTATAAGTTATACTTTATATAGTAACCTTTGAAATAAAGATTAATAATTAAGGTTAGAGAATAGATATGGTAAGATTAAAATTAAAAATCATAAGTAAATTAAATTTGGGATTACTGAACTTATTAAATCATTATATTAAACTCATTAAGATCGTAAGATGATTTTAAGAGAAATTGATATTCAAAACCATTAACTATGCACTCGCAAAAGAAAAAAGATGCTGAAAAGAGTTCCAAAAAGAAAAGAAAAGAATAGAAGAAAAAGAATAAAAAGAAGAATATATTCAAAAATTGGTATTAGTTATAAGTTTTTAGAATCTGACTACAATCTTATACTTAAATTCACAAAAGATAAGATGGGAGAACTAATATAAAAAATGGTAAACTTATGAAAATTCAATTTTAACTACAAACAAATCTAATCATTAAGCTACATTATTCACTTAAAAAATTCAAAAGTCAATAATTAAATCTACCTATAAATTTAAATTAAGCAATAATAAGAATGACTGGTTATAATAATTATAAGTATTTTTCCAAACTTGAATTATAACCTTGTTCATTTTTACTATTTCTAGACTGTGATGTATTATCCTATATTTTAGTCATTTTAAATTATTAATTTTTATTTTGGTTATTTCATGAATCAGAAATGTAGATTTCTTTATTTTCTTGAGGACAAGTAAGAGTTTAAGCTGGGGAGAATTTCATAAGTGTATTACAAACTATTTTATGTATTTTATTTCCAGAGAAATTGTGTTATTTTAGTTATTTTATGCAGGAAAAACACAAAAATTGGTAGAAATTTTATGGAGCTCTCAGCACTATGGCATTTGATAATACAACACCGCAACGCTACCTTCATTACCACTAAGGGGCCCAAATTCCAACATGGAGGCATTGAGTTCTCTATTTGCAAGCACTGTGGCAGCAATATAAACAGCGCCACATCATTATCAATACCATGGTGTTAGAAAGTCAGCTTGGCAGTGCCAGATTCTCTATTTTTAAAAGCTACGAAGCCACAATTTCTTACGCCATGGTTCCATTTTTTCACTTCGGGCATTGTAGCATTCCAATGTCCATGACACCACAGTATTGTAGTTATAATTTCCAACGGACACATTCTATCAGTGAAGAGATGCAACTGTTCAGTAAGTAACTAATCCACATCAACAAGCATTGCGATGGTACAAAACCTCCAGCACCGAAGTGCTAAGTCACTTCATGAGTCACGCGGCACCATTATTTCAAGTGCTGCAGTGTCGGTTACCATTTTATGTTTTCTTATAAATTGTTATGATGTTATGTTTTGTAAGGGAGTTTAGTAATTTATGTAATTTTAGTACTTTTTAGAGTACTTCTCTAGTTCCCTCTTAAGAGTAAAATCTAAGGGAGGATAGGAAGTGCAAGCTACAATCATTTGGAGTATTTAGTCAGTATTTCTTGAAGTAACTCTGTAAGTTATAGGAAGGAGTGTAGTGGAGATACTTTGATCCTTCTTGGTGATATCACTCTTTTATAATTTTCATTCTTCCACGAGTTTAATAACAATGACTTTGCTAGTAATTTATTCCATATATGTTTAATTATATTATTTTGGATTAATAATATAAAATATATATTGAGTACTAATAAAGACTTTGGTTCTATAGACTTTTAAAAGATTTTTTTAATATTATCATGCTCTTTATTTAATACATAGTGGTCATATATGTAGTTAAAACTTAGTGTGATGTATAGCCTCGATGAAGGAATACAGGAATAACAAGGAGTATTGAGATAGGATGTTTTGTATGCCTAGACATAAAATGTAAAATATTCTACGTTCTTAAGGAGATATTATAACTATAGGAGGTCAGCAGATATCCTTTACACCCCTACAAACTCGATAGAGATCTAGGGATACATATGCTTTGAATCACATTACTTTGAAGAGTCTCATTAGGAAAGATATACAATTTATAATCATCAATCCAAAAAAAATTAATTTAATATTATATCAAATATTTTTCTCTTTTACTAAGTGATAGAATCTCCAAAAATATCATTTTTATTTCAGTAGAATAATTATTATAATTAGAGTAGACAGTAGTAGTTAGTTATAGTAAGCATACTTTTTCATGGGTTGAACACTCTACTCTATCACTTTTGTTATAAATCTAGACTCAAGTCTTGTGATTTTGATGATAACAAACACTATTAGATTTTTCACTATGTTATTTGAATCTATTGCATATCTGTTTTTCCCTACTCACTAACATTTCAGGATTACAGCTCACTTGCAACCTCGATCAACTCAAGATTGGGTAGACTAGAAATAAAGTATATATTTTTTATTTTTATTTTTTACCTTTCTTGAGTCGAATATTTATTGTGGTGGATCCTAAAGCTAAGTAAACTTGCATACACCACTCAAGAGAGTGAGTTGGTGAGTTAAAATTTTTTTATTTTTTAACTACTCGTACAATAGGATTTATATCATAATGGATGATTTTTTTGGGGGAAAACCCACGGAGGGGCATATGCATTAACTCAGGAATAAAATTGCAAAGTCTTTAAAGGGACCTCAAGCTCACTAATGCTCAGAAGAGCTACAAAAAGAAAGCCAAAAAACCTAATAGCTCGAGTTCCCTACTAAGCAAAATTATAATCAAACCTAGGTACATTCTACGGTGCATAAGAAAAAGTACCCAAAAAGAAGGAAGAAATAAAAAATAGTATTTAGCTCCAGCTTCCCATCCAAAATAACACCACATCGAACACCTGCACTAAGAACATTCTGCCAAAAATGATGATGCCCATAATAAAAAAAGTACAAATAAAAACAACAGCTAGCAGGTTGATAGTTCCAGCGGATATTCATAAGACATATAACTAGGAGGAAACAAGAGGCAATAACAAGCACCAAACCATTATCAGCTAAGCAACCAGTACAAATAATATCAACCCCATAATCCATATTAGCAAAGACATAAGAAATGCTAAAAGGGTCACAGCACTTGTTCACCTCCAAATTAGTATAGATAGCCATACCATCAAATAACAACCAGCACCAAGCACCATTAAACCCAATACAACAATAAGAAATCCAAGGCCCAAAAACACCTAATAAAAGCATACAACAATAGAGGATTCTGGCCATAAAAGAGCAGCACAAAGAAACATTTTTGGCATCCAAACATAAACATATTAGCAAAAGGAAACAAAGTAGTAGAGATAACCTCCAAGTCACCAACCAAGAGGTAATCCCCAAACCCATCGAAAGGCTCTAGGAAATGCCCACCAGCCAAGCACCAAAATAATTCAATAAAAATAGATAACTGAACATTAAAAGGCAGCACAGAACAGACAACCAAGCACAACCCCCAGGAAAAAACAACACCCTTAAATAAACGGAAGACAAGGCAACTACAAAGGGAACCAACCATCCAGAAAATAGCAGGATAAGGCCACCCGAGCACCCTCAAGACCAATCATGAAAAGGCTACAAATATCATGAATTCTGGAAATCACAAAACCAGACCGAGCAACATAGCTGCAACCTAAACAGAACCAGATTAGCATGAAAAAATAATAGCACAAAAATAATTCCCAGGACAAAAATGAAGAGGCAGCCCCTAGAACTAAAGAAAACAGGACCAAAGGCTTCAGCAAACAGCAAGCATTAAATTCTAACATATGGCATACCAATTTTATCTAATCTTAAAAGACCTTTCATTAGAGCATGAAGGTTGGTGGCAGTAAAATTAGAAAAGAAATCCAAGCCACACCCCCAATTGGCAAGCAAATTAGCACACGCATTTCCCTCCTTGTGAACAAGGGAGAAAGAATTATTCATAAAAATTATCAAGTTTTTAATATCCCTCACTAGATACAAAAAGTAGAATTATAAACCGCATCCTCAAAAGAATTTAAAAATTGAAAACAATAATTGGAATCAACTTCAATACCAATGTTAGTTAAGTTAAGAGAAATGCATAATCTTAAACCATGGAGAATAGCCAAGATGACAGCATAGTTAACATCACAATTCTGTAAAGGCCCTGTAAAAGCCATAATGAAACTACCATGATAATCTCTAATAACCCCACCACAACTTGAAGAGGACCCAAGGATAACATCATCCACATTTAGCTTATAAGAGTTATTAGGGGGTTTGGTTCAATAAATAAACCTAGGTTCTTTAGAAAGAAGATCAACCTCTAACTTAAGACCTAAATCAGAAGCAACAAAATAATAATTTTAAAAATTCTTGAAAGAGAGCAATTTAACAGAATAAAGTGCCAAAACCTTGTCTTTCACATTCTAGATAATCATATGATGGTTCATACTAACGCCATTGAAAAGGGAATTATTCCTATCCAACCATAAATACCACAAAATGAGAGAAGGAATAACATTTCTGATATGGCCTTTGGACTTAAAAAACCAAGAATTAAGCATAGCATTAATAGACATTTTAGCATTAAAGCAATTCAATTTGAAAATGTTGTCATAATAAGTCCAAGTTTTAACAGCTAAAGGACCAGAGAGAAAACCATGACGCATATTCTCAACATGATAAAAACATTGGCACTTGGATAGTAAAATAAAATCTCTTTTAATTAAGTTATCATCCATAGGAATGAACTTATGTAAAATTCTCCAGACAAAAATAGCCACAGTGGAAGGAATACTTTTATGCCAAAGCATATAAAAATTAGTAGTAACCTCATTCTTAGATCTAAACGCATGCCAAGCATCCTTTAATCTAAAACCACCATCTTTGGACAAACCACATAAAAGAAAATCATCAGAGTCAGTGTTCAGGGGGAGGTTCAAAATTTATTGAATAATAGAGTCAGGAATAACATTAGCAAGTTTTATAATACCAACAATTATCAGTAAAGAAATAATTCACCTTAACAGCCACAATGGAAGAGGTGTTAGTAATAGAATCAATAGATTGATCACCCAACCAACGATCTTGCCAAAAGAAAATGTCACCACCACCTAGCCCCCAAGAGATAAAGGGCTCAATAACCCATTTAACTTTGTAAATTCTCTGCCACGGTTTAGAATCACCTTTGTTAAAATAACAAATAGTCAGATGTTTACCCACATAATATTTAATATACATAAAATTAGCCCAAAGGCTCACTTTAGCACGAAAGTTGTACCATAAATTGAAGGAAAAAAGTATTGGTCAAATCATTCATACTCTTACACCCCAAGGCCCCTTCTTCCAGAACACCACAACACTTGTTCCAAGAGGACCAAATAATTTTAGATTGCTACTAGCCCCTTTCCAGGAAAAAATTATTGAAAAGCCTATCAATCCTGTTACAAACCGCCTGAGTAGGAAGAAGAGTTTGAAAAATATAAATATGCAGAGAACAAAGAATGCTTCTGATGAGAATTAATCTACTCCCAAAATTCAAAAAATTAGAATCCTAAGACAAAAGTTTGTTCTACACATAAGTAATTAAATCATCAAAAAGAAAAGTTGTCTTTTTACCTTTAAAAAGAGGCACCCTAAGGTACTTAATAGGCAAATGACCATGCACAAAACCAATTAAATATTTAATAGCCAAAATACGATCATTAGGCACTTTCTTAAAGACAATAAAGCAATACTTTTTATTTATTTAGAGCAAGACCACTAACCATTTCAAATTGATGAAAAAAAACCCATAAGTTTATTAATCCTATTAATAAAAGCATTCATAAAGACAATAAAAATCATCAGCAAAACATAAATGAGAGATAGGAAAACTAAAAGTATGAGATGCGCCAAGAGGGGGGGTGAATTGGTATTTTAAAAATTTAACCCTACACAGGAGTTCTAATTTTTTTTGTATTTTCAAAATATAATTTAACGAATAATGTGCGGAAGCAAATACAACGTTCACAACGATGAAATTGATAGTTCAATTTTAGATTTTACACCACAAGATTTAAATACTGATTTTTCACCAAGTAATTAAACGCACAAATTAAAAGCATGAAAATTAAAGTACGGTAAACAGGAAAAAATACACCAGAGATTTTTATAGTGGTTCGATCACTTGACCTATGTCCACTCCCCGGAGTCCTCTACTCCGGGATTTGTACTAGTAAAAGTTGACTCTCCTTTTGTCCCCACAGCAAGGCGGAGAAGCCTTTACAATACTCACTTTCACCTCCCTCGGTGCGGCAGAATACCAAACGCTATGTCACCCTCCTGGTGACGGTAGCGGACCTTCTCCTTTTTCTCCCTCCTGGAGATGGCAGAGTACCTTGGCGATGTTGATCTTAAAGTGACTCTTCCCTCGAGAACTTTCTTGAAGCTTCCAAAGCCACAAGAGGAGCAAAGCATGCAGCTAGCTTGGAGCCACCGTGTGATCCCCTCACACTACTTCTCCCTCACGCTCAAGCTCACCTTCACCTTCCTCTCTCAAGCCCTAGATCTCTCCAAAAATCTCTCTCTACCGAATCCCCTTCTTTTTCCTCCAAGCCTCTCACAACAAAAGGATAGATCAACAACCCCCTAAAGAAAATTTTAAGTTGTTTTTATATCAGGCTTCAGAAAACCCTAAAAGTTTCAACTTTTGCGTTTCTGTTCGTACGATCTAGGATCGTACAGTACGATCAGTTCAATTACAGCTCCGTCCAGTACGAGTACAGACGAACAGTTATCGAATTTTATTCATATCGTACTGTACGATACGTATATCGTACAGGATGATACTGTTGATTCGTACTGTTCGTACGGGACGAACTGTGGGACGAACCTCGGGACAAAAGAATTCATCTCTATCAGTCGTCCAGCACTCATTGAATCGTACAGTACGAATAGTGTTTTTCAGGATATCGTCCTGTACGATACGAATATCATCCAGGATGAATAGTACAAAAATTCTTGGGATCGTCTGGTATGATCGCTGGGACGAAGGAAATGGTCTCTGACAATCGTCCAGCACTCCACCAGTCGTACAGTACGATCAGTTCATTTCTTGATATCGTCCTGTACGATATGAATATCGTCCAGGACGAACACAACAAAAAAACCTTGGTTTCTTCTGGTACGATCTCTGGGATGAATGAAATCGTCTCTGTCAGTCGTACAGTATGATATATGATCGTACAGTACGATCGACATATAAATTAGAAACCAACATTTATTTCCTGATTAGGGAGATAATTTTGGTAAGTTTTAATTAATCGTACAGTACGATAAGTATCGTACAGTACGATCAGTAAAGAAAATCAAATTCAAAAACTTACCAAACTTATTCTGGCGGCTAGGGTTTCTCAATTATATATTATCGTACAGTACGATATAG
Organism: Dendrobium chrysotoxum; assembly: GCA_019925795.1. NCBI lineage: Eukaryota > Viridiplantae > Streptophyta > Magnoliopsida > Asparagales > Orchidaceae > Dendrobium > Dendrobium chrysotoxum. The sequence continues at coordinate 24,829,603 of CM034315.1, read as the reverse complement.
ATCGTACAGTACGATAAGTTTGTAAACTTAATCATTCGAAAATTAGCCGTTAGCCTGAGTATTTTTCATTAATCATACAGTACGATCCAAAATCGTACAGTACGATTTGCTTAAAAAAAATTAATCATTTTAAAAAATAATTCTCCCCCTGTGTGTGTGCATGGTTGCTCCTTTCAAATGCATGCTTCTGTGGCAGACTCAAGAAAATAAAAATAAAGAAATAAAAAATTACAGACTCTTCAACATCCTATTCTACCCGGTTTGAGTCTCCAGTAATCTTGAGCAGTGTGCATCTGACCTGAAATGTTAGTGCTCATATACAAAGATTAAGTATTTGTAATCTAAAGGAAGTCTATATGTACTCAGTAAGTATTAGTTGTCACCATCAAAATTAAGTGCTCGAGATCCTGGATTTCAATAATCTCCCCCTTTTTGATGGTGTCAAATAATATTTTCTGATGGACAGATGTTCTGACTTCTTTAGCTCTCCCTCAGAAGAGTAGCTTATTAATTTTTAAATAGGAGGAGAAGAAACAGTTTTTTTTATTATAACATAAATAAAACAACAAGATAGAAAAAATAATAAATGTAGTGAGAACATAAACAACCAATAGCACTTAATAGTAAGCAAAAACAGAATACATAACACATAGAAAAGTCTCCCCCTTTTGACAACACTAAAAAGGGAAGAAAAAGAAAAACAACTACACTGATAACAAACAGAAAACAGAAATAACTACAACAACCTAAAAATCTGGATCCTGATCCGGAGGTGGTGGTGGAGGGTCGGGAAACAGCTGGTGGTACTGATGGAGGGAGGCGAACTGGTGATCGATCGATGTGAAGCGCTCCCTAAACCATTTCATATCCGTGTCATGCTTCTGATGTTGCTGAGCAATGTGGGCATCCAACCTAGTCTCCAGACGATCAAGTCGTCGAATAATGTCGTCATGAGGGTAGTCGGGGGGAGCAAGGCCAGGTGGTTGGATTGGTGGTGGCGGAGGTGCGTCAGCAGGAGCAGCAGCCTCCTCGTCATCAAACTCGGGATCGGCGGGAGCGGCCCCCTGATGGAACAAGATATGAAAGGAGGCATCCGAGTAGAAGATAGGAAGGTGATCAGGAGGGAGCGGATAATGAAGTTGGTATTTTGCATCTAGGATGTATCATATGACATGCCCTAAAGCAAGGTTCAGTTTACGACGGGCACCAGGATATCGGAAGGCAGACAAGGTATGAATGTAGTCAAACACCATTTGGGCTTCATTGAATTTTGTGCCAGACATGATTAGATAGGTGACGACAGAAAGTAGTGGAGTAATATGGATGCGGTCTCCAGCTTTAGGTATAATGGATGTGCGTAGGACATGCTGGATAACGCGGGCATTTTGATTTAAGGTTTGGACCAGGGGTAGATGTTTATTGGAGGGGACACCTCTAAGGGTCATATTTACTGACGTCCAATCATAGTCGTGGGAGATCATGGATTGGGGATGAGGGCCGTCAGTGGACAGCCTGATGTGCTCAGCAATGTCGTTGACGGTGATAACGACATTCTGTTTACAAATATAAGACGTGAAAGTAGTGTTTTCGAGGTCGACTCGGATATTGGCAAAAAACTCAAACAAGAGTTCGGAGTGAAATGGAAAATCAAGAGCAGAAGGAATTGAAGGCTAGTGGAGGCGAACAGATTCATCACCTCGAAATTTAGGGCGGCTTGATTGAGCATGCGGGATGGAGTGAACTTGGCCTCCTTGATTTTAATATACGCTTTCTCGTCCGCAGTGGAGAGAAAACGATCATCAAAACGCCGAGAGGAGGAAGAGCTCCCGACGATCATTCGACCGTGCTTACTGGACCCAGACATTTTGGAAGAAAGGATTGGAGGAATGAGGAAATTCAGATTGATTGAGAGTGAGGAGAATAGGCAAAGAATACCTCCTTTTTATAGAATTTGAGAGATATCGTACAGTACGATTGGGTATCGTATAGTACGATATGCGCAATAATGTCGTCTTGATGACTTTTCAGAAAAGTGAGTCAAATCGTACAGTACGATCAGTATCATACTGTACGAACGTGAGTGTGAGGTGTTCGTCCCAATGAGTCATCTGAACGACTTTTGACCAAAAGTGTTCGTACTGTACGAACATGTGTTCGTACAGTACGATAGGCAATAATGTTCATACCGACTGATTTAAATTGGTCCTGATCCGTTTGACACGTGGATCGTACAGTACGATTGGTATGTCATACAGTACGATGACCAATAATTAGTATCGTATGGTATGGGTGGTGAATCGTACAATACGATAGGTATAAGACATGAAAGATCTGGACCGTGCATGGGAATGGACGGCTGAGATTGGAGTGATTTGAACCTTATCGTACAGTACGATAGTGTATTGTACAGTACGATTGTCAGAGAATATCAAAGTTTGTGAGCAACATGGGAAGAGGATCAGGAATCCAATTTTTTTTTTGGTTTTTTTTTTGTTTTTGTTTTATGTTAACAAAACAAATCATAACAAACACAAACCCTTTTTTTTTGGTTTTTTTTTTGTTTTTTTATTTTTTTTTTTAATTTTACATTAGGCCTGAATGTCTATTACCCCTAATTTGGTTCTTAAAGTGCTAAATGTGTCATTACCTAATGGTTTTGTGAAAATGTCAGCCAATTGATCTTCAGTAGCAACGTGGTGCAGTTTAATATCTCCTTTGGCTACATGATCTCTAATGAAATGATGTCTAATGTCTATATGTTTGGTTCATGAGTGTTGAATTGAATTTTTGGATATGCAAATAGCACTAGTGTTGTCACACATGATCGGAATGGTTCCTACAGGTACTCCTAGATCTACAGGCTGTTGTTTTAACCACAAAACTTGTGCAACACAGCTACCTACCGCTATATATTCTGCTTCGGCTGTGGATAGGGCTACTGAATTTTGTTTCCTACTGGACCATGAAACTAATGATTGTCCAATGAATTTACAAGTGCCAGAAGTGCTTTTTCTATCTACCCTACATCCTGCAAAGTCTGAATCTGAGTATCCTAAGATTTCAAAAGAAGTGCTGTGTCTAGGATACCAAATTCCTAAGTTCGGGGTGCCTAGAAGATATCTAAGAATCCTTTTGACAGCAGTCATGTGAGATTCTTTCGGGTCAGCTTGAAAACGGGCACAGAGACACACTAAACATTATGTCTGGTCTACTGGCAGTCAGATAGAGAAGCAATCAAATTATTCCCCTATACCTCTTTTGATCTACAGACTTCCCACTGGGATCTTTATCCAATTGAATATTAGAGCTCATGGGTGTATTCATAGCCTTAGCATTGTCCATTTCATATTTTTTCAAAATATCGTTGATGTACTTAGACTGGCTAAAAAACATTCCACCTTCCATTTGTTTTACACTAAATCCAAGGAAGTAACTAAGTTCTCCCATCATGCTCATTTCAAACTTGTCACTCATTGTTTTTAAAAAATCATTACATAAGCTTTTCTCCGTCGATCCGAACAAGATGTAATCTACATAAATCTGAACAATGAGTACTTCAACTCCTATCTTCTTAAAAAATAAGGTGGTGTCCACACTACCCTTTACAAAGCCTCTATCTAGTAGGAACATACTAAGTCTTTCATACCAGGCTCTAGGTACTTGTTTTAACCCGTATAGTGCCTTTTTTAATTTGAACACGTGGTTTGGAAATTATGAGTTTTCAAACTCCGGAGGTTGCTCCACATACACATCTTCCTTGATTACTCCATTCATGAAGGCACTCTTGACATCCATTTGATATAGCTTAAAATCCCTAAAACAAGTAAAAGCTAACAGTACCCTGATGGCTTCTAGTCTAGCTACCGGAGTAAATGTTTCTTCAAAATCTATTCCTTTAATTTGGTTATACCCCTTCGCTACTAACCTAGCCTTGTTTCTTACTACTATTCCAGAGTCATTCATCTTATTTTTAAAGACCCACTTAGTTCCAACCACACTTTGTTCTTTAGGCCTTTTGACTAACTCCCATACATCATTCCTAACGAATTGGTTCAACTCTTCTTGCATTGCCAGGATCCAAAATTCTTCTCCTAAGGCTTGATCTATACTCGTGGGTTCAATCATAGATATGAATGCAGAATGACTAACCTCTTTCCTGAGTCCATGCCTAGTTTTTACCCCTTCTGATGGGTCTCCTAAGATCAGCTCTCTAGGATGACTAGAAGAAAATTTCCAATCTCTAGGCAGATGTTCCTGAGGTTCCGCTCTAGTCTCTATGGTAATGGTTTCTACTCCCCGTATAACCTCAACTTCTTCTTATTCATGATTAGGTTCAGATGTCTTATTGGATTCATCAAATACCACATGGGTGGATTCTTCTACTACTAAGGTTCTCTTATTGAATATTCTATAGGCTTTACCTACCGATGAGTAGCCTAGGAAAACCCCTTCATCAGATTTAGGATCGAACTTTCCTAAGGGTGACTTGCCATTAATTAGGATGAAGCATTTGCAACTGAAAACGTGTAAGTGGGAAAGATTGGGCGTCCTACCCTTAAGCAACTCATAGGGTGTCTTATTAAGTTTGGATCTAACATTCACCCTATTTAACACATAGCATGCGGTATTTACTGTTTCTGCCCAAAAGTATCTAGGGAGAGTGTATTCAGCTAACATAGCCCTAGTAGCTTCAACTAAAGTTCTATTCTTTCTTTCTACTATTCCATTTTGCTGAGGAGTTCTAGGAGCAGAGAAATTATGTTCTATTCCAATCTCTTTACAAAAAGATTTAAATTTATCATTCTCAAATTCCCCACCGTGATCACTATGAATTGTTGAAATTACACGTCCTAATTTCCTTTGAATCCAAGTGGAGAAAATTCTAAATTCTTCAAATGACTCACTCTTATGAGCTAGGAATTTCACCCAAGTAAACCTAGAGTAGTCATCTACTATTATAAACCCATACAACTTCCCTCCTAGGCTGGCTGTACTAACAGGTCCGAACAGGTCCATGTGGAGAGTTTCTAGTGGCCTAGTGGTGCTGATATCCTTGATTGCATGAAATGAAGATTTAACTTATTTTCCTAACTGGAAAGCATCACAAAGATGGTCCTTAGTAAAGTCTAACTTTGGTATGCCTCTAACTAAGTCTTTCTGAGTGATGTTCCTAAGTGTTTTCATACTAGCATGGCATAGTCTCCTATGCCATAACCAAGAGTCATCTGCTATTGTTTTCAGACACAAAGAGTTTGAGGTTTCAATGCAGTTCAAGTCTAACATGTAAACATTGTTTATACGTTTCCCTTCTAACACAAGTGAATCATTTAAGCTAATCATGCATTTGTTAGATAGAAATTTTATATCAAAGCCCTTGTCACATAGTTGACTTATACTTAAAAGATTGTGCTTTAAACCATCCACTAAAAGTACATTCTCAATAATTAAATTTTTAGTATTTCCAATGATACCTAAGCCCACCACTTTTCTGGTGGTGTTGTCTCCTAAAGTTACCTAGCATCCTGACCTGGCCTCCAGTGTCACGAACTGCTTCATGTCTCCAGTCATGTGTCTCGAGCAGCCACTGTCCAGGTACCACATGCTCTCACTAGGTCTTTTGTGAGAGCATCCCTACAATGTCAATCACGGATTAGCTTTGGGAACCCAAGTGTGTTTGGGTTCCACCCTATGCTTATATGAATGAAATGTATGCATGTTATGCTGTGATGAATGCGATTTAGGTCTCTACACTAGATGTGTCCTATAGTGAATTGAGCACGTACGGGCTATGTGACCTAGCATGCCACAAGAATAACATCTAACACCTGGAAATGGGTTCACTAATCTACGAGGGTGGTAGTGCCTATTTCTGGGTTTGGATGATGCATGCCGTGCTGGTTTTGAATGAGATGATTCACATGGTGGAGGCTGAAAGAATTCAGCAAACGTGGGAGGTTTTTTGTTATTCTCGAATGCATGAAGTTCTTAATTTAAAAATTTGTTCTCTTGGTTAAGACTAGCATATTTGAATCTCAATGCATGCTCACTACTACTAAGTTCCCCTGATAGTTCTTCTAGTTCCTTAAATGCATTATCTAATTCAACATGTGATGATTTCAAGGTATCGTGTGCAGTGGTTAACTCAATATGCTTCTTGTTTAATGCATCGTATTCATCAAGCAAAGACATATGATCTTTATCTAAGTCAGAAAAATTCTTTACTACACTAGCATGCTCCTTTTGTAAAGTACTAAGCTCAGTATTAAGACTAACATGCTTTTTCTTCAATTTTCTATACGAGTCATGGATTTTTTCAGAAATAACAAGCAGTTCATCGTAAGACAGTTGACTTACCTCATCTTGATCTAATTGATCAAGTTTATCATTAGCCATAAGACACAGATTCGTTACCTCCTCCTCTGCTTCTTCTTCCGATGATTCTGAGGCAGAGTCGGCCCAAAACGCTTTTTGAGTCTTAAATTTACCCTTCTTGAACTTTGATCTTTCCTCACCCTTCTCCTTGGTTTGATGAGTTTTGATGTTGGGGAAATCAGCTCGGAGATGACCGGGTTTCCTGCACTCAAAGCAAATTGTTTCAGATGCAACCTTAGTATACTTTGAGTTCTTACCTTTGTTCCAATTGCTTTAATGATGGCGCTGCTGTCTTTTTAGAAAATTTTTGAACTGACGAGTCATCAAGGCTATGTCGTCATCTTCCTCCGCTGCTGAGCTGTCACTTTCAGAATTGTTTGCTTTTAAAGCCACTGGTCGCTCCTTCTTCTTTTCACCTGCATCACTTTGTCGTTGACTCACTCCTTGCTCGTAGGCAATGAGTGACCCAAGCAAATTATCAATAGAATAAACATTCAGGTCATTTGACTCAGTTATTGCAGTGATTTTAGCATCGTATAAGCTAGGCAAACATCATAGTATTTTGTTTACTTTTCCCAAGTTAGACAACTCTCTTCCTAAAGCATGCAGTGATGTTACAATCTGGGTGAATCGAGTGTACATGTCAGATATAGTTTCATTAGGTTTCATACGGAACAGTTCGTAATCATGTAGCAGTATGTTCAACCTAGATTGTTTGACCTCACTAGTTCCTTCGTACGTGATACACAGTTTGTCCCAAATTTGTTTACCAGTAGTACAAGTTGATACTCGCATATAGTCTTCTAATTTTAATGCGCAAAAGAAATAATTTAGACATTTAGCATTTACTTGTGCAAATTCTCTATCCTCAATGCTCCATTCATTAAATGACAGTTCAGTTTTAATTCCATTCAACATACGAAATGGTGCAGAATAACCTTCTTGGACTAACATCCACATGCGATAGTCTAAAGACTGTAAAAATGTAGACATGCGTATTTTCCCGAAATCAAACGGTATGTTGTCAAATAAAGGTGGACGAGTTATAGAATAACCCTCCGCAGTGTTACGGTTACCAAATTGAGCCATAGATCTTACATTTCTAGGTTTTCTAAAACACTATTTTGAAACCCCACTCTGATACCACTTGAAAGTACGAGATGCGCCAAGAGGGGGGGTGAATTGGTATTTTAAAAATTTAACCCTACACTGGTGTTCTAATTTTTTTTATATTTTCAAAATATAATTTAACGAATAATGTGCGGAAGTAAATACAACGTTCACAACGATGAAATTGATAGTTCAATTTTAGATTTTACACCACAAGATTTAAATACTGATTTTTCACCAAGCAATTAAACGCACAAATTAAAAGCATGAAAAGTAAAGTACGGTAAACAGGAAAAAACACACCAGAGATTTTTATAGTGGTTCGATCACTTGACCTACGTCCACTCCCCAGAGTCCTCTACTCTGGGATTTGCACTAGTAAAAGTTGACTCTCCTTTTGCCCCCACAGCAAGGCGGAGAGGCCTTTACAATACTCACTTTCACCTCCCTCGGTGCGGCGGAATACCAAACGCTATGTCACCCTCCTGGTGACGGCAGCGGACCTTCTCCTTTTTCTCCCTCCTGGAGATGACAGAGTACCTTGGCGATGTTGATCTTGAAGTGACTCTTCCCTCGAGAACTTTCTTGAAGCTTCCAAAGCCACAAGAGGAGCAAAGCATGCAGCTAGCTTGGAGCCACCGTGTGATCCCCTCACACTACTTCTCCCTCACGCTCAAGCTCACCTTCACCTTCCTCTCTCAAGCCCTAGATCTCTCCAAAAATTTCTCTCTACCGAATCCCCTTCTTTTTCCTCCAAGCCTCTCACAGCAAAAGGATAGATCAACAACCCCCTAAAGAAAATTTTAAGTTGTTTTTATATCAGGCTTCAGAAAACCCTAAAAGTTTCAACTTTTGCGTTTCTGTTCGTACAGTACGATCTAGGATCGTACAGTACGATCAGTTCAATTACATCTCCGTCCAGTACGAGTACAGACGAACAGTTATCGAATTTTATTCATATCGTACTATAGGATACGTATATCATACAGGATGATACTGTTGATTCGTACTGTTCGTACGGGACGAACTGTGGGACAAACCTCGGGACGAAAGAATTCGTCTCTGTTAGTCGTCCAGCACTCATTGAATCGTATAGTACGAATAGTGTTTTTCAGGATATCGTCCTGTACGATACGAATATCGTCCAGGATGAATAGTATAAAAATTCTTGGGATCATCTGGTATGATCGCTGGGACGAAGGAAATCGTCTCTGACAATCGTCCAGTACTCCACCAGTTGTACAGTACGATCAGTTCATTTCTTGATATCGTCCTGTATGATATGAATATCGTCCAGGACGAACAGAACAAAAAAACCTTGGATTCGTCTAGTACGATCTCTAGGACGAATGAAATCATCTCTGTTAGTCGTACAGTACGATATATGATCATACAGTACAATCGACATATAAATTAGAAACCAACGTTTATTTCCTGATCAGGGAGATAATTTTGGTAAGTTTTAATTAATCGTACAGTACGATAAGTATCGTTTAGTACGATCAGTACAGAAAATCAAATTCAAAAACTTACCAAACTTATTCTGGCGGCTAGGGTTTCTCAATTATATATTATCGTACAGTACGATATGGATCGTACAGTACGATAAGTTTGTAAACTTAATCATTCGAAAATTAGCCGTTAGCCTGAGTATTTTTCATTAATCGTACAGTACGATCCAAAATCATACAGTACAATTTGCTTAAAAAAAATTTAATCATTTTAAAAAATAATTCTCCCCCTGTGTGTGTGCATGGTTGCTCCTTTCACATGCATGCTTCTGTGGCAGACTCAAGAAAATAAAAATAAAGAAATAAAAAATTACAGACTCTTCAACATCCTATTCTACCCGGTTTGAGTCTCCAGTAATCTTGAGCAGTGTGCATCTGACCTAAAATGTTAGTGCTCATATACAAAGATTAAGCATTTATAATCTAAAGGAAGTCTATATGTACTCAGTAAGTATTAGTTGTCACCATCAAAATTAAGTGCTAGGGATCCTGGATTTCAACAAAAACCACCCAGAGATCTAAAATAGAGGCTAGGAGAATTCTCAAAGAGGTTGGCAAGGCCTCTAGATAAGTACTCAGGAGCAATAATGAAGAGGACAGGAGAAATCGGATCACCCTGTCTAAGACTATGAGAGGATTTAAAAAAACCATTACTTTTACCATTAACAATGATAGAGAAATGAGATCCCTCAATGCAGTTTTTAATAAGATTGATAAAATTTGAATCAAAACCAAAAAACTTTATAATATTGTAAAGAAAGTTCCAATCAATGTTATCATAAGCCTTGGCAATATCAAGTTCAAGATCATGTTGCCACCTCTCACCCTAACATTTAGGTCTTGACAAAATTCTTGGGTCAAAAGAATATTATCAGCAATAGCCCACCCTTTAACAAACCCCATTTGAAAAGTTGAGATAGTTTTAAGCAAAAAAGAAGTTAAATGATTCATAAGAATTTTGGAAAGCAATTTATTAAAAATGGTGCAAAGACTAATAGGTTCTAAAGTCATTCCAATTACTAACAGAGTTATTTTTGGGAATAAGTACAATAGAGGTAGAAGTAAAAAACTTAGGAATAGAATTATCAGAAAAAAAATCCATAAAAGCAGAATAAAGATCATTATTAATAATATGCCAGGTTTTCAGAAAGAACTTAATGGTGAAGCCATCTGGCCCAGCCGCAGAGTCACCATTCATGCCATGAACAATCTCTTTAACTTCCTCTAAAGAAGGAGGTTTAGAAAGAAACTCATTATCCTCTTGAGAAATAAGATTAGGGATAATAGCAGGGTTATCAATATGAGCAGGGCTAAAATATTTATTGAGACATTTTTGAAAATGATGAATCGCTAAATTAGCAATTTCCAAGCCATCCTCAGTCACAAAGCCATCATCACGATTAATTTTATTAATGCAATTCTTAGCACATTTCCTCTTAACCAAAGTATGGAAATATTTGGTATTATTATCACCTTCAACAAGGTGTTTCACAACTGCTTTTTGTTTACAAAAAGCTTCTTCCTGAGCTTGTAATTTTAAAATACATTCTTTAGCATCCCTGAGTAAATTGAAATTATCATCAGAAGGAATCAATTGACATTTTATCTCAAAAGTGTTCACTTTCTCTTCAGCATTCAAAATATTGGAGAAAAGATTTTTAAACACATTATGATTCCACTAGTTTAAACTTTGCTTAAGCCTTTTCAGTTTAAACCAAAATCTCCTCATGCCAACAATTTAAAATTTGCTTAAGCCTTTTTAGTTTAAACTAAAATCTCCTCATGCCAACAGTAGAGTTATCCAGATGTAAAGGGGCATGCCAATTTTCCTGAACCAAGTCCAGAAAAGAGTCATGAAGCGACCACATGTTTTGAAATCTAAATTGAGAAGGAGAATTAATATGCCTAGTCTTGAGACTAATTAACAAGGGAGAATGGTCAGAAAGAGTCCTTCTAAGATGCTCAATAGAAATAGAATTAAAAGAGTTAAGCTAGTAATCATTAAACAAAACCTAATCCAACCGTTGCCATAATGACCACAATTCCAAGTGAATTTATTACTAGAGAAGCCAATATCAATTAAATTACAATCCATAATCATATTATTAAAATCCTCCATAGATTGATAGATAGGAGAAGAACCCCCTATCTGTTAACTAAAAAATCCTAAATAGGGCACCTCCATTAATCAAGATTGATTAAACTAATTATATCTTATGATTCATATCGTATAGGATGATTAGTTATAATCATCAAAATAGCCATCAATCATAATATAGTTATTATTTTTAAATTCAAATTTGTGTCTAATTGTACCATACGATATTCATCGTATTGTACGATATATGACAATCATGCCTAAATTAATCCTATGATTATGGGAGTAATTATGGTTAAATTATTCAATTAGATCATATAGGATGATCGTACTGTATGACCTGATTCTTGCATGGGATGATAATTTATCATCACCTATCGTACCAGGCGAAATAATATAGTTTCAACTAAACATAAAGGACGATTCCCAATTTCATACTATATGAACTGATCGCTGTATGGAATGATAATTTATCATTGCCTATCATACTGGATGATTAGTACAAACCCTTGAACTAATCATACAGGATAATGCAGTTTGTATTGTCTAATAGGCTATTTTATACTAATCGTATTGGATGATGATCTCAATCATATAGTTCATCTCTTTGAACTAATCATACAGGATTAATCTCTTCATACATTACTAAACAGAGTACTTTAAATTAATCATACAAGATGATCATAAATCGCACTGAATGATTTGAGTCAGCAGATTGACATTTAAGGCTTTTTTAGAGGCTCTCTATTTAAGCTTTTATAGTCTTGTTTTGAAATGAAGACTTTTGCTGCTAAGTGTTCTGAGGGGAGCAAAGAGGTGCTTAGGAGAGCTTAGAGATAGAGAAGAGAGGGAGAGTTTTTATAAGGGAGATTTGTAAGGGATTCACAAGGTTTCTCCAAGCAAGGTTCTTCCTCATCTTCTTTAAGCTTCTGCCTTGATCGTTTAGAGGCTTCGGGAAGACATTCTGCAGCTTTAGGTCCAGGTTCTCTACCATCTCCAGGTAGGAGAAAAAGGATTCTTGGTTGTCTACCATCTCTAGGAGGGAGGAAAAGGATTATAGGTTCTCTACCTTTACCAAGAGGGTGAAAAAGAGTAAGGTCCTCCGCCGCACCATATTAGTGGAAGAGATTTTGTAAGAGCTTCTCCACCTTGCTGTGGGGGAAAAAGAGAGACACTAGTTTTAGTGCGATACCTGGAAAAGGAGATTTTTGGGGAGTGGACGTAAGTCAGGTTGGACCAAACCACTATAAATTCTGGTGTGTTTATTCTTATTATTTTTTTTCCAATTTTTGTAGTTTACTGTATGGTTGAAAAAATCTAATTTTCTAAAATTAATTCACTTATGTATTGTGGATTAAGGTGTTTATTTTCATATATTAAAAAGGCTCTAAAAAATTTTACTTTTTGTTAAAGAATTTTTTTGAGATAACCAATTCACCCCCCTCTTGGTTAGCCTTGGGCTGGTTCTTTGAGATCTCATAACCTCATCGAATTTTCAAGTGGTTTCATAGTGGGATACAAATACTAAGTTTTAGAAAACTTTTATAAAATGATCCATGGCTTATTTTAGTAATCAAAATACTATGGAAGGGTATTCAATCACACGACCACCTTTATTTGATAATATTTCTTCTAATTTTTGAAAATTTTGCATGTCCACTTTCTTATAATCTATAGATTACCGCATGTGAATATTATTTCTTGAAGGATACTCTACACCTTCTCATTTTGTAAATGGCATTAAAAATGAACTACCTTTTTCTGAATGGAGCATAGAGGATAGAGATTTAGCCCAACTTAATAGAAAATGTTTAAATTATTTTTCCTATGCATTAAAATCTGAAGTTTACATGTGTGTATCTACTTGTATAACTGGAAAAAAAATTTGGGATAAACTCTATATTACCTATGAAGGAACAAATGAAGTAAAATAATCTAGGTTGAATATTATACTCCATGATTATGAACTATTTTTCATGAAACCTAGTGAGTTTATTTCTAAAATTTATACTAGGTTCGCCCAAATTGTCACTTCCCTACATGCTTAGGTAGAGAACTTACCAATTTTGAAAGGTTAATAAAATTCTGCGTTGTCTACCTAATCCCTATGATGCTAAAATCACTGCTATTACTGAATCCAAGGATATAAATTTTTATTCAATTGGTAACTTACTTGAATCACTCATTTCTTACGAGCAAGGACTGAGTCAAAGGTAGATTGATACAGGTGAGAAAAGAAAAGAGAAAATAGTTTCTTTAAAGGCTGATGATTCTGAAAGTGATAATTTTTTATCTAAAGGAGATGATGACATTGCACTGATGATAAGATAATTCAAAAGCTTTTTAAAGAAAAAGTAAAACCGTCAACAACAATGGAATAAAGGTAAATCTAATAAAAATTCTAAGGCTTCTTCTGTTGTCATTTGTTTCAAATAGAGGAAGCCAGGGCACATGAGGACTGATTGCCCAAATCTTAAATCTCACCCAATCAAGGAGAAGGGTGAAGAAAAAGCCATATTCAAGAAGAGCAAGCAATGAACTCAGAAGGCTTTTTTGGCAGACTATGCTTTAGACTCATCTGAGATAGAAGCTGAAGAGTAGGTAACAAACCTGTGTTTAATGGCATATAACCATCTTGATCATTCTGATTAAGAGGAGGTATGTGAGCTTTCTTATGATGAATTATTTAAAGTTTCTAAAAAAATCCATAATGCATATAGAAAGCCCATGAAAATGTATGCAAGCCTTAATTCTGATTTTTTCACATTTGCAAAAAGAGCATAAATAGCTTAGGAAAGATCTCTCTACCTTGGATAATAATCATATGATCTTACTTGATGAATTTAATACATTAAAAAAGAAGCATCTTGATTTAACTACTAAATATGATTCCTTGAAAGCATCTCGCATTAATTTAGAAAATTCAGTTAAAGAATTAAAAGCATGTTTAGATGAAGCTGATAATAGGGAGCATGCATTAAAATTTAATAATTCAATTCTTGAACATGCAAACAAGTTTTTATAAGTGGAAATAACTGCTTTTAAAGAAAAAAAACCATCACCTACACTTGCCGAATTTCATAAATCATCATAACAACATGCATCATTTAAACCTAAGAAAAGGCACCATAACCCACATAGATTAGTTAGGTGGTTTTCTTGTCGCATGCTAGGACATATCTCCCATACTTGCACTATCCACTGTATAACACATTTAGTGTGCATGCCAAAATTGGATAAATCACAGCATAGCATGCAAACACATCATCCTTTAATTCATAAGGTGGAACCCAAACTTGTTTGTGTTCCTAAATATAATTATTGATGATTTTATAGGGCTACTCTCACAAAAGGCCCTGTGAAAGCATGTGGTACCTGGATAGTGGATGTTCAACGTATATGACTGGAGATGTAAAGAAATGCATCACACTGGAGGCTAGTGCATGTTTTAGTGTTTGAAAGCGAGTTTTGAAAAATTTAGTTCTCTTTGAGAAATTTATTTTAAGAGTTCAATTTCAAAATTGAACACTTCATTACGAATGATACATTACCTCGAGAGATAAAAATATCATTCCTTAATGAGTTCAAAAATGAAATTGAAAGCTTCACCTTGGCTATGATAATCAGATTCAAAAGATAACAACATATAACCCCAAAGGGTCAATATGATGTCCTATCAAGTCTCTGATTATAATAATCTAGGAGAGGTATCATTATCTTCATATTCAAAACCATGATGATAAACGATATACCTCCATAAGGGGAGAGGCTATCACTTATTACCGATTATTTGAATATGAGGATGGTGATCGTTGTTGACTTAATTTTCTCAAAGAAGACCAATTAAGTTTTAAAAATTGATTTTTGAAAATTAGATGTGGGTTCTAAATCTCCTACGAGCGTAAGCCCTCGTAGTTAATTACATCGTGGGAGACTAGAGTCCCCTATGAAAACTTTCAATTAAAATAATGACAGAAATTTTGTTTAGAGATTTTCTAGGAATGATACCAAAGAGATGAAATTTTGGATTTTGAAGAGGGATTAGATCAATTTTGAACAATTATTTTTGAGTCAAGGGAAGAGGGGTAGGAGACACTTTAAGATTCTGAAACAATTCAGAAGTGTCCCGACCTAAGCTAAGTGTTGGGCTTTAAATTTTGGATTGGAAGAATATTTAGTTTGAGTTAAGTGTTTTATTAGAAATTTGGGATTATATTCCCAGAGGTTGGGGTCTTATAACTCAAAACGAAATCTGCCCCGGATCCTAACTCTAAATTTGGACACTAGAACACAGTAGTCTGAACCTAACTAATGCAGTGCAAAACCTAGACTTTTGATGCAGAGTGATCAGGGACGTTATTTAAGATTAGTTTAAGAAGTTGGGGTCGACGTCTAGAGCAGATTCATAATTGACCCCTTGACTTATGTCGGGTGGAATGCTTAGACTAAAATGCAATTAAAATTTTAATTTAATTAGTTTCTAATGCGATGCATGCTGATTCAAATTTCCCAATCAGGTATGCAAGAGATTTTAAAAAGGCTTATAAAATAATAATTTTTTTTTGAAAAGACTAGACTTCCCCAGATCCAGCACCTCATCCTCATAGGTCAGATTATCTGGACTCTACCCGCAGGCGGGGAAGTGTCTTATAGCAAGGGGGGAGAGAGATGCAGTAATATGCATGCGACCCCAGACGATTCTAAGTCGTTAAGTTTTTATGTTATTTAAATCTTAAAATTTTAAATATTAGTTACGAGTAAAAATATTTTTAGTCCTTAAAGAGCCTAACGAAGTCCAGGCTAAAACAAAAATGACATGCAAGCGCCAAAGAACTAGGAAAAATAAGCAATCATATACGTAATCAAATTAAATCAGAACACATTAAACAATCAAATTAAGTAAGTAAATGTCCATAGGTAAATTGCCTTGCTTATTACAACTCAGACTTACAAAAATTAAAAGTGGTCGGGCGCCACTAACAATAACCCGGATTCTAATCCTAATACAGACGCAAGTGACTTTGAGTGGGATACTCTATGTCTTCAACTTCTCAGTCTTCTCTTCCTCGAGCTCCTTGGATTCTTCGTGGCTGGATACCCAAATGGAAAAGAGAGATCTTCCCTTGAGGGGGAGGTTACTCTTTCCACTTTGGGTAGTAAAGTGATCCAAATTTGGAGTTCCAAATGGATAAGGACTATCCCCCAAAGGGGTATCCTTTCCTCTTTGGAATCCAACCTTTGGATCTATGTATCCCAAACTCAAAGTGCCACATTCATAACTCAATACTTAAATAAATTACATGATTGTAAAAATAAAAATTCTAGACTCTCCTGTAGGGTTATCCTAAGCATTTAAATATTAAAATACATCCAAAGCAGTTATATATATGTGCATGTAAAAGTAAACACACTTGGCCACGCTCTTTTTATTTGGGGGCTAAACAGTTGAAGCACCTGTAGCATTTATATTTATTATTTATTTAGCCCCCCCCTTTATTGCCCTGCACGAGCGTGGCCATTTGTAGAAAATCCAGTGAGCATCCAGATCGTTCCTAACCTAAGGGTAATCTAATCGCCCATCACATCAATCCATAGAGTGCAGTAAAAGTAAACAAACACATCAATCAATTTCAATCACAATATGCAATGAAAACTTGAAAAACCCGGCACACAGCAGAAAAGTAAACACCGGCCTAGCCTAGATCTAGAGTCGGTTGTCCTAGCAAACCATCTAAAGTGTGTGTAGTAGGTCGTGTGGCTGGGGTAGATCCTAGGATGGGTAATTTGTTGAAGTTGTTCATCGTTGCTGTTTGTTAAAGGTTGAAGGGAGATTTATGTTTGAATTTAAGTATTACTATGTTAAAGTTTGATTTAAATGTATTTAAATTGTTAAATGATTACTACCTTTGTTGCTTAGCGAGGCCATGAAGTTTATTTCACCTTCCTTGAGGCTAAGTTAATAGCCTCGTAGGCCTGGGTTACCCAGTAGTAATCGGGGTTGATTAAGTTGATTTAGTTTATTGAAAATTAAGGATCAATTAATATTAATTAATTTAATTAATTACTAATTTTTAAAAGTTAAATTAGTTTATGTTTTCCATCAATAGGTACGTGGCGTTGTGCCACCAGGCTCGAGGAATCAGGCCTTCTTAGGACACTTAGCCCCGCAGCCCGGAGTAGTCCATCCTAAAAATCTTATTGATGTAATTGAATTAAGGATTTTAAGTTGGTTAAGTAATTAAAAAAATAACTTAATTTTGACGTTTAACACCCCATTGAATCCATTCGTGGCGTTGTGCCACCAGGCTCGAGGAACCAGGCCTCCTTAGGACACTTAGCCCCGCAGCCCGGAGTAGTCCATCCAATAAACTTCATCTTTGGAGTGTTTCTTATGCATTTGAGTGTTGGACGAGTGTTTTATTGATCAAATTAAAGTTTTCTGGAATTTTTAATGAATTATTGGATTTTTAGAAATTATTGGAATTATTTAATTATGTTAATTAAGAGGTCCAAAAGTTGACTTTTCAATTTAAAGCTCATTTTGTAAGTTTCTAATTTTTTAATAAATATTAGACCTTATGATGAGTTGTTAGACTGTTAGCACACTCAATTTGGAGTTTTCTATGAAAAGTTATGATTTTTCGAAGTTTAGGCCTAGATTTGAACTACGATTGACCGAAAAGTTGGCTTTTTGACTTTGACCATATTTTGGAGGTTTGACTTTTTTAGAAAATACTAGACCTTAATTGGAGTTGATTGACACTGAGTTTGCTCAATTTGGATTTTTCTATAATTAGTTATGAATTTTCAAAGTTTCACTAATTATTAAATTTTTAAAAATTGCTTAATTAGGAAGGTTTAGATCATTTTGATCTAAACTCATCCCAAACTGCATGGAATCACCCCCAAAGGTCAGGGATTACCCATGGGAGCATTTCCAAGTGTTTGGAAATTATTTAGGATTTTTAATGATTTTTAATTAATTAATTTAATTAATTATTAATTTTCATTAAAAGTCAAATTAAAGTTTAATTAGGAGTCTAGTCAAGGGGTTTTTATTTTTCCTAGGTAGAGGACTACATTCTGAACAATTTGAGATATTATTTATAATTTTTGGACTTAATTTAGATTTATTGCATTTTGTTGAATTTTCTGGGTCCTTAAATGAGCTGAAACTTTGGGTAATTAATTTTTCAACCTAATGACCTCCAAATTCAATGAAATTTGAACCTAAGGTTTATGATGTCACTAAGTTTACTGTGTTCAAATTTCACCCCTATTGGGAGTATGTACAATCCCCTAGGAATTTTCAAATTTTTCTAGACTTTTGCTTAAATATTTTCCCTAGGTGTTTCTATTATCCAAATAGGCTTGCAATTTGGTATGACTAACCCTGACTCAAATGCAGACACACAGCACAAAACATGCAGTCTAATTCTACATAGAAAACTAGTTATGAATTTTCAAAGTTTTGGGTCTAAAATGGACCCAACACCTTCAAAATTCACATCACAGAAAACTACTAAGCATTTGACCCTAGAAAAATTAAGAAACATGACCTGAGATGCTTAAAAACATTCCACCAAAATTTGAGATCCATTTGACCCCTGGATTGCAAGAAAATTGACAAAAACTAAAATCAAACAACTGTAGTTTTCTCTCAATTCAGAGAACAAAACAAATCAAATTTAATTTTAATAAATTCTACACTTAATTACCTTTCCAACGATACCAAAAACATCAAATTTGGTGGAAAAATGAATTTTCTGTGAATTTTAGAAGTTTCTGGACATTTTTTGAATTAATTTGACTCAAATTAATAATTAAACGGCGGCGGCAATGATTGCGCCGCGCCGCCGCCGTTCGACACGTGGCAGGACACGTGTCAGATCCTGGATGGATCACTTAAACACGTCGGATGGTCAATCTGACCGTCTGATCGACCACGCGGACATCGACGGCTAGGATCAAGCCACGTCGCCCGCTGTCAGCTGAAGGGCGCGGGTTCGAACCCAGGGTCCGTCGCGCAGTCAATCTGGCTGGCATGGCCATTTCTGGGCCATCCGATCGCGCCAGAGTAAACAAAGTTCAGACATCCATAACTTTTAAAATACTCAATAAAATTCAACAAAATTTAAACTGTAGCTAGAGGGCAATGTGATCTTGCAATGCATGGAGTTTGGAGGCTCCATGCATTGCAAAATTTCTACAGTTTCAAATTGAAGTTTAAACTAAAAGTGGAGATATCTTACAATCTACCCGATGGATTTTTGTGTTCTTGGGCTCTCGAAACTTGTAGTTTGTCCATGCTCAAGATTGCAGAAGATGTTGGAAGATTTTGACGGCTGGATCTGAAGATATCAAAGAGAGATGGTGTTTCTCTCTTTTCTCTCTCCTTTTCCACTAAAATGAAGGTTTTAATGGTGGAAATGGTGGGGGAAGGCTTGGAATGGCCTTGGGAGGTGCTAGAGAGTGTGGGAAGCTGCTGGAGAGTCTTGGGGATGCTAGGGTTTTTGGGACTTAAGTCAAAAATGAGCAATATGAGGGATTAGGGCTAGTTCTCCACACCTAACCCTCATGCTTTGAAATGGATGGCTTGGATCTCATCATGGGTGCCTTGGATGCTTGCCAAGTGTCCCATGAGCAGCCCAAAACTAGGAAAAGGCTAGTGGATTGAGGGGGATTTCCTTGAGCCAAGAGGGGGGGACCACACCCCTTTTTCTCCATTTGGCTAATCCAAGCCATGGCTTGGTTAATAGAGCTGGATTAGTGGTCAATTAGGAAGGGAAAAAGCTAATTTCCACTAGCCTAAAGCAGGTTTTGAGTTGGAGAATGGGTTTGCATGTGTGGCAAGGTCAAAGGGCCATGGTTTGGTCTCATCTCAAAGGTTTTGACCCATTGACTTGTTGACTAGTCAATGATGACTAGGATGTGCATAGGAGGAGTCAAATGTGCTGTAGGAGTCAATATTAAGGGATATGGGGCCATGGTGTTAAAGCTTTGAGTGAATACATGAAATTGGAGAGGGTTTTGACCCCTCCAAATGGGTTGACCAAGTCAAACCTAGGGAGGATTGACTTGGAAGACTTTAGACATGTCATGAGTGTCCAAATAAATGATTTTGAAGCATTAGATTGGTTTGAGATGGATTCAAATGTTGAAAATGACCATGGTTGGGTTAAAGGTGGATTTGGTCAACCATAGTTGACTTGGTCAAACAAGTCAAACCAAGGAGTGGGTTTGATTTCAATGGGTGTCAAATATCATAGGAAATTCATTGAAAGGGGTTTCAAAGGTTAAAAATGTTGAACGATGTTAAATTTTGGTCAAAAGTCCAAAAACCCCATTAAAGGGCATTTTGGTCATTTTGACCTATAATGAACCCTGGGTCGAGGTGGGTCTGAAAAGATATAGATTAATGTTAAACACATCAATATCAAGGGTCTGGAGGTGATTAGAGGGTTTGGGGGAAACTCCAAGGTCAAATTTCCCAAGATAATGGGTCCAGTGGCATGGGCTGTAAATATTTGAAGGTTTACAGCCTTTGGATTTAAATTTAGTTTCTGGGGTTAGAGACCCCAAAATGGGCTCAAATTTGGAGGGTTGCCTCTAGAGGCATATCACATCAGTATGCAACTGACAGATCATGAATTGGAGGTCATTTGACTGGGATTTGAAATATTTGAAAATTCCATGAAAAAGGCTTTTAGGACTCAGGTCTTTGGCCTTGAATTCTGGATTTGGAAATCTGGATTTGATATAGATTTTGGGTCTAAATATATGAATTTGAATCATCTCAATCATTCATGATCATTTGGAGTGATCATAAGTGTTTGAAAGTGATTTGAGCTAGATCAAAGGCAGGATGAAGATTTGAACTAGAGTTTGAATCTTGGACTAGGCTGGAGTCTTGATTTTGATTGAGGTTTAAACTAAATCAAGGTTTGGATTGACTTAAGTTCAGGATTAATTTGAAGTCTGGATCAGGCTCTAATGACCTCATACAAAAAAGAGGTCAACAAATGGACCCCCAATATGTGTAATAGAATGAAATTCTATTGCACATATTGGTGTTGACCGAATTAAAAAGTCAAGTTTTGAGTTCTAATCCTAAGGAAAGGAGGGAAACCTTAACCTTAGAGGACCAGGTTGAAGGTAGAACTAGGATGGTGCCACGGAGGGCTTCTCCACCACTAGTGATTCTAATCATAAGGAAAGGCAGCACCTATCCTAAAGGAAGAGAAGAGAAGGTAGAACTAGGATGGTGCCACAAAGGGCGTTATCCACCACTAGCGGATGATCATGTGGGGAGGAAGCTTGCTCCATACAGAGGATCAAAACTGGATTAAAACTAGGATGGTTCCACAAAGGGCGTTATCCACCACTAGCAGATGATCATGTGGGGAGGAAGCTTGCTCCACACAGAGGATCTAAACTGGATTGAAACTAGGATGGTGCCACAAAGGGCATTATCCACCACTAGCGGATGATCATGTGGGGAGGAAGCTTGCTCCACACAGAGGATCTAAACTGGATTAAAACTAGGATGATGCCACAGAGGGCGTTATCCAGCACTAGTGGATGATCATGTGGGGAGGAAGCTTGCTCCACACAGAGGATCTAAACTGGATTAAAACTAGGATGGTGCCACAAAGGGCGTTATCCACCACTAGTGGATGATCATGTGGGGAGGAAGCTTGCTCCACACAAAGGATCGAAATAGGATTACAACTAGGATGGTGCCATAAAGGGTGTTATCCACCACTATTGGATGATCATGTGGGGAGGAAGCTTGCTCCACACAGAGGATCGAAACAGGATTAAAACTAGGATGGTGCCACAAAGGGCATTATCCACCACTAGTGGATGATCATGTGGGGAGGAAGCTTGCTCCACACAGAGGATTAAAACAGGATTAAAACTATGATGGTGCGATAAAGGGCGTTATCCACCACTAGTGGATGATTATGTTGGGAGGAAGCTTGCTCCAGACAGAGGATCGAAACAGGATTAAAACTAGGATGGTGCCACAAAGGGCGTTATCCACCACTAGTGGATAATCATGTGGGGAGGAAGCTTGCTCCACACAGAGGATCGAAACAGGATTAAAACTAGGATGGTGCCACAAAGGGTGTTATCCACCACTAGTGGATGATCATGTGGGGAGGAAGCTTGCTCCACATAAAGGATCAAAATAAGATTAAAACTAGGATGGTGCCACAAAGGGCGTTTTCCACCACTAGTGGACGTAATTCTAAGGAAAGGAGGGATCCTATCCTAAAGGAGAAGACGACCAAGCGTAAAATTTGAAAGATATATACACATAAAACACACTTGATTGAAACTGGCTTATATTTTATTGATTGGGTCTGAGCTACATCAAGCATAGTACTTCTTAAGGAAACGCCCGTTAATAGGAAGCATTGGGTGATTTCCTTTACAATCCACTAGCTGATACGAGCCCCCTTCGTAGACTATCCCTACAACGAAGGGTCCCTCCCAGGTTGGTTCAAACTTCCCACCGATCTTTCGGTGGGCTAAGATAGGCCTCTGAAGAACCAAGACCAAGTCTCCTACTTGGAAGGTTCTAGGTCGCACTAACTTATCATGGGCTTGAACCATTCGGGCCATATATAACTCTAAATTTTGTTGATCTTGGAGATGATGTTCCTCGAGGCCTTCGAGCTCTTCGAGTCGAAGCTTTGCATTCTGCTCAGTTGTAATTTGATTTTGAATGGAGATTCTGAGCGAGGGAATTTGTACTTCTAAAGGGAGTATGGCCTCAGACCCATATACTAGTACAAATAGTGTGGATTGGGTTGGGGTTCTATAAGTGGTCTGATAGGCCCACAGAGCTTCCACCAACCTCTCATCTCATTGGCGCTTATTATCATCAAGGGTATTTTTAATGATTTGCACCAAAGTCTTGTTGAAAGCCTCAGCCAACCCATTAGCCCGGGGGTAATAGATTGTTGAGTATCTCCAATCAATGTTATGACGCCTTAAAAAATTTTTAATTTTTGTAGACTTGAATGCGGACCCATTATCAGATATAATTCTATGGGGCACGCCGAATCGATATACGATATGGTCACAAAAACAATTTAGGACATGGTGTGATGTTACATTTCGTAGGGGAATTGCTTCTGCCCATTTTGAAAAATAATCAGTCGCGACTAGTATAAAGAGATGACCCTTCGAAGAAGGTGGGTCAATCGGCCCGATAATATCCGTGCCCCAACTTTCGAAGGGCTACGAAGCTATCGTGGGGTGCAATACATTAGGCGGCTGATGTAAGACCACACCATGAACCTGGCATTGATGACAACATTTTGCAACATTCATGCAATCTTCAATCATCGTAGGCCAGTAGTATCCAAGTCTTTTAATTTTCAACTTCATTTTTAGATCCGATTGATGGGCGCCGCATAGCCCAGAATGGACCTCACTAACGATCTTCAGGGCTTCCTGCTTGTCTAAACAACGTAGCCACATTTGATCGAATGAGCGGCAGTATAACGCATTGTTGACTAAAGTGTAGGATAGGGCACGTTTCTTGATCTGGTTGGTGAGGGACTTATCCTAGGGGAGCTTGCCTCCCTGGAGATAGTTGATTAATGGTTGTCTCCAATTGCCCTCTTTCTCAATTTCTGAAGAGGCAGAAAGGACTTGAGGAGGCTGTCTGTTGATGTACTCTAGGTCTATTGGGGATAGAACCTGACGACCTTGAATCTCTATAGGAATCGAATCCTCTTCCGGGCATGCAAATTCCTTTGCAAGCTTGGCCAGGGCATCCGCCGCAGAATTGCTTCCACGAGGAACCCTATACAAAGTTACGATAGGGATCTGCTCGAGTAGGTGGCTAGTGTATTGGTGGTACTTTAGGAGATTAGGATTCAAGACCTTATAGGTTCCTGCAACTTGGTTGATTACCGGTTGAGAATCACCGAAGATTTTGATCTCTTTAATCTCCATCAGGATTGCAAGTTCCAAGCCAGTTATCAGAGCCTCGTATTCAGCCTCATTGTTTGTGCAAGGTTCTGACAAATGGTAGGAAAAGTGCATCATCCCCTTCCCTGGTGTTATGAAAATTAGGCCAATGCCAGCTTTCCTGGGGATCGTAGATTATTGGGTTTTGTCCCATCGAGAAGATGCCGCACCATCAAAATATAACTCCCAGATAGGGTCATTGGATTCCCTTAAACTCATGATTTGTTCGTCCGGTAAATCATCATTCAAAGGAGAATCTGCCGGTAGCGGGTGTGTTGCGAGGAAGTCAGCAACGACCTGCTCTTTCACTACACGCAGGGGAATGAATGTAATTTCAAATTGGAGCAATATCATGGACCATCGAGCCAAGCGTCCTGACAACGTTGGCCGGGTCATAAGATATTGTAAAGGGTTGACCTTAGAAATCAAACGGATTCGATGAGACAGCATATAATGCCTTAGTTTTTGGGCTGTAAAAATTAAAGCAAGATAATGCTTCTCAATTGAAGGATATCAGATTTCTATAGGAAGAAGTCTTTGACTAAGGTAATAGAGAGCATTCTCCTTCCCTTCATCGTTGACTTGAGCTAACAGGGCACCTAAAGACTCATCTAGGGCCGCAGTGTAGAGGATCAAAGGTTTCCCCAGAACAGGGGTTGCCAAAATTGGCGGATTTGTAAGGTACTCTTTGATATTGTCAAAAGCACTTTGACACTTCTCATTCCAAATGAATTTGGCATCTTTCTTAGCAAGAGCTGAGAAAGGTTGACATCTTCCGGAGAGATTAGATATGAATCTTCTTATATATGCCAACCTACCTTGAAGAGACCTTAATTGAGTAAGGCTCTTAGGAGGTGGCATATCTAAGATGGCTTCAATTTTTAAAGGATCAATCTCAATCCCACGGTGCCTCACCACGAACCCTAAAAATTTCCCTGATGTGACGCCGAAAGCACACTTTAGGGGATTCATTTTGAGGTTGTAGCGGCGCAATCGCTCGAAAATAACTCTCAAGTCATAAAGGTGAGCCTCTTTAACTTTACTCTTGACAACTAGATCATCAATATAGCACTCAATTTGATTGTGGATTAAGTCATCAAAGATGTAGGTCATGGCCCGCTAGTAGGTTGCGCCGGCATTTTTAAGACCAAAGGGCATCACTTTATAACAAAAGATGCCTATATGGGTCCTAAATGCAGTGTTTCTCTCATCTTCTGGGGCCATCCTGATTTGATTGTAACCAGAGAAGCCATCCATAAAGGAGAAAACAGCATGCGAGGAGGCAATGTCCACCATAAGCTCGGGTATGGGTAGAGGAAATTCATCCTTGGGACATGCCTTATTCAGATCCCTATAGTCGACACAAATTCAAATTTGATTATTTTTCTTTCAAACCGGCACGACGCTAGCTACCCAAGAAGGATATTGTTCTTCTCAGATAAACCCAGCCTCAGCTAGTTTCTTAATTTTAGAAATGACTTGTTGCTCAATCTCTAGACGCATGAGTCTAGGGGCTTGCTTAACAGGAATGGCATCGTGCCAGATTCCAAGTTTATGAACTGCTACCTCGGAGGGTAGACCTGGCATTTCATCGTATGTCCAGGCGAAGCAATCCGTAAACTCAGAAAGGAGTTGTATCAGATCCTGAGACTCATCCTCGCTCAATAAAGCACTTATAAAAGTAGGGCGAGGGTCGTTGTCAGTTCCTAGGTTGATTTCTTTTAGCTCGTCGACCGTCAATTTAATCTCTTCCTCAAATTCATGGGGTGCATCCTGAACTTGAGGTTCATCAGGATCGTCTAAAGTCTCCAGACAATGTTCGTCAAGGGGACTGAAAGCTTTAGTAGGGACATTTTGCGATTCAAGATGATAAGTTATCATTAACCAGTATTCATCGTCATCAAACGAAGTAACGGTACCAAAGCCGATACCACATGTTGAATTTTTATTGATCTTTGTTTTCCAAATATTTTCATGGTATCTAGCTTGACCCTTAGTCCATCGATACGGTACGGGACCTTTAGAAAAAGTATTCTTTACACAAATAAGAAAGTAACTGAAAGGTAATTCCATTAATTCATTGAAATCTGCCTCCTCGAGGGTTACATCACCTTCGTCCCTTGAGGAGGAGGAGCCAGGGAAGAATTTCCGAGCTTTCCTTATCTCACCGCTTAGGTTAGGGGCCTCTTTAATCTCTAACCCTGCAACTCTGCCAGCCGACAGCGAGGTCAAGGATAGGGCATCAATTCTCCTACTAAGCTTTTCATACATTGTCAATTCAGGCTTGTCACTTTCAATCTTTGGGACATCAACCTCGGGGTCACTATCCTGATCTAAAGTGAGATTAAACTTTGGAGAAACATTTTTATTTTGATAATCAAAAGGAATTTCAATCCCCCATTTTTCTAGCTCTTCATCGGAGCTTGAATCCGAATTAATATATAGTGGGGTTGTTCTTCTTTCAAGTGAAGTACGACCTCGACCCCGTGCCCTTTGAGCCATCCTCCCACCTCTTTGAGGTACCATGTTTGGAGGCCTAAGGACAACGATGTCGAGCTCACTTTCACTATCAGATTCTTGCATCTTTTGATCTTTTTCGTTTTCTTTTTCTTTTTCTTTTCCTTTTGATTCTTGATTTTGATATGAGCTTTGCTCACTTTCTTATTCCTCAATTTTGATCTCAACTTTAGAATAAGGGGAGGACCCTTTCGGTATGAAATATACAGCATCCTCGTAGATCCCTATTTCTTGAATTGAGAATTATTGCAAATCACCCCTAATTACATTTTCAATGCCATCTCGTTAGTACTTGATGCATTGATGCAGGGTAGATGGAACCATTCTGTATTCATGAATCCAAGGCCTACCTAGAAGTGCATTAAAGGACGTTGCCGAATCAATAATATGAAACTTCGCTTCGGTTTTCAGTTCTCCTATTTCTAACAAGAGGGTAATCGAACTCAAAGCCCTCTCACCTTTCTCGTTGAACCCACGTAGCTCCAACCTATCAGTGGCGAGCTTACTGGTATCAACGCTAAGGTAGGCGAGGGTTTTCACATTCATCACGTTGACCGATGCACCCGGATCAATAAGGACTCTTGATAACTTAAAATTCCCTACATCAACGGTAAGGTAGAGAGGACGATTGTGATCTACAGTTCCCAATAATAGGTCTTCATCTGAGAATGTTACTCCTGGAACTTCTTTGAAGTAGTGGACTTCATCTTTTGAGGTTGTAGCCAGTTGAGCAAGGCAAATCTCAGGGTCAAGAAGTGCCTTGATTAATGACTCTCTCATTTCCTTAGACTGGATGAGAGCATCATAAATGCTCAACTTGGCTGGCAACTTCCTAAGATGGGCTAGGACATTGTAATCAACCTTAGGAGCGACAGACTCAAAACCTGGTGGAATCAATGGAAAATCAGGATGATGAGGAGAATCTGGAATTGGATCGCTAGAGACAACTCGCTTGCCTTTTTCCTGAGGAGGAAGCCTATGGGGTAAGACTTTGCCACCACGAAGTTGTACCTCTACGATTGAATCGGGAGGACAAACTATGGGGGAGTCTACGCTCTCCATAGGCTGCACAACATCGCTATCTGAAGAGGAGTCAGAATCTAAAAGTTCTATCACGATAGGTTTCCAGTGAAATTAATTTCAGGGAGGTCACTATCTGATGAGATCTCAAGCTCGACATCCCCTGTAGAAGTCAAATCCGGAAGATCAAATTTTTGAGGCTTTAGGTCGATCTCAATAGAATTTTGAATTTCTTTGGAAGAGTTATCAACTTGCATTTCATTTTCATGGTTAATCATCAAAATTGAAGCAGAAGGATATTTTTTAATTAAATTTATGACCCTTTGCCTTTGATGGGGCAAAGTAAAGTCAGATAACAAGAGTGGGGATGGGGCTTTAATGCCGCCATTGGCTGCTCGAATACATCTCTCATCAACATACTTCCTCTATACAACAATATCTCTCTTTTCTTTTTCATTCAATACAGTAGTTCCTACGACTACTAGAGAGGGAAGTAGCTCAACATCCTCCTGTGAAGCATCCAGGTCAACCTCCCAAATCGGGCCCTGGGCTGTCGTGGGCATCTGTTGAGAAAGATGATAAGACTTGTTAATCGACCATTTAAGTGCCCGGGATAAAGCAATATCCCAACCATCTTCAATTGAAAGAGAAGGGTTAGAATTATTACCTGATATTATCTTGACATACCCTTGTTCCAGATTGACCAAATACTCTTTTGGAAGCATAATATTACCTTGTTTGATATTCCTTTCAAGCCAATCTTTGAAAACAATGCAGTCTCGATGGGGTGGCTGACCATGCGGTGGTAAGGACAGTAGTTTGGATCATCCTTTCTCTTTATGTCATCTGGCCGCCTCGCTTCTGGCAATTGAAAATCTGACTTCTTCGAAAGACTCTTAAAGATTTTCCCTATCACTTCTCTCTTGAATAGGTAAGGTTTTGTCAACCTTTCTTTAAAGGGGATGAAAGAGGGATCTCTTGCAGGTTGTGAGGTTACTTGAAAAGGTTTTTTCTGAGCTAACTGTGGTGGGAGAACACTAGGCTGGCTAACAACTGGCTGTTTCCCCTTATCAACTGCTGAAACTGTAGCTCTCTTTTCAAATGATTTGATCAGTTTATCAACCTTCTTTTCTCCAAAAAGATCCTTCAAGAATGGCATCCTAGGAGCCTCTTCCTGTAGGTTACTAGTTTTGTTTAGAAGTTTTTCAAAAGTTTTTATAGTGAAACCCTTCAGAAGAAAAGCAACAGGCCCGTGGATATTCTTCAAAAGAATTTCCACTGCATGTTGCTCTTGCAGCTAGGGTTCACACTTCATCGAAAGGTTTCACTACCTTAAGATGTACTCAACCAGAGACTTTCCCGGCTTTTGTTTTTCAACGACCAGATCGCCCACAGTAGTGCGCTGCTGTGCTCCTGAAAATCTCTTTAAGAATAGATTTTCAAGTTCAGTAAAGGTTCTTACTGAACCGTTGGGCAAATCTGCATACCATTCAAAAGCTATGCCGGAAAGACTACTAACAAATTGGCAAAATATTAGAGCATCCGACCTCCCGGTATTGCAACAGCTTGCACGAAAGTGGGCCAGATGCTGTCTCGGGTTTTCAATTCCAGTAAAGATTTTAAAAGATGGTGGCACGAAGCCCTTAGGGTAAGGAACCAAATTATATTCCTCAGGGTAAGGTCTCCCCTTTGGAATAGATGCAGCTCCTTGCGATTGGGCTAAGGCCTCCCTTACCTGATCCTCAATTAGTTGCTTAATATCTTTTTGAGCTGGTGCTGGGGGAATGGCTGGAGGGACTGAAGAGGCTGTCGGCTGAACTGGGGGATCCGGTAACACTGGCTGCTGGATAGGTGGAAGCACTGAAACAGACTCTGGGATTTTATAACTGGCTTCTACCCTTTTTGCTCTGTCGGTGGCTTCCAGAGCAGATTTTTATAACTCAAGGGAAGTCTCATGCGACTTGTCCAATCATTGCTACATTTCTTTAACCTGTAGCAACATTTCTGCCACTTGTGCTTCCAGGTTCTTGATGTGCTTCTCATCTCTAGCTCTCACTAACTCATCTGAGTCTGAGTCAACAGCTGCTGAACCCTCCTCTTTGCCAGATCGGCGCTTACTCGGTTCAGTTTCTTTAACGGACCCTCTAGTTTCAACCATGTAAACATCACTGACTGGGAGATCCTCATCTATCAACATGTCATCCAACTCTGGGTCAAATGCTTCCTCAGCTTCCTTTCTTTTCAAGATATCTTTAATCTCTTATACTACCTCATCAACTGGCCAGTTCCCTATCTCCTCGGGGCTGATAGGTAAGTAGCCTTTGTATTCTACCATGTTATAGAGTTCATCTTATTGTAGACTGGAGATGATAGCTTGTAACTTAAGCTCATTTGTAGTTGGGGTCTCAGCTATCAGCTGCTCGATCATCTCATGGTCATCATCTTGAACTAACTCTTCCCCTTTGACCATACCAGGGTCGGTGGTCAGAAGGGTGGCCTCCTCTACCAGGTGAGGGGCATCTACCTCAAAAGATGGTGCAAGAGTTTAGAGGGTGGGAACTCCTACATCAGGTAGGGTAGAGTCCTCAGACACCCGGACAGGGAGTCCAGGGGTAGCAGGTAAGAGCTTGGAACTATCAACTAAGATATCAACTGGATCCATAACTGAGATATCTGAACTGACAATCAAACCAACTGGGGTCTGGGTAGCATTGGTCGAAGCCTGTTACAACTCATCTTGGGAGTGGAGGGATTTGACTACAGGTGAGGGGATATTCACTCTACTGATATTCTTAGGAACATACTTCTTGTCAGGGGACTTGGCCCTCTTTCCCTTAACTTCAATCTTCCTTTCAGCTTTGGAATTTTCTTGGACTTTGACCACCACCGAAGCCAACTTTGGAGGTATTGGTAAAGGAACTGGGGGTCTACCAACAGGACGGCGACCTCTCTCAGATCCAATGAGTACTATACCCTCCACCTTGGAGGATAGAGGGCGTGGCACCCGGTGGTAACCATCAACTAAAATAGAGGCTGCAGGTTGTCTTACAAACTTCTTATTTCTTCTAACAGACTGAGGGGTCAAATTCTTGGCATCAGATTTTTCTTCCCTTCAAATTTCCTTTTCAAAATGGTGGCAGATAACCCCTTTTAAGTGCTTTACATATTATTCCTTGGTTTCTCCCATTTGTGCGGCACATGTATGGATAATGTTCCTCAGCATTCTTGTTCTTTGTAATTATTTTTCTTCAGGAGTTCTCTTAGTGGAGTAATTGACAGGGCGTGGGGGGATACTAGCTATCCTAGACACCCTCTCCTCCCCTAAAGTGGTAGCTAAAGGGTGGAAATGACTCCCTTGAAGGAGTGGAGAGGATGCAAGAATAGGTAGATCCTCAACAGCCTCTGGGTCTACCTGAGCCAAGGTCTTAACTTCCACAATCTTTCTTGACTTGGCTATCTTCCTCCTTACTCGTCTCAGGTAATTCTTTTTCTAATTTTTACTTGTGAAGGGGATCCCAGAACTCGACCCCTTTTCAAAAATAGATCCTATCTCGGGGGCCTCAACAGCGGCCTCGGGTCCCCCTTCCTTCTCATCAGACACAACAGGGACGGTCACTGGCCCTAACACTAGCTCTAAGACAGGGCTATCAGCCTCAGCTGCATTCAGACTAAGTATGCTCTTTCCATCCAAAGTCAACTCGGTGGTACTAAAACCTAAACCAAATTGAATCTGCTTTCCCAAATCAATTTTCTCACAGGTCAATCCTTTCTGAAATGTAAAGAGCAACTGGCCAGCCATTGACTTGAATTGAAATTTCTGAAATTTGAAAGAAAGATTTGGAATCAGGACTTTCTTGAATTTAAATTTAGAAGATCATAACGGGCCTATATTCTATCATTTATATCCTGAGTTGTAGGTATTACAACCCGGAATATAATGATGGGGTAAAGGCTGGTTATGATTTTAAGAGGGATTGAAATCCTCAGAAAATATACCAAACTATAAAAGGAAGTTGTAGTGTAGCATATTATCGTGCAGATTTTAGATTGAGATTGAAATGAAACTTTGAAGAGATCTCAATTTTGAATTAAAAGTGAACTTTCTCCAAACTTTGAAACACAACGGGTTGGACTTTCTTTCAACCCAAAGGCCTACAAAGGAAGGAGAAAGCTCAAAAAGAATTGGTTGCCTAACCCTCTCCACTTCACAACTAAAAATAGAGGCGGGAGGTTAAGACTATGATTATTGAAAATTAAGGATCTTAAAGGAAAGATCGACTGAACTCTTTCAATTATAAAAGTCTATGTATTGAGTCGAATTCAATAACATAGATTTTATAAAATTAGAAAGGACATAATAAGGTTGGATTTGACACTATCGCCCCTCCCTTCAACTTAGGGGCAGAAGGTCAAAATCCAAACTTTAGCAGAGGTTTCACCTCTCTTTTTGACATGAAATTAAATTAGAGAAGGTGTTGGCCTATCTTTCCCAAGGGAGAAATGGATAAAGGAGCCAACGGAAGAAGGGTAGTCAAAACTACCGATGTAACAAAATTTTGCCATTATTAAAGATGAAAAGAGAGATTCAGTCCCAGCGTGGTCGCCATTTTTTTTGTTTTGGTGTTTGAAAGCGGGTTTTAAAAAATTTAGTTTTCTTTAAGAATTTATTTTAAGAGTTCAATTTCAAAATCGAACACTTCATTATGAATGATACATTACCTCGAGAGATAAAAATAACATTCCTTAATGAGTTCATAAAATGAAATTGAAAGCTTCACCTTGGCTATGATAATCAGATTCAAAAGATAACAACATATAACCCTAAGGGTCAATATGATGTCCTATCAAGTCTCTGATTATAATAACCTAGGAGAGGGATCATTATCTTCATATTCAAAACCATGATGATAAATGATATACCTCCCTAAGGGGAGAGGATATCACTTATTACCGATTATTTGAATATTAGGATGGTGATCGTTGTTGACTTAATTTTCTCAAAGAAGACCAATTAAGTTTTAAAAATTGATTTTTAAAAATTAGATGAGGGTTCTAAATCTCCTACGATTGCAAGCCCTCGTAGTTAATTACATCATGGGAGACCAGAGTCCCATACGAAAACTTTCAATTAAAATAATGACAGAAATTTTGTTTAGAGATTTTCTAGGAATGATACCAAATAGATGAAATTTTGGATTTTGAAGAGGGATTGGATCAAATTTTAAACAATTATTTTTGAGTCAAGGGAAGAGCGGTAGGAGACACTTTGAGATTCTGAAACAATTCAGAAGTGTCCCGACCTAAGCTAAGTGTTGGGCTTTAAATTTTGGATTGGAAGAATATTTAGTTTGAGTTAAGTGTTTTATTAGAAATTTGAGACTATATTCCCAGAGGTTGGGGTCTTATAACTCAAAAAAAAACTACCCCAGATCCTAATTCTAAATTTGGACACTAGAACATAGTAGTCCGAACCAAACTAATGCAGTGCAAAACCTGGAATTACCCCGGCCTAGATTGGGGAGCCAGCTAAACCACTTAAATGCTTCAAAACCATGAGTCCGGTCTTTTGATGCAGAGTGATCAGGGACGTTATTTAAGATTGGTTTAAGAAGTTGGGGTCGACGTCTAGAGCATATTCCTAATTGACCCCTTGACTTATGTCGGGTAGAATGCTTAGACTAAAATATAATTAAAATTTTAATTTAATTAGTTTCTAATGTGATGCATGCTGATTCAAATTTCCCAATCAGATATGTATGAGATTTTAAAAGGCATATAAAATAATAATTTTTTTTTGAAAAGACTAGACTTCCCCAGATCCAGCACCTCATCCTCATAGGTCGGATTATCTGGACTCTACCTGCAGGCGGGGAAGTGTCTTATAATAAGGGGGAGAGAGATGCAGTAATATGCATGCGACCCCAGACGATTCCGTCTATTTCCTAAGTCGTTAAGTTTCTATGTTATTTAAATCTTAAAATTTTAAATATTAGTTACGAGTAAAAATATTTTTAGTCCTTAAAGAGCCTAACGAAGTCCAGGTTAAAACAAAAATGACATGTAAGCGCCAAAGAACTAGAAAAAATAGGCAATCCTATACGCAATCAAATTAAATCATAACACATTAAATAATCAAATTAATTAAGTAAATATCCATAGGCAAATTGCCTTGCTTATTACAACTCAGATTTACATAATTTAAAAGTGGCCAGGCGCCACTAACAACAACCCGAATTCTAATCCTAATACAGACGCAAGTGAATTTGAGTGGGATACTCTATGTTTTAAACTTCTCGATCTTCTCTTCCACGAGCTCCTTGGATTCTTCGTGGTTGGATACCCAAAAGGAAAATAGAGCTCTTCCCTTGAGGGGGAGGTTACTCTTTCCACTTTGGGTAGTAAAGTGATCCAAATTTGGAGTTTCAAATGGATAAGGACTATCCCCCAAAGGGGTATCCTTTCCTCTTTGGAATCCAACCTTTGGATCTATGTATCCCAAACTCAAAGTGCCACTTTCACAACTCAATACTCAAATAAATTACATGAATATAAAAATAAAAATTCTAGACTCTTCTGCAGGGTTATCCTAAGTATTTAAATATTAAAATACATCCCAAGCAGTTATATATATGTGCATGTAAAAGTAAACACACTTGGCCACGCTCTTTTTATTTGGGGGCTAAGCAGCTGAAGCACCTGTAGCATTTATATTTATTATTTATTTAGCCCCCCCCCCCCCTTTATTGCCCTGCACGAGCATGGCCACTTGTAGAAAATCCAGTGAGCATCCAGATCGTTCCTAACCTAAGGGTAATCTAATCGCCCATCATATCAATCCATAGAGTGCAGTAAAAGTAAACAAACACATCAATCAATTTCAATCACAACATGCAATGAAAACTTAAAAACTCGGCACACAGTAGAAAAGTAAACACCAGTCTAGCCTAGATCTAGAGTCGGTTGTCCTAGCAAACCATCTAAAGTGTGTGTAGTAGGTCGTGTGGCTGGGGTAGATCCTAGGATGGGTAATTTGTTGAAGTTGTTTATCGTTGGAGTTTGTTAAAGGTTGAAGGGAGATTTATATTTGAATTTAAGTATTACTATGTTAAAGCTTGATTTAAATATATTTTAATTGTTAAATGATTACTACCTTTGTTTCTTACCGAGGCCATGAAGTTTATTTCACCTTCCTTGGGACTAAGTTAATAGCCTCGTAGGCCTGGGTTACCCAGTAGTAATCGAGGTTGATTAAGTTGATTTAGTTTGTTGAAAAGTAAGGATCAATTAATATTAATTAATTTAATTAATTACTAATTTTTAAAAGTTAAATTAGTTTATGTTTTCCATCAACAGGTTCATGGCGTTGTGCCACCAGGCTCGAGGAATCAGGCCTCCTTAGGACACTTAGCCCCGCAGCCCGGAGTAGTCCATCCTAAAAACCTTATTGATGTAATTGAATTAAGGATTTTAATTTGGTTAAGTAATTAAAAAAATAATTTAATTTTGACGTTTAACACCACATTGAATCCATTCGTGGCGTTGTGCCACCAGGCTCGAGAAACCAGGCCTTCTTAGGACACTTAGCCCGCAGCCCGGAGTAGTCCATCCAATAAACTTCATCTTTGGAGTGTTTGTTACGCATTTGAGTGTTGGTTGAGTATTTTGTTGAT
Source organism: Dendrobium chrysotoxum (assembly GCA_019925795.1). Classification (NCBI taxonomy): domain Eukaryota; kingdom Viridiplantae; phylum Streptophyta; class Magnoliopsida; order Asparagales; family Orchidaceae; genus Dendrobium; species Dendrobium chrysotoxum. The sequence continues at coordinate 24,794,315 of CM034315.1, read as the reverse complement.
CAAATTAAAGTTTTTTGGAATTTTAATGAATTATTGGATTTTTAGAAATTATTGGAATTATTTAATTATGTTAATTAAGGGGTCCAAAAGTTGACTTTTCAATTTAAAGCTCATTTTGTAAGTTTCAAATTTTTAATAAATATTAGACCTTACGATGAGTTGTTAGACTATTAGCACACTCAATTTGGAGTTTTCTAGGAAAGTTATGATTTTTCGAAGTTTAGGCCTAGATTTGAACTACGGTTGATCGAAAAGTTGACGTTTTGACTTTGACCAAATTTTGGATGTTTGACTTTTTTAGAAAATACTAGACCTTCATTGGAGTTGATTGACACTGAGTTTGCTCAATTTAGATTTTTCTATAATTAGTTATGAATTTTAAAAGTTTCACTAATTATTGAATTTTTAAAAATTGCTTAATTAGGAAGGTTTTGATCATTTTGATCCAAACTCATCTCAAACTGCATGGAATCACCCGCAAAGGTCAGGGATGACCCATGGGAGCATTTCCAAGTGTTTGGAAAATATTTGGGATTTTTAATGATTTTTAATTAATTAATTTAATTAATTATTAATTTTCATTAAAAGTCAAATTAAAGTTTAATTAGGAGTCCAGTCAAGGGGCTTTTACTTTTCCTAGGTAGAGGACTACATTCTGATCAATTTGAGATATTATTTATAATTTTTGGACTTAATTTGGATTTATTGCATTTTGTTGAATTTTCTGGGTCCTTAAATGGGCTGAAACTTTAGGTAATTAATTTTTTAACCTAATGACCTCCAAATTCAATGAAATTTGAACCTAAGGTTTATGAAGTCACTAAGTTTACTGTGTTCAAATTTCACCCCTATTGGGAGTATGTACAATCCCCTAGGAATTATCTAAGTTTTTTAGACTTTTGCTTAAATATTTTCCCTAGGTGTTTCTATTGTCCAAATAGGCTTGCAATTTAGTGTGACTAACCCTGACCCAAATGCAGACACACAACACAAAACATGCAGCCTAATTCTACACAAAAAAGGAGTTATGAATTTTTAAAGTTTTGGGTCCAAAATTGACCCAACACCTTAAAAATTCACATCACAGAAAACTACTAAGCATTTGACCCTAGAAAAATTATGAAACATGCCTGAGATGCTTAAAAACATTCCACCAAAATTTGAGATCCACTTGACCCCTAGATTGCAAGAAAATTGACAAAAACTAAAATCAAACAACTGTAGTTTTCTCTCAATTCAGAGAACAAAACAAATCAAATTTAATTTTAATAAATTCTACACTTAATTACCTTTCCAACGATACCAAAAACATCAAATTTGGTGGAAATATGAATTTTCTGTGAATTTTGGAAGTTTTTGGACATTTTTTGAATTAATTTAACTCAAATTAATATTTAAACGCCGGCGGCAATGATTGCGCCGCCCCGCCGCCGTTCGACACGTGGCAGGACACTTGTCAGATCCTGGACGGATTACTTAAACACGTTGGACGGTCGATATGACCGTCCGATCGACCGCGCGCGACATCGACGGCTAGGATCAAGCCACGTCGCCCTCGGGGTCACCTGAGGGGCGCGGGTTCGAACCCAGGGTCTGTTGCGCGGTCAATCTGGCTGGCATGGCCATTTCTGGGCCGTCCGATCACGCCAGAGTGAACAAAGTTCAAACGTCCATAACTTTCAAAATACTCAACGAAATTTGATGAAATTTGAACTGTAGCTAGAGGGCAATGTGATCTTGCAATGCCTGGAGTTTGGAGGCTACATGCATTGCAAAATTCCTACAGTTTCAAATTGAAGTTTAACTAAAAGTGGAGATATCTTATAATCTACCCGGTGGATTTTCGTGTTCTTGGGCTCTCTGAACTTGTAGTTTATCCACGCTCAAGTTTGCAGAAGACCCGGAAGATTTTGACAGCTGGATCTAAAGTTATCAAAGAGAGATGGTGTTTCTCTCTTTTCTCTCTCCTTTTCCACTAAAATGAAGGTTTTAATGGTGGAAATGGTGGGGGAAGGCTTGGAATGGCCTTGGGAGGTGCTGGAGAGTGTGGGAAGCTATTGGAGAGTCTTGGGGATGCTGGGGTTTTTGGGACTTAAGTCAAAAATGAGCAATATGAGGGATTAGGGCTAGTTCTCCACACCTAACCCTCATGCTTTGAAATGGATGGCTTGGATCTCATCATGGGTGCCTTGGATGCTTGCCAAGTGTCCCATGAGGAGCCTAAAACTTGGAAAAGGCTGGTGGATTGAGGGGGATTTCCTTGAGCCAAGAGGGGGGGACCACACCCCTTTTTCTCCATTTGGCTAAACCAAGCCATGGCTTGGTTAATAGGGCTGGATTAGAGGTCAATTAGGAAGGGAAAAAGCTGATTTCCACTAGCCTAAAGCAGGTTTTGAGTTGGAGAATGGGTTTGCATGTGTGGCAAGGTCAAAGGGCCATGGTTTGGTCTCATCTCAAAGGTTTTGACCCATTGACTTGTTGACTAGTCAATGATGACTAGGATGTGCATGGGAGGAGTCAAATGTGTTATAGGAGTCAATATTAAGGGATATGGGGTCATGGTGTTGAAGCTTTGAGTGAATACATGAAATTGGAGAGGGTTTTGACACCTCCAAATGGGTTGACCAAGTCAAACCTAGGGAGGATTGACTTGGAAGTCTTTGGACATGTCATGAGTGTCCAAACAAATGATTTTGAAGCATTAGATTGGTTTGAGATGGATTCAAATGTTGAAAATGACCATGGTTGTGTTAAAGGTGGATTTGGTCAACCATAGTTGACTTGGTCAAATAAGTCAAACCAAGGAGTGGGTTGATTTCAATGGGTCTCAAATATCATAGGAAATTCATTGAAAGGGGTTTCAAAGGTTAAAAATGTTAAACGATGTTAAATTTTGGTCAAAAGTCCAAAAAAGCCCATTAAAGGGCATTTGGGTCATTTTGACCTATAATGAACCATGGGTCGAGGTGGGTTTAAAAAGATGTAGATTAATGTTAAACACATGAATATCAAGGGTTTGGAGGTGATTAGAGGGTTTGGGAGAAACTCCAAGGTCAAATTTCCCAAGATAATGGGTCCAGTGGTATGGGCCATAAATATTTGAAGGTTTTACAGCCTTTGGATTTAAATTTAGTTTCTGGGGTTAGAGACCCAAAAATAGGTTTAAATTTGGAGGGTTGCCTCTAGAGGAATATCACGTCAGTATGCAACTAATAGATCATGAATTGGAGGTCATTTGACTGGGATTTGAAATGTTTGAAAATTCCCTGAAAAAGGCTTTTAGGACTCAGGTCTTTGGCCTTGAATTCTGGATTTGGAAATCTGGATTTGATATAGATTTTAGGTTTAAATATCTAGATTTGAATCATCTCAATCATTCATGATCATTTGGAGTGATCATAAGTGTTTGAAAGTGATTTGAGCTAGATCAAAGGCAGGATCAAGATTTGAACTAGAGTTTGAATCTTGGACTAGGCTGGAGTCTGGATTTTGATTGAGGTTTGAACTAAATCAAGGTTTGGATTGACTTAAGTTCAGGATTAATTTGAAGTTTGGATTAGGCTCTAATGACCTCATACAAAAATGAGGTCAATAGTGCAGGGGGCAAGGTAACACTTGGAGATAATACCACTAGGAAGGTGATTAGAACATGTATAATTGGCAACTCAAAAATTTCATGATTAAAAATGTTTTACTGGTAGATGGCTTAAAACATAATTTACTCAGCATTAGCCATTTCTATGAGAAAGGATTTAGCATAGAATTTTTTCTACCAGCTGCATGGTTAGCTTAAATGAAAAAACTATATTGCAAGGAAAAAGAATTACTAATATTCATATGCTTGATCTGAATTACATTGATTCTGCTACTTCTCTTTGCTTAAAAATTGTTACGATGAATCCTGGTTATGAAATAGGAGACTGTGCCAGGAAACCATGAAAAATCTTAGAAAGTTCACCCAAAAAGACTTAGTGAGTGGCATACCCAAATTAGATTTCACAAAGGATCACCTGTGTGATACCTGTCAGTTAGGAAAATAAGTCAAATCCTCCTTCCACTCAATTAAGGACATTAACACTAGCAAACCATTAAAAGTCCTTCACTTGGATATCTTTGGACCTATTAGCACTGTAAGCCTAGGAAGGAAAGTCTTTGGGTATGTGATTATTGATGATTACTCAAGGTTTACATGTGTTAGATTCTTATCTCATAAAAGTGAATCATTCGAGGAGTTTATGACATTCTCCACTTGGATTCAGAGGAAGCTGGGATGTGAAATTTTGACCATTCACAGTGACAACGGCGGAGAATTTGAAAATAAAAAATTTGAATCTTATTTTAAGGAGCAAGGGATAGATCATAACTTTTCAGCTCATAAAACCCCTCAGGAGAATGAGGTAGCTGAAAGAAAGAATAGGACCTTGGTTGAAGCCACTAGGGCCATATTTGTTGAATACTCACTTCTTAAATACTTCTAAGAAGAAGTGATAAATACAATCTATTATGTTCTGAATAAGGTTAATGTTAGATCTAAGATAAATAAGACAACGTATGAAATCCTTAAGGGTAGGACACCCAATCTCTTAAATACTTCTCTTTGGATGTAAAGTGTTCATTCTAAATAATGGAAAACCTCTACTAGGAAAGTTTGACCCTAAATCGGATGAAGGAGTCTTCCTAGGATACTCAAATATTGGAAAATCCTATAGAGTTTTCAATAAAAGGACACTGGTGGTAGAAGAAACCACTCATGTAGTATTTAATGAATCTGATAATTCTGGAGGGTCTAGGGTAGAAGAAGAAGAAGAAGTGGTTGAAGTCACCCAAGGAGTAGAATCTACAAATCTAAAAGAAAGGGTAGAATCTAAAAATTTAATGCCCATAGAATGTACATATTCTTCAAGTTATCCTAAAGAACTAATCTTAGGAGACCCATCTGAAGGTGTTAGAACTAGGCATAGACTTAGGAAAGAAGTTAACTACTTTGCCTTTATCTCAAAGATTGAACACACAAACATAAATCAAGCACTATCTGATGAATTTTTCATCCAACCATATAAGAAGAATTGAATCAATTTACTAGAAATAATATTTGGGAGCTAGTTGAAAGACATATGGACTAGAGTATTGTTGGAACAAAATGGGTTTTTAAAAATAAAATGAATGATTCTGGTGTAGTGGTTAGAAACAAAGTAAGACTAGTGGCTAAGGGGTACAACCAGATAGAAGAGATTGACTTTGAAGAGACTTTTGCCCCTATAGCTAGACTAGAAGCCATAAGGGTGCTACTAACTTTAGCCTTCATTAAGGGATTCAAATTATACCAAATGGATGTTAAAAGTGTCTTTCTTAATGGGGTAATAAAAGAAGACGTGTATGTTGAACAACCCCTAGGCTTTTAAAATTCATAATTTTATAATCATGGTTCAAATTAAAAAAGGAATTATATAGACTAAAATAAGCATCTAGCGCATGGTATGAAAAGCTAAGCGCATTCTTATTTGGTAGAACCTTTGTTAAGGGGAGTATAGACACCACCCTATTTCTCAAAAATGTAGGAGAAGACCTACTCATTGTCAAGATCTATATTGATGATATTTTGTTTAGATCATCTGATAAAAAGCTATGTGATGAATTTTCTAAGATAATAAGGAGTTTGAGATGAGTATGATGGGAGAACTAAACTACTTTCTTTGATTTAGTTTAAGGTAGAAGGATGATGGAATTTTCTTTAGTCAATCAAAATAATTAAGGACATCCTTAAAAAATATGAAATGGATAAAACCAAGGCAATGAACACTCCCATGTGTTCTACAGTTTAGTTGGATAAAGACTCAAGTGAAAAATCAGTTGATCAGAAGAAGTTCAAAGGAATAATTGGATCACTTCTTTACTTAACTGCTAGTAGACCTTATATTATGTTTAGTATTTATCTCTATGCTAGATATCAGGCTGATCCAAAAGAATCCCACTTGACTGCTATTCAGAGAATCCTTAGATATCTCTTAGGAATCCAAAAGTTAGGAATCTGGTATCCTAGGTACAACACTTCCTTTGAAATCATAGGATATTTTGATTCAAACTTTGCAGGATGTAGGGTTGATAGGAAAATCACTTCTGGAACCTACTAATTTACAGGTCAATCTTTAGTCTCCTAGTCCAGTAGAAAATAGAACTCAGTAGCCCTATCCACTATAGAAATTGAATACATAGCCTTAAGAAGTTATGTGGCATAGGTCCTTTTATTAAAGCAACAAATTCTAGATTTAGGACAACCTGTAAGCACTATCCCAATCTTATGTGATAACACTAGTGCTATCTGTATTTCAAAGAATCTAATCCATCATTCCAGGACCAAACACATAGATACAAGACACTATTTCATTAAGGACCATGTCACTAAAGGAGACGTAAAGCTACATCATGTAGCCACTAAAATTAGCTTACAGATATCTTTACAAATCACTGGCTTTTGAAATCTTTAGCACCTTAAGAATAAGATTAGGTGTCATAGATATTCATTCTTGAAACTAGATGCTTTAATAATATAAAATCTGATTGTTGCTTTTGTTTTATGTTTTTGTCTTTCAGTATTTTCTTTTCTTTATGCATGTGTTTGTTTATTTCTTTTATAAACTTAAGAATATGATCATTACTCACTTCAATAATTGAATTTTTCTTTAAATAAAAATCTTAACTACTTTTGTTAGCAATTATTAACTCCTCTAAAATAATTAAGGGAAGAAAAATTTGTGATTATCTCTCTTCCTCTAACTCCTTTAGTGGTACAATTGCTTTTTGAATCAAAAATCTACTTCAAATTAAAAGTTGGACCAAGAAATAGCGATCTATTTCTCTATCTCATTTGAATATTTTTGCAAATCAATGAATCTATTTCAAATTCTCTTAATCAAGTTGTTTATCTATATCAGATGTATCAGGTTTTGGTTTGTGGTTTACTCTTCCTTATATAAGAGAGTGAGTTTTTATTCTCTTATATTTGAAAGATAATCTCACAACTGAGAGTTTTTAAAGATTTAGAAAGAAATCAAGTTTGCAAAAGTGGAAAAGAGGTACAAAATGAGCCCAAAAGCTTAAAAGATGCGCAATGTATGCCAAAATTTGAAAGATTCACAAAGTGTAACAAAAAATAAAAGATACGCAAAGTGCACCAAACACTGATAAAAGAGACACAAAATGATCCCACAATGAGTTAGCTTCCCTTTCTTTCAAATGTTTAAATCTTAGATAAATCCATGTGCCAATTGATATCGTCTACACCTAAATTTGAAAATCATGATTTTTTGTTCATCACTTTGCAATGCTATTTTCTTAGATACATTTCTAAAAAGAAGTTTGAAAAGATCATATTTCTTTTCTTTTTATTTTTTGAATTAGTTTTTTTATTTAGAAAGGACTTTAACCTGTAATAAGCTTGAGCTAGGGTTGATAAAATTCAAAATTCTAACCTTTTAAGCTCTTAGTGTTGTCAATGCATTTCTTACTGAGTTTTTGCTCTAATCATTTGGTAAAATTTTCATTTGATTCAACTGATCAATTCTTCAAAAAAAAGTTTAATGTTTGATGTGTATTTTCTCTTGATTGCTTGATTTCTGTTATGTTTTGGTTATCTTTTTATTGTGATTTTGATTTGTTTTCCTTCCTGAAGATTTCTTGATTATTAATGTCCATCTCTATTTTTGCTCAAATCGTACTATAAGATACACATCGTACTGTACAATCTTCATAAATATCATCTCAGATCCGATCATAGTGCATCCAATGGTTCATATTCATTAATTATTGGTGATCGTACTATAGGACCACCACCTTTGTACTGTATGATCTACCTGAAAGTAGTTATTGGATGAATTGAACTCTACCAAAATAATATTAAATAACATATCATACTGTATAAACACCTATTCATACTGTACAATCATATTAGTCAATAATCATCCATACTGACTCCTTGGGGTGAACACACTATCTTTAATTATGCAATACGATCATGATCATACTATACAATGAGACTGACTTTTTGTTTGGATCGGATTGGACAAATTGATTATAGTAGATCGTCTAGTATGATCTCACGATCAAACTGTACGATCGATGGATTTCTATTTAAACAACAAGATTTCAAGATTTTCTTCACTAAAACCCTTTCAATCTTCTTCCCTTCTAACTTGAGCTCTAAAATCTTGCAAATAGTTGGAGGCAAGCATTCTCAAGCACTCATTGGAAGTTCCTCCTAACGTCTAGTAAATCCTAGATTTCTTGAGGCCACTAATGAAGAGACCAATAATAGATAAAAGACTGCTGGCATTACCCTCTCCAAAATCATCAAACATGAGGATCTGAACTTTCAAGTACTACCACTTCTTGCCCATACCACTCTGAATTTCATTCTTACTCTTACTTATCCTTTCAATTCTGAATTATTTTCTTTATTTTTGTAAGCCTTAGAGTCAATAGTGAGGGTACTGCCCTCCAATCCTATGTTAATAGGCGACCAGTACAAATACCTTACCAGGACTTTCATGACTTCTATACCTTTCTACTACTAGTGAGAAATTCACTTTGTATCCTCAACTACTGACTTTGATTGGACACCTGCCAACACCACTCTTCAGCAATCCAACGTTAACTACCACATAGCCCAAGTCAACACTCTAGTTTAGGATGCCCGGATCATCTAGCACATACTTAAAACTCCATTACTCCTAAGGCTGGTGATAGGATCAACATTACTCCTATTCTTTCTATTGTGACCTATTACATTATGGCTCAAATTGATTTTAATGCAGCTGATCTTATTATCCATTATCTTAAAAACTTAACAATCATTAGAGATCCCCGCCATAAGAGAAAGTCGAATTTAGCCTTAGGTCATCTCATTGCATTTATCCTATGAACTAAGTACAACTTCCAATTCCCTGTACCACCTGATCACCTCCTAGCCTACTACACTAATAGCTCCTTCCACATCCTTCACAGTGCTCATCATTGAAATGTTCACTATGTGGGTAGAGAACCTGTAGTAGAAGAGGGAGGACCTATTCTAGCACCTGCTCCTATTCACCAGCAGTCTCAACTTGATCTGCTGGTCCAAATGTTCCATCAGTGGGAGGCCCATTTTGATGCCTACGTAGCTGAGCAGAAGCAACAACATGAAAATGACTTAGCTCACTTCAAGTAATACGTAGCCTAGCAGCAACAGTAGCATGATCAGGATATGGCATGGTTTGGAAACCAGTTTCCCTCAATCCACCAGTACTTCCAGCCACCACCTCGTCTACCTCCATCTGATCAAGATCCCTCTTGATCATATCCCTCTTTATTTTAGTTTTTTCTCTATTTTGTGATCTATATACTTTTCTTATTTATTAGTTTCATGTTTATTTGATGTTATTTTCTCCTTTTTTTGTGATGTCAGAAGGGGGAGTAGCATGTGTTAGTAGCTTATATTTTGCTTTGAAATATTTAATTCCATATTTGTCTTTTAAATTTTTTGTATTCTCCTATTGTTTGTTATTTTTTTATCCTTTTTAAAATAAAAAAATTAAAAATTAAACAAAATTTGACACCTCCTCTATTTTTAAAATTTTCACTTTGCGCGGGGGAGCTTAGGGAATAGCAAAACACTCTTGAATCATAAACCAACAATGTTTGCCATCATCAAAAAGGAGAGATTGTTACAAATCTGGACCCAAGTCTTATGATTTTGATGATAACAAATATTATTGAATTTTTCACTATGCTATTTCAATCTGTTACATATCTGTTGCTCACTAATATTTCAGGATCACAACTCACTTGTAACCTCAATCAACTCAAGACTAGGTAGACTAGGAATAAAGCCTATGTTTTTCATTCTTTTTTTTATTTTTTACCTTTCTTTAGTTGAATATGTATTATGGTGGATCCTAAAGCTAAGTAACCTTGCACACACACACTCAAGGGAGTGAGTTGGGGAGTTAGAAAAATTTTTATTTTTTGAACTACTTGTATAGTACGAATTATATCGCAATGGATGATCTATTTACCAAAAAACCCTAATCAAGGCACCTCTGTTAATCAAGATTGATTAAACTAATCATACAGTATGATTCATATCATACAAGATGATCAGTTATAATCATCAAAAGAGCCACCAATCATAATTTAGGTATTATTTTTAAATTCAAATTTATTTCTATTCGTACCATGCGATATTCATCATACTGTATAATATATGACAATCATGCCTAAATTGATCCTGTGATTAGGGGAGTAATTATGGTTAAATTATTCAATCAAATTATACAGGATGTTCTAGGATGATCGTACTGTATGACTCGATTCTTGCATGGGATAATAATTTATCATTGTCTATCATACAAGATGAAATATCATAGTTTTCAACTAATCATACAAGAGGATTCCCTAATTTTATACTATATGAATCGATCGCTATATGAGATAATAATTCATCATCGCCTATCATACTGGATGATCAATACAAACCCTTGAACTGATCATAGAGGATAATATAATTTATACCATCTAAAAGGCTATTTTATACTAATCATACTGGATGATGATCTCAATCATCTTGGATGATCAGTTCATCTCTTTGAATTAATCGTACAGGATCTATCTCTTTGTATAGTACTAATATGAGTACTTTGAAATAATCATACAGGACAATCATAGATCATATTGGATGATCAGAGTCAGTAGATTGAAATTTAGGGCTTTTTCAGAGGCTCGCTATTTAAGCTTTCATATAGTCTTGTTTTAAAAAGAATACTTTTGTTGCTAAGTGTTCTGAGGGGATCAAAGAGTTGCTTAGTAGAGCTTTAGGAGAGAGAAGAGAGGGAGAGTTTTTGTAAGTGAGATTTGTGAGGGATTCACAAGGTTGCTCCAAGCAAGGTTCTTCCTTATCATCTTCAAGCTTCTGCCTTGATCATTTGGAGGCTTCGAGAAGACATTCAACATCATTAGGTCCAGGTTCTTTGCCATCTCCAAGCTGGAGAAAAAGAATTCTTGGTTCTCTGCCATCTTTAGGAGGGTGAAAAGGATTCCAAGTTCTCTGCCTTCACCATGAAGGTGAAAAAGAGTAAGGTCCTCTACCGCACCGGATTGGTGGAAGAGATTTTATAAGGGCTTCTCCACCTTACTGTGGGGGCAAAAGGCGAGATACTAGTTTTAGTATAATACCTAGAATAGTAGGATTTCAAGAGTGGACATAGGTCAGGTTGGACCGAACCACTATAAATTCTGGTGTATTTATTCTTATTATTTTTTTTGCACTTTTATTTTTTTTGTGATTTACTTTGTGGTTGAAAATTTTTAATTTTATGAAATTAATTCGCTTCCGTATTGGGGATTATGGTGTTTATTTTCAGAAATTAAAAAGGATCTAAAAAGATTTACTTTTTGTTAAAAAAATTTCTTTAAATAACTGATTCACCCTGCCCCCCCCCCCCCCCCCCTCTTGGTTAGCCTCAGGCTGGTTCTTTGAGGTCTCACAACCTCCTTGAACTTTTAAATTTATTACTTGATTCGGCATATTTACTTGCATATATTATGTGGGGTTTGTTATTAATTATATCAAAGAAAACTTAAGAATTTTTAGGGGTGATAAAGTCCTAGATTTTAAAAAATTCAAAAGTTCACTCCACAGCCCCCATCAACTGCTTTCCTATAATGATTCCATTTCCATAGACCCTAGAATCCTAATCATCAAATGTCTATGCTTGAAGATATTATATCTCAATCCTCCTAATTGTTCTAATATTTCTCCATCAAGGCAATGTATCACACTAGATTTTAAATTCATACATGACCATTGCATAAATTAATTCATATTTACATACAAGAGTCTATATTAGGAGAAACAAAGTCTATTCACATTATCAGCTCAAAAAAGAAGTTAATCTATCATAGAATTCATTTGGAACAAAATACATTTCATTACTTGGTTTAGAAAAGATACAAAAAAGATGAAGAAAATATCACCTAGAGTTGATAATCCAAAATATATCTTATAGATGAATTCATTCTAGAGCGATTCACTCCTTGCATCTTTGCTCTCCACACTCTCTTCCACTTCTAAGGAGTGTATTTCTCACTAAAAGGATGACTAGCCAGTCCACTAAACATAGCATCACTATCTCTGGTCTCCCTTAAAAAAGAAAACAAAAATTATTTATATTTATTACATAAACTAACTCATGTTCCTCAACACTTGATAGAGAGGTGCTACGACATTTCAATGATAAATTAGCACCTCAGTGGTGCTTAGTTGGCTCTATCGTGATGTTCGGCTAGCCATATATGACAGTTGACTTACCTGGTGTGACACTTCCTTTCTGAATTACTATAACTTGACATTGTAGAGGATGGGCGCCGTAGTGCTTGAATATGTCCTCCAATGTTGTTGTGCTCCAGAGGTTGGTGATTCGACATTGAATTTTTTCAAAAAATGATAGAGAGCTGAGTGCGATGGAGTTCTCTTTGTGGTGCTAAGGTACTAGTAGCATTGCCTGTATTTCTTCTAAGCCTCTGAATTAATTGTAATTTTCTTAAAATTTGAGTGCTGTAATGTCCAGTTCCAGCACCGTGGGATTGAAGGAGATGCAATGTTCGTAATTGGGGTGCTCCAGTACTAATTCTAACTTTGCAAATTTAAGATTTTTTCCTAAGACATACCTGCACCACATCAACTAAAACACATACTTTTATTATAATTAAGATAATAAAAATAAAAATAAATTACACTTAAAAAATTCCTCCTAGCTTAAGCTATTACTTTTCCTCAAGCAATGTGTTTGCCCCTTTGATCAATTATTTATTCCAAATAAAATATTTGTAAATTAAAATGATTTAAATATAAGATAATACTTTAATATTTAGATGTGAATTGAAAAGATCAAAGCATGACAATTTTAATTTAAGCAATTATGAACAAAGTACCCTAATAAATAATTTTTATTAATATTCAACTTGAAATCATTTGTTACAAGTATAAGTGCAATGTTGACTATTTATTTAGATTGGATGATTTATCATTTGAGAATTATTTGTACTTTAGTTAATTTGAAATTATTTATAAACTTCTATAGGTACTAACTTATATTACACTTTCTTTTTTAAATTAAGTATTAGAATCCTTTAGGAATTCAGCATAATCAGATACCGATCTTTGATGTTATAAAAATCATTTTTCTTTCTGCTTTTTTTTCTTTTGATGTTCCTATTTTTCATTTATTTCTTTTAACTTTCATAAGTACTTAAGTTATGATTTTGAATATCTGATTATTGTTTTCATTTAAATGATCCTAAATTGTAATCATGTAAGGATTGTTATTAGCTCACTAATTCCATATTTAAGTTTATAATGAATTTAACGAATTAATCTATGTACTCCTTTTTCTAAACATAGTTATTCAATCTTGTAACTAATAGTTTATGCTTTGGTGTTATAACATTTAAATTCAATGTGAAGTGTTAACTAAATAATTTTCTCAGTTGCTTGATATGATTGTTAAATAAATAATTATTGTTCTTTGTTCATTCATTTAAGCACTAATAATTTTATATTATTCTCAATTTTAAGTTATTTTTAGTTATATATTTTATTTTGGTCAAGTGAGTATCAAATTGCAATTATAAGAGGAACATACAATTGATTTTATTTTTCTGATGTTGCCCTTTTGAGCATTAGCGAGCTTGGGGCCTCTTTTAAGGACCTTGTAATTTTCCCTTTTATTAACACAAAGGCCCCCACCAAGGGGTTTCCCCTAAAAAAAAAAAATACAACAGTTAAGCATGCAGGAATTATTAAGCTAATTGAAAATTTCAGGAAACAACTTCAAAACAAAATAGTAAAGTGTACATGTATGTAAATAATTTTAATAAGGAACATACTAGAAAAGCTAATAAAATGCACAATAAGTCAAAATAATTTTGGGTTTCATCCTAAGCAGTGTTAAGTTTATAGTCTTCTGCAGACTAACCTAGATCTATCATTTTGGCTATGTCACATCAATATTATTCCTTTTTTATCCAAACTTTCATCATTCTCTTTTTTCCTTAGGATTAATTTCAGTGATAGTGGGGTAAAGTTTCATGGGGATTACTACTAAAGAAAATTGCTAACTTCCCTAATTGATTCACTAAATTCTTAATGGTTATAGCTTGACTCTGCAATTGTTTTTGAAAGTTCGTGTTGGTCGTTAGACCTTTTAGAACTATCCCAAGGCTAACCAAGAGGGAGGGGGGGTTGAATTGGTTATTTTAAAATTTATTTTATTTTCAAAAACCTTTTTTAGATTTTTAAAAGCTAAAATAAGAATCCTGAAATATGCAGTTGTTTATAGAAATGATTTTCACACATGACTTTTATACCACAAAATTTTAAATACAATAAAATAAAAATATAGGGAAAAATTAAAAGCACAGAAGAACACCAAATTTTATAATGGTTCGATCAAACTTCACCTACATCAACTCCCTGTAGACTCCTTCTCCAGGTATTTCACTAAACACAAGTGACTCTCCTTTTGCCCCCATAGCAAGGCGGAGAAGCCTTTACAAACTCTCTTCCACCAACTCGGTATGGCAGAGAACCGTCGCCTTTTATACTCTCTAAGTGATGGTAGCATACCGTCATATCCTTTTTCACCCTCCTAGTGAAGGTAGAGTACTGTCATGTCCTTTTTCACCCGCCAAGTGAAGGTAGAGTACTGTCATGTCCTTTTTCACCCTCCTGGTGAAGGCAGAGTACCTTGATCCAATGTTGAAGATCATCTCTCAAGAGCCTCCAAAGAAGTTGGGCAGAAACTTGAAGAATACAAAGAGATCTTCACTTTGGGCAACCTTGTGAAACCCTCATAACTCCCCTTCACTAGATCTCTTACTCTTTACTCACAAGATTTCTCCCAAACACACTCTCAATGGTCACTCTCAAGAGAAATTCATAGCAAAAAGATTATGAGATATTTTTTAGAACTTCTTATATAGAAAACATATGAAAAACTGTCAAAAAATTAAATTTTTTAAGAGAACCGTTAGATGATCATACTATACGATTGTGGATCATCCCATACGAATAATTTAAAAAGCAGGGCTTCATCTGGTATGATTTGGTACTGACCCAATTTTGCACTCTTTCAGTCATTTGTACTAATGCAGATCATACTTACAAATAGTTTAAAAAATAAGTGGGTTCATCTGGTATGATCTGGAATGAACACAATTTTATACTCTGGCAATCATCTGTACGAATACAGATCGTACTTTATGAATAGTTCAAAAAATAAGTGTGTTCATTTGGTATGATCTGGTACGAACCCAATTTCATACTCTGTCAATCATCTATAAGACTTGACATCGTACAATATAAATAGTTAAGAAAATTCAACCCCGATTTGTGTAATATCATTCTAGAGGAAATCTAACTCAAATCGTACAGTACAATCAGATATCGTACAGTACGTTTAGTTTAAAATTTTAAATTTTATCTCTATCCCCCTTGTTTGTGTGCGCATGGTTAGCCAATTACAATCACACTTGCTCAGACTCAAGAAATAAAAAATAGAAATATACAGACTCCATTACATGAAATCCTTTTCTTCCCTGTCTTAAAGTCTTCAGCAATCTGGAGTAGTATTTGATTTCCCTCAAATGTTAGTACACACACAAATAAATAGACATATCCAATACATGTTAGGAGAAATAATAAAATGAGAAAAATAATATTTTATTATCCTCAAAGATCATAATCTTAATTCCTGAGTTACAACAGTTTTCCCATGTGAAGCACTAAATCCTCTAAAGGTGTCTTCCTATCTTTGAATTGATTATTCTAATTAATGCCTGGGGGATAAGAAGGTTTAGGGTTATCTATAAGATGCTAAGGATTATTTTAAGGTCTTATTGGGTTTGACTAATTTGCATTCCATTTATTTTCACCATTATTACTACTTCAATTAAAATTAGGGTGGTTCATTCATCCTAGATTGTATGTATTCTAATAAAAAAATTTTAATCTTTGAATAAAATTCATATTCTCAACCCCTTGAGCACTAGACTCACTAGCAGAATTCATGTCATTCTCATCAAAATGCATAGGTGATCCTGAGACTATACTAATTCCAAAATTATCTCACTTCTTAGAGATTCCAACATGGCCGCTATCTATAACAACAACAACATCAAGCCTATATCCCACTATGTTAGGTCGGATACATGAATCCTTTTTCTACATTATGTCCTATTAAGAGTTAAATTCCTATGTAAATCTAAAAAAGAAAGGTCTCTAATATTTTCTAACCAAGCCTTTTTAGGTCAACCACTACCTTTCCTAACATAAGGCAAATCTAATACATCTACTTTTCTAACCAGGTCATCAGAAGACCACCATTTTATGTGACCATACCATCTAAGGCGACTCTTTCTAATCTTATCTTCCACTGGTGCTACTCCAACCTTTTCACGTATATGCTCATTTTGTATCTTATTTCTAAGAGTAAAGTCACTCATACACCCAAGCATCCTCATCTCTGCATCACTTAACTTAATATTATGTTTCTCTTTTAATGGCTAACATTCTGCACCGTAAAGCATTGCAGGTCTCACCACCGCCTTATAGAATTTTATTCTAATTTTGAGGGGGACTTTTCTTTCACACAACAAGCTTGATGCATTCCTCCACTTCAACCATCCAACTTGAATTCTGATAAAAATATTTCAATCTATTTCACCATCACTCTAAATAATAGACCGAAGATATCTAAAATGTGCACTCTTATTAATGACTTGATTGCCCAAACTCATAAACTCCCTCACTAGTCTTATCAACAAGAAGAATATCATCAGCAAAAAGAATACGCCAGGGTACAACCTCTTGTAAATTTCTAGTGAGAAAATCCATGACTAAAGTAAAATGTTATGGGGTTAAGTAATAGAAATAGGAAAATACTTGGTCAAACCACCTTGTGTTTGAACACAATTAACATCACATGCGTACATATCCCTAATGACTTGAATATAAGCATTAATAACTCCTTTCTTTTCTAGAACTTTCCATAGCATATCTCTTGGAACTTTATCATATACTTTCTCTTAATCAATAAGTATCATACGATGTTCCTCCTTATTCTTTCTATTCTTATCCATCAAACTTCTCAATAAATGTATAACTTGCATAGTAGACCTACCCAACGTGAATCCAAATTGATTTTGAGAAACATTTGTATCACATCGTAGCCTATGATCTATAACTCTCTCACAAAGTTTTAAAGTATGACATATTAACTTAATTCCTCTATAATTCACCCAATCTTGTGCATCACCTTAATTCTTAAAAATAGGAATTAACACATTCATTTTTCACTCATCTAGCATCTTTTTAATCTTCAAAATAATATTAAAAACTTTTGCAAGTTAAGAAATTCCTTCATTTCCTAAGAATTTCCACACCTCTATTGGAATATCATCAGGTCCAACAGCTTTTCCACACTTCATTTTCTTTAAAGCCTCTCTAACTTCGATTTCACTAATACGCCAATAAAAAAAAATCTTTATTTTCATTTAGTATGTTAAGGTCACTAAAGTCAATCGTATTCTCACAATCTTCATTGAAAAGTTTAGTAAAATATCTCATCCACCTTTGTTGAATATCTACTTCAAATAAAAGTACTTTTTGATTTTTATCCTTAATGTGCTTCACTTGTTTTAAATCCTTACTACTCCTATCTCTTTATTTGGCTAACTTATACATACATCTTTAACCATCCTTAGTATATAATTTATTATATAAATCATTAAAAGCTAAAATCTATGCATCACATATTACTTTCTTAGACTTCTTATGGGCCTCTTTATATATTTCCCAATTATAAGAGTTTTTACATCTAAACTAATTTTATAATAAATTTTCATATTTTTCATCTTTTCTTACACATTTGGATTACACCACCAACTATTTTTACTATAAGGAGCTTTTTCCTTTGATACTCTAAGCACATAATTTGCAATATTTTTAATGTCACTAGCTACTTTTTCCAACAAAACATTAGCTTCCTCATGCACAGACAAAATCTTAAGATATAGAATCTTACTCTCAAAAATATATTTGTTAATATTTTTAAAAATTATCCATCTTATCCTAGAATAATATTTTACTTTATTTTTATATATTTTGTCCCTTCATCTTAATCTCCAAAACTAATGAGTGATTTTGGGCATATAACTTTCACTCGGAATAACTTTATAATCTTTACAATCTAAATGATATCTTTTTCATATAAGAAAGTAATCAATCTAAGTTTTCCATTCTTATAAGTGATTATATGTTCATCTCTTTTCTTAAATAAGGTATTAGCAATTGTAAAGTAATAAGCTATGGAAAAATCTAATATGGTCTTACCACCTTCATTAGTCACTCCAAATCAATATTCACCATGAATGCTTTTAAAATCATCTACCTCTCCACCATCATGTCCATTTAAATCTCCTCCAATAAAATATTTTCTTCAAGAGGTACCTTTTGTATTAATTCTTCTAAGTCATTCCAAAATTTTAATTTTGAACACATATCCAAACCTAACTGAGGAGCATAAGCACTTATAGTATTAATAATCATATCATCAACAACAATCTTTGCAGCTATAATTTTATCTACAATTCTATTAATTTTTACAATATTATCCTTAAAACTCTTATCTATTATCACACATACACCATTTCTAGTATGAATCTTATCAGAATACCATAATTAAAGGCCTAAAATATCAATCTTCTTAGCCTTCTCTCCAACCCATTTAATTTTTTGAATGCATAGAATATTTATCTTCCTATGAGTCATAATATCTATTAATTCCATTAATTTGCCGACAAGGGAACCTGTATTCCAAGAACCTAACCTAATTTTAGTTTCATGGACTAGATTCTATGCCCACATCTATCCATGATGTGGGAACCCTTGCTTATTTAACACTGCACTCAAGCACCAGTGCAATGGCCCTTGCACAGTTCTCATTATATTCAGGCTATACAGAGCATCTCTTCTAGGGAACACCCTAGCATTAATACAATATATTAAAGGATTCATGTCGTGGTTATTCTATAAGTTTTACGTTGGCTATCGAGTACCTAATACAACCCTCCACTTTTCTTATCTAGATCCTAGGTCCTGGTAATGATAGTGTTTAACATGGCCACTATCTGAGTAGTCAAAATAGATTAAGCATCTAACTCATAGACACTATCTACTCTTAGGATTCACCCTATCAGAAGGCAACGGGAAGTTATTTATTGCCATTTCCTCTATTAAGGCATAAGCCTCATCAAAAGGTTTTGACATCAAAGATCCTCTAGTTGTTATAGCAATTATAGACCTAAGGGTTCCTACAAGCCCATTATAAAATGTTTGAATCACTAACCAATCAGGTAAAGAATGATGAGTACACTTTTTAAGCATTTCCTTAAATCTTTCCCAGCTCTCATAAATCGACTCTTCATCATATTGCGAAAATGAAGTAATACCATTCCTGATCTTAGAAGTTTTGGAAGGCGGAAAGTACTTTGCTAGGAACTTATGTGCCATCTAAGTCCAAGTGTTTATAGAGCTTTTGGGCAAGGAATTCAACAATATTTTAGCATTGTCCCTAAGAAAAAATGAGAATAAATGAATTATAATAGCATCATTAATGACTCCATTGTACCTGAATGTTGCATAAATTTCTAAAAAACTAGGTAACTATAAATTGGGATCCTTAATAAAAGTTCCCCCAAACTAAGAGATCTAAACCATTTGGATGATGGCTAGTTTTAGCTCAAAATTATTGGCTTAGATTGTAGTTTGGTTGATACCCTGATAAATTCCACCTACTTTAGGATTGGCATACACCCTAAGAGATCTAATATGGATTTGATTCATCCATTCCTACTACTAAATTCTTTTTAGTTTTATAGACTTTTGTAAGGGTCCTTTGTATTTCTAGGTCAAACAATATAGGTCCCTTACTACATCTACTATGCATACACAAAAAATAGTGAATAAAAAGTAATAAAAATTAATTAAAAAATAACAATTACAAAATAATCAAAAGTTTTCATCTTCATAAATGACTATAAAAACAATAAATATAAATATAACTAACCAAGTAAAAAATTAAACAAATCAAGTAGGATTAAATATGTAACTTTTTGGATAAAATAAAGATAATTCCAAAAGCACAAGTTATATTATCTAGTAATGGGGCCAAAAACTTAATGGAGACTTTACTTTTTATGCAAATGAGCTTGCTTGCTACAATGCATGTATGTACCATATGCTCCCAACTACAAAAGTGCACGTGTTGATCAAGTAATAAAGTGTATGAGAGGAGTGTCAATCCAATGAGAAAATAAGTGTGTTATAACTAATTATAATTTTGTATACTCAAGCCATAGAATTTACCCTACAAAATAAAATAAAATGTCAGGTGATATTATGATTAAGAAATGTAGTAAACAGTGAAGACAAATAGAATTAAAGATGTCATAAATTAATAATAGTGAATGAACCTATGCTTTCCTAACCAGACTCGTCTATAATAGTTATGAATTAGAGTATATGCAACCTTAGATCTCTGTTGAGCATGTAAGGATGTAAAAAAGGTTCATGACCTTCCTATAATGATTGCATCTCTATAGACTTTAGAATCCTTATCATCTTATGTCTAGCATGAAAGTATTCTATCTCAATCCTCCACATTACTCTAATATTTCTTTGTCGATGCTATGTATCACACTAGATTTTAAATTCATACATGTCCATTTCATAAATTAAATTAAGTACGAGAGTAATTGAGAATAACCATTCATATTTACATATAAGAGTCTATTCTAAGAGAAATAAAGACTATTCAAATCATCAACCCAAAACAAAGACGTTAGCTTGTCATAGAATTAATTTGAAGCAAAACACATTTCATTACTTGATTTATAAAAGATACCAAAAAAGATGAAAATATAACCTAGAATTGAGAATCCAAAATAGATCCTACAGATGGACTCTTTTTAGAGTGATTCCCTCCATACACCTTCACTCTCTACACTCTCATTCACTCATAAGGAGTGTTTTGCTCATTATAATGATGACTAGTCACTCCACTAAATGTAACTTCACTATCCATAGTCTCCTTTAAAAAAGAAAAAAAAAACTATTTATATTTTTACATAAACAGACTCAAGCACTGTGGTGCTTAACAAAGTGGCATTACGGCATTACAATGATGAATGAGCACCTCAATGCTGCTTAGTTTGCTCCATTGCAGTGTTGGGCTAACCAGACTTGATGGTTGGCTGGCCTAACATAATGCTTCCTTTCTTAACTGCTCTATCATGGTTCTACAAAAGATGGGAATCATACCATGTTAAGTATAAATTTCATAGTGTTTCATTATCTTAAATATCAATAAAAATATTGTTTTTTTTTATTTTTGTGCAAGAATATCTTAGTAAAAAGGAGAAAAATTCACAAGTATTGAACCAGTATCGCAGTGCTTTAACAACCAGTGTCGCAACATCCACAACGCCCGGTACTAGATCAAAAAATTATAGTGCCAGAGCCTCGAATAAAATGCAAATTACTTTAGTGCCTTGGATGAGCCAAGGTCATTGCTACATTGCTTCATAACATCGTAGTGTCATAAATCAACACAATAATAATTGAGTCTTGAGATTTTGAGTGCTTGAGGTCCAAACTTCATAACATTGCAGCGTTAGATTACATATAAGTGTTATAATGCTCAACTTCTAGAGTACTAATGTGGAACAACAGATGAAATATAGAGCCATGCTGAATTAGTCAAGCGATGAACCACAGCAAGCCTAGCAGTGCTGAGGTGCTAGTTCATTCTATAATGCGACGGCATCACCATGTCAAGCGTCGTGGCGCATGAGTCCATTTCTATACAAGTATAAATAGACTTTTAGTTTAATTGAATGGGAGTTCTATTATAACTCTATATAGTTTAGTCTAGACTATAGTATCCCCTTAGAGTAAAGTCTAAGGGAGGCCAGAGAGGAGAAGAATACTATATTTAGAATTTTTTAGCCTATCTCTTTAAAAGCAATCTGATATTTAAAGGAGAAAGGAGTGTGGAGAGTGCATTTTTACTATTCAAATGACATTCAAGATAACTTTTACTCTTTTATTTTCTTTTTAATGACAAGTAATAAAATCTTATTTATTTTCTTTGCATTTTACAAATGGCGAATTCCATAGTTTAGGGATAATAATATCAATCCATAGTTAGTACTAATGTAGACTCCTATGCTTTGAATGAGAAATGAATTTTTTCAATATTTCTCGATCTTAATTTAATGCATATAATGGTCATGTGTATATTTAAAAACTAGTGTGATATATTATCTTGACAGAAGAATATTGGAATAAATAGGAGTATTAGAATGAATTATTTTCATTCCTAGATATATGATGTTTAATCTTCTAGGTTTTACTGAGATACAATCATTCTAGGAAGGCCATAAATCTCCTTTTACATCCCTACGAGATCGACAAAGTTCTAGGGATGAATATGCTCTAATCAACATCAATAAAAGAGAGTCTCATTAGAAAAACTTGGGTAATTTGCATTCATTAGTCCAAAATATTTTATTTTCTAGCATCTTATAATTTCTTTTGTAATCCTCTATAGTGACAGATCTCAACCCTCAATTTCATTCAATAGGATATATATTATAATTTTAGTAGGCAATACTACTTAACTTGCATGTTAGCAAAACACTTCTCATGTGATTGACACTCTCTCAATTCACTTTATTACTTGATCGATATGTTTTTTTTTGTATTTAGTGGGTATTTCATATCAAAGAAAACCTAAGCATATTTCAACCCATAGTATAAATATAGTCATGCATTGAACACAAACCCATACATACATCAAGTTTTTAGCATCATTTCCAGGGAAGTACTGTGCGTCTTACAAGTTGAGCTATATTGTTGAACTAGTTGCATATTTAATCTTACTTATATCTTATTTCTTATAATATTTTTTGAAAATTTTATGAAAAAAGAAAAATCTTTTTCTATTATTGAGTTTTTTTCTATTATTTAATTTTATTTTATTATGCCATGTGTAGTAGACCTAGTAAGGAGCCCTTATTATTTAACTTAAAAATTGAGAGGACCCTTACAAAAATTAGAAAATTCAAAAAGACTTTAGCTTTAGGTATGGCTAAACAAGTTCGAGATTAGGACCCTTCTCCATCTCTTAGGGAGTATGCCAATCCTTTAGTAGATGGAATTTACCAAAGTATCAATAAACCTACTTTTCAGGCTAATAACTTTGAGCTGAAACCTATCATAATTTAGATTTCTAAAAATTTTTAGTATGGGGGAACTCCTATTGAGGATCGCAGTAACTTCTTCAAACTCTATATAATATTTAAGTTTAATAGTTTCAACAAAGATGCTATTAGGCTTGGATTATTTCCATTTTTGTTGAGGGGTAAAGCTACGATATGGTTGAATTCCCTCCACTATGCTCTACAACCACTTACAATGAGTTGAAATACAAATTTTAACTATGTATTTCTCACGTTAAAAAACTATCAAACTTAGTAATGATATTACCCCTTTTTTAGTTTGAAGTAGAGTTAATTTATAAAAGTTGGGATATATTTAAGAAGATGCTTAGTAAATGCTCTCACCGTACTTTACTAGATTGTTTGGTTATTCAGACTTTTTATAATGGGTTGGTAGGATCCCTTAGGTTAATAATTAATGCTGCAACTAGAGGTTCTTTAATGTCTAAGCCATTTGATGAAGCTTATGAATTAATTGAGGAAATGTATACAAATAATTTTCATTGACTTTCTGATAGGGTGAATCCTAAGGGAGTACCTGTAGTTTATGAGTCAAATACCTTATCTATTTTAACTGCTCAGGTAGCTACTTTATCTAAAAGTTGGATAGTTTTGGAGTTAGTTCAGTATGTGGATCGCATACGTAATTGGAAGAGCATGATTTAAATTATGTTGGTGATAGTAGTGTTCAAGGGATTGAGAATGTGAATATCATTGAAAGATAAAATAATCTCTATTCCAATACTTACAATCCAGGTTGGAGGAACCATCCTAATTTTAGTTGGTCTAATAATAATATTGGTGGTAACAATTAGTGGAATCCATGTCAGTTAAATGAACGAGAAAATTAGAATAATCATCAGTAACCTATAGTAAATCCTATAGCCTCTATCCCCTAGGTTTTAATTAAAACAATCAATATAGGGATAGGAAGACATATTTGGAAGAGGTAGTAATTCAATTGGGAACTCAATTATAAAGTCAAGCTACTTTGATTACAAACTTGGAAAATTAATAAGGACAACTTATAATTTCTTTTCGTAGAAAACCTCATGAAACATTGCCCGATAATACTAAAATTATTCCAAAGGAGAAAGGGAAGAATCTTAATATGGATCAATTTAGGAGTGGTAGTGATGCAACCAAGCCAAAATAAATAATCTAGGCAAGTCTAGCTAAAGGTTATAAACTTAGCGCTGACGGAAGGCAACTCAAATATGTTATGTATTATTAAGAGCATTTTAGTTTCTTTTTAGTATTTGGTTTTGTTCTATTTATCAGTGGTTTATTTTACTTATTGTGGTGATTTGTTTAGGTTATTGATGATGTAGTTCAATTTATATTAAAATAAAATTTCCAATATTGCTAATTGTTGAAAATGACCTCTACATAGCACTTGCACTTTAATTGCTTGTTTAGCCAAAAAAATTAAAAATTAAAAATTATTTAAAATTAAGAATAAAACTAAACACTAGGTGATAATTCAGATGAATAAAAACACATAATTATGAACTTGAAATCATATTAATTAACTAAAAATAATAATCTAAGTAATTAACTTGCTTTGAACTTAAAAGCTACGCGCGGACTAAAAATTTAAATATTGAATAATTGAGTTTAGAGAAAGGGAGTGAGTGGATTAAATTATGAAAATCATGGTAAACTTGATAATGGAATTAGTGAGCTTACTAACATCCTTATATTAATTCAATTTAGAGTTATTTAAAGGAAGAAAATAATCAGATATAAAAATCATTAATATGCACTCAAAAATAAATAAAAAATATGATAAAATATGAAAATCAAAAAGGAAGAAAAAGAAATAGAAAAAGAATTTAAAGTTCTTCAAAATTTAGTATCTGATAAAGCTCAATTCCTATAAGTATTCTTAATGCTTAAGTCAAATAAGAAAATGTAAGTAAACTAATGCATATGATGGTTTATTAATGAACTTCAAATTTAACAACAAGCTCAATCAATTTCTAAATGACACATTATTCATATCTAAAAATCAATAGTCAACATTGCACTTATACTTGTAGTTGATAAGTTTAAACTAAGCAACAACAAGATGATTGCTTAGAATAATTACGTATGATCTTTTAAATTAAAATTACATAACTTTGATCATTCCAAATTACATCAAAATGGTGAAGTATCTTCTTACGTTTTGATAATCTTAAATTATCATTTTTTTTTTCTACTAGGCTAATCAATAGTTGATTACACCATTGCTTGAGGATAAGCAAGAGTTTAAACTAGGCGAATTTATTAAGTATAAATTTTATAATATTTTATTATCTTAAATATTAGTAAAAATGTTATTTTTTGTTATTACTATATAGGAATTTCTCAAGAAAAAGGAAAAATATCATAAGTGCTTAACCAATGTTATAATGCTTCGATAACCAATGCCACAACATCCACAACACCTAATGCTAGATCTGGAAATCACAGCATCAAAGCCTCAAGAAAATGGCAATTACTTCAGCCCCCCAATGAAGCCAAGGTCAACATTATAACTCCAGAAATTAGCACTAGAGCACCTAAGTCTTAGGATTTTGAGTGTTGGAGCGCCAAACTTCATAACGCCACTACACCAAATTGCACATTCAAGAACCACAACGCTTAACTTTTGGAGTGCCATGGTGGAGCAGTTGATGAAAGATGGAGCCCATGCTGATCTATCAACACACACTGATTTAGCCATTAGACAAGCTGAAATAGTCCAACACCATAACGAAGCAAGCCTAGTAGCACCGAGGCACTAGTTCATTCTATAATGCCATGATGCCACCATGTCGAGCATCGATATGCTTGAGTTTATTTTTATACAAGTATAAATAGTTTTTCAGTTCATTGGAGTGGGATTTTTATCATTATTCTATCTAGTTTAGTCCAGACTATAGTGCACCTGTTAGAGTAAAGTCTAAGGGAGGTCAAGGGAGAGAATGATACTATATTTGGGACTTATTAGCATGTCCTGTCTCTTTATGAGCAATCATATATTTGGAGGAGAAAAGAGTGTGGATAGTATATTTATACTATCTAGGTGACAACTGAAATAATTTTTACTCATGTATTTTTTCCTTTTATGTAAGCAATAAAATCAAATTTATTTTCTTTGCATTTTATGTCTGGTGATTCCATACTTTTAGGCTAACATTGTGAATCCAATATTAGTACTAATGTAGACTCTTAGGCTTTGAATGAGAAATGGATGTTTTCAATATCTCTCGATCATAATTTAATATATATAATGGCCATATGTGTAGTTAAAAACTAGTGTGATATATTACCTCGATGGAGGAATATTGGAACAACTAGGAGTATTAAAATAAAATATTTACATACCTAAACATATGATATTTAACCTATCAGGTTCTATGGAGATACAATCACTGTAGGAAGGCCATATGAAAGTTCATGAGGGTGGTTAAACCCTATAGAACTAGCCCGAGGCTAACCAAGAGGGAGGGGTGAATTGGTGTTTTAAAAAGATTCTTAAACAAAAATGAGAAATCTTTTTTGAATTATTAAATATTTTAAAAACTAAACAATCTTAAGCGAAAGCAAATATCAAAATCTAAGATTTCAAACACAGAACAAATCATAGAAAAGTGCAAAAATAAAATGCAAAAAAGTAATAAGAAAGAGCAGACATAATTTTATAGTGGTTCGGTCAAATCTGACCTACGTCCACTCTCCAGAACCTCTCATTCCAGGTATTGCACTAATCAGTTAGTGTCTCTCTTTTTTCCCCCACAGCAAGGCTAAGAAGCCCTTACAAAATCTTTCCACCGATCCGATGAGGCAGAGAACCTTGAATGCTTTTTCACCCTCCTGGTGAAGGCAGAGAACCTGAAATCCTTTTACTCCCACCTGAAGTTGGCAGAGAACCACGGAATCCTTTTACTCCCTCCTAGAGTAGGCAGAGAACTTGACAATCCTTTTATGCCCACCTGAAGTAGGCAGAGAACCTAGATCTGATGCTGATGATCGTCTCCCCAGAGCAACCAAGAAACCAAGGATAAAGAAGGAAGAAGACGATCGAATCCTTACTTGGAGCAACCTTTGAGAATCCCCTCACAAACGCCCCTTCATAAGATCCTCTCGCTCTCTCTCTCTCTCTCTCTCTCTCTCTCTCTCTCTCTCTCTCTCCCTCTCTCCCCCAAACTCTTCTTCTCCTTCTCTAAGCTCTCTCATGTTAGAACAGCAGTAAAAGATTTATTCATCAGCAATTAAGAGAGCTTAAATAGGAGGCCATAAAAAGTGTCCCAAATTTCAACTTGCTGTCATAGATCGTCTAGGACAATCTATCAATCATCCTGTACGATCAGTGTAAATCAGCCCATCTAGGAAGGACGATCTGAGTTGCATGTATGATCAGAGCAACAAATTTGTACTGATCGTCTAAGATGATTAGTATATCATCCTGTACGATTAGTTCAAAACATGATTTTTCATCCAATAGATCATTTAGGATGTCTAAGATGATTAGAAGAAAAATGTACTGATTGTCCCGGATGATCTTGCGATCATCCTGTATGATTAGTTCAAATAAAAATATCATCCTAAAAAATTGTTTGGGATGTCCAGTATGTTTAGAAGAAAAATCATGGATCGTCCTATACAATCATAGACGATTGTCCTATATGATATGATCATTCAATCTAACCATATTTAGATCCCTAATCATAAGATCAATTTATGCATGATTGTTACACATCATCCAGGATGATCAGACTCATCCTATATGATCAGAACAAAATTTCAATTATCAAATCTTGCCTAAATCATGCCTGGTGGCTAGATTTTTTTATTAATACATATTATCCTATACGATGATAGGATCATCTAGGATGATTGATTTAATCAAGCTTATTTGACACATAAGCCCTAATTAAGGTTTTGAGCTAAATAGATCGTCCAAGACGATACATAATTGTCTTGTACAATTTGTTCAAAAAATTGAAAATTTCTCTAACTTACTCACTCTCATTAGTATGTGTGTGCAAGGTTACTCAGCTTCAGGAGCCACCACATTACATTTGACTCAAAAAAAGGTAAAAAATGTATTGGAATTAAAATTACATACTAACTCAGTTCTAATCTACCCAATCTTGAGCTGGCTTACAAGTGAGCTTGTGATCCTGAAATGTTAGTTAGCAGAGCAAATAAAATAGATAAGCAAGAATAGCAGTAGTAAAGAACTAGTAATGTTTGTTATCATCAAAATCAATGTACTTGGGCCCAGATTTGCAACACCATAAACATCCCTTTACATCTTTAGAAGCTCAATAGAGATTTGGGGTTGCATATGCTCTGATCCACATCAACAAAGGAGAATCTCATTAGAAAACTTTGGTAATTTGCATTCATTGGTCCAAAATATTTTATTATCTAGTATCTTATCTTTTATTTTGCAATCCTCTATAGTGATAGATCTCAACCCTTATTTTCATTTAATAGGATAAAGATTATACCTATATTAGACAACATTAATTTACTTAATTGTTAAAAAAAAACTTCCTCATGGGATCAGCACTCTCTTAATTCGCTTTATTATTTGATCAATATATGTACTTATATATTTAGAGGGTATTATATATCAAAGAAAGCCTTAGCATATTTCAACCCATAGCATAAACATAGTTCACACATTAAACAAAAACCCATACCCCCATGCCAATATCATGGCGCTTGAAAACATCTTCTAGCATTGATTCGCTACAAAGGTTGGCACTTTTGCATTGATTTATTTGCAAAAATTACTGAGACTAGAACACAGTGACATTCTCCTTATGGTGCCGAGGTGCCAGAAGCACTACGATGCTTACTTTATCATTGTCATGTCACTGAATTAATTGTAGTTGTATTGAGACTTGAGTGTTACGATGTCCAGTTCTGACATTGTGATGTTGAAGGCACTTCAGCATAGGTGTTTGCAACGATGGTTCTAGCTTTATAAATTTAAGATTTTTTCTTGAGACATTCCTCCACAACATCAACTAAAACACATATTTTTACTATAATTTAAGATAATAAAAATAAACATAATTTTAATATAACACCCTCCCATATCTGCATCAGGCAGATGAGTCTAGAAGAGTACTTATAGTGTTACTTAATCTCCAACACCTGCTTTCAGTAAGTGGGACTAGAATCCCTCCCACGTCTTAATCAAGCAGATGGAGTCAAAAGAGTACATTTATGACCCTTATAACATAAGAGAGAGTGCACTTTTCCCCTTTGAAAAAAGAATATCTCCAATTGGTTGTATTACAAAATGCAAATACAATGTAGTAATACTTGGTACAATATTTAAAAAGTTTATGAATTGCAGTGAAATCCACATTACTTGAAAAATAAAATACTCATTGAACTTTCCCTTTTTATATTTTCTAACTTTAGAGGGATATTTACATGAAAATTTTAGGTCTTTTATATAACTAATGTATTTGTCAAAAAACCTTGATTCAATAATACATTCAAAAAATTGTGTAGGAAAAATAAACCATTGAAAACAAAATTTGATATGCCCAAAACTTTAAAACTTTCATAATAAGGAGTATAATAACATATTAAAAGTCACATGATAAAAATTCATAAAACCTGAGAAAAATATATTTTTATTCTTTTTTTTTAACTTACATAAACTGAAATAAGAGACTTAGGTTTTGGATTCAACCTAGAGTTCTATAATATCCCAAATAAGCCCAATAAATGATTATAGGGATTTGGCCTCCAAATCTCTCTCTTCCTTTCTCTTTCCTCTTCTCCTCTTCAAATATTTTTCTCTAACAATGGCTAAGTGGAAATGAGCTTGGTAAAGTGATTTTAGATATTTTAATATTTTAAATCGACTATTCTGAATCAAAGTTGTAGCACTCACTTTCCCAACACAGTTGCACTCCCAAAGAATTTTCTAGATTCTCCCAGAATAATCTCACCTAAGACCTGCAGCTCAACAATGCATTCCCAGTACTATAGAGCACAACCAAATCTATTTTTTATCAAAAAACGTAAGAGCTTAAAGCTAGGGCATTGAATACCCTAGCACTATAGCTTCCTAAAAAAATTTTAAATTTTAGATTTTCATTTCTTAAACCCCAAACCTTGGTTGCTTACAATCCTAATAACAATTTAAGGACTCATAATTATAAATTAACTTAAAGTTGATAAATATTAATAGAAAATTACCTAAATTTCAAATGAAAAATATTATATTCTACCCTCCTTTTAGAAAATGATATCCTCGACATTTAAAATCTATAGTATAATAAAAATAGGTCTAGATACAATTATCTCACTTAGCCTCTTTTTTTCCTAGTTGCTTCTCTTTCAATCCTATGTTTCCACTAGATATTGACATTAAAAATCTATTTATTTCTTAACTATTTAACATTAAAAGCCAGAATACACTCTAGTTCTTCCCTATAAGTCAAATTGGGCTCTACTTCAACTTCACCTTCTAGAACTCTCTGCTCAGCATCTGATATTCATTTCCTCAAAATTGACACATGAAACACATTATGGATATTAGACATATGGTATTGTTGAAACAATCTGTAAGCAAATTTCCCAACCCTCTTAGTCACCTCAAAGGGTCTAATATACTGACTTAACTTGATATCTTTTCCAAATCTGCTTACACATTTCATTTAGTTAGTATTGAATACACAAAGTCACCTACTTAAAATTCCACAGATTTATGCTTTAGGTCAATTTATTTCTTTTGCATTTCCTAAGCTACTTCCAACCTTTTTCTAATCAATATGATCTTCTCAATAACACTGTTAACCAACTTAGAACCAATTAGCCATCTTTCTCCTACCTCAAACTAAGACAAAAGACTTCTACACCTTCTATACAGAGCTTCATGTGGAGCCACACCAATATTATCTTAGAAATTATTATTATAAGCAAATTCTATCAATAGCACATGATCCTCCCAGCTTCCTCCAAAATCTAGAACACAAAGCCTCAACAAATCTTCTAAAACTTGAATAACCCTTTCAAACTACCCATCTATCTAGGGGTGAAAAGTTATACTGGAATTCAATTTCATTACCAAAACCTCCTAAATATCTCTCTAAACCTTCAAGGTAAATAAACCATCATGATCATAAATAATAACCTTAGGGATTCCATGTTATCTGAAAATTTCTTTAACAAATATTTGAGTTAACTTGTAAACAAAATCAGTATGCCTCATTGGATAAAAAATGAGCAAACTTAATTAATCTATCTACAATCACCTACATTGCATCATGGACTTACTTAGACCTAGGAAAACCCATAGCAAAATATATAGTATTCTCCTGCAAATTTCCACTTAGGAATATACAATGACTGCAATAGTCCACTGAGTCTCTCTAGTGTTCAGCTTTCACAATCTAACATGCTTCACATTTATAGATGAACTTTATGACTTCTTACTTCAATCTAGGCAACTAGAACATGCCCTTCAGATCACAATACATTTTTTTGTTGCTTGGATGAACAGTATATCCAAAATAATGGGCTTTATTATAGAATCTCTCTCCTCAGATCATCACTATCTGGGACCCACAAACTACTACCATAGAAAGCCACACCTTGCTAATCCATTTGTAATTCAAGTAACTTTTTGGTTTGAATATGATCCAACAACCTCACATATTCTTCCTCTACCTTCTAAGCTTCTTTAACCCTATCTTATAATGAGGGTTGAGCTATCATCTAATAAATAATTCCAATAGGCACATCAAATGAACACACCATTTCCAACTTTAGCCTCTCTATTTTTTTAATTAGTGCTTGCTCAGAAGTAACCATATTGACTACCATCCTACTAATTTCCTATAGGTAATATATAACAACATTCACTCTACCAGACTGATAAATAATATCCAAATCATAATTCTTAATAAAATACAACCACTTATTTGCCTTAAGTTCAACTCCTTCTAGGTGAAATATACTTCAATCTTTGGAGGTCAGTATAAACCTCAAATCCAACACCATACAAATAATGCCACCTGAATTTCAATGCAAAAATAATTAATGTTAACTTCAAATCATGAGTTGGATAGTTTTTCTTAAGTGGCTTTAATTGTCTAGATTTTTAAGCCACCACTTTTTCACCTTGCTGTAACACACATCCTAGGCCCTTCAAGTAAGCATCGCTATACACCTAGATTCTTTCAGTACCCTATAAAATAGTCAACATATGAGCTTACATAAGACACTCTTTCGGCTTTTGGAAACTCTCTTCACATTATGGTGTTCAATAAAACGGCATGGCCTTCTGAGTCAATCTTGTTAGAGGATGAAAATTTGTGAAAAGTCTTTGATAGACTTCCTATAATACCCTACCATTCCAAGAAAACTATGGACATCAATCATAAAGGATGGACTTGGCCAATCTTCCATAACCTACATATTTTGGGGACATAGTAATTCTTGTCTTGCTCACTATATGCCCCAGAAACATGCACTTCAAGAATTTAGCATACAAATTCTAACCTTAATATTTCCAGAGTCAATTTTAAATGAACCACATACTCCTCCTCAGATTTGGAATACACTAGAATATCATCAATGAATAAAATAATCCACTGATCCAAATACTCCATGATTACTCAATGCATTAGATCTATAAATATTAATAGATCATTCATCACACCAAATAACATCACTTAAAACTCATACTACCCATATCTGCTACTGAAAGCCATCTTAGTTACATCTTTTACCTTCACCCCTTAACTAGTGATAACTAAATCTCAAATCAAACTTAGAAAATATAACTACTCCCTCTAACTGATAAAATATATTATATATCATGGGCAATGGATACTTACTATTCATTGTTACTTTGTTCAGCTCCTGATAGGTTATACGTATCCTCAGATATCTATCCTTCATCTTCATGAATAATGAAAGAGCTCCTCATGGTGATCCACTAGGCCTGATAAAACCTCTATCCAATAGCTCCTTTAACTATACCGACAACTCATATAATTTCCTAAGTGCTATCCTATACAAAGTCTTCACTATCAGAGTTATTCCTAATTATACCTCAATATAAAATTCTACTTCTCTCTCTCAGGGCAACCCAAATAATTCTTCAGAAAAAACATCAAAGAATTCCTTCAATATTAGGCATCTTTAAGGCCTTTAACAATTTTATTTAAATCTCTTACATAGGATAGAAATATCGAATCCCCTTTTTGCAAGCCTTATCCACTTGCAACACATATTAGAGCTGATAAGGTACACCTATCACATAAAAAATAAAATATTTCATCATTTTCACATAAATGCACCCACTTCTTATGACAATTGATCTGAGTTTGATATATATTAAACCAATCCATGCTTACTATAACATCAAACTCCTTCAGAGGTAACATGATTAGTTCTGATGCTAACTTTCTATCAAAACTCTTAAGATCACACACACAGATCTAAGTAGCAAACATCAGATTTCTCGTTAGTAACTTAATAGGTAGCACATGACATGATGGACTACATGCTAAACTTAAATCATCTAGAAGATGTTCATATATAAAAGAATGACTAGCACCAAAATACAAAAGATTACTGCAAGGTCTCTCAATAATATATGTCATAACTATCACTATATATGATTCCTCCCTTACCTCTTTCTATATTAGACAATAAACTCTAGGTTGAATTGGAGCTGCATTGACAACTACAATAGACTCCCACTGAACTCTCCCTACTAATATACCAGATGGTTTCCTCCAAATCTACCTCCATTAAGGGTCGATGAGGCCACACTAACAATTCTAGAAGTGTCTTGCTACTGCCTCTGACTCTAACTGCCCCCAACTTCAATTCTACCTTTTAGCGCTCTCTGTGGATATTGCACCACCATGACACTAACCTGCCCACACTTAGAGCACTAACCCATATACAAATAACATTTAATAGTATGCCTCTGCCTATAAAAAGTGTAAACAAATGCACTACTAATAGATGCAAATCCTCCAACACTCCTAAATGCTATAGATCCTCCGTCCTATAACTACCAACATCAGCTTTGGATCTCTTCTTATTGAATGCACTTCTGGAGGGCTCTCCACCAACACTCTTCATATTGGTATCCCATCTTTACTAGCTGGATATTAGATCATTCTCCACTAGACTAGCTCTCTCCACAAGCTAAAAAATGTCACTGATATGAAATGGCACAAGGGATGCCTCAGACTATCCCTCAATCCTATAGAAAGTTAAAAAACTTCTCTTCAGGAGTGTTTCCTAACTAGTAAGCATACCTGTCAAGAGTTAAAAACTCTGCCTCATGCTGCATCGCTGTCTTGCTCCCTTACACAAATCTTTAAAAAGGCTCATGTATCTACTGCTAGTTGTAAAATCTTCCAAACTTATCTTTGCATTTGAATTTCCCTAAAATCTCTCCATCTACTAGCCTATCTGATAGCACTCAGCTTTTCCGTCTAATAGAAATATAACCAATAAAACTTTTATACCCTTTAGGCACTGCATGCTATCAAACGACTTCTCTACCATCATCAATAAATTCTCAACTATCTGGAGCTCAATATAACCCTAGAAAAAATGATGTCTTCAATCTAAAAAATGAACGTAAATGCTTATCAACCTCATCCTCCTTCACTTCAGGCATTTTACCATGAGCCTCACTCATTAGCTAGGCCACTAACCCATCAAACTACATCATCACATCAGAAGTAATCACCCCTACTATACTTTGACCTATTGTAATCTGATTAGAATTCTATCCATTAGGTATCTCTTGCTCTTGGGAGTTCATTATATAGCAACACTTTAATCTAATTAAGAATAGAGGAATTCAGTTATACAACACAACTAAAAGGCAATAATCTATAATAGACTCCAAACTTTTTTCCCATGCTAATATAATTCATATCTTATAGCTCTAGTTATAATCTCAAGTCGTTCCAAACCATTGCTCTAATACCACCTGTGATGCCCTAAAATCTAATGGAAGGATTGGACTTACATAAACTTATAACAAATTAACTCATCCACCAATAACAAACCACTATAGCTACTAATTTTTTTTAAAATATAAAAGAAGTATAATCAACTTTCATTTTCATCAAAGCATAAATACAATAATCTAACAAAAAAATAAATGTACATTAAAATAGTAAACCTAGATTACAAAATTAATATCTTATACTCCGAGCTTAAAAAATCCTCCTCTAGACCTGATCTACTCCATCAGATCCTTTACCTGAAACATTTAAAACAATAGAGTGAGCTCAACTAGCTCGATAATCTCCCTCTTTCATCCCTCCCATGTATCAATATCAAATACAAATATTTAAGAGTAATTAATTAAATAAAAACTTGCAAAATAACTATAGTATAAGCAAAACCTGAATTTACTAGTGTTCCAGTATATACCAGATCACAAAGCTAACACTTATACTTTCATAACCACATAACCACTTTCATCGAAGCCTCCAGTTGCAATACAAATATATATCCTTAGAGGTTCACTTACATATTACTTTTACTTTCATTTTCCAAATGAAATTCATGCAGATGTTCAGAGTTTACTAATGCATATTAGAATATTTCTTAAATTTCATTTATTAAGACATTAACATAAGAAATTAATGATTATAATGCACATGTCTTTATATCTGCTTATATCTCCACTTTCACTTATATCTTCCTTTACCTCCCATACTTGCATATAACAAGTGAGGCCATAATCCCTCCCACATCTTCATTTGGCAAATGGGGCAAGAAGAGTACATCTAGGGCCCTCTTAATATAAAAGAGAGTGCACTTTTCAACTTTTCATAATTGAATATCTCTAATTCCATGCAATGTATGATGCAAATGCAATGTAATAATACATGATACAATATTTAGAAAGCGTGTGAATTGTCTGTGAAAGCCATATTACTTGTAAAATAGTACTCATTGAACTTTGCTTTTTACAATTTCTAACTTAGAAGGGACATTCACATGAACATTTCAAAACATTTATATAACTACTATATTTGTCAAAAAAGCCTCGATTAAATAATACATTTAAAAAATTGTGTAGGATAAATCAACTATTGAAAACTCAATTTTAAATAGCCAAAACATTCTTAATAAGGAGTACAATAACATATTAAAAAGCATATGGGGAAAACCTCATAAAATTTGAGAAAAAAATATTTTTATTCATATCTTACTATAAACTTATTAAAATTGAAACAAGAGAAAGAGATTTTGGAGTCTACCTCGAGCTCAACAAATCTTGAATAAGCCCGACGGATGAATCCCTGGATTTGGCCTTTGAATCTCTCTCTTTCTTTCTTTTTCCTCTTCTTCTCCTCCTCCTTCCTTCTTCTTTGGTAATGGTTGGGTGGAAATGAGCTTAGAAAGTGATTTTATATACTTAAATGTTTTAAATCCATAAATTTGACCCAATAACATGGCTCTTACAGCCGAACATCACTACCCTCGTAGAGTATCTTCAAGATTCCTCAAGAATATCCCCACCTAAGACCTGATGCAACAATGGCACATCCCCGAGAGCTCAAAGCTAGGATGATGATTACCATGGAACTAGGGGTGTTAATATTTTAGATGATTGAAAAACCTAACTCAAACCCAATCTAAAAATTTGGGATCCAGATCAACCCATTTAGAAAATCTGTTAAGTTTTAGTTTTAATGACTAAACCATTTCTAATTTTCGGTTGGGTTTGGATCAACCCAAATAGCCAAAATTAACCCAAAATTAACCCAAATCCTAGTTGTACTCACCCCCATCATGCATTCCCACTCTGCCCCCATCATACATTCATGCTCCATTATGCTCTCCCATGGGCACCATCATGCATTCATGCTCACCCCCATCATAAGGATGCACCCATCTCGCACATGCTCTATCCCACTCTGTCTCGTAAAACTTTGCGCAGATACACTTGCTCACCTCACCTCACCTTGCCCACCTTGTTAAACCCACTGGCCTCACACTTACCTCACACTCATGGATTACTTGGCTTACACGTACATCTTGTAGTACTTCCCTTGCCAAATTGGGTTAGCAAGTTAGGTCAGGTTGACTCGGGTTTAAGGCTGGTTTGGTTAAAGTTTCAATTTTGAACCCATTTGTGTAATCGAGTTGGGTTTGGATTTAATAAATTCGAGGGTGGTTCCATTTTAGGTTGACCCAAAGCTAACCCGAAAACCTATTTTGACACCCCTACCAAGCACTAAGGTGCTAGCAAAAAATTTTCAAATTTTGGATTTTCATTTCTCAACCCCCAAACCTTGGTTGCTTATAATCCAAATAAGCATTCTAGGTTGAATAATTACAAATTAACTTAAAGTTAAAGATAATCATCCTGGAGCACTATAGTGATGATTCCCTAAGCACCGCAACACTAGTCCTATAAAAAATAATATTATATTAGAGCATTATAGTATCATAAAAACCTAGCATCGCAACACCAAATTACCCCCATAGCACCAGAATGGTCCTCCATGTAGCATCACGACTTTGTGCTCTCAAGTTTTTTTGTGAAATCCATAAAGCATCGCAATGCATCCTTTAGCACTGGAAGTTATAGCACCTCAATAGTAATTCTTTTAGTGCCATAATGCTCACACATGTCGAGTGTCATGGTGGAGGACCTATCAAAAGCCAATTATATCAAATTCTAAAGTGTAGCACCATGGTGCCAACTGACCAAAGCATTACAGTGCTCGTACCTACTTTGACCAAACTGACTATTTGACTTATCGAGTGTCACAGCACTCACGCATTTAGCTCCATGATGCCACTAATTTTATATATTTAAGGTGCATTAATTTCTCATTTCACCCTATAATCTAGTTCTCAAGTGTGTGTGTGTGTGTTCTTGTATGTGTGTTCTCATCTTTTCAAATTTTTTCGCTCCTAAGATTATTATTCGAAAGAAAGATCTACATCCTGCTCCCATGATAAGAAGAGATTCATGGCATGGCTGTTGAGGGAAGGTACCATAATGTTATTATGTATAAATAATTCATCCTTCAAAGAGGGTTTAGGATTCCTAGAGTGAAGTAGAGAATATGATAGTTAATAGGAATTAGGAAACCTTTTGTGCAAAATCTATAACTTGCATAGTCTTTGTTGTTAAGGAGTTCTCTGCTAACATAAACGAAGCCCAAGACAACAAGGCTTTTATGAAGCAATGTGGGTTCCCTTTGATAGTTTTACTATCAACAAGATCTATGGCACCCCAAATTATGATTTTTATTATTACATTTACTTTATTAACACCCCTATTAGTTTTAATGAGATCTTTAGAGCCTTGATTGTCTCTAATTCTAGAGCCAATAGAAGATTAGGAATGATAAAATATTGAACTTCCTCTCCTTTACACTCGCCTTAGCGTCTAAATCTTGGCATTACTTCATCTCTATGAGGTTAATGCCAAGTATAAACATTAGTGAGGTTATAAAAGACTAAGCTTTCATGAATTATGTAATTCAAATGGGTCATAATATTGATGTACATAAAGTTATTTATCAGTCTCTCCTTTATAAGATTAGGGGCAGTACCTCAGTTTGATTTGGGCACCTTTCCCTTATTTATTATCTTTGCATATAGGCTAGGGTCTTAGGGGAATCTGGGGAAGAGCAACATTTACCAATTTGTGCACTTAGAAAGAATAAAATTTAATACTTTAAGATTGTTACTATAGATGTTGTGGAGAGAAGTATCCAACCTAGTTAGCTCAATCAACTAATGAATATAGCCCTTAGGACACTAGGAGATTAGGTGTTAAATCTAAAGGAGTAGATTGTTGGTATACATAGCTATATAGAGGATAGTAAACAATAATAATAGGGTATGATCCATAATATAGATTATATGATGGACATGAAATAATGATAGTACTAATATGATTCTGAGTGTGATGAAGCATTAGTTGGGATGTTTAGGAAATGTTAGTTTTTCTAGAGTTTTCTTTAGCTACGGTTCCTACAACACCTATTTATAAAGCTCACAGATGGCTTGAGTCAGCTTCAGCAGCAAAAGAGGAGGAGGAGGATGATGATGATGATGATGATGATGATGAGTGAAGGAGGATTTATTTATTTTGAGTTTTATTTTTATTTTATTTAATATTTTTATTTTATTTTATTTAAATTTTCGACTAAATATTTATGGTTAATGTTTAATCTTGTTAATAAAATTAATGGTTATTCCCTAATGCAAACTTAAGATTTATTACTTGTGTTTCATTTAATCTTAAATATAGTTGCGAATATTTCTTATAGTTGCTAAATTTGTAAGCTTTGGAAGTAATTAAAAATATACAAAATGCAAAATTTAAGGTGATTAATCAAATATAAGATGGAAAATAATTATATTTTTAGTTAAAATGTAATATTTAAATTAATTGGAAGGTCTATTAGAAACTTATAATTATGTAATTGTAAATCTTATGATAAACCTTAACTAATAATAACTTATGTTATCTTAAGGAGAGAGAAAAATAGGTACTCAACATTATTAAGAATTACTTTGCAAAACTATAAAAAGAAATAAGAAAAAAAAGCACCATGACATAGCTATTAATTTGGTTGCCACCAGGGAAATGACATGTTCATTAAGTTAGAGTACTGGAGTGCTAGACTTTAGTGGTGTCACAACATTAGTTCATTTCATCAGTGCCACAGTGCTACCACTATCATTGTCACACCATCTAGATTAGTTATCTATTTTAAATATAAATAGTTTGGTAAAAATTTTTATGGGGACTGGCCATTTGTTCATGTGCATTTAGTCTTAAGCAAAGTTTAGAGTAGTGAGAGGGTGAATGAAAATCAAGGGAGTCAAGTTCAGTGATAAATAGAGTCCATAATTTTGCTTGCAAGAACTTTCTAGTGATATTTATCCTTTCCTTTACTCTTATACTTTTATTTAACATTAAAATGGAAAATGCTTTATTTATTCTAATTTTTGTTGTTATTTAAATCAATGCTCTAGGCTGATGATACGTTAAGAATAATGTTTTCATAGTTTTGAACTTCCTTGTATAAGTCATGCTATGTTGTTTTTAAATCCATCATGCTTTATTTAGTTTATGTAGAGACCTTACATGAACTTAAACTTTAGCGTGATCTTCATCCTAAACAGATGTTGTTGTGGAATAAGTAGGGGATCTAGAATAGGATTATGCCATACATAGATACATGGTGGCTAGAGTCCTAGAATCTTGAAGGATATACAATCACTATATTTAAGTGCAATATTGGCATAAAAGTCTAATGAGCTTCACAAAGAAAAATAGTACTTATACACTAATTCATAAGATCAATATAAGTGTTCTATATTTTATATTCATAAGTTCAAACCTATCATAGGTTCTGAGATAATTACACATAGAATTTTCTTCTTAAGAACTTAGCTGATTTCTTTCAATAACAGACCCTATGATTTTGTCGATAAGATAAATTAAGCAATCCATAGGAGCAGTAGTAAGGATTCACTTAAGATTTTAACTATTATAGTGTGAATGATACTTATTTCATTACTTTATTACTTGAGGTGACATGATCTACTGATAACTCATAATTGACCTAGAGAGCTAGGGTTCACAAAATCTACTAGTCAGTCACCAGGTTACTCCAACTTCCTATTATGGCTTAAAAAGAGCCCTCAAATCATATCATGGTCATCAACCCACAAAGTGATTAAATATTTCCTTCTTATTAAAGAAGTGAAAGAAGTCTGTGATCTACTAGAAGATGGACAATAATAAGATTTTGTTGAATCTTTTCACATATCTAAAGATGGCAAAATTAGAACATGGTGAGGCAAAAAGTTGATTCTCATATTGTAGACAAACCTATTTACCAGCAGATTCATGCACCTTGCTAACTCTTAATTTTCATTGTATTTTCCTTAGGAGGCTAAAGCTAAAAAGGATTAACTTATTGTCCTAATAGAAGTTAACCAAGTTTTTTTTTTCCTATCAAACCAAATTTAGTAATCTCATAATTATTTTACTATAAAGGCTTATAGAAAAACTTCTTAAATAATCAAATTTAAGAAGAATTCTAAGGTGAAGGGTGACTCTTCCATGGAGAGCCTAACTTATGTAAAGAAATTTCAATGTGCTCAATTAAGGCCAATCTTAGTTATTTCCATAAGTAATTACTCTTACTTTATTCTATCATGGTTTAGCCTAAGTCATCAAGTTCAGCTTCCTTCAAGATCCCTACTACTAAGGTGGTTGTCAATGTCATTCCTTCTATTGAGTTAATTAACATCAATATATAGGATTAGAAGGAGAGGAGTTCAAGGATATTTCAAATGGGGCCTCAAAGATGATAACTCCTTTTTTACTACCTTTCAAGATATAGGAGAGTTTTCTTTTCTTCTCTACCAAATTACAAAAGCCCTCAAACCTATCTTGGGCAAGTAGAGTCAAGTGATAATTATGGAGGACTAACGTAGAGTTCTTGAGGTTTGTCCTTCATTACTGCTTGATAGATTCATCCTCAACCTACGCTAAGAGGTTCAAGAGTTAAAGGCTAAGGTTATATCTACTCATAATTTTATAAAGTGATTAGGTTCTAGCCATCTCCTCTACAGAAGTGAATTCATCTTTTAGTTATGAATCTAGGGTAAATTCATCCATTCCAAGGTTACAATAGCAACCTTTTTCACTTCTTATTAAATGCCAATGTTTAAATGAAGGATGTTAGTAAATGGCTAATTATAATTCATACTTGAGTTCATAATTTTCAACTTTTATAAAATTTTGAAAAGCAAGTAATAAAACCCTCAAGAGAAACTTGCTTCTTAATATAATGGGATATTAGTAATTATGTTAAATGGATTTCCTTATATTTCATTTAATGTAGCTAGGGTTGTAAATAGGTTTCACATTTTAATCCTTTTACCCTTGGTCTTGATGACCAATGCAATCATTGAAGCTTTCACTTATTTATAATCTATTGTGAGGAAATAGGATGATGATATTGAAAGTTCATAAAGATTATTAAACCTTTAAGAATAAGCCCGAGGCTAACCAAGAGAGGGGGTGAATTGGTTGTTTTAAAAATTACTTAAAGCAAAAAAGAAAAATCTTTTTATCTTTTTAAATATTTTAAAACAAATAAGTTTTTCTCACAATGCGAAAGCAGATTAAGTTCACAATAATTAGAATTTTCCACCACACTAAAATCACAAACAAGTGTAGAAATTAAAATGCAAAAAAGTAAAGGAATGAACACACCAGATTTTATAGTGGTTCGGTCAAATCTGACTTATGTCCACACCTCGGAGGCCTCCTCCTACTATTGCACTAAACCATTTAGTGTCTTTCCTTTAGCCCCCACAGCTAGGTGGAGAAGCCCTTACAAAAATCTCTTCCACCAACACAGTGAGGCAGAGTACCCTGAATCTTTTTCACCCTCTTGGTTAAGGCAGAGAACCTGAATCCTTTTACTGCCTCCTGGAGTAGGTAGAGAACATGAATCCTTTTTCTCCCTTTTAGAGTAGGTGGAGAACCTAAATCCTTTTATT
This sequence comes from Dendrobium chrysotoxum, assembly GCA_019925795.1. Taxonomy (NCBI): domain Eukaryota; kingdom Viridiplantae; phylum Streptophyta; class Magnoliopsida; order Asparagales; family Orchidaceae; genus Dendrobium; species Dendrobium chrysotoxum. Next base: position 24,751,391 of record CM034315.1, on the reverse strand, counting down.
CTCTCCTGGAGTAAGCAGAGAACCAGAATCCTTTTACTCCCTCATGGAGTAGGTAGAGAATATGAATCTGATGCTGAAGAATATCTCTCTAGAGCCACCAAGGAATCAAAAAGGTAGCTTAAAAAGATGATGGAAACCTTGCTTGGAGTAACCTTTGTGAATCCCTCATAACTCCCCCTCACAAGAATCTCTCCCTTTATTCTCTCCTAAAGCCCTCTCTCTCTCTCTTCCTCCTCTAAGCTCTCTCTTAAAATAAATCAACAGCAAAAGATCTCTCATAAGATAATGTAAGAGCTAAAATAGAGAGCCTCCAAAAGAAGCCCTAATTTTTAATTTGTCATCAAAGATCATCCAATATAATCTTTAGATCATCCTGTATGATTAGTACAAAATAGCCCTTTTAGATAGTATGACTCACATTATCCTGTACAATCAGTTTAAGTATTTATTTTGATCACCAGTATGATTCTACGATCATACTGTATGATTAGTTCAAGATACTGTACTGATCGTCCTGTATAATAGGCGATGATGGCCGATGATTTAAATATCATCCCAAACATCCCTTAGGTCATCTAGTATGATCTCGCTATACAATTAGAAGAAAAATCATGGTTTTCATCTTAGACAATGCAGGATTATCAAGTGTCCCATGTATCTCTCAGGTCGTCTAGTACGATCATCATTGATCATCCTGTAAGATCTGATTGAGTAATTTTACCATAATTAGTCTCCTAATCATAGGATTAATTTAATCATGATTGTCATAAATCATCCAGTACGATTCACATCGTCTAGTACGATTAGAACATAATTTAAATATTAAAATATTACCTAAATGATAATTGGTGGCTACTTTTCATAATCTTAACTAATCATCCTATATGATACAGATCGTATAATATGATTAGTTTTAATCACTCTTAATTAATAGAGGTGCCCTAATTAGGGTTTTTATTTTAACTGATCGTCCAGTATGATATAAATTGTACTGTATGATTAGTTCAAAAACCAAAAATTTCTCTAACTTACCAACTCACTCCCTTGAGTGTGTGTGTGTAAGGTTACTCAGCTTAGGGTCCACCAGATACATGATTGGACTCAAAAAAGGTATATGCACATTGAAATTAAAATTACAAATAGACTCAATCCTGATCTACCCAATCTTGAGCTGATTGACGTTGTCAGTGGACTTGTGGATCTGAAATATTAGTGAGCAGGGCAACAAAATAGATATACAATACTAACAGTGATACATAAATAATAATATTTATTATCATCAAAATTATAGTACTTGGGAACAGATTTGTAACAATCTCTCCCTTTATTATGATGGTAAATATTATGGTTAAAGATATTTAAAGTCCTTTAACATTCTCTGAGAACTCCCCCTTAGAAGATGAAATTTTGAAAATAAGGAGAGTTATATTTTATTATTTATTTATTTATTTATTTATTATTATTATTATTATTATTATTATTTTATTTTTATATATCTTAAAGCAATGAAGAACAGTAAACACCAAACAAGAAACAAACTTTATTAAAATAAAAAATACAAATAACTAATAATAACCAACAAACTACTACTCCCCCTTTTGACATCACAAAAAGGAGGAAAAAGAAAACACTAAACAGAACAATATAAATACATCACAAAAAAAAATAGACAATCAATATAAATAAAATAAACTAGAACTCATAGGGATCCTAATCAGGAGGAGGTGGTGGTGGTGGCTGAAAGAAGCGGTGAAGAGAGGTAAACTGATCTCCAAACTAGGCCATATCCTAGTCATGCTGCTAGTACTATGCTACATATGCATTAAAGCAAGCTAAGTCTCGATCATTCTTTTGCTGCTCCTCGATTACGTAGGAGTCAAAATGAGCCTCCTCTGATTAAACTTCTGAATCAGCTGATCAATCTGAGACTACTGGCAGATAGGGATAAGTGCAGGAATAGGTCCTTCCTCCTCTTCCACAAGCTCTTCATGCACATTGTGATGATGAGTATTGTGAAGGGTGTAGAAGGAGCTATTAGAATAGAATGTTGGGGGTGATCAAGTGGATCTAGAAATTCTAAATTATATTTTGACTCTAGGATAAAGGTAACGAGTTGTCCTAAGGCTAGGTTAGGCTTTCTTTTGTGGCCAGGATCTTTGATGCAGGTTAGATATTCAATATAACGAATGATAAGATCAACTACATTAAAGTTAATGTTAGCCATGATGTAGAAGGTGGTAAGTGAAAGAATAGGTGCAATGTGAATCTGAACCCCAGCTTTAGGAATAACTGAGTTGCAAAGGATGTCCTGGATGGTTTGGGCATCCTAGACTAAGGTGTTGACTTGGGCTACATAGTAGTTGACATTAGTTTCCCTAAGAATTGTGTTATCATGAGCCCAATTAAAATCAAGATTTGAAGCCAAGATGTGGATTTTTTCTCCAGTGGTAGAAAGGTAAAAGAATTCATGAAAATTTTCGTAGGTTATTTCTACATGCCTTCGATTAACATATGATTGTAAGGCAATAAATGCATTGTTAATACAAAAGTTTTTAAAGAATTCAAACAAGAGTTCAGAGTTGAATGGAAAGGCTAGTGTAAGAAGGAAACCAAGAGTAGTTTGAGCAAATAGATCTTGTACCTAAAAATTCAGAATATTTTGTGGACAATCTTGGAGGGGTTATGCCAGTAGTTTTATAACGGTGGTAGGCTACTTCATCAGCTTCCTTAGTGAATCGAGGATCGATAGTACACCTAAAAGAGCTACCAACAAGTGCTCAGGACCTTTTTCCACCAGCCATTGGAAGAGTAAGAGTGCTCAAGTAAGAGAGGAGGAGAGGTGGAAAGTTTTGAGTGAAGAAGAAACCGTGAGTTTAGGCTATTTATATAGAATCGATCAGATCATACTGTACGATCATGAGATCGTACAGGACAATATGGTGCTATCAATTTATCTAAAAGATCGATCAAAAAGGTAGTCGGATCAAACAGTATGATCAGACATCGTACTAGATGATTAGACGCAGGACGATCGTCTCTAGGAGTCAGCCTATACGATCATTGATCGGCTAGATCATATTGTACGAAATGTGGATCATACTGGATGATTTGTCATAAAACATCATACTGACTACATTCAAATCATCCAACAGCTCCTGCCATATGGATCATACAGTACGAAGAGTGAATCATACAGGATGATCACCAATAATTGATTGATATCAGCCATTGGATGTGCTATGATCTAAGAAGTGATATTTTGTTATGATCATATATTACGATGTAGATCATACTGGATGATGTGAACAAACATTAAAGAACTTAGAGAATGGAATGTGATGATCAAGAAGGGTTCAAAATAAAAATCATACAAAAATAATAGAAAATAGATCGAAAAATACGACAAAACAAGCATAAAATAACATCAAAGTTTTTTCTTAAATCGATTTTTTCTAGTAAATGATAAAATTACCTTATTTTTAGATTTGGAAACTTGAAAGAAATGAATTGACAATGCTAAAATTCAGAAAGGCTGGAAAATTTGATTTTGTATACCCTAGCTCGGACTCCTTACAGGTTAAAATTCTTTCTAAATAAAAATCTAAATCAAAAAAGAAATTAGATAAGAAAAGTGATATTTCAAACTTCATTTTAGAAAAATATCTAATAGCATAACATTTTAAAGCAATCAATCAGAAATCATGATTTTCAAATTCAAGTGTAGGAGATATTAATTGGCACAGGGAGTCTTCTATGATTTTAAGGATTTTAAAGAAAGGCAAGCAAACTCATAGAGGGCTAATTTTGTGCCTCTTTATCAGCTATTGGTGGACATTGTGCATCTTTTAATTTTTAATACACTTTGTGACTCCTTGAATTATTTAGCAGTTATTGCGCTTCTTTTCATTTTTGGGCTCATTTTGTGCCTCTTTTTATTTTTGCATGCTTGCTTCCTTTCTAAATCTTTTTAAAAAATTTCTCAGTTGTGAGATTATCTTTTAGATATAAGAGAATATAAACTCACTCTCTTTTATAAGGAAGGGTAAACCACAGAATAGATTCCTGCCCATATGATAAATGTAAATAACTTGATTGAGAAAACTTGAAAGAGATTCATTGAATTGGAACATTATTCATATGAGATAGATTACTATAAGAAAGATAAAATAGATCTCTATTTTAAAGTCTAACTTTTAATTTGAAATAGATTTTGATTTGAAAAGAAAATACACCATTAATGGAGTTAGAGGAAGAGAAACAATCATCAATGTTTCTTTCTTTAACTATTTTAGAGGAATCAATCACTGCTTACATGCTTCTAAATGAAAATAAGGCAAAAATATTATAAAAATTCAACAGCATAAGTGAATAGTGATCGGATTCTAAACACTGAAGGAAAACAACATAAAATTAAAAGCATAAAATAAGAACACATAAATAGAAACAAATATACAAATAAAATAGAAAAAAGCTGAAATGGAAAGCATCAATTTTAAGCATGAATATCTATCACACCTAATCTGGTTCTTAAGGTGCTGAAGGTTTCAAAGGCTAGTGGTTCTATAAAGATATCAACAAGTTGATTTCAATGACTACACGATATAGCTCTATATCTCCTTTGTTAATATGGACCCTAATAAAATAGTGACTTATGTCTATGAATTTTATCCTAGAGTGTTGGATTGGATTCTTTAAAATGTAGATGACACTAATATTATCATATAAGATTGAAATGGTGCCTACAAGTAATTTTAAATCCAATATTTATTACTTTAACCAAAGAGCTTGGGCCACACAACTTCCTAAGGTTATGTATTCAGCTTCAGCAGTGGACAAGGAAACTGAGTTCTATTTTCTACTGGACTTGGAGACTAAGGACTGTCCTATGAATTAACATGTTTCAAAAGTGCTTTTCTTATCAACTCTGGATCCTACAAAATTTGAATAAAAATATCCTATGATTTCAAAGGAAATGTTATACCTAGGATACTAGATTCCTAAGTCTTGGATTCCTAAGAGGTCTCTAAGGATTCTCTTTATAGCAGTCACGTGGGATTCTTTTGGATCAGCCTAAAATTTAGCCTAAAGATAAACATTAAATATAATATCAGGTCTGCTAGCAGTCAAGTAAAGAAGTGATCCATTTATTCCCCTGTATTTCTTTTTATCAACTAATTTTTTATTTGAATCCTTATCTAACTGAATAGTAGAACTCATAGGAGTGTTTATTATCTTGACTTTATCCATTTCATATTTCTTAAAGATGTCCTAAATGTATTTTGATTAACTAAGAAAAATTCTATCATCCTTCTGTCTTATACCAAATCTAAGAAAGTAGGTCAGTTCTCTCATACTCATCTCAAACTCCTTACTCATTATTTTTAAAAATTTATCACAAAGACTTTTATCAGTGGATCCAAACAAAATATCATCAACATAAATTTGGACAATGAGTAGTTCTTCTCCTATCATTTTTAAAAATAGGGTGGTGTCTACGCTCCCCTTAATAAAGGTTCTCTCTAGTAGGAATGTGCTTAGCCTTTCATACCATGCTCTGGGTGCTTGTTTTAGTCCATATAATGCCTTTTTTAATTTAACACATGATTAAATAATTATGAATTTTCAAAGCTTGGGGTTATTCAATATACACATCTTCTTTTATTAGCCCATTCAAAAAGATACTTTTGACATCCATTTGGTACAGTTTGAATTCCTTAAAACATCCAAAGACTAGTAGTACCCTAATGGCTTCCATTCTAACTAAAGAGGCAAAGGTCTCTTCAAAGTCAATCCCTTCTATCTAGTTATACCCCTTAGCCACTAATCTTGCTTTATTTCTCACCACTATACCAGAATCATTTATTTTATTTTTAAAAACCCATTTAGTTCCAACAACACCAAGGTCCTTAGGTCTTTCAACTAGTTCCCAAACATTATTCCTCATAAATTGATTTAATTTTTCTTACATGGCTAAGATCCAAAATTCATCACATATGGCTTGATTTATATTGGTGGGTTTAGTCAATGAGAAGAAGGCAGAGTGGTTTACTTCTTTTCTAAGTCCATTCTTAGTTCTAACACCTTCATATGGGTCTCCTAAGATCAGTTGTTTAGGATGACTTGAAGAATATCTCCATTCTCTTTACAATGAATTTTTAGGATCTACCTTTTCCTCTAGATTTGTAGATTCTACTCCTTGGGTGATTTCTATAACTTTTTCTTCTTCTACTACCATAAATGCTCTAAAATTTTTAAATTCATTAAATACAACATGAGTGGTCACCTCTATCACCAGTGTCCTTTTATTAAAAACTCTATAGGATTTTCTAAAAATTGAATACCCTAGGAACACTCCTTCATCAGATTTAGGGTCAAACTTTTCTAGTATATATTTCTTATTATTTAGAATGAACACTTTACATCCCAAGACATGAAGGTGAGAGTGGTTGGGTGTCCCAATGTTAAGTATTTTATAGGGTGTCTTATTTAATTTGGATCTAACATTAACCCTTCAGAATATAATAAGTTGTATTTACTGCTTCTACCCAGAAGTATTTAGGAAGTGAGTATTCAACTAACATGGCTCTAGCAGCTTCTACTAGGATCCTGTTCTTTCTTTCAACTACCTCATTCTGTTGAGCAGTCCTAGGAGCTAAAAAATTGTGATCTATCCTTGCTCCTTATAATAGGATTCAAAATTTTCATTTTCAAACACTCTACCATGATCACTGTGAATAGTCAGAATTTCTTTACCGAGATTTCTCTAAATCCAAGTGGAGAATGTCCTAAATTCCTCAAATGATTCATTTTTATGAGATAAAATTTGACCCAAGAAAATCTCGAGTAATCATCAACAATCACATACCCAAAGACTTTCCCTCCTAGGCCTGTAGTGCTAACGGGTCCAAAGAGATCCATGTGAAGGACTTCTAAAGGTTTGCTAGTGTTACTATCCTTAATTGAGTGGAAGAAGGATTTGACTTAATTTCTTAACTGATATGCATCACACAGGTGGTCCTTAGTGAACTCTAGTTTAGGTATGCCTCTCATTAAGTCTTTTTGGATGATTTTTCTACGATTTTTCATGCATGCATGACATAATCTCCTATGCCATAACCAGAATTCATCAGCACTAATTTTTAGGCAAATAGAAGCAGCAGATTCAATACAGTTTAAATTAAGTATATAAACATTATTGATTCATTTTTCTTGCAGCACAGTATTTCCATTTAAGCTTATGATGCAACTAGTAGACAAAAATTTAATACTGAAACCTTTATCACAGAGCTGGCTTATGCTGAGCAAATTATATTTTAAGCTATCTAGCAGTAAAACATTTTTAATGAGAAAATTTTTTGAGTTTTCAATTATACCTGAGCCCACCACTCCTGGTGTTATTATCTCCAAGTGTCACCTTGCCTTCTGCCCTAGCCTCCAGCAAAATGAATTGATTTGTATCTCCAGTTATGTGCCTTGAACATCCGCTATCCATGTGCCACATACTCTCATGAGGTCTTTTGTGAGAGCATCCCTACAAAATCATCAGCGGTTAGATTTGGAAACCCAAATAAGTTTGGGTTCCACCTTATGGATTTTGAGATGAAATGCTTGTATGATATGATGTGAATTATATAATTTTGGTCTCCACACCAAATGTGTTCTACAGTTGATAGTACAAGTGTGGGAGTTGTGTCCTAGTATACTACAATAAAAAATATATAATACCAGGAAAAGGATTTACTAATCTATGTGGGTTATAGTGCCTCTTCCTAAGTTTGAATGATGCATATTGTGGGTTATGGAGTATGTAACTGTGCAAGTATATGCAATGTTATATTTTCTTTGAAAGTATTTAATTTGACTTGAAAAAATTAGTTTGCACTTCCAAAAATTAAATTTTTAATTTTTAATGCATGCGCCCTATCATCAGCTTCATCTAAACATGCCTTTAATTTCTTAAATGAATCTTCTAAATTAATATGGGATGCTTTTAAGGAACCATGCTTTTCAATTAGCTCAAGATACTTTTTGTTTAAAGTATCAAATTTATCTAATAAAGCCAAATGATTACTATCCAAAGTGGAATGATCTTTCCTGAGGCATTTATTCTCTTTCTATAGATTTGAAAAGTTAGATTTAAGGCTCAATTGAAATTATAGACAGACTCAACCCTAGTCTAACCAATCTTGAGCTGATTAATGTTGCTAGTGGACTTATGGACCTGAAATATTAGTGAGCAGGATAACAAAATAGATATGCAATAATAATAGTGATAAGGAAATAATAATGTTTATTATCATCAAAATTATAGTACTTGGGCCCAGATTTGTAATAGATATGAGGGTATTCTTCTAGAATGTAATATCTCACAAGAATATATAAGAGAAAAGGTCCAATAAGGTGGGACCAATATATCTTATATCAGCCAATATAAAATACTCATGAGAGTTATATCATCATAGTTAAGTCATATAGAATCATGTAAAGATTCTGGTTAACCAATCTCTTAAATGGACTAGGCACCTTAAGATTAATTATACTTAATGATGCCTCTAAGAGATCCTCTTGATAAATAAAACTAGACTCTAATTTTATTTTTCTATATTAACTATCAAAAGGAGGACAATGATTTAGTGATCATTATCCTAACAAGATATTATATGTTTTAAAATGGATCAATGCACAAGATAGAGCATGAATCATCATAATCAAGTGAGGCACCTATATCTATTAACATCAATAATATCAACACTCTAATGATAGTTCAAGTTATCCATTCAAAATGAGCATGATATTATTTCCCTCAAATATACACTCTCAAAAACTTAAATCACTTAATTTTTTTACTTGGATTTTTAGACTACTCCTAGAAATTATCATAAGAACTACTCCTTATAACTTCAGTATCCAATCTTAGAATATTTCATATGATCCTTTCTTAACTCAAGCTGGCTAGGAGTTCAAATCTTAAACCTAATCTAGGTTAGATAAATGGTTATCCTAGAATGACAAAAAGGATGTCCCTTGGATATAGAAGTAACCATAGGAGGAGACTCACTTTAATCAGTTTGTGCTTTAGAAATCTCAAGGAAAACTCTTCTATGCTCAACAAGGATTGATCTCAATAAGTAAAATAAATATCTTGAGCATCAAGTTTCTTTCTCATGTTGTCAATTACTTTTAGGTACAATCTAATTGATCATATGAATTATCCCAATTAATCTATGGATATTAATTCAACAATTTCTTAAATTAATTTAACAGACCTTTAATATTATAAGAATGTTTGTTAACCTTTAACATAAATAACCATATGTTTTAACCAAATTCCTTCTAATATGCTTGAATCATATAAGCCAAGATTAACTACCCACAATAGACCTTTGGAATAAGATAAACCCTCATTTAAATATAGCCTAACCCAATAATATCCTATGTAGGTCAATACCAAGCCAACTTGAAATTAGAAGAATTATTATTGGCTAAATTGTGGAATATGTCCTAATAGATTGGCATTATTATAATGAAAGAAAATCAACCCTTAATAGGTTTTTATTGGACCATTTAACCTAATAAAACTTAAATGAGAACAATTTGACATCATAAGACTCATACAAATAACATTAATCATTAGAATTTTTCTTAGAAAACTTTTAATAGGTCAACCTTAGTCGAAATTAAATTAAATATTATTTATTCCCTTGCATAAGCAAGAGTAAGTGTAGAAGACAACCATATTTCCTACTAGGATATATTATATGAATTTATTAAACTTTCAGTTTAAGATAAGTGATTTTTAACAGATGAGTATAATAACATTTTCATCGCTTATATGCTTGCATATATAAAAATAAATGGATGAATATTCTCATAATAGCTCCTTATCATAAGTGGCTAGTAAGAATTTCTATAAAAAGTTTAGTAAAAATTCATATTTATATTTTATAGTGAACTCGAAGATCTTAAGGTCTTTCAATTCTTATTGACAATGATTCTGAGCAATAACTACCACACCCAAAAGAAATTATGGATGGGTTGGTGGCATCTAACATGCATGGCTATTATGATAATTATTATTTAACCACAGCCTTCTAGCCTATGTAAAATAGTTGACATGCATAGCCTTTAGTGTTCTCCTCCCTTAACCCAGATCAAAGATAAACAGAGGGAGGTATGAACTCTATTTGGATCTAAGATCTACATAATACAGAGATGATCTTCATTACAAACTGGATCAAAGATTTGAATGACGCAGGATCTTTTACATATGTTGTTGAGATGAAAAGACATTGAGTTTTCTTCTTTTCCTCTATTCATATTTGTCTTTTTTCTTTCTACATTTCACTTCCACCTTCACTTCTTGCTTTTTTTATGGTTTCCTCTCTTTGAGGAGAAATTATTATGTGTAGAATCTAGACTTAGCTTTATGTCGAGACACCAATAAAATGCTAACACGTGGATTTCTAATATTTATATTTTTTTCTTTGCAACCGGACCACCCAACCCAGCCCAAACACTCAATGTTTTACTTTTTTAAGAATGAATCTCGTGAAAGCACCCAAAAGCATCTAAATATTTAGAGTTTTGGTGAAATATCACTTTTGATACCTATAGAGAAACAAAAAAGAGAAATAAGCAGTGAAGATGGAAATTGGTTTGGATGATGTTATATTCTCCAAGGAGTTGAAAGGAGGTATACAAAACATTTAGGAAGACTTACAAATAATAGGACTGCAACCAACTATGGATGATCAATTAGTGTTATTATCAGAAAATTTTAAGCTCTTATCAAGTTTTACTATGTTGCCTATAAATGTATAGATTTTTAGGGTTCAGGGTGTATTCTTCAATTATTTATATATCGAATGCCATGAAGAAGCATAAGTTTGCTTAATTATATACTTTTTTCCTTTTTTTAAGCTTTTAGCACTTATACACGATTTTGTATAAGGGAAATTATGTTGAAAATGTGGTTTTTTAAATAATACATAGTCGTAAATTACTATGTCAATAGTTTATGTTTTTTTGTTTATTTTTAAACTTCTTGAGCTTGTACACAGCTGTGCATAAGGAAAATAATGTTGGAAATATGTTTATTTTCCTAATACATAGCTGTATATTATTGTGTACAAGCTTTGTATTGGCAATCTCAATCAATTTTTTGTTGCATTTATTCATTTGAAAGCTTTTTGAGCTTGTACACAGATGTATATTAGGCAATTTTTGTTAGAAATGTATTAATCTTCCTAATACATAGTTGTATATTTTTGTGTATAAACTTTGTTTTTATGATCTCAACTATTTTTGTATTGTATTTATTCATTTGAAAGCTTTTTGAGGCTGTATACAATTGTGAATTTGGGTAAATATTTTAGAAATGTGTTAATCTTCCTAATACACAACTGTGTATGACTGTGTACAAGCTTTGTATTGGCAATCTTAATCATTTTTATATTATATTTGTTCATTTAAAAGCTTCTTTAGCTTGTACACAGCTATGTATAAGGGAAATTACTTTAAAAATATAGTTTTTTTTATATAATACACACTGTGTATTACTGTGTACAAGCTTAGATATGATGATGTCAATGGTTTATTTTGTGTTTGTGTTTATTTTAAAGCTTCTTGAGCTTGTGTGCAGCTGTGTATAATATTTTTTTCTCTTATACACAGGGTGTGTATAATTGTTAGAAGGAAGCATATGATATGTACTATAGTTATGCTCATAATATTAGTTTTAGTGTTCGCAAGGAATATCATATTTGTTGGCCAAATTTTAGAAAAATAAGATGTAAGGACTTTTTTTATTCAAAATCTAGTTTCAAGATGGGTCCTGATTTAAATTCCTAATCAAAAGTTTAAAAATCAAATACCATAATGGGGTGTCCAGCTATGATTAGATTTACTATGGATGAAGATGAAATTTGGAAGGTACAATAATATATAGAAAGCCACAATCATGAATTAGCTAGGCTAGAAGACCAGCATCTACTTAGATCATATAGAAATATTACTGATCAGAAAGTATCAGTTCTTAAATCAATGAGAAAAGTTGGAATAAGAACCATTGATGTATTTTTCTACCTTGTCTATGAAGTTGGAGGTATTGAAAATGTTGGATTCTCTAAGAGGGATGCATATAACTACATTCAAAAAGAGAAAAGAGCAAAGATTGAATATGGGAGCACTAATTCATTAATTCAGTTATTTAAAGTTAAATAAGTTGATGATAACATATTTGCATGGACGTCCAAATTGATGAATTTGAAAGATTATTGAATTTTTTTTAGATTGATAGGATGGAGAGGATAGATTATGACTATTTTTTATATGTGGTAATTTTTTATACTAGTTATATGCTTAATAAATATAATTTAGTCTATGTACCATTTGTCAGAGTTAATAATCATGGGTAGAATATTCTTCTTGTGGTGGATTTTTTATTAAAGGAAACCATTGAATCATTTACTTGACTGTTTAGAATATTTATACAAATAATGGGTGATAAATATCCAATAATAATATTTACTGATCAGGATCGGGTAACGGATAGGCCATAAAAGTTACATTATCTCATACCCATCATAGATTGTACCAATGACACATCTTTAAAAAGGTTCCATTAAAAGTTTGGTGCTTCAATAGCATCAAAAAGGTCAGAGAACACTTTTATAAGTGTATGAGCAAGTGTGACTCTGAGGAGGAGTTCAAAAAATATGGGCTAAAATGATCATAGATGGGGGCCTTCATAGTAATGGATGGTTGAAAAAGTTTTATAGGATAAGAAATATCTGGTTAATAGCATTCAATAAGATCAATTTTAGCATGGATATTCTTTCCACACAGCATAGCGAGTCTACTAATAATGTGTGTCATTGCATTTTGAAGCCCACGAGTTCCGTAACTAATTATTTTTTAGGCTTAGAGAGGGAGATGATCGCATGGCACCAAAATGAATAAGATGAAGATTACAAATGTAGACAGTCTATAACAGTGCCTATTATTAAAAGTAGCCCAATACTAAAGCAAGCTGCTCAATTTTTCTCAAAAAAAAGCTTTATTCTTTTTTTGAAGAAAAATTTTTATAGGGTGTAGGTGGAATGTGTATAGACTATGTCTCAAGTAATTCATCGATGTTTTTCATCAAGGTTATTGAGAATAAGGACCAGTCGATCCCTTGGATTATTCATTTTGACGCAAAAGAGGGTAGCATAAAATGCACCTATGAGAAGTTTAAGATAATGGATTTACTATGTCCTCATTATATGAAAGTTTTAAGGTAACAAGTTATTATAAAGATCTCTGAAAAGTACCTTCTGATGTGATGGTCAGTAAGAGCTAGGAAAGATATATATGTTGGCCGCATGTTCTCAGGTTTGGGAAAGAAAGACATGGGATTTAAGCCATATAGTGGCATGATATTCAAAAATTATATCAGAAGATTTGTATATCAAATTTGCACATGAGTACTAGGGAATGAGGAGGTAGAAGAATACATGTTTGTTGAAATGAAGGACATGGTTGAAATATAGACTCGATCCTTAGTGGCAAGAGAAAGGATCATAAATTTGTAAGTAATATACTAGGTGGGATTAAAAATTTGAAAAACCCGCCAAAGCATAGGCCTAAAGGCATCTCTAAACCTAAGATTAAAAATCCTATCGTAGAGGCAACTATAATAGAATAATGTTCACCTTCTAAGGAAATAAAGATCTTAAATATGCCAGAATGCTTCACATAGAAATTTATATACGGGACAACAGCTAGTTAGTCGACACTTGAGTACAAGAGGATGATGATGAACATCATTTCCTCAAAGCAAAATTATTGATGTAAAAATATTTTATTGTAATAATTGATGTAAATTTTATTATGTTTAAGGGAAATATTATTTTTTTTATAATACAAATCATGTAAAATTTTATTATGTTTAAGGGAAATTTTTCTAAAAACATTATTTTTTTTCATAATACATTGTTGTGCATTGCTATGTACAAGCTTAGCTACAGTGATATTAATAGTTTGTGTGTTATTTGGTTCATTTGAAAGTTTTTTGATCCTGTACACAACTGTTTATTAAGAAAATTATATTTGAAATATTATTTTTTCCATAATACACACCTGTGCATTAGTGTGTACAAGCTTAGTTATAACAATATAAATATTTTTTATGTTATTTTTATTCATGTGAAAGCTTTTTGAGCCTTTATATAGTTGTGATTTAAGGAAATTATTTATGAAATTTTATTTTTTTTCTATTAGACACAGCTATGTATTATTGTGTACAAGCTTTGATAAAATGATATCAATAATTTATGTGATATTTTTATTCATTTGAAAGCTTTTTGAGTTTGTCCATAGGTGTGTATTAGGAAAATTATTTTTGAAATATTATTTTTTCCATAACACACAGCTATGTATTATTGTGTACAAGCTTTGATAAAATGATATTAATAATTTCTGTGTTATTTTTATTCATTTGAAAGCTTTTTGAGCATGTATGCAACTGTGTGTTAGAGAAATTATGCTTGAAATATTATTATACACAGTTGTGTACAAGCTCAAAAAGCTTTCAAATGAATAAATACAACACAAAAATTCTTAAGATCATTGTATCAAAGCTTGTATATGGCAATACACAGTTGTGTATTATGGAGAAATAACATTTTAAACATAATTTCCCTATCACACAGCTATGTACATGCTCAAAAAGCTTTTAAATGAACAAAAATAATACAGAAACTATTAATATTATTGTATTAAAGCTTGTACATAGCAATACTCAGATGTGTTTATGAGAAAAATAATATTTCAAATATAATTTTCCTAATACACACCTATATACATGCTCAAAAAGTTTTTAAATGAATAAATATAATGCAAAAACTATTGATATTGTTGTACTAAAGCTTGTACATAGTAGTATATAGCATTGTATTATGGGAAAAATAATATTTCAAACAAAATTTTCCTAATACATACCTGTGTATAGGCTCAAAAAGGTGTTAAATCAAAACACCAAAATAATTATTGAGGCTTACTTGTCAGTATACTTCTCAAAATAATGAACCATGAAGTCCCTCATTTCATCAGTGATCATCTCTCTGTCAATAAATTCCTTCTTTTTTCTTGTTGGTTTAGGGACTGTAGTGGTTTCATCCACCACAATGACTGAATTAGATGTAGGTTCTTGTTACATTGGTGGATTCTTTATTGTTGGATTGCCTCTTTTCCTCTTCTCGCCACCTGTGAAAGGTGTCTTGATTTCATTCTTATGTCAATTATTTCTACCCTTTACTCGATGAGCTATACCCATACTCGGGGTTACAGTAAATAGTTCATTATTAACAATGTCATCAGGTGTAAGTACATATTAAGTAGGTAGGTTAATCAACTGAACTAATGGTAGTTCATTATCATCAATAAAAGCATAGGGTTCCTCCATGATAATAGGGGTTTAATAAATGATGTCATCCTAGGAAGATTTACAATAGAAAGGGCTTCCACAATGATAGCAGAGGCTTCCACAATGATAGAAGGGGCTTCCACAATGACAGTAGGGGCTACTGGACTAGTTGTGGATGATTCTGCCAAAACTTGCAATTTATCAACTTTATATGCAGCAACATATTTCAACAGTTTCTTTTTGTTAGCAGTAACTTTAATTTCCAACTATCTGTGTTACAACACCTACTCTTCAATAGCAGCAAACCTCAATTCAAGAAGCTCAACCCTCGTTTCAAGCTTGTCTATCCCATATAGTAGAGAATACATAGTGTGTGCATTTTTGTGATGGTTTGTTGAAAGCTGTTAAGGTTTGCATTAATTGTTTATGTGTTGCTTGACGATTTCAATTGTGTAAGTGGAGGGGACTTGCTAAGGAGAATGAGGGGGATGGGTGGGGGTTAAGGGTAGATGAGATGTGGTGTTGGGCTGCCATTGCATTCCTTTTATTACAAGAGGTTTATTTTCTCCTGAGTAACCCCCTAGAGGGAATAAAAAATGTGCCCATCAAATAATTATTGTTGCAAATCTGATTTCAAGGGTTATGATTTTGATGATAGCAAATCTTTCTATTTCTGTTGCAAGTTCTAGCCAGTCCAAGATCAAGTCAGTCTATATTGTAATTCAAGTCTAATGTACTATTTTCATCTTTATAGAGTCAAATGTAATGTAATTGATCACCTAGCTAAGTAACCTTGCACACACACATTCAAGGAGAGAGTTTTAGTGAATTAGAGTTTCTGTTCATTTTTGTTCTGATCATCTTGGACGATATGCATATTATCCTGGATGATCCAGTGAAAACAGAAACACTAATTAGGGGTCTGATTAAGAAGATCGTCCTGGATGATCCTCTGATCGTACTGGATGATAAGCTCAAATCAGAAATTCTTAGCCGCTAGATTAGGTTAGGTAAGTTTTTATTTTTAGAGATTTGGTCTGATCATCCCGGATGATATGTGTATCGTCCTGAACTATCCTTTACAATCATGCCTAAATTAGTTTGGTAATTAAGGAAATCAAATAATGTCTGATTAATACGATCATATCGTCCCAGACGATCGAAATATTATACAGGATGATACATGCAAAATCCTGACCGTCTAGAGCAATTCAGCTGGCCAAATAGAACTATCATCTATACGATATGCCCGATTTTGAACTAATCGTATGGGATGATAGATATATCATCTAGAACGATCAAGTCATTTTTAATCATACAGCACATTTTGTGCAGTCTGAACAGCACGATGCTTAGGACAATTTTGGCTGTTTTGAACTAATCGTACTGAACGATAGAGATATCGTCTAGGACGATCAAGTCATTATGAGATCATCTAACATAAGTTTCCCTGGACGAACAGAACTATTCCCTGAATGAAATTCTTGATTTACACTAATCGTCCCGGACGATCGCATAATCGTACGGGACGATCTGAACAAACTTTTCTTCTAATCGTAGTTTGTTCAGATCATCCAGAGAAACCAGATCGTCTAGGCTGAAATATGAGTTTTTACACTAATCGTACAAGACGATTCATCAATCATCCTGGAGGATATTTGACGACCAGTTGAGATTTAGGGAAATTTTTTAGCCCTCCTTTAAAAGAACTTTTTCTTCCACCAAGAAAAGTATTTTGCCACTTTCTTTTCCAGAGAAAATCTTGGGGGAGAGAGAGAGAGCTTGGGAGAGAGAGAGAGGATCTTTTGAAGAGGAGTTTGTGAGGGATTCACAATGGTTGCTCCAAGCAAGGATCTGAGTCGTCTTCTCCGTTCGTTGTCTCTTGTCTTTTCAGTGTCTCTGTGGGAGGATCGTTCGTAAGAAGATCCGGGTTCTCTGTCTGCTTCAAGAGGAAGTGAAAGGAAACTAGGTTCTCTTCCTGCTTTAGGAGGAATTGAAAGGAGTCTAGGTTCTCTGTCTGTTTTAGGAGGAAGTGAAAGGAGTTCAGGTTCTCTGCCTCACCGAGTTGGTAGAAAGGAGTTTTTATACAGGCTTCTCCGCCTTGTTGTGGGAGCAGAAGGAGAGTCACTTAGTGTTAGTGCAATACCTGGAGGGGAGGCTCCGAGGAGTGGAAGTAGGTCAAGTTGACCAAACCACTATAAAATCTGGTGTATTCTTTCTGATTATTTTTTGTATTTACTTTTTTGTTGATGATTGTGTGATTGTGATTATTATTCTGTTATCGTTGAATATCTACACATCATCGCATAACTGTAAAAGTTTTAAAACATTCAAAAAGATTTTCTAAATCATTATTTTGCTCTTAAATTTTTAAAACTATCAATTCACCCCCCTCTTAGTTAGCCTCGGGACTAGTTCATAAGGGCTTAACATCCCTATCGAACTTTCAAGTGGTATTAGAGCGGGATTCAAAAATTAAGTTTAAAAACTTTTAAATTTTGATCCATGGCTAACTTTGATAATCGTAATACTGCTGAAGGTTATTCAATTATATGACCACCATTGTTTGATAATATACCTTTTGATTTTTAGAAAACTTGCATGTCCACTTTTCTTCAATTTATAGATTATCGCATGTGGATGCTTGTTAAGGATGGCTATGAAGCACCTTTTAGAATGGTTAATAATGTTAAAACTGAACTGCCTTTCATTGAATGGACTCTTGATGATCGGGACTTAGCCCAACTGAATGCCAAATGTTTGAACTATTTTTTCTATGCACTGATATTTGAAGATTACATACGTGTTTCTACTTGCACTACTGGTAAAGAAATTTGGGATAGATTATTTATTATTTATGAAGGTATATCTGAGGTTAAGCAATCTAGATTGAACATCTTACTTCACGACTATGAACTCTTTCATATGAAACCTAGTGCATCGATTTCTGAAATGTATACTAGGTTCACTCAAATTGTCACTTCTTTACATGCTTTAGGAAGAGAACTTACAAACTATGAAAAAGTGAATAAAATTCTAAGATGTTTGCCTTCTTCTTTTGATGCCAAGATAATTATAGTTACTGAATCCAAAGATTTGAACACTTATTCAATTGATAACTTACTTGGGTCACTCATTGCTTATGAGCAAGGAGTGAACCAATGACAAATTGATACAGGTGAGAAGAAGAGGGAGAAAAATGTGGCACTGAAGGCCAACGATACTGACACTGACTCTTCTAGGTCTGATAGCGATGATGTCCCCTTAATCACTAGGCAATTCAAAATCTTTCTAAGGAAGAAATATAAGAACTTTCAGAAATGGAACAAAGATAAGAGTAGCAAAAATTTTAAAGGTTCATCTTATACTATTTTCTTTGAATGCAGGAAGCCTGGACATATAAAGACTGATTGTCCTACACTTAAAGCTCACCCAAGCAAGGAGAAGGGTGAGGAGAAACCCAAGTTCAGGAAGGATAAGAAGCGGATTCAAAAGGCATTCTAGGCAGATTCTACATCTGACTCCTCTGAGACTGAAGTTGAGGAGGAGACTACAAATTTTTGACTGATGGCTGATAATCATCCTAGTCAGTCTGATCAAGAAGAGGTATGTGAGCTAACCTATGATCAATTGCTAGATGTTTCTGAGAAAATTCATTCATCGTATAGGAAACTTAAGAAAATACATGTTAGCCTGAAATTGGATTCCCTGAATTTGCAAAAAGAGCATGATGTTATGATTAAGGATCATTCTACACTTGATAGCAATCACATGTCCTTACTTGATGAATTTGATGAATTGAACAAAAAGTATTCTGAACTAATTATTGAGCATGAGTCATTGAAAATATTGCATGTTGATTTAGAAAAAGCTTATAAAGAATTGGACACCATAGCATGTAACTTAGCTAGTGATCAGCATTATTTGAAGTTTGAAATTGCAAGTCTCACGAAGGAAACTGAATTTCTAAGACTGAAAATTTGTGCTTTTGAGAAAAATGAAACACCTCCTACTTTTGCATAATTTTATGCACCTCCACCTTTTAAAGAATTTATTTCAAAATCATCAAAGCATGTTTCATACACACCTAGGAAGAGGCACTATCACCCACGTAGATTAGTTAATCATTTTCCTAGCGTTAGATGTTTTTCTTGTGGCATGCTAGGGCATATCTCACACACCTGCACAGTTCATCGTAGTACATATTAGGTGTGGAGACCCAAATTACATGCTTCACAGCTTAGCACACATGCATTACATTCTTCTTTTCATAAGATGGAATCC
This sequence comes from Dendrobium chrysotoxum, assembly GCA_019925795.1. NCBI lineage: Eukaryota > Viridiplantae > Streptophyta > Magnoliopsida > Asparagales > Orchidaceae > Dendrobium > Dendrobium chrysotoxum. Next base: position 24,731,701 of record CM034315.1, on the reverse strand, counting down.
AAACCTGTTTGGGTTTCTAAATCTAATATTTGATAATTTTATAGGTGTGCTCTCACAAAAGGCCTCATGAGAATATGTTGTACCTGGACAATGGATGTTTAAGGCATATGATGGGAGATCTAAATCAGTTCATTTCACTGGAGACTAGAGCTGGAGGCAAGGTTACACTTGGAGACAATACCACTAGGAAAGTGGTAGGAGAAGGTATAATTGGTGATTCAAAAAATTTCATAATTGACAATGTTTTGCTTGTATATGGATTGAAACACAACTTACTAAGCATCAGTCAACTTTGTGACAAAGGATACAACATCAAGTTCCTGCTCACTTGCTGCATTATAAGCTTAAATGATAAAATTATTTTGCAGGGATAAATGATCAATAATGTCTACATACTGGATGTAAACTGCTTTAAAATTGATGTTTCAATTTGCTTAAAAATTATTGCTGATGAGTCTTGGTTGTGGCACAGGAGATTATGTCATGCCAGTATGAAAACACTTAGGAGAGTCACCCAAAAGGACTTAGTTAGAGGTGTCCCCAAGCTTAAGTTCACTAAGGACCACCTGTGTGATGCCTGTTAATTAGGGAAGCAAGTCCACTCCTCTTTCCACTCAATTAAGGACATCAACACCTCTAGACCTTTAGAAGTCATTCACATGGATTTGTTTAGACCCATTAGCATTGCCAGCTTAGGGGGGAAATTCTATGAATTTATGATTGTTTATGATTACTCGAGGTTTACTTGGATTAAATTTCTGTCACATAAATCTGAGTCATTTGATGAATTTAAGTCTTTCTCCACTTGGATTCAGAGAAAGTTAGGTTATGAGATCTTGACTATTCATAGTGATCATGGTGGAGAGTTTAAAAATATGAGATTTGGAATATTCTGTGAGGAACAAGGGATTAGCCACAACTTTTCAGCTCCTAGGACCCCTCAGCAGAACGGGATAGCTGAAAGAAACAACATGACCTTAGTGGAAGCCGCTAGAGCCATGCTTGTTGAGTATTCACTTCCAAAATATTTTTGAGCTGAAGCGGTGAACTCTGCCTGTTATATGCTGAATAGGGTGAATGTTAGATCAAATCTGAATAAAACACCTTATGAGATCATTAAGGGTAGAATTCCAAACCTGTCCCACCTCCATATCTTTGGCTGTAAGGTTTTCATTCTGAATAATGGGAAATCATCCTTAGGAAAATTTGACCCTAAATCTAATGAAGGAGTGTTCATTGGCTATTCTAGTGTGGAGAAATCTTTTAGGGTGTTTAATAAGAGGACTTTGGTGGTGGAGGAGATAACTCATGTGATGTTTGATGAATCTGATCCTAAGAAGACTAGAGTTGAGGAAGAAGAAGATGTAGGAGAGATTACCTAAGGAGTTGAAAATGTAAATCTAGAGGAAATGGTAGAACTTGAAAACACTTTGCCTAGATATTAGAGATATGCTTTGAGTCATCCTAAAGAACTGATCTTTGGAGACCCTTCTGAAGGTGTTAGAACTAGGCATGGACTTAGGAAGGAAGTAAACCATTCTACCTTTATCTCAATGACTGAACCCACCAACATCAATCAAGCCCTTTCTGATGAGTTTTGGATCTTAGCTATGCAAGAGAAATTAAATCAATTTGTAAGGAACGATGTTTGGGAGTTAGTAAAAAGACTTAAGAATCAAAGTATACTGGGAACCAAGTGGGTCTTTAAGAATAAGATGAATGATTCTGGTGTGGTGGTTAGGAATAAGGCAAGATTAGTGGCTAAGGGGTACAATCAAATTGAAGGGATTGATTTTGAGGAGACCTTTGTCCCTGTAGCTAGATTGGAAGCCATTAGGGTGCTAATAGTTTTCGCCTATTATAAGGAATTTAAGCTGTTTCAAATGGATGTCAAGAGTGCCTTTTTAAATAGGGTAATAAAAAAGAATGTCTTTGTAGAGTAACCCCTAGGTTTTGAGAGTTTTCAATTTCCAAATCATGTTTACAAATTAAAAAAGGCCTTATATGGATTGAAACAGGCACCTAGAGATTGGTATGAGAGGCTTAGCACATTCCTACTAGAAAGAGAGTTTGTTAAAGGGAGCTAGACACCACCCTCTTCCTTAGGAAAGTAGGAGATGATCTACTCATTATCCATATCTATGTTGATGATATACTTTTTGGATCTTCTGATAATAATTTATGTGATGATTTTTCTAAGATAATGAGTAAGAAGTTTGAGATGAGTATGATGGAAGAATTGTCCTACTTTTTGGGGTTAAACATTAGGCAAATGGATGATGGAACCTTTCGGAATCAATCAAAATACACTAAGGACATCTTGAAGAAATATGAAATAGACAAAGCTAAGCCAATCAATACTCCCATGAGTTTCACTGTTCAGTTAGATAAGGATTCAAATAGAAAATTTGTTGATCAGAAGAGGTTTAGGGGAATAATTGGATCACTGCTTTACCTGACTGCTAGCTGACCTGATATTATGTTTAGTATTTATCTTTGTGTTAGGTTTCAAGCTGATCCTAAAGAGTCCCACCTGACTGCTGTTAAGAGAATTCTTAGATATCTTTTAGGGACTCCAAACCTAGGAATCTGGTACCTTAGGCACAGTACTTCGTTTAAGATTATTGGATATTCTGATTCTAACTTTGCATGATTTTGAGTGGATAGAAAGAGCACTTCTGGAACTTGTCAATTCATAGGACATCTTTTAGTCTTCTGGTCTAGTAGAAAATTGAACTCAATTGCACCTTCCACTGCTGAAGCTGAGTGCATTACCTTAGGAAGTTATGTGGCCCAAGTCCTTTGGTTGAAGCAACAAATTTTGGATTTAGGATTACCTGTTGGCACAATTTTAGTTCTATGTGATAACACCAATGCCATCTGCATTTCTAAGAATCCCATCCAACATTCTAAAACCAAACACATTGATATAAGACATCACTTCATTAGGGACCATGTTATAAAAGGGGACATTGAGCTACATCATGTAGCAACTGAAAATCAACTGACTGACATCTTTACTAAACCACTGGCCTTTGACTCATTCAGTATTTTGAGGACCAGATTGGGTGTGATTGACATAAATGCATGAATCTAATGATTATTGACTTCTGATGTTTCTCTATTTTCTTCATTTTGCTTTTACTTTTTGTTTATTTTTTATTGTCCGTTTTACTTTAGAATTTTTCTTTTCCTGCTAATTTTAGTTATTTGATTTGCTTATTAGATTTGATTATTTGTGCTGATTTTCATTTGCTGGTTTTTATTTACTGATTTTTTGCGTGTCTATTTTTCTTCCTTCTTATTTTGTTTACTGATTACTCACTTCAAAATCAGATCACTGCTCACTACTGTTGATAAATTAGATTTCTGACTGAGAGTTTTGTCTTATTTTTATTTAAAAGCTTGTAAGCAGTGATTGACTCCTCTGGATCTGTTAAAGGAAAGAAATGTTGATGATTATTTCTCTTCCTCTAACTCCTTTAATGGTGTATTATTTCTTTTGGATAAAAATCTTCGTAAAAATTAAAAAGTTAGTTTTTGAAATAGAGATCTATTTTATCTTCCTATAGTATTCTACCTCATATGAAAAGTATTTTCACAGCTTTGAATCATTGTTATATTTTTCTTAATCAAGTTATTGCACTTATCATATGATGTATGATTTTTGTTTTGTGAATTACTCTTCCCTACTATAAAGAGTAAGTTTTGTCGTCTCTTATGTCTGGAAGGTAATTTCACAGCTGAGATTCTTTAATGATTATGAAAGGAAACAAGCTTACAAAAGATACGCAGTGCACCAAAAAAATTAAAAAAGAGTCACAAAATGAGCCCAAAGCTGAAAAGATACGAAATATCACCAAACTAAAAGATACACAAAGTGTATCAAAAATTAAAAGATGCGCTAAGTGCCAAATAAATTGAAAAAGAGGCACAAAATGAGCCCACAAAGAAATAAGCTTTCTTCCCTTTCAGATCCTTAAATGTCTTAGAAAAATCCATGCGCCACTTAAAATTTTCAAAAGCTTGAGATTGAAAATCATGATTTCTGATTCCTTACTTCGTAATACTATTTTATCAGATATTTTTCTAGAACGAGGCTCAAAAGGAACTCTTTTTGAATCTAATTTTTTTTCTTCTGATTTAGACTTTTGTTTGAAAGGAATTTGAACCTGTAAGGTGTCCGAGGTAGGAGTTACGAAAGTCAATTTTCCAACTTTTCTGAATTTCAACGTTGTCGATTTTCTTCTTAATGTCTTTTGAATTAAAAATCAGGGAAAATTTTGTTTTACTGGAGCTGATTAAAAAAAATTCACTATTATTTTTTCTCGTTTCTACTCTTTATTTGATGTGATTTTAGTTTTTCTTTTTTTGTGTTGTTTTTATCCCTGATCTTTCCTCTCCATCCTTTATCTTTTTTCACTTTTTCTTCACATCGTCTTGGACGATACTCTTCATCCTGGATGATCCATTCAAATCATCCCCACTTGATCCAATGGCTGATCTGCACCAATTATTGGTGATCATCCTGGATGACCCACCTTATCATCCTATATGATCCACGTGGCAGTAGTTGGATAATTTAAATTCGGCCCGTCTGATTCATTTATTGCCTATCTTCCTGGATAATCCACCTCATCGTCCTGGATGATATTTTTTGTCAAAACTCATCCAGCCTATCTCCTCGGGATGATCGTCTGTGTCTTATCATCCTGGATGATATCTGATCATCCTAGATGATACGACTGCCTTTTTGACCAATCATCTTGGACGTCATAATTATTCCTATAATCCTGGATGATCCTGCAATTATCCTGGACGATCGGGATGATTTCTATTTAAACAGTCATTTTCTTCAAAAATTTTCACACACTCTCTTCGAATCCTTCATCATTTCATCCTCTTATGGCTGGTGGTAAGAGATCCAGGCAACGGGGTACCAGTTCCTCCCGGGGAAATACCGATCCCCGCTTTCCTGATGCAGCTGATCAAGCTGCATTTCAAATATATTCTGATGCTGGGATCACCATCTCAAAAATGGTGAACCCACAGACCCTAACATATCTGGTACTTGATTTATTTGCTCACACATCCCTCACTTTAATTCTTACTCTGGCTTTTCCATTCAGCACTAAACTCCTTAGGGTGTTCTTTGCAAATCTGTGCATAACCTCTGATTACTCCGCCCTTCAATCATTTAATCATCAACGACCAGTGAAATTAACCCGTGAGGACTTTAATAATATTATTCAATTATTAATATCTGGCGATAAACTTCATCTTGTAGTATCTGACCCTGATTTCAATTGGAGTGTCACCAACTACTTCCTTCGTAACACAAATGCCCCATTCCACGACCAGCTATGTTCTTTCCTAGTCAAGGATGTAAGGACAGTCCAACATGTCCTTCGCTCCTCCATCATTCCTAAAGCTGGGGATCGCATCCACATCACTCCTCTACTCTCTATCAATAACTGCAACATCCTTGCCCATCGTGACTTCAATGCAACTGACTTAATTTTTTGCAACATTGAACAATTGACTACAATTCGAGATCCGAACCACAGGAGACACCCTAATCTAGTCTTAGGACATATCATCCACTTTGCCCTTCAAATGAAATATAATTTGTAATATACAGTACCACCCGATGTTCCCCCTTCCTTCTTCTCCAACAATGCCTTCTATGTTCCGCACAGTACTCGCCTTCATCCGGAGCCTGCCCCGGATGTGGAGCGAGAAGTGGAAGAAGTTGTTCCTGCACCTGATGCACCTGCTCCTCTTCGTATTGCATCACCCTTTGATCATCTGGTGCAGCATTTCGACCAGTGGGGGGCCCATTTTGACTCTTACTGACTCACCAATAGGAGCAGCCCGACCAGGACATGGCCTAGTTTGGTGACCAGTTCATCACCATTCATAGTTACTTTAATCCACCACCACCTCCTCCGTCTGATCAGAATCGGCCTCTTTATTAGATTATTTATTTTACTTTATTTGTGATATTTTAGTCCGTTGTTGTCTTTATCTTTTCTGTTCCTCTTTTTTGTGATGTCAAAAGGGAGAGTTATTTTTTTGTGTTGTAGTAGTTTCATTTATTGTATTGAATGTTATCACTGATTATCAATGATTAAGAAAATTTATCTTCTCTCGTCTGTGCTTTAATTACTGCAATCTGGTTGATTTGAAACTACTTAACAAATATTTTCCATCATCAAAAAGGGGAAGATTGTTGCAAATCTGGTTTTAAGGGTTATGATTTTGATGATAGTAAACTTTTCTGTTTCTAGTTGCCTGTTTAATCTTTCAGGTCCGTAGGATCAATTGCAAGTTCAAGCCAGTCCAAGATCGAGTCAGTCTGTGTTGTAATTCAGGTACAATATACTATTTTCATCTTTATTGAGTCAAATATAATGTAATTGATCCCCTAACTAAGTAACCTTGTACATACACATTCAGGGAGAGAGTTTTAGTGAATTAGAGTTTCTGTTCATTTTTGTTCTGATCATCCTAGACGATATGCACATCATCCTAGACGATCTAGTGAAAACAGAAACCCTAATTAGGGTGACCAAGTTAAGTCGGTCTAATTAAGCAAATCATCCTGGATGATCCTCTGATCGTATAGGACGATAGGCTCAAATCTGAAATTCTTAGCCGCCAGATTAAGTTAGGTAAGTTTTTATTTTTAGAGATTTAGTCTGATCATCCCAGACGATACGTGTATCATCCCGGATGATCCTTTACAATCATGCCTAAATTAGTCTGGTAATTAAAGAAAGTAATTAATGTCTGATTGATAAGATCATATCGTCATGGATGATCGAAATATCTTACGGGACGATACATGCAAAATCCTAACCATCCAGAGCAATTCAGCTGGCCGAACAGAACTATTCTCGGTATGATATGCCCGATTTTGAACTAATCGTACGGGATAATAGATATATCATCCCGGACGATCAAGTCATTTTTAATCGTACAGTACATTTTGTGCAGTCCGAACAACACGATGTTCAGGACAATTTTGGTTGTTTTGAACTAATCGTACCGGACGATAGAGATATCGTCCAGGACGATCAAGTCATTATGAGATCGTTTAGCCTAAGTTGCCCTGGATGAACAGAACTATTCCCTGGAAGAAATTCCTGATTTACACTAATAGTCCCGAATGATCGCAGATTCATACGAGACGATCTGAACAAACTTTTCTTCTAATCGTCCAGAGAAACCATATTGTCCAGGCTAAAATATGAGTTTTTACACTATTCGTACAGGACGATCCGTCGATCGTCCTGGATGATATTTGACGACCAGTTGAGATTTAGAACAATTTTTAAGCCCTCCTTTAAAAGATCTTTTTATTCGAACAAGAAAAATTTTTTGCCACTTTCCTTTCCAAAGAAAACCTTGAGAGAGAGAGAGAGAGAGCTTGGGAGAAAGAGAGAGGATCTTGTGAGGGGGAGTTTAGGAGGGATTCATAAAGGTTTCTCCAAGCAAAGATCTGAGTCGTCTTCTCCGTTCGTCGTCTCTTGTCTTGTCGGTGTCTCTGTGGAAGGATCATTCGCAAGAAGATCCGGGTTCTCTGCCTGCTTCAGGAGGAAGCGAAAGGAGTCCAGGTTCTCTGCCTGCTTCAGGAGAAAGCGAAAGGAGTCTAGGTTCTCTGCCTGCTTCAGGAGGAAGCAAAAGGAGTTCAGGTTCTCTGCCTCACCAGGTTGGTGGAAAGGCATTTTTGTACAGGCTTCTCCGCCTTGCTGTGGGAGCAAAAGGAGAGTCACTTAATGATAGTGCAATACCCTGAGGGGAGGCTCCGGGGAGTTGACGTAATTCAAGTTGACCGAACCACTATAAAATCTGGTGTGTTCTTTCTGATTATTTTTCGCATTTACTTTTCTGTTGATGATTGTGTGATTGAGATTATTATTCTGTTATCGTTGAATATCTACACATCATCATATAACTATAAAAGTTTTAAAATATTCAAAAAGATTTTCTAAATCATTGTTTTGCTCTCGAATTTTTAAAACTATCAATTCATCTCCCCTCTTGATTAGCCTCGAGACTAGTTCATAAGGGATTAACATCCCTATCGAACTTTCAATTATGAGACCTGTATTTCTTTATAAAAATAGTGACTATCCCACCAAAGAAAATTGGGTCTTAAGTTATTATCAATCTTAGGGACTTCAATCGATGTGTGCTCTAGAAACCAATTTTGTATATAATCAAGTGTAATATTAGCCAATAAATTTCAAATTATATAATAATTAGAGAAATCCTTAGATGTTATTAGTACTCATAATTAGCAAAGGTACAAATTCATTTATATAACCTAGTGGTCTAAAGTTAGCAAACTTTCTAGCAATCCCATCAAACTGCGCAACTAAGAAATCCCCAATGGTCAATACCTAGTTGTAAGATGAGAACTCATCTATATTTTGTGCAACACTAAATAGCCTCGTCGAGGTTCTAAAATTATAAAAGGGAAAGATTAAAATAAATAACAGAAATATGATAAATTTATTTGCGATAAGGGTAAGGTGAGTTGATTTTGTTAGTCTTTTCATCTCATTTATAATATCGATTGAAGTAAATATTGATAATGCCTCGCTTTCCTTGTTGAATTATGCTCCTTTGTTTGGTAATCAATCCTATAATAAAAGCCACATCATCTACAGTGAACGGTAGCTCATGCACTTTTATTATGAAATATTATTTGACCATATCCCATAATAACAGCAGCATGTATATAATCAAAACATTCTATTATAATGCAAAGAACTCCAAAAATTAATGTATGTGTAATTCTTTTAATATGTCCTTGAAATTCTTAACAAAAGTTTGAACCAAAGAGTTGCAGATAGCTCTAAATATTGATACTCTACAATAAAAAGTGATCTTTGAAATATACATCTACAAACATGTGTGCAGGGGTTAACAACATTTTTAATATAATTTTTCTAATATACAACTGTGTACAAACTCCAAAAAATTTAAATGAATAAAGACAATAAAGATATTATTGAAATCATTATGTTAAAGCTCGTACACATCAATACGCAGCTATGTATTAGGATAAAATAAACTAGAAAATTTTCTCTAATATACAGTTGTGTAAAAACTCTAAAAGATTTAAAATGAAAAATATAAATAAAGAAACTATTGAAATCATTATGTGAAAGCTTGTACACAGCAATACACAGCTGTGTATTAGGATAAAAACAAATTTTTAGAAAAATTTCCCTAATACACAGTTGTGTACAAGCTCCAAAAAGTTTAAAATGAATAAAAATAACAAAAAAACTATTGAAATCATTATGTCAAAGCTTGTACATAGTAATACATAGCTGTGTATTAGGATAAAAATAATAATTTCAGAAAAATTTCCCTAAAGCACGCACAGCTTGCACAAACTCCAAAATATTTAAAATGAATAAAAATAACAAAGAAACTATTAATATTATTGTATCAAAGCTTATACACAGTAATACACAACTGTGTATTATAATAAAAATAATATTTTCATAAAAATTTCAGAAATGCACATTTACGTATTAGAATAAAAATAATATTTTTAGAAAAATTTCACTTATAAACAGTTGTGTACATGCTCAAACAGATTTAAAATGAACAATAACACATAAAACCCACATTTCCAACATAATCACCCTTATAAATAGTTGTGTATAAGTGCAGAAAGAATTAAAAAGAGGGAAAAGATACAAAAACATAAAGTTTTACACAATTTCTAAACTTCCAAAAATTTATAATTTTACAAAAAGTTTTATACACTTTATGTATAAAAGCATGCCTCTTCCGAGCATTCAAATATAAAATTTGAAGAATACAACATAATAATCTCCATACGAATGGCTTTCACCGGTTTGCAGTTGATAACAGACAAGGCAAGAAGCGAATGTCCTAAGCCCTAAATCCTAAACCCTAACAACTATTTTGAGATAAAACACAAACAAAGTATGTAGCTTCGTTATTTCAACATATCAAGTGATAAAGTATCACTCTAGGGATAAATCTGACCTTACAAATATGCCTGATGGAACCTTAAAAGCAATCATTGTTCAAAAATGAAGAGTGCCTAAACTGAGAGGAGAGTAACCCTTATTCGATGAACGAAAGTGACCCGTCTCCGAATGCCAGGATGTTTCGTTTACCACGATTTTGAAAATTTTCACCTCTGGACCATTAGACCTGGTCGGGTTGTCGGGCTACACATGTTAGCATTTAATTAATGTCCGAACACAAAATTACATCTGAACTTCACATATAATAATTTCTCGTCATTAAAAAGGGAATCCTATGCCCCGAACATTTCATACGAACAGCTTCGCACGAGATAACATGGATGCAAAGCTCATCAAGGGAGATAGTTCGAGAAAAAAGATATTATTTTATCATATAATTAATTTTTAAATGCATTATAAAATATATAAAAAAACTCGGAGATGAGATAGGTTATGTAAGGCTTATGTACAAACTTTTAGACTTTTTTCCAATCACTCAAGCATTGCTGTCTTTTCTATTGTCCTTTAATCAGCTTTTGGACACGTAAATGATTCCATTTATATATTTTATTATTATTTTTTTTAAACAGTTATGTGTATCAATATATTATTTTTAATTTAAAATCTATTTAGAGTTTATATATTCACCATATTTTTTTTTCTTTTGAGATGAATTTAATCAGATAAATTCAAGATTTCAGCTATAGCAATTATATTAACAAAGAATTTTAAATTTAAAAATGGAGCGTATTATTTATTAAATTAGCTTAAGGAGCATACTTAAAAAATATTTTAAAAATGAGCAAAATTGCTAAATAATTTGGCGTATTCTAAATAAGCCAAATAATTTGATGTATTTTAAAATAAAAAAATAATAGAAATGGAGAGAGAGAAATAGGGAGAGAGATACGGAGGGAGAGAGAGAAATGGGGAGAGCGAGAGCTGCCGAAAGAGTAGGAGAGATGGGGAGAACGAGATGGTGGGAGGTATTATTTTTTACATAATATTATATAAACATTATTTTTATATAATATTATTTAAATATTATTTTTAAATATTATTTAAATATTATTAATTTAATTAATTAAATAATTATTTACAAAAAGTTTTTAATTAAAACAAAACACTATACTTAAATTTATTTTAATTTAAAATTTTTAGGCCATTTAATATAGATGCAATATTGGATAAAATAGTATTTTATTAAATTTTTAATATATTTTTATCAAATTTTTATTAGAATGAATTTTTAATTTTGAAATATTAAAATTAATTTTAAATATCATTTTACATATTTTTTTAATATTAATTTTGAAATTTAAATTGTTAAATTTACTATAAATAAGTATAATATTGTATATGAATAATCAAATAATTTTATATTATATTTATATTAAATTAATTTTAATTTATATTTTATTTATCATAAAGTAGATATATTAGTTATAAAATTCATCTTGTTAAAAAAACTTTAATAATTCAAAATTTATAATTAATTTGATTAAAAAATTTTTGGAAAAAGATATTTTAAAAAATAATATTTAAAATTAATTTTAATATTTCAAAATTGAAATTTCATTCTAATAAAATTTGATAAAAATATATAAAATTTTGAATAATATATTATTTTTATCCAACATTGCATCTACATTAAATAGCCTAAAAAATATAAATTAAAATAAATTTATGTAAAATTTTTTATTTTAATTAATAATTTTGTAAATATTATCTAATAAATTAAATTAATAATATTAAATATAATTTAAAAATTAATATTTAAATAATATTATATAAAAATGATATAATATATATATATAACTAATATCTCCCCACCATCTCTCTCCCAGTCTCTCTTACTCTTCGGTGGCTCTCTTTTTCTCCATTTCTCTCTCTCCTTCCATATCTCTCTCTATTTTTCTCTTTCCCCATTTCTATTATTTTATTTATTTTAAGTTGAATTCCCAAATGATATGGGTCATTCAAAATGCGCCAAATAATTTAACAATTTTGCTCCTTTTTAAATTATTTTCTTAGTACTCTTCTTAAGCTAATTTGAAGAATTAATACACTCCTTTTTTTAAATTTGGCCCGAGTAAAAATCAATTTTAAAACCTCATATGCTCTTTTTGAATGACTAGTTATGCTAATTGATTGATCTAATGTATCAAACACTTTATGAGTTTTATGAATACAATCTTGAAACCCTTTAATGGTAGGTTTTTAGTTATTTATTTTATTGAGATTCTTCTATCTAGCTCTAAATTAGATTAATATTTGCTCCATCATAGGTCACTTTTTTATAATTTGAGAGATGATAGAGTATACATCAATGTTAAGAAATGCTTAATTTGGAATATGAAGTTACTCTATGGAATTTATTGCTTCTTCCAATGGCCTATAGTCCTTATAAAATTAGAACTTTCATTGACTAACTAACCCCTAAATCTTATATTATAGTTAAAAGTTTTCGTGGCTTAGCTGTATTTTATATAAGATTTATTTAAAACTTTCGTACTAATATTACTCAGCTTATATCTAATTTATTAAAAAAAATTAGACTCCTGAAGCATAAAAAGCTTTTGAACAAATGAAAGTTCTAATGAATTTCTTCCTTGTATTAAAATTCCTCTATTTTTTAAAAGAACTTAAAGTCACTTGTGATACTTTAGTATTAAAGTAAGACTTATTTTAAGCCAAGAGAAGATCCAATTCAATTCTTTAGTGAGAATTGAATGATGCTAAACAAAAAAAAAAGTTAAACTTATGATAATGGGTTTTTTGCAAACATTCAATTACTACACTCTATCGGATTTGACCATCAAGCACTATAAATGCATAAATTTCCAAAAGAATTTGAACCATATATATGTTATGTTTTAATAAGAATATTCTCATGTTTTGACTCACCAGACTAGAATTTAAGCCATATATATATGTGTGGTCTTCTTACCACGGGGATGCTGGTATTGTGGAGAAAACGTGGAAGAAGTTCAGTGGAAATGACCCGGCTACTTCTCTCAATTTGAAGTTCAAAAGAACTCTTAGAGCTCTTTTCTTTTGGAGCAAAGCTAAGTTTAGGAATCTGAGCTTAATCCGGGATAAGCTAAAAGAAGAAATTTTGGAAATCCAAATGGAGGAAGCCGAAGGTTGGATATCTTATGAGAGGCTACAGCTTCTCAGGTTTAAAATCAATGAGCTCAATGGTACGCTTGCCCGGCTCAATTCCTGGTGGAGGCAAAGAGCAAAAACTAAATGGATGGAAGTTGGGGACACCGACTCTTCCTTTTTTCATGCATTTGCTAATGCTAGGAGAAACCTTAACTGGATTAGTCATATCAAAACCCAAGGTGGTTTGGTTACAGAAGATTTTGCCAAAATTCAGGAAACCTTCTCTGAATTTTTCAAACAAAAATGGAAGCATAGGGATTGCTTATTGGATGGCTGGCCGATTCCTTCGAATGTTATTGGTGAAGAGGATCGTAGTAATCTGGGTGTTGAATTCACTTTGGAGGAAATGCAGGTGGTGGTGGACAAGGCTGGGTCAAATATCTCACCCAGTTTGGATGGGATTATTTTCTCCTTTGTCAAAGATTTTTGGAAAATTATTAAGAATGATGTGTGGCTAGCAGTTAGTCATTTTCTTTCTTCTGTAGTTATGCACCATTCATGGAAGAAAACATTGATTATCTTAATCCCTAAGATCAAAAATCCTTAGGTGGCATCTAACTTTTGGCCAATTAGTCTTTGTATGACTATTTATAAAATCATTGCAAAGATGCTACTAAAGAGAATGGAGAAGGTTATTCACAAGATCATTTTGGGAGAACAAGCAGCATTCATCAGAGGCCGATCCATGTCAAAGCTTGTTCTACTTGCTCAGGAAGTCTTAAACAAATTTCGATATTCAAAAGCAAAGAAAGGGCTTTTGGCTATTAAATTGGACATGGAGTAAGCTTATGATAGTATAGGGTGGCAAGCTCTAAGACAAGTTCTTAATCACATTAATTTTCCTAGCAAATTTAGGGAGCTTTTAATGCAATGTATCTGTGATCCTAAATATTGCATTTTGATTAATGGGAAGAAGTCGAATTGGATTGAAGGTAAATGTGGATTTAGTCAAGGTTGTCCCTTGTCTCCATATTTGTTTATTTTATGTTCTCAAGTTTTTTCTAATGCTATAAATCAGAAGAGGAACTATTTTGGTATTTCTATTACTCCTAGTGCTCCCAGAGTATCTCATTTACTCTATGCCGATGATGTCTTAATTTTCTCGGAGGCAAATGTTAGGAAGATCAAGGAGTTGAAATTCTTCCAATATTGCAAATGGTCGGGTCAAAGGGTTAATCAATCCAAGTCTATTATTCTTTTTGGCAAGCATACCGGCCTTTGCAGGAAGAAGAAAATTACAAGAATCCTCAGGTTCAATGTTGTTAATGAGATTACTTATCTTGGTGTGAAGTTAACCTTAAGGAGGATGGTAGCTTCTGATTTTCAAAATCTGTTGGAGGTTGCATCTAACAAATTGAACACTTGGGGTAAAAATTGTATTTCATTGGAAGGAAAGTTAGTTTTGGTTAAATCTTCTTTTCTATCTCTTCCAATGTTTTTATCTTCTCTTGCATTAGTACCTTTGGGTATACTTAAAGAGTTTGACAAGATGTGTAGAGTCTTCTTGTGGAATAAAAAGAATGGAAGTGCTGGATTACACTATGCTTCTTGGGAGTTGCTTTGCAAACCTAAGAATGAAGGGGGTCGTGGGTTGTTCTCAGCGGTATCCAACGTTGGACCTCTTCGTGCTAAGTTTGCTTGGGATTTCTTCATGAAGACTGATTCTTTGCTCTACCAAATTCTTAGAAGCAAATATGGAGGTGATATATGGAATGAACCGGTGAGAAGTGCTTATTCTCCTACTTGGAAGATTATTACCATGGGGGTTTTGTACCTTAGAAACATTGTTAGATGGAAAGTTTCTAATGGAAACTCTATTAATTGGATGTTGGATTCTTGGATTCTTGACAAAAGCTTTTCAAAGTGGCCGACTTTTGTAAACATCCTGGAGTATTCTAATTTTAGTTTAAGCTCTTTTATTTTGGATGGAGAGTGGAATACGAATCAGCTGCAGTTGTTTTTAAGGAAGCATCTAGTAGATCTTATTATTCAAATCCCGATTGAAGCTGGTAGTGATAAAGATCAAATGGAGCTGAAAACAAAGAACTCTGGTAAATCTATAGCTGCTTTGTTTTTTGAAGCGCTGATGGAGCATAATACAGAATTTGTTCACTGGACTTGGATGAAGAAATTAAAATTGAGATCAAGAGTTGAACTTTTTTGGTGGAGGCTATACAATGAAGCTATCCCTTCGAATGCATTTTGTGTTGAAAAGAAGATTAAGCAATTTTTCTGCTTACCTGAGAGGTTGTAATGAGGAAGAGAATAGCTGCCACATTGCAGGGAGATGTGTTAAGTTTCAGAACATGATCAACATTCTTAAGGGATGGGGTTTTCAAATTCCTGTGTTTAAAGATTTTAAAGCCTGCTTGGATGGGTTAAAAGGGTATGCTGGTTTGAACTCTTTCATTACAAATATCTATTGTACATCTATTTTCCTTGTTTGGAAAAGTAGATGTAAGCTGGTTCATGAAGGTGTGGAGGATACGAAAAATGTTATAGCAGTAAACTCGGTGTCCATGGCCACAGTGAGCAACTTTATTAATCTTTCCCCGAACAACTGGGATGTCAACCAGTGCAAGCTGTCTACTTCTTGGCATCCTCCTCCACCCGGGTGGGTAAAGATCAATGTAGATGCTTCACTTAAAAGTAACAACATGGCAGGGATTGCAGGAGTGGTTAGGGATGAAAAGGTAGGTTTTTGTTAGCCTTTGGAGCTCAAGACTTGCATTGGGACATAGCTCAAGTGGAATTGAAGGCTGTATATTTTTTAAAGAATATAATGCAAGATTGGATGTGTGAAGCTCAAGGTGTGGTTATAGAAGGTGACAACTTCAATATTATTAAAAATCTTCAAGTAGCTTTGAAGGAGTGGAAGAACAAAGGAAGAATTGATGATAAACTGGATTTTCTACAGGATTTCGACCAAGTCTTGTTCTCTTTCTGTAATAGAGTTTGTAACAAATTAGCGGATGTCTGTACTAATTTGGGAGTGGATAAATCTTTTATTTGGTATGATCTTAGTGAGGTGGAGATTCCTCCCTCTTTCCTGGTTTGCTTGAAGGAGGAATGCGATGCTCTAGTTTTTATTTGATTAAGTTGTAATAGGATTTGGTTTTGTTTAATGAAATTTTGCATTTCTCTTCAAAAAAAAAAGACTATAATTTAAAAATAAATTAATACACTCTATAGGATTTGCATTATAATATTTTCCAAAGAATTTCATATTCCTATTTTTTGAGATATTCAAGGAACATCATACTTCTTATCAAAATTTTCATATACTATTTTAAGTAATATGAGTTTAATGCTTCTTATGTTGGTAGTAATTTTGTACTTATTAATGGTTTTATATTTAGGTTGTGCATCTTTAGAATATGTTTAAGTGAATTCTTTATTTCTAAACTTCACTTAGTGGTGTTGTTGGTCAATTTGAGAGATACAGTCATAAGTTGAACAAAGATTTAACTATCCCTGAATTAAAAAATATGTTGCTATGGTTGTTTTAAATTGGCTTACTTATAGAATAGCTAAAGCTATTAAACAAAAATAACAAAAAAAAGCTTTTTTGTACCTTTTAGACCTTTGGATGATCTTGCTAAGGACGTTAATTTAGAATTACCTTCACATTTAGAGTTTAGGGTTTTTTTAAATATTTTGTCATTTTCATTCATGTTTCTAAGATGACAAATGGCCATGTAAAAGGATCAATGATGTCACTCACATTTCCAAACTTATATAGAAAAAAAAAAGATTAGTTTCATGATTTTTCATCTAAAATTACTCTATATTAGAATGCTCATTTCATTTCATGTTTTTTAAAAAACATTGTGGATGTTCATGGGTACTAAATTGAGATTTTTATTTATATTTCATCCCTAAATTAATGGATAAACAGAAGTGATTGACATAACTTTGGGGAATAATTTCAGATGTCCAATTGGTATTCTTGTGTCCTAGAACACTCGCAACGGTACAGATGTAAAGTTTAGCACGAGCTTTGTATGAAGATCCAGTACACAAACAGATAATGATAAAGAAACACCAGAATTTTTACGTGAAAAATCCCAAAATGGGAAAAAAGCACGGGGTCTTGCCCATTAATTTGAATTTATTCCACTAGTATTGGTGTTTGATAATAAATAATGCCCTTCCTCGGAGGAGGGTGCGGGCTCAATGTAATAAATACAAATTGTATATATCACATTAGATAGTTGGAGAATAACATGCAGATTTTCTTAAGAGAGTGTTGGCATGTTTGTTTAGTTTGTAGGGTTGTAGGGTTGTAGTCGGATGATCTGACGTAGGTTGAAAGAACTATAGTCAGGTGATAGAGGTTAGAGGGACTGCACTCATTGGACAATAGTCATCGGGAGAAGATTCGATGGCCATAGAGTTTTGGAGGAGTTCTTGTTGTAGTCAGAGAGCAGAAGGAAATCCAACAGCGTTCGATTGTCGAAAAGAACTCCGGCGATGGCAGTGCTAGATGGAGAGTGCAAGAGAGCTTACAAGTTTTCTACTTTCTTCCTCCCTCCCTTTATGTGAAGAATGAGGGTCTATTTATAGTTTTTTTGGAGTGGTATACTCAATAAATATGGAGATAATCCACGGTAAATTTAGAGTGTTTTATCGAACGGCCCATAATGATTCCCTTGATTATGGAGAGTTTATTGAGCATTTAAGTGCATAAATGATGTCAAAATTCGACGATCTGGGTCTCGTTGGATTCGTCTCATTGAGCCACTTGATTCGACTATAAGCATGCCATATTTGGATATCGTTTGGTTATCCAATTAATTCTTTGAAACTTTCAAATAGGATTTGGTCCTTTGATTTGGGCTCATTTGGGCTTAGATTGGACTGACTTTAGTATCATTTCATTCGTCTCCCTGAGATGGTCAATTTGGCTATAATTTTTCTAAAATTAGAGTTTGGATAGTCCCAAATTTAATTTTGAAAGTGTTCGGTTTATATTTGTCTTGATATTCATGCCGGATCAAGATGATTTTTGGGTGATATATCAGGTATAAGGATAAGAATTGTATTTTGCCACTTTAGAATTTGTGTATAACAACATTACTTTCAAAGTAATATAAAAATACTTTTGAAATAATGTGGGGCTATGATCCTAAAAAACCTAATAATTTATACACTTGCCCTCTCATGCATTTTCTTTATATTATATATCTTCACTTGCTTGAGATTTGTATGATTTCCATGACGTAGTTAGGAAACAAATTGAGAAAAATGTCATAAAAGATGCTGAATGAATTAATTCTAAATATCTTTTAGTGAATTTAAAGAAGATGATTATATATTAATGCAAATTCAGCACATAAGATTTCCCTTCTTTAATTTTAAAAAAAATATATGCAAGAGCATGTTTACCATTAAAAATCAATAGGAAATTTGGACAAAATACATCATTTTATGTCATATGGCATGCACCTTAGTCTTATAATATTGAGGATTTACTATTTTACCAAAGAAATATATTGCATGGAATTTTGTAGACAAACATTTTATAGGTTATAATATTGTCCAAGCTCAAATGTCATCTCCAACTGGATTCTTTGAGGTTGATTATATTATTTGTAATGAAACCCCTGCACATGTCATTAATCAACATAAATTTCTAGTTAGGTGAAAGGATAAGCCTGCTTGATAAGGTATTTTGTTGACTGTAGAAGATTTAGAAACACTAGCCCCTAATACAGTAGAAGATATGAGAACTTATATGCTTATTAATAGTCGAAACAAAGTTGAATGAAGCATCACTTTTGAGGTTTAAGGGGGGAGGAATAGATTTATTAGAGGTTAAGGTTGTTGAGATCGATCCCAAAGTTTTATTCTTTGATTTCTGCACTGTATCAAAATGGATGATGAAGAGGTGGTTGAAGCGTTGTTGATATTTTGCATGTTGAGGAGGCTAAGACTTCATTTGGGATGGCTTTCTTACTGCTTTAAGAAGCAATAAGAAAGACGTCCCAAACGGCGTCTAAGGCAACATCTAAGCAGGGCACTAGATACATAATTTCATTTAGCCATTCATTGGGAATTATATAAGGGTTGCTGCAAAAGAAAATTTAAAGGTTAAGAGTGTTATAGAAATGTAAGTTGCCATGATGTCATGCATTGCAAGTAAAAAATATTCGAATCATTTTAAGTGTCGGATTGAAATCTTTTTTATGAGGATAAATTAACCATTAGTATTCTATTTCTTAATATTTAAGATGACAACGCAAGAAATTTTTTAATAGTAGTAAAAAATTGGATATTCAAGTTTTGTCTGGACTGTTTTCTAAAGCAACTTTCTAATACAAAATTTTTTAGTTTAAAAAATATGCATAAAAATTATTTTAAAAAGCAGTAAGGAAGGTATGCCAGACGAAGCCTCAATTATCGATGAATTAGTTTAAAGCTAAAAATTGTGTTTCTATTGTGATGGAATTTGATGTACAACATATTTTAGGGAGACATAAACAGAGGTTGATGAGAATTTATGTTGAGGACCAAAGATTTCAACTTCTATTCAAAAGAAACACAATAAAGACACACTTATAACCCAAAGTTTGCAAGAAATCTGGCGTGCATCCTAAAAGGAGCAAGGCCAAAATATCTATCATTTGTTCAAGAGAATCAAAAGGTATTCACAGTTGAAATTGCAATTAATTTTTAACAGCATCCAATAAAACAAATAATATATTAAACTCATCATTTAATTCAAAACTATGTTTTTTAAAGTGAAGCAACTAAATGACCTCTCAAGATATATAAAGAATTAATCTAATGCCCTTAGAATCTCAACCTTCATTTCACTAAATAAAAAAATAGATAATTTGAGTTAATACGAAAAAGCTAATTACAAAGCACAAATTTTTACAAATAAAATTTTTCATATGATCTAATTACACTTTATAGGTAATTTAGATTGGTCCAAGTGCGGATGACAGTCACACAGCTATGCCTACCGGTGCTCATTACTTTACTAGGGTTTCTTGCAAACCCTAGGAGAATGGAAGTTCATCTCTATTTCTCCTCTCAAGAGGCTTCTCTTCGGACCTTCTCCTCCTTTTTTCTCCTTCTCTAGATGAATCTTGCTGCATATTTCCCTCCATTGAAGTCCTCTTCTCATATGCATATCTCACCAATGACGGCTTTCAAAGATCCACAAAAAGGGGCAACTAACTTCTCATCATTCCTCTCCTAAAGATTTTTTTGTTACTTTTGTTCCTTTGAAAGATAACCTGGCTCTTTTTTTGGATGATGATGTTAAGACTGCTTCAAAATCTTGGGAGTTAAGTTTGGTAGGTTACTCCATAGGTAAGAGGCCTTTCTTTGTGGCTTTATGTTCTGTGATGTTAAAAGCTTGCAAGTTAAAAGGTACATTCACGCTTCTTTCTTTGAGCGAAGGCTTCTTCTTGATGAAATTTTCTTATCTAGAATATTTTGATTTATTCTGAACAAGGGGTCCATGGTTTTTCTTTGGGAAACCTTTTTCATTCAAAAATGGTCGCCTTTATTTCATCCAAAGAGAGAGGAATTTGTATCAATTCCTCTCTAGATTAAAATTTTGGATCTTTGTGGTTGATTCTCTTACTATTGAGTAATTGCGGCATATATTTGCTCGTGTTTTTATTTTGGTTAATAGGGATTCTCCTCTTCCATATAAAATTAATATTTCTATTGCTCATACTATTTTTACTTTAAAAAGTGATTATGACTGGAAATGGATCCCTTGTTCTAGCGTGGTTTGATTATTCAGCCTCCTTCTCTTTGTCCCTCTAATCCCAAAATTTCTCCTATTGAGAAAGATCCACCTAGGGGTCATAGTATGAGTAGAGTGGCAAGGAAGGCACCTTCAAGTCATCCTTGTCCTTCTATTCTTACTTCTAATCAAAATGCTTTAATTGGTTGTGGTGATCTTCCAAGTGCTTTGGTGGCTTAGGTTTTTGTTGCTACCTCTTCGGCTGAGAAGTCTATTATTCCTAATTGAATTCGCCTTCAGATGTTTCCTTCTGATGATCCTCATGCTGATTCTTCTATTATTCCTCCTATTAATTCTTTACTTAGTTCTAATATTCAAATTCACAATCAAAATCAGTTTTTGTTTTGTAGTTTGAGGATTTACCTTCTCTTGTGAAACAAGGTGATGAATCTCAGCTTACTTTCTTAAAAGATAATTTTACTTCTATTATCCATGGGTTTGATCCTCCTAATCAGATGATTTTAAAGCTGCCCCTAGCATCAGGTAAGTTGACTAGAGGTAAGAAGGCCAGGAAGGCATCAAATTCTACTATTAAATCTTAATGTTTTTTTCCTAATATTGCCTCATAGAATGTTAGAGGCTTTAATAGTATTGAAAAAGTTAATTCTTGTAAGGATCTTATTTGTTGTTTTAATATGGATATGATATGTATTCTAGAAGCAAACATTATTCAACTATGGTGGAGGATCCTTGGTTCACTATTATGCATAGGGTTTTTCAAAATGAAGCTAGCTGCAATAATTTTAATTTTTCTGATCTTGGGAGAATTTGGCTTAAATGGAATGTTTCTTGCATTTATTTCTCTCAAATTTTTTTCTACTAGTTAATTGATTCATGGCTCTTTGAAGGTTAGCTCTGTTTACTCCTTTCTTATTACTGTTATTTATGCATCTAATTCTCCACAAGAGAGGTTAGTTTTATAGAATTATATTCTCAAGTTGTTTGTTGATATTTCGTCTCCTTGGATTTTGTTGGGAGACTTTAATTGGTGTTGCTTCAAGGGTGAGAAATTAGGGGAAAATATAATTCCTAATAGTAAATTATGGGATTTTACCAATCTTATTTTTAATATTAGTGTTCAAGACCTTTCTTTTGTTGGGTATTTTTT
Source organism: Dendrobium chrysotoxum (assembly GCA_019925795.1). Lineage (NCBI taxonomy): Eukaryota > Viridiplantae > Streptophyta > Magnoliopsida > Asparagales > Orchidaceae > Dendrobium > Dendrobium chrysotoxum. The sequence continues at coordinate 24,709,635 of CM034315.1, read as the reverse complement.
CACTTAGTTTATCCAAAGATGTGATTTTTCTATTTATATTAAACTAGATGGGATTTTGGTTAATGGTTTTTGGTTGGAAGTTTTTCATTCCTCTTATAATAATGTGGACAAACCTAGATGCTCTGATCACTCTCTAATGATTCTCTGCAATTATAAAATGTCTAATTATAAGCATCATTTCATTTTTTTAAATTTTGGTGCTCTAAATTGAAATTTTGGGACTTACATATTAATGCTTTTGCTTCTTCCCCTATTAGCAGTCCAATTAATAATCTTTATTATAGGTTGCATAAGCCTAAATGTAGTATTAAATACCAACCTTAGGATTCTTCTAAGTTTTTTTCTTGTAATTGATGACCTTCAGAAGAAACAAAGTCTTCTTAATTTTGTAGGATATTAAATGTAATCCTCTCGATCCTCTTGATAAGCAATTGAATGATACTTTAAAAGAGCTGAATTCTCTTCTTAATCATTATAGGTCTTTATGTGCTTCTTGGCTTATTCAGATATCAAAAGCTAGATGGCTTTCTTGTGGAGAGAATGATTTAGGCTTTCTTTATTCAAAAATTTATGGTAGACAAAATTGAAATAATATTAAAGTTATTTCTACATCTGAGGGGTTGATCTCTGATTCTAATGCTACTTCAAAAGCCTTAATTTAGCATTTTAAAAAGTTTTTTTATTCTCCAAAATCTCCTTTTGCTACTTCTAATTATATTCATATTGGAAGAACTATTCTTGATTTGCTAATTCTTGTTCTTTCGGCCCCTATTTCCATGGAAGAAATAAAGAAGGCTGCATTTTCAGCTCCATCTTCTTCTGCTCCTAGCTTGATGGTCTTATGTTTAAATTTTTTAAAACTTCTTGGGATATTTTGCGGCCTTTTTTCTGTAAAGATGTTTTATATAATTTCTCTTCTTGTTGAAAGTTCATGAGCATCGTGAAACCCTGTAGAACTAGTCCGAGGCTAACCAAGAGGAGGGGTAAATTGGTGTTTTAAAAATTCTTAAATAAAAAGAAAAATCTTTTTGATCTTTTTAAATATTTTGAAACTAAATATTCCTAAGTAGAAGCAGACACCACAATTAGAGATTTCAACCATAGAACAAATCACAGAAAAATATGAAAATAAAATGTAGAAAATTTAATAAGAAAGAGCACACAGAATTTTATAGTGTTTCGATCAAATCTGACCTACGTCCACTCCCCAGAACCTCCCGTTCCATGTATTACACTAATCAGTTAGTGTCTCTCTTTTTGCCTTCACAGCAAGATAGAGAAGCCCTTATAAAATATTTCCACCGACCCAGTGAGGCAGAGAACCATGAATCCATTTTTACTCTCCTAGTGAAGGCAGAGAACCCAGAATCCTTTTACTCCCTCATGGAGTAGGCAGAGAACCTGACAATCCTTTTACTTCCTCCTGGAGTAAGTAGAGAACCTATATCTGATACTGATGATCGCCTCCTCAGAGCCACCAAGGAACCAAGGATGAAGAAAGAAGAAGACGATCGAATTCATACTTGGAGCAACCTTTGTGAATCCCCTCACAAACTCCCCCTCACAAGATCCTCTCTCTCTCCCAAACTCTCCTTCTCCTTCTCTAAGCTCTCTCTTGGGTTAGAGCAGTAGCAAAAGATTTGCTTAGCAGTAGTTAAAAGAGCTTAAATAGGAGGCTCCAAAAATAGCCCTAATTTCAAATTGGCAGTAAAGAACATCCAGGACGATTCAAATATCATCCTATATGATTAGTACAAAATAATCCTTTCAGCCAGTATAATCAGAATTGCCCAGTGCGATTAGTTTAAGTATACGAACAAATTATCCCATATGATTTTTAGATCATCTAGGACGATTAGTTTACGAGTGGCTATTGATCGTCCAGTATGATGAATGGCTATTAATTATTATCCCATGCAGTACATGGTTCATCCAGTACGATGTAGAGGTATCGTCTAGGATGATTAGTTGAAAAGTTAAAGTTTTCATCCTGTATAATAAGTGGCGATTAATTATCATACCATGCAGTACTCAGATCATCTAGGATGATCATGTTAGATCGTCCTGTATGATTTTATCATTCAATTTAACTATAATTAATCCCCTAATTAAGAGATTATTTTAGGCATGATTGTCATGAATCATCCAGGATAATATGAAAGTTCGAAAGGGATGTTAAGCCCTAGTGAACTAGTCCCGAGGCTAACCAAGAGGGGGGGTGTATTGGTTATTTAAAAATTTTACGATAACTATGAAAATCTTTTTATAACGTGCAGCGGAAATGAATTAAAACAACGATAAAAAGATCAACCACAGATATTCACCCAAGCAGTTAATATCAGAAAAAATAAAGTGCAGAATTGAATCAGAAAAGCAAACCAGATTTTATAGTGGTTCGGTCAACTTGACCTACGTCCACTCCCCGGAGCCTCCCCTCCGGGTATTGCACTAAACAAAAGTGTCTCTCCTTTTGCTCCCACAGCAAGGCGGAGAAGCCTGTACAAAAACCTCCTTTTCACCACACGGTGAGGCAGAGAACCCGACCTCCTTTCGCTTCCTCCTGAAGCAGGCAGAGAACCTTCGAACTCCTTTCGCTTCCTCCTGAAGCAGGCAGAGAACCTACGAACTCCTTTTGCTTCCACCTGAAGCGGGCAGAGAACCCCGGATCTTCTTGCGAACGATCCTCCCACAACGAACACCGACTAGACGAAAGACGACGAGCGGAGAAGACGACTCTGATCCGTGCTCGGAGCAACCTTAGTGAATCCCTCACTAACTCCCCCTCACAAGATCTTCTCTCTCTCTCTCTAGGGTTTCTCAGGGAAGGAAGGCAGCAAAAAGATTTTTCCAAAAATTGGAAAAAGTTCTTTTAAAGGAGAGCTTAAAATTTGCCCTAAATCTCAACTGGTCGGCCAAGATCATCCAGGACGATCGGTAGATCGTCCTGTACGATCAGTTCAAATTCAGCTGTTTCAGCCTGGACGATTTGGCTCTTCTGGACGATCAGTAGAAAAAATTGTTCATATCGTCCCGTACGATCCTGCGATCGTCTGGGACAATTAGTGCAAATTGAGGGAAATCGTCCAGAAGACAGTTCGGGTCGTCCAGAGAAATCTGTGCTGGATGACCAAAAAATGGCTTGATCGTCCAGGACGATGGGGTCATCGTCCGGTACGATTAGTTCAAAAAGGCCCCAAATCGTCCTGTACATAGTTCTAGACGTACAGCTTAAATGCACTAGACGATCCAGATCGTCCGGGACGATCCTGCGATCGTCTAGGACGATATGATCGTATCAACCAAAAATAAATTGCTTTCCTTAATTACCAGATTAAATTAGGCATGATTGTACTGGATCGTCCGGGACGATACACGTATTGTCCGGGACGATCAGACCAAGTATCTAAAAATAAGAACTTGCCTAACTTGATCTGGCGGCTGAGAATTTCACATTTGGGCATATCATCCCGTACGATCCGAAGATCATCCAGGATGATCGGCTCAATCAGACCCTCTTAACTTAGTCGCCCTAATTAGGGTTTCTGTTTTAAGAGGATCGTCCAGGACGATGTGGAGATCGTCCAGGACGATCTGAACAAAATTTTTAATAGAAACTCTAATTCACTCAATCTCTCTCCCTGAGTGTGTGTGTGCAAGGTTACTTAGCTAGGGAATCAGTTACATTACAATTGACTCAATAAAAAGAAAAATCATACATTTGACACACTTAGATCCGATCTTGAGTTGGCTTGAGTGGCTCGTGGTCTTTTGTGCCTGAAACAGATTAGCCAAGCAAAATACACTGGAAACATGTTTGTCATCATCAAAACTAAATTTGCAACATAATATAGATCATCCTGTATGATTAGAACAAATTTTAAATTATGACATCTTGCCTAAATTATGATTGGTGGTTGTTTGTTTCAATCTGTACTGATCATCATGTATGATATAAATCATCCAGGATGTTTAGTTAAGCAAACTTAAAAATCAGGGATGCCCTAATTAGAATTTCTATTTTTAATTGATCTTCTAAGATGATTTTAATCATCTGTATGATATGATCAAAAAAATAAAAAAACTCTCTAACTCACAAAATTTCTCCCCATGTGTGTGTGTGTGTAAGGTTACTTAGCTTCAGGATCCATCATAGTATATTTAACTCAAGAAAAGGCAACAGATGTATTGGAATAAAAAATTACAGACTGACTTAATCCTAGTCTACCTGATCTTAAGCTAATTGATATTCCAAGTGAACCTGTAGACCTGAAAGGTTAGTGAGTAGAGAAAATAAAATAGATATCCAAGAATAGTAGAAGTAAAGAAACAGTAATATTTTTTATCATCAAAATCATTGTAATTAGGCCCCTGATTAGCAACAATCTCTCCCTTTTTGATGATGGCAAATATTACTAAAAAAAATCAAAGCTAGGAAAATATTAATTTTTATTCTTTTCTCCTTTTTTTATTTTATAAATGAGACAAAGAAAAATAGAACATAAATAGAATAAAACATGTTTCACTAAAACATAAGCAAATAATTTCTTAAGCAACAAACTAAGCAACCAACATATGCGAATAATTTATTAAGCAATAAACTAAGCAACCAACATACTACGACATCAGAAAAAAGAGGAAGAAAGAAAATTACTAAAATAGAATAAAGTATATAAATAAAGTCCAGTACAGAAAAAGAAATACAAAACACTAACAAACTAGAAAGAAGAACTCTGATCAGGTGGAGGTGGTGGTGGCTAAATCGATCAATCTCCAATAAATGATAAATTTCCCTTAATTTTTAGATTTAAAAACCAATAAGAATGAAATGACACGTTGAAATCCAAAAAAAGTTAGAAAATTGATTTGTAAACCCTATCTCGTACACCTTAGAAGTTAAAATTCCTTTTAAACAAAAAAGTAATTCAGAAATAAGAAATTAGATAAGAAAAGTGATCCTTTCAAATTTCATTCCAAAAAAATAGTTGATAAAATAGTATTTGTAAAGTAAAGAATCAGGAATCATGATTTTCAATCTCAAGTATTTGAAGATATTAAGTGGCACATTAATTCTTCTAAGATCTTTAAAGATTAGAAAGAGAAGGAAGCTTATTTGTTTATGAGCTCATTTTATGCCTCTTTTTTTAATTATCTGGCGCACTTTGCACATCTTTTGATTTTTGTGTATTCTATAATTAATTGGCAAATATTGTGCATCTTTTTAGTGTTGAGTTCATTTTGTATCTCTTTTTATTTCTTTTGCAACCTTGCTTTCTTTCATAACCTCTAAAGACGCTTAGTTGTGAGATTATCTTCCAGATATAAGAGAAAAGAAAAACTTACTCTCTAATATAAAGAAGAGTAAATCACAAAACAAAATTATTCTCATATGATAAATATAACCACCTTATTAAGAAAATACAAAATTGATTCAATGATTTGAAATACTATTCATATAAGATAGATTACTGTATAAAGATAAAATAGATCTCTATTTTAAAGTCCAACTTTTTAATTTTGAAATAGATTTTGATTCAAAAAGAAAAGATATACCATTAAAGGAGTTAGAGAAAGAGAAACAATCATTAATATTTCTTCCTTTAACTATTTACGAAGAGTCAGTCACTGCTTATAAGCTTCTAAATAAAAATAAGGCAAAAATCTCATATAAAAGCAAGTCCATTAGTAAAAGTGAGTAATGATCTGATTTTTTTTAAATACTAAAGAAAAAATATCAGGAAATCAAAATCATAAAATAAAAATACATAAAAAGAAATAAATAAATAAATCAAACAAAACACTAAGAGCAGAAATATAAATAAAAAGCATCATTCTCAAGCATGAATATCTATCACACCTAATATGGTTCTTAAGGTGCAAAAAATTTTAAAGCCCAGTGGTTTTGTGAAGATATCTACTAGTTGGTTTTCAGTGGCTACATGGTGTAGCGCTATATCTCCTTTAGTAACATGGTCCTTAATGAAGTGGTGCCTGATGTCGATGTATTTGTTCCTGGAGTGTTGGATTTGATTCTTTGAAATGCAGATGGCACTAGTGTTATCACATAGGATTGGAATTGTGCCTACAGGCAGTCCTAAATCTAGAATTTATTCCTTAAATAAAAGGACCTGGGCCACACAACTTTCAAAGGCTATGTACTCAGCTTTAGTAGTGAACAGGGAAACTGAGTTTTATTTTCTACTGGACCAGGAGACTAAGGATTGTCCTATAAATTGACATGTCCTAAAAGTGCTTTTCCTATTAACTCGACTTCCTGCAAAATTTTAATCAGAATATCCTATAATTTCAAAAGAGGCATTATTCCTACGATACCAAATTCCTAAGTGTTTGGTCCCTAAGAGATACCTAAGGATTCTCTTAATAGCAGTCAGGTGGGACTCCTTCTCCTTTGAATCAGCCTGAAATCTAACACAGAGATAAACACTAAACATAATATCAGGTTTGCTAGCAATCAATTAAAGAAGTGATCCAATTATTCCTCTATTTTTCTTTTGATTAATAGATTTTCCATTTGAATCCTTATCTAACTAAATAGTGGTACTCATGAGAGTGTTGATTAGCTTGGTTTTATCCATCTTATACTTCTTAAGAATATCCTTAATATATTTTGACTGACTAAGCAAAGTTACATCATCCTTCTACCTTATACTAAATCAAAGATAGTAAGTTAGTTCTCCCATCATACTCATTTTAAACTCCTTACTCATTATTTTTGAAAACTCATCACATAGTTTTTCATCAGAAGATCCAAATAGAATATCATCAATATAGATTTGGACACTCAGAAATTCATCTCCTACCTTTTTTAGAAATAGGGCGGTATCTATGCTCCCCTTAACAAAGGTTCTTTTTAGTAGGAAAGTGCTAAGTCTTTCATATCATGCCCTGGGTGCTTCTTTTAGTCCGTATAAAGCCTTTTTAAATTTGAACACTTGATTAAGAAATTGTGAGTTTTCAAAGCCTGGAGGTTGTTCAATATATACATATTCTTTTATCACCCCATTCAAAAAAGAACTCTTAACATCCATCTGAAATAGTTTGAATCTCTTAAAATAGGCAAAGGCTAGTAGCACCCTAATGGCTTAAAATCTAACTATAAGGTCAAAGGTCTCTTCAAAGATAATCCCTTCTATCTGATTACACCCCTTATCCACTAATCTTGTTTTATTTCTCACCACTACACCTGAATCATTCATTTTATTTTTGAAAACTCACTTAATTCCAACAACACTCTGGTCCTTAGGTCTTCCAACTAGCTCCCAAATATTATTCTTTATAAATTGATTCAATTCTTCCTATATGGCTAGGATCCAAAATTCATCAAATAAGGCTTGATTTAGCTTGGTGGGTTTAGTCATTAAAATGAAGGCAGAGTGGTTTACTTCTTTTCTAAGTCAATTCCTAGTTCTAACACCTTCAGATAGGTGTCCTAAGATCAGTTCTTTAGAATGACTTGAAGAATATCTTCATTCTCTAGGCAACAAAATTTTAGGTTCTACCCTTTCCTCTAGATTTGCAGACTCTACTCCTTGGGTAGCTTCTACAATCTCTTCTTCTTCTTCCCTAACCCTCTAGAATTATTAGGTTCATCAAATACAACATGATTGGTCTCCTCAACTACTAGTGTTCTTTAATTGAAGACTCTATAGAATTTTCTAACACTTGAGTAACCTAGGAACACTCCTTCACGTGATTTTGGGTTAAACTTTTTGAGTTGAAACTTTTCATTATTCAGAATGAATACTTTACGTCCAAAGATATGAAGGTGAGAAAGGTTTGGTGTCCTACCCTTAAGAATTTCATAGGGTGTCTAATTTAACTTGGATCTAAGATTAACCCTATTCTGACCATAACAAGTTGTATTCATTGCTTCTACCTAGAAATATCTATGAAGTGAGTATTCAGCTAACATGGCTCTAGCGGCTTCTACTAGGGTCATGTTCTTCCTTTCAGCTACCCCATTCTGCTAAGAGGTCCTATGAGCTGAAAAATTATGATATATCCCTTGCTCCTTACAAAAAGATTCAAATTTTTCATTCTCAAATTCTCTACCATGGTCACTATGAATGGTTAACATTTTACAACCTAGTTTTCTTTGAATCCAAGAGGAAAAAGATCTAAACTCCTCAAATGATTCACTTTTATGAGAAAGTAATCTAACCCAAGTAGACCTCGAATATTCATCAACTATCTCATACCCATAGACTTTCCCCTCTAGCCTTAAAGTGCTGATAGGTCCAAAGAGATCCATATGAAGGACTTCTAAGGGTTTTCTAGTGTTAATATCTTTGATTGAGTGGAAGGAGGATTTGACTTGCTTTTTAACCGACAGGCATCACACAAGTGGTCCTTAGTGAACTCTAGTTTGAGGACACCTCTCACTAAGTCTTTTTGGGTAATCTTCCTAAGGCTTTTCATGCTTGCATGACACAATCTCTTATGCCATAACCATGATTCATCAGTGATTATTTTTAAGCAAAGAGCAATATCAGCTTTAAAGTAATTTAGATCCAACATGTAAATATCGTTGATCCTTTTTTCCTACAAAATAAGTTTGTCATTTAAGCTTATAATGCAGCTAGTTGGCAGAAATTTTATATTGAAGCCTTTATCACAGAGTTGGCTGATGCTGAGCAGATTGTATTTTAATCCATCTACAAGTAAAACATTTTCAATGATAAAATTTTTTGAATTATCAATTATACCTGATCTCACCACTCTCCTGGTGGTGTTATCTCCAAGTGTTACCTTACCTCCTGCCCTGGCCTCTAGCAAAATAAATTGATTTGTATCTCCAATTATATACCTTATGCATCTGCTATCTAGGTACCACATGCTCTCACGAGGCCTTGTGTGAGAGCACCCCTATAAAATCATAAGATGTCAAATTTAGGAATCCAAATAAGTTTGGGTCCCATCTTATAGAAGAGAGTGAGATGCATACATGCAATGCTGTGAGTTTTATAATTTTGATCTCCACACCAAATGTGTTCTACGGTGTATGGTGTAAGTATAAGAGATATGTCCTAGCATGCCACAAGAAAAATATCTAACACCAAGAAAAGGCTTTACTAATCTATTTAGGTTTTGGTGCCTCTTCCTAGGTTTGAATGATGCATGCTTTGTTGATTGTTTATAAAACTCTTCAAGTGAAGGTGTTGTTTTATTTTGTTCTAATGCAATAATTCTTTCTCTTAGAAACTTATTAGCCTTTTTATAACTTGACACTTCCAGTTTTAATTTATGCTCACTATTGTCTAAATTGCATGCAATAGTTTCTAATTCTTTAAAAACTTTTTCTAAATCAACATGTGATATTTTTAATAAATCATGCTCAGTAGTTAAATCAAAGTGCTTTTTATTTAATTCATCAAATTCATCTAATAAAGTCATGTGATTGCTATCCCGTTTAGAGTGATAAAATAGTATTTGTAAAGTAAAGAATCAGGAATCATGATTTTCAATCTCAAGTATTTGAAGATATTAAGTTGCACATTAATTCTTCTAAGATCTTTAAAGATTAGAAAGAGAAGGAAGCTTATTTGTTTATGAGCTCATTTTATGCCTCTTTTTTAATTATCTGGCGCACTTTGCACATCTTTTGATTTTTGTGTATTCTATCATTAATTGGAAAATATTGTGCATCTTTTTAGTGTTGAGTTCATTTTGTATCTCTTTTTATTTCTTTTGCGACCTTGCTTTCTTTCATAACCACTAAAGACCCTTAATTGTGAGATTATCTTCCAGATATAAGAGAAAAGAAAAACTTACTCTCTAATATAAAGAAGAGTAAATCACAAAACAGAATTATTCTCATATGATAAATATAACCACCTTATTAAGAAAATATAAAATTGATTCAATGATTTGAAATACTATTCATATGAGATAGATTACTTTAGAAAGATAAAATAGATCTCTATTTTAAAGTCCAACTTTTTAATTTTGAAATAGATTTTGATTCAAAAAGAAAAGATATACCATTAAAGGAGTTAGAGAAAGAGAAACAATCATTAATATTTCTTCCTTTAACTATTTACGAAAAGTCAATCACTGCTTATAAGCTTCTAAATAAAAATAAGGCAAAAATCTCATATAAAAGCAAGTCCATTAGTAAAAGTGAGTAATGATCTAATTTTTTTTAAATACTAAAGAAAAAAATATCAGGAAATCAAAATCATAAAATAAAAATACATAAAAAGAAATAAATAAACAAATCAAACAAAACAATAAGAGCAGAAATATAAATAAAAAGCATCATTCTCAAGCATGAATATCTATCACACCTAATATGGTTCTTAAGGTGCTAAAAATTTTAAAGGCCAGTGATTTTGTGAAGATATCTACTAGTTGGTTTTCAGTGGCTACATGGTGTAGCGCTATATCTCCTTTAGTAACATGGTCCTTAATGAAGTGGTGCCTGATGTCGATGTGTTTGTTCCTGGAGTGTTGGATTTGATTCTTTGAAATGCAGATGGCACTAGTGTTATCACATAGGATTAGAATTGTGCCTACAGGCAGTCCTAAATCCAGAATTTATTCCTTTAACCAAAGGACCTGGGCTACACAACTTCCAAAGGCTATGTACTCAGCTTTAGTAATGAACAGGGAAACTGAGTTTTATTTTTTACTGGACCAGGAGACTAAGGATTGTCCTATAAATTGACATGTCCTAAAAGTGCTTTTCCTATTAACTCGACTTCCTGCAAAATTTTAATCAGAATATCCTATAATTTCAAAAGAGGCATTATTCCTAGGATACCAAATTCCTAAGTGTTAGGTCACTAAGAGATACCTAAGGATTCTCTTAATAGCAGTCAGGTGGGACTCCTTCTCCTTTGAATCAGCCTGAAATCTAACACAGAGATTAACACTAAACATAATATCAGGTTTGCTAGCAATCAAGTAAAGAAGTGATCCAATTATTCCTCTATTTTTCTTTTGATTAATAGATTTTCCATTTGAATCCTTATCTAACTAAATAGTGGTACTCTTGAGAGTGTTGATTAGCTTGGTTTTTTCCATCTCATACTTCTTAAGAATATCCTTAATATTTTTTGACCGACTAAGCAAAGTTCCATCATCCTTCTACCTTATACTAAATCAAAGAAATTAAGTTAGTTCTCCCATCATACTCATTTCAAACTCCTTACTCATTATTTTTGAAAACTCATCACATAGTTTTTCATCAGAAGATCCAAATAGAATATCATCAATATAGATTTGGACAATCAGAAATTCATCTTCTACCTTTTTTAGAAATAGGGCGGTATCTATGCTCCCCTTAACAAAGGTTCTTTTAGTAGGAAAGTGCTAAGTCTTTCATATCATGCCTTGGGTGCTTCTTTTAGTCCGTATAAAGCCTTTTTTAATTTGAACACTTGATTAAGAAATTATGAGTTTTCAAAGCCTGGAGGTTGTTCAATATATACATATTCTTTTATCACCCCATTCAAAAAAGAACTCTTAACATCCATCTGAAATAGTTTGAATCCCTTAAAATAGGCAAAGGCTAGTAGCACCCTAATGGCTTATAATCTAACTACAAGGGCAAAGGTCTCTTCAAAGACAATCCCTTCTATCTGATTATACCCCTTATCCACTAATCTTGCTTTATTTCTCACCACTACACCTGAATCATTAATTTTATTTTTAAAAACTCATTTAATTCCAACAACACTCTGGTCCTTAGGTCTTTCAACTAGCTCCTAAATATCATTCCTTATAAATTGATTCAATTCTTCCTATATGACTAGGATCCAAAATTCATCAAATAAGGCTTGATTTAGCTTGGTGGGTTTAGTCATTAAAATGAAGGAAGAGTGGTTTACTTTTTTCTAAGTCAATGCCTAGTTCTAACACCTTCCGATAGGTGTCCTAAGATCAGTTCTTTAGAATGACTTGAAGAATATCTTCATTCTCTAGGCAATAAAATTTTAGGTTTTACCCTTTCCCCTAGATTTGCAGACTCTACTCCTTGGGTAGCTTCTACAATCTCTTCTTCTTCTTCCCTGACCCTCTAGAATTATCAGGTTCATCAAATATAACATGATTGGTCTCCTCAACTACTAGTGTTCTTTTATTGAAGACTCTATAGAATTTCCTAACACTTGAGTAACCTAGGAACACTCCTTCACGTGATTTTGGGCTGAACTTTTCGAGTTGAAACTTTCCATTATTCAGAATGAATACTTTACATCTAAAGATATGAAGGTGAGAAAGGTTTGGTGTCCTACCCTTAAGAGTTTCATAGGGTGTCTAATTTAACTTGGATCTAAGATTAACCCTATTCTGACCATAACAAGTTGTATTCATCGCTTCTACCCAGAAATATCTATGAAGTGAGTATTCAGCTAACATGGCTCTGGCGGCTTCTACTAGGGTCCTGTTCTTCCTTTCAGCTATCCCATTCTGCTAAGGGGTCCTAGGAACTGAAAAATTATGATATATCCCTTGCTCCTTACAAAAAGATTCAACTTTTTCATTCTCAAATTCTCCATCATTGTCACTATGAATGGTTAACATTTTACAACCTAGTTTTCTTTGAATCCAAGTGGAAAAAGATCTAAGCTCCTCAAATGATTCACTTTTATGAGAAAGTAATCTAACCCAAGTAGACCTCGAATATTCATCAACTATCTCATACCCATAGACTTTCCCTCCTAGCCTTAAAGTGCTGATAGGTTCAAAGAGATCCATATGAAGGACTTCTAAGGGTTTTCTAGTGTTAATATCTTTGATTGAGTGGAAGGAGGATTTGACTTGCTTTTTAACTGACAGGCATCACACAAGTGGTCCTTAGTGAACTCTAGTTTGAGGACACCTCTCACTAAGTCTTTTTGGGTAATCTTCCTAAGGCTTTTCATGCTTGCATGACATAATCTCTTATGCCATAACCATGATTCATCAGTGATTATTTTTAAGCAAAGAGCAATATCAGCTTTAAAGTAATTTAGATCCAACATGTAAATATTGTTGATCCTTTTTTCCTACAAAATAATTTTGTCATTTAAGCTTATAATGCAGCTAGTTGGAAGAAATTTTATGCTGAAGCCTTTATCACAGAGCTAGCTGATGCTGAGCAGATTGTATTTTAATCCATCTACAAGTAAAACATTTTCAATGATAAAATTTTTTGAAGTACCAATTATACATGATCTCACCACTCTCCTGGTGGTGTTATCTCTAAGTGTTACCTTGCCTCCTACCCTGGCCTCTAGCAAAATAAATTGATTTGTATCTTCAATTATATACCTTATGCATCCGCTATCTAGGTACCACATGCTCTCACGAGGCCTTGTGTGAGAGCACCCCTATAAAATCATCAGATGTCAAATTTGGGAATCCAAACAAGTTTGGGTCCCATCTTATAGAAGAGAGTGAGATGCATACATGCTATGCTGTGAGTTCTATAATTTTGATCTCCACACCAAATGTGTTCTACGGTGTATGGTGTAAGTATAGGAGATATGTCCTAGCATGCCACAAGAAAAATATCTAACACCAAGAAAAGGCTTTACTAATCTATTTAGGTTTTGGTGCCTCTTCCTAGGTTTGAATGATACATGCTTTGTTGATGGTTTATAAAACTCTTCAAGTAAAGGTGGTGTTTTATTTTGTTCTAATGCAATAATTTTTTCTCTTAGAAACTTATTAGCCTTTTTATAACTTGACACTTCCAGTTTTAATTTATGCTCACTATTATCTAAATTACATGCAATAGTTTCTAATTCTTTAAAAACTTTTTCTAAATCAACATGTGATATTTTTAATAAATCATGCTTAGTAGTTAAATCAAAGTGCTTTTTATTTAATTCATCAAATTCATCTAATAAAGTCATGTGATTGCTATCCAGTTTAGAGTGATTTTTCCTTAAGCATTCATGCTCTTTCTGCAGAATTAAGAAATCAAATTTGAGGCTTGCATGTAATTTTTTAAGCTTCCTATATAAAGAATGAATCTTTTTAGAAACTTCAAATAATTATTCATAGGTAAGCTCACATACCTCCTATTGATCAAGATGATTATCAACCATTAAACATAGACTTAGTACCTCCTCTTCAACTTCAATTTTAAAGGAGTCTGATGCTGAGTCTACCTAGAAGGCCTTTTAGGTCCTTTGCTTGCCCTTCTTGAACTTAGGTTTTTCCTCACTCTTCTCCTTGCTTGGGTGAGCTTTCAGAGTTGGGCAGTCAGACTTCAAATGACCTGGCTACCTGCATTCAAAATAAATAACATCATGAGATAATTTAGAATTTTTATTATTTTTATCTTTATTCCATTTTTTTATGATGCTTTTTCTTTTTTCCTCAAGAAGCTCTTAAATTATCTAGTTATTAAAGTAATGTCATCATCTTCAAAACCAGAAATATCAGTGTTAGAATCATTAGCCTTCAAGGCTATAGTTTTCTCCTTTTTTTTGTCACCTGTATCAAGCTACCTTTGGTTCACTCCTTTCTCATAAGCAATTAGTGATCCAAGTAAGTTATCGATTGAATAAATATTTAAGTCCTTAGATTCAATAATGGTAGTAATTTTTGTATCAAAGGAAGAAGGTAAATATCTCAAAATTTTATTCACTTTTTTATTATGAGTTCTCTTTCTAAGGCATGCAGGGATGTAACAATTTGTGTAAATCTAGTATACATTTTAAAAATTGATTCACTAGGTTTTATGCGAAAGAGTTCGTAGTCATGAAGTAAAATATTCAATCTAGATTGTTTAACTTCAGTTGTTCCTTCATATGTTATGCATAATCTATCCCAAATTTCTTTTTCAATAGTACAAGTAGAGACACGCATATAATCTTCAGATTTTAAAGCACAAAAGAAACAATTCAGACATTTAGTGTTAAGTTATGCTAAATCTCTATCATCTAAAGTCCATTCAAAAAAAGGAATTTCAATTTTTTATGCCATCAACTAATCTAAAATCTACATAATAACCTTCCTTAACTATCATCTACAAGTAATAATCAATTGATTGTAAAAAGATGGACATGCGAGTTTTTTAAAAATCAAAAAAAATATTATCAAATAAATGTGGTCGAGTAATTGAATAACCTTCATCGGTGTTGTGATTACCAAAGTTAGCCATTAGTTAAAATTTAAAAGTTTTCTAAAACTTAATTTATGAGTCCCACTCTAATACCACTTAAAAGTTTGTGAGGGTCGTGAAACACTGTAGAAGTAGCCTGAGGCTAACCAAGAGGGGGTGAATTGGTGTTTTAAAAATTCTTAAATAAAAAGAAAAATCTTTTTGATCTTCTTAAATATTTTGAAACTAAATATTTTTAAGTGGAATTAGATACCACAATCAGAGATTTCAACCACAGAATAAATCACAAAAAATGCAAAAATAAAATACATAAAAAGTAATAAGAAAGAGCACATCAAATTTTATAGTAGTTCGATCAAATCTGACATATGTCCACTCCCTAGAACCTCCCATTCAAGGTATTGCACTAATTAGTTAATGTCTCTCCTTTTGCCCCCATAGTAAGATAGAGAATCACTTATAAAATCTTTTCACTGACCCGGTGAGGTAGAGAACCTTAAATTTTTTTTCACCCTCCTAGTAAAGTCAGAGAACTCGAAATCCTTTTACTCCCTCCTGGAGTTGGCTGACAACCTAACAATCCTTTTACTCCCTCCTGGAGTTGGCTGACAACCTAACAATCCTTTTACTCCCTCCTGGAGTAGGCAATGAACCAGTATCTGATGCTGATGATCATCTCCTCAGAGTCACCAAGGAACCAAGGACGAAGAAGGAAGAAGACGATCGATATATTGCTTAGAGAAACCTTTGTAAATCCCCTCACAAACTCCCCCTCATAAGATCCTCTCTCTCTCTCTCTCTCTCTCTCTCTCTCTCTCTCTCTCTCTCTCTCTCTCTCTCTCTCTCTCTCTCTCTCTCTCTCTCTCTCTCTCTCTCTCTCCCAAACTCTCATTCTCCTTCTCCAAGATCTCTCTTGGGTTAGAACAACAACAAAAGATTTGCTTAGCAGCTTAAATAGGTGGCTCTAAAAATAGCCCTAATTTCAATTTGGTGTCAAAGATTATCTAGGATGATTCAAATATCATCCTGTACGATTAGTATAAAATAGTCCTTTCAGCCAATATGATCAGCATTGCCCTATACGATTAGTTTAAGTTTATAAACAAATTATCCCATATGATTTTTAGATCATCTAGGATAATTAGTTCATGAGTGGATATTGATCGTTTAATATGATGGATGGCGATTAATTATCATCCTATGCAGCACACAGTTCATCCAGTATGATGTAGAGGTATCGTCCAGGATGATTTGTTGAAAAGTTAAAGTTTTCATATTATATAATAGGTGGCGATTAATTATCATACCATGTAGTGCTCGGATCATCCAGGATAATCGTCTCAGATCGTCGTGTATGATTTGATCATTAAATTTAACTATAATTAATCTCCTAATCACGGTATTATTTTAGGCATGATTATCATGAATCGTCCAGAATGATATGGATTATCATGTACGATTAGAGCAAATTTTGAATTATGACATCTTGCCTAAATTGTGATTGGCGGCTATTTGTTTCAATTTGTATTGATCGTCCTGTATGATATAAATCATCCAGGATGATTAGTTAAGTAAACTTAATAATTAGAGATACCCTAATTAGGGTTTCTATTTTTAACTTATCATCTAAGATGATTTAAAAGTATCCTGTACGATATGATCAAAAAATAGAAAACTCTCCAACTCACAAAATTTCTCCCCTTGAGTGTGTGTGTGCAAGGTTACCTAGCTTTAGGATCCATCACAGTATATTTGACTCAAGAAAAGATAATAGATAAATTGGAATAGAAATTACAGACTAACTCAATCCTAGTCTACCTGATCTTAAGCTGATTGACATTCCAAGTGAACCTGTGGACCTGAACGATTAGTGAGTAGAGCAGACAAAATAGATATCCAAGAATAGCAGAAGTAAAGAAACAGTAATGTTTGTTATCATCAAAATCACTGTACTTGGGCCCCATATTTGCAACACTTGTCATATACCTAGAGATACAAAAGCTTTAGCTGTTGCTCTTATTCCAAAAAAGAACTCATTGTTCTCTTTTCATTTATTTTAGACTAATTTCCTTATGCAATATTTTTTATAAAATCATGGAAAATTTTTTGGCTGATAAAATGCAACATATTATACGATTTATCATTCACCCAAGTTAATCTAGTTTTATTAAAAAGAGAATTTCATCTGATAATATTTTGTTGGCAGCTGAATTGTTGAGGGACTTTAATTGTTTGGCCAAAGTTAAGTATTTGTGTGCAAAGCTTGACATTCATAAGGCTTTTGAAACTATTTCTAGAGATTTGTTTTTATGCAGATTGGCTCAAAAAGGTTTTCCTAAATGCTTCATTTCTTGGATTAAAAATTGTATTGAGGATATTTTCTTCTCTATTACTCTTAATAGTTCTTTGGATGGGTTATATAGCTTATCTTTAGATCTATGTCAAGGTTGTCCTCTTTCTCCTTATTTATTTTGTATAATGATGGATGTCTTATCTAATTTAATTGATGATAAGTCTTTTGATACTCACTTTGAGGGTATGGCTACTGGTGAGAATTATATTTCTCATTTATCATATGTTGATAATGTTTTGGTCTTTGGAAACCTCTGTTCCTAATGCTAAAAGGTTAGAGGATATTGTAAAATATTTCTCTCTTTATTATGGTCTTTATGTTAATCATAAAACAAGTTTGGGTTTTTTTTTAACTCTGGTAGCTGATAGCATTTGTCAGATTTTGAACATTTCAAATTCTCAGAACACTCTAAATATTTGGGTTTACCTATTTCTACAAAAGGCTCATAGTTTCTAATTTTCAACCATTGCTTAATAAAATCACTAATATGCTTACTGGTTAGAAAGCAAAGATTCTCTCGTTTGGTGGAAGGCTTTAATTTCTCAAGTTTTCTATTAGCAATTATATTTCTTACTAGATTAGGGGCCTTATTCTTCCTAAATTTTGCTATAATTTTATTAGAAAGGTATGTTCTAATTTTCATTTTCATGGTAATATTAATGCTAAGAAAATTCATATTATAGCTTGGAAAGATGTGTGTATACTAAGTGTTTTGGGGGTATGAGCATTACAGATCTTAATGCATTATATTATGCTTTTAGTTGTTCTCTTATATGGAGGATTTTAAATGGTAATTATCTTCTGTCTGATTTGGATAAGCATAAATACATTTCTCTTTGAAAGCCTCTAACTCAAAAGGCTTCTACTTTTTGGAAATTCATTTACTTTATTACTGGGTCTATTAAGGATAAGATCTCTTTTATTATTATTCCTACTAGTTCTCTTTATTGGGATCCTTAGTGTGGAGGCAGAGTTTTACATAATTTGGATTTTAAGATCAGCTCTTTTTTGCATTTAGTTTCTGTAAAAGACTTTATTTCTAGTGGAAATTGGTTTGTGTTGGACTCTTTGTCTACCTTGGTTTATGTGTCTATTTCTAATATTTCCATACAGGATTCTTCTTGTTCCTGTATTGCTTGGAATGGAGTGTTTTTTTCTCCTTTTAAAAGTTTCCATACTACTTTTTATAGTGGTTTAACTAGGATGGAATGGTGTTCTTATGCTTGGCATAAGAGATTTGCTTTACATTCAGCTCTTTTTTGCATTTAGTTTCTGTAAAAGACTTTATTTCTAGTGGCAATTGGTCTTTGTTGGACTCTTTGTCTACCTTCGTTTGTGTGTCTATTTCTAATATTTCCATACAGGATTCTTCTTGTTCATGTATTGCTTGGAATGGAGTGCTTTTTTCTCCTTTTAAAAGTTTCCATACTGCTTTTTATAGTGGTTTAACTAGGATGGAATGGTGTTCTTATGCTTGGCATAAGAGATTTGCTTTACATTTTTCTTGATATACCTAGATGGCTTTGTTAAAAAGGTTGAAGACTGTTGACATTCTTTTTAAAAGGAATTTAAATGTTCCTCTTACTTATATGTTATGTGCTAGAGCTAAAGAAACTCATAATCACCTCTTTTTTTAATGTGAGTTTTCATTTTTTGTTATTTCTGATTTGATTCATGGATTACAACACTTCATTCTTCAGCCTACTCTTTTTCAAATCTCTGACTTCATTTCTGATTTGGATTTGGCTAAGGATGCAAAGAATCTTTTTTTTCATACTATGAATTACACTTTGTATTTTTGTGGACAGAAAGGAATGAGATCAACTTTGCAAGTAATTTTAGAATTGATGTTATGGTTGGCAGGCTTATTAAGCAGGTTATTCTTGCTATGATTTTTCTTATGAAAATCTTATCATGACATTAAATATTTGATTCTTTGAGCCTTGGGTTGTGGTGTTTATAGGTAGGTTGGCTATAGTTTTTTCTGATGTCATTTTGTGGTCTTCTATGAAGGTTTGTTTCTATACTGCCTTTACTAGTGGGTTTTTGTCATGGTGGCGGTTTCTATTCTTTAGTTGATGGGTTCTGTGTTTGGGGGTTTTGGGGACTATAATGAATTGGTTATTGTTTAAATCTCAAACCCTTGGATGGCTGATTTGGCAACCTATTTTTTTAGGATGGTCATTTCTAGCAATCAAGGATTCTTTGCTTAATGAGATTTTTTACCCTTGACTTGTTGGATTGGCAACCAACTCTAGCTTTGGATGGCCAATTCTTGACATTTGAGGGTTTTTATTCATTGCTCTGAGGCTTTGGATGGATTTTTAACCTTCCTAAGTCCCTGTTGTGGGGATTTCTTTTTGTTTTCTAGTTATTTTCTTTATTTTTTAGCTTAGGTTGTATTCTGGTTTGGTGTCTCGTTTGTCCTTCTTAATACTCCTGCTAATCTAATATTGATCCTGGATATATCTTGGAACTTTTCTATGGCTCTTTGGTGGCTTGTTCAGTTTTTGTTCTTTAAATGATGGTTTGAGGGAATTTGCTTGATGGAGGGGTTGGATATTTGTTTACTGGCATCTTATTTGACTTTGCTTAGGTTTACATGTTCCTCTTCAAGGAATTGGTCCATTCTCGGTGGCTATATTGGAGCTTGTGCAGGTTTTGCTTTTCAAATTACTGGTTTGAGGGAATTGGCTAAATGGCGTGATCTATTTGTTGTCGTATTTTGTGTCCATTCTTGGTAGCTATATTGGATCTTGGATACATGTTTATTGTTGTCTTTTGTGGCCATTCTTGGTGTCTAGATTGGAGCTTGGATATCTATTACTGTTTTGAGGGAATTGGCTGAATGACATGATTTGTTTATTGTTGTCTTTTTGTATCCATTCTCATTGGCTATATTGGAGCTTGGATAGCTGTTTCTTGTTGTCTTATGTGGCCATTCTCGATGGCTATATTGGAGTTTGGATATATGTTTGTTCCTCTTCTTGAAATTGTTCGCTCTAGGTGGCAATGATGGTTTTTTCCCTGTTGCTTGGGCTTATCCTAAACTGATTGCTAGTTAGTTTTCTTTGTTTTTATTTAAGCATTCTAGCTTAGGTTTTGTATACAGGATTTGTTAGTTCTTATTTTTCTTACATCTGTTATAATCTTTTAATTGTAATTTTTCATTATATTAATGAAAATTGGATATGATTGTCGCTCATTTTTTTCTCAAAAAAAATCACACTTTACACCAATACATACACCCATAAAAAGCAATTCAAAGTTGTCAGAATTCAACCGAACATAAAACCTTAAGAATGAGAGAATCAAAATTAAATTATTCAATAATTGTTTAATAGGAACTAAATTGAATAATGTAATAAATATTAATATTATTTTACGAAAATCTAAATAATATAATAATGAGGTAATAATATAATTTTGGAAATTAAAAATAAACATAAATCATGTATAATATTTCCAATTTTAAATTTAAATATCTTCTTTATATAAATTTAATTTTTTATCTAAATTAAGTTTACATATAAGCATATACTTTAATATAAATTATTATTAATTTATATATATATTGATAAATTTCTATTATAAAATTACACATATATCATTATTATAATTTAACATATTAAAAAAAATTATGATACAAAATTAAATATTATTAACTAAATAAATAAATATTATTCATTTTATTAAAATTACTTTAACTTATTATATATATATATATATATATATATATATATATATATATATATATATATATATATATATATATATATATATATATATATTATAAATATAAAAACTTCAACATAATTATTTAATAACATATCACTTGAAAGTTTTTTTATATATTTTATATATCTTTTATGTTTCTGTTGAGAATTCACATTAAATGATATAGCAATAGAATATTTGATTGTTGCTTTTTAATAAATGATATATATGCTCTCTTAAAAGTTGAAATATATTATATTTAAATTAATTTATTAAATTTACTATTATATTTATAATAATTTTTTTAAATAGTTTATTTAATTATTTAAATATAAAACACTTGAACCGCCCAATTTAAAAAAACAAATTGAATGATAGTTCTAGCCGGTTCAATCCAGTTTAATATAAAGCAAATTCTTAGAGACCAACCATCTGACAAATTCCCAGTCGAATCCATCCAACCAACCAATCTGATCCCTTTTTAAAACGATAAACCCTAAACTTTAGCGACATACATGCAAAGGTGAGGTAGAACTGTCTTGTAGCAGGCGTTCATGCTTCGAGTTGAATCAAACAAAGATTTAACTAACATTTTCACTATCAAGCTCATAATTTTAAGGTCGGAAATTTATGAATGAACACTTACATTTTTGTGATCAGACTCCAAGCACGTCTCGTAACTAAATAACCACCGTACAAAATAATACTAGACAAGATCATTCAAGCAATAGCATAAACAGATGATACCAAGCATATAAATATACTGGCATATTCTGTAATTAACCAGTTGCTAAAAACTCTTAGATGGACCATATAACAAGCATACCAACAGGGATCTAAGCATTCGCTTAACATAATACCATTAGAAAAAAACAGAAGCAACTCTTATCATCGAACATAAGGACTGCATATCAAGCCACTCCATCTAAAACTTCAAAAGATTTTGCTTCTTCATCGGTTATCCCTCCTCCTTGCGTACCGGGTTCTGTCATTATATCTGGGCCTGTCTTGAGCTCTCTGTGGCACTGGCTCAACCCTCCTCTGCCGCTCAGGAGACCTCTTCACAATTTGTCCATTCACAAACAACTCAGCTGCAAAAGGTATTAGGAAAACAAGTAGGATAAATATAGATTAATAGTTTCTTTTATACAAAAGATTTATCCAAGTAGACTTGAGCTTGGCACATGGGGTCGTTCAACATAAAAATTGCACATAAGTGAACCCTTGAAGTTATTCAGTAATTAGTATCTAATTCAAAAACCATCTAAGGGCAATCAATCAAATGTCAAACATCAACTGTGGGCAATGTCCAAAAAATATCAGAGCCTTATCTCTAAAAAGGGTGTGCGTGTGTGTGTGTGTATATATATATATATATATATATTGCATATGGATTCATGATTTCAGAACTAATTTCTATTGCTATAAATTTTTAGAGATCAAATGGCAAGGCCCTCATATTAAATCAAATTGCATATGGACCTTCATAAAGGACGACCCTCAACGGAAGACCCCATTGCTTTCATAACAAACGGTACACAGGCACTACTAATAAGCCCAGTGGTGCATTTAACAGTAGTCATTGGCACTGAGCATATACATGCAAATCGGATTTAAATAGAGGGATTTATATGTTGATTTCAAAAAACTTTGGACGGACCTTGAAGCACTAAATATTTAGCAATAACACAAATGGATTAGCATAAAGAGACGCTGAAATGCGGCAATAATGCCAAAGCAGCATTGAGATATGTATTTGTAAGTTTCTTTGGTGTGTGGCACAAGTGAACAACAAAAGGCAGGCAACAAATTATGGGTTAATAAATGTGACAACAGATCGTACAAGTACAACACAACGAAAACAAAAAAATCTAATGTCCTGCATAAGGATAGAAAATAACTAACTATGCTTATCAAACTTGGCGAATTAAGTTGATCTAGTCTTCTGATACACTAATAGAAAGATGAATTAGGCTGTCAATAAAAGGAATGTGCGCAAAAAAACTGAAAAACAGTTGCATCATTCTCACAATTTTTCTTGATAATAAAAAAAGGAAATTTTACACTTGATAAACTGAGGTATCAAAGATACGAGCCATATAAAAGTTCAATAAGTGGCTGTGCCTTCGTCGTTAGTCATGCAAGACTACTGGAGCTGACTAGGGCTGATGTAGCAAGAATCTTATGTTTTCACAAGTAGAAATAAAGGTATTTCACCTAGCACATGTTTGCAATTTATTTTCCTAGTGCAAAATTTTAGGTCAATGGAAACAAGAATCATATGCTGTCACAAATTCTTCATCTAAGGAGGCTAACTTTTGGAGTTCGAAGATTGCAAATATATGATCCTAAAGTTTGTAAGAGATGGAATTTCATTCATCAAAGTTTCCTATTGTGTTCAATTGTGTGTTTGGATTTAATTATTTCAAGGTAGAAAAGTGACAACCAGTTTCAACAGGAAATCATCTAGTGCCAATATTAGGAATAATTTTTTTCTTGTTCTCCTTTTTTAGTACTAGTTATTAGTGTTAATAAGTGTGCATTATTTTAATCAAATCCATCTGAATTTCTTGTGGGGTGATTCTTAATCAAATTGTGATTATTAATGGTTTCAATTTCTCATTGATTATGTTTGAATATGTGCTTTATAAAATTATTGTTTGGGATGGATTTCTCTTATTTTAAAGATCATATTGAAAGTAAACAAATTCTTATTTTAATTGGTGATTTATTAATCAAGAATTCTTAATTTGATTTTTGTGAATTTCATTTAACATTTCATCTGGTTACATTAAGAATCCTAGATCATAGGACATCTTGCATCATAGGGGATATCCAAAACTCTCAACATTTTAAAAAAGATTACATTAGAATCAGTTCATACCTTCAAATAGACACAAGCACCTATTATTTATTATCATTCACAGACGGACACCTATCAAGAGCCCAAACAAGATTGATGTTAATCCTATTTGCATGAACTTAACACACAAAAGCCCATTTAGGCAAGGAGATCTCCAATTGGAGGTGATTGAGTATGCGTGATTGAATGTGCCCCACATACCGATCAAAAGCCTCCATCATGCTTGTGCAAGCTTATGATAGAAAATAGCCACCAAAATCAGAGAATTCAGAGAAATTCAGCAAGCATAATGCAGATTTTGCAGAAATCTATAGAAGAAATGGGAGGAAAAGAACTTGAAATTCAGTAATAGAAGAAAACGAAACAACCCGATATAATGAATCTTCAATTCAAGATTCAGCTCTCCAAATCTCTAGCCAAAGTCTAGAGCCCAAAACTCAACAAAGATCTCAAATTCAAGATAACCCTAACCATAGAAAGAAGAAACTAATTAAAGTAAAAGGAAAAATCATTAATCCCTAAACAGCACCTAATTTGAATTATCCCTCTAACCCAAAGTTTCATTAGTGCTTGGGCCCCATCCCTGTCTCCCCCCCCCCCCCCCTTTGTTTTGCCTTGCCTCCTGTAAACATGAATCAGTTCAACCGGCCCTTAGGTCTGTCTAACATTACCCCCCTCCCAAAAACTCAACTTGTTCTCAACGTAAAATGAATGAAATTGATGCTTCACCCTCTCATATCGTTCCCAAGTGGCGTCGAAGTTGGGAAGGCCCCTCCATTTAATTAGCACTTCTTTGTTCCCCCCTTTTCTGATCTCACCCATTTTATCTCCAATGGTTCTAAAACCACTTCCAACTCCTCAGTCAATATCGTCGGTAACTTTGCACTAACTGCATGCTCCCCCAGGGCTTTCCTCAACTGTGACACATGGAATAATGGGTGTATGGTGGCGGTCGAGGGTAACTTCAACCGGTACTGCTCCAATCTTTTCCACTATCTCATAGGGTCCGAAATACCTCGGGGCCAATTTTTCGTTCCTCCTGTGGGCCACTGTCTTTTGTCTATAAGGTCGCAGTTTTAAGAACACCCTCTGCCCCCACTTCGAACTGGATGTCACTCCTATGTGTATCTGTCTGCTTCTTCATTATCTATTGTGCCCTCAACCGGTGCCTCTTCAATTCTCTAACACCCTATTCCTTTCCTCCAAGTACTGCTCCACTGAAAGACTGGTGTGCTTTTTGCCCAAAATGCACCAAGTATGGTGGGTCTCTTCCATACAACACTTTAAAAGGGGTCATCCGAAAGGCCAAGTGATATAAAGTGTTGTACCAGTACTCTGCCCATGCTAACCACTTGGCCCACAATCGTGGCGTCTCTGAAGCAAAACACCGCAAGTATGTCTCCAATCCCCTATTGACAACCTCAGTCTGCCCATCTGTTTGTGGGTGGTAAGCGGTGCTTCTCTTGAGAACTGTCCCTTGCAGCCTGAATAGCTCTTTCCAGAATTGATTGAGAAATATCTTATCTCAGTTTGAAACTATCGATTCAAGAATCTCATGCAATCTAACCACCTCTCTGATGAATGTTGTTGCTACTGTGATGGTCGTGTAAGGATGTCTTAAAGGGATAAAGTGAGCATATTTACTCAATCTATCAACCACCATCATAATCACCGTGAACCCCTCGGATCGTGGTAGCCCATCTATGAAGTCCATGGTAACCTCCTCCCATACTTTGTCTGGAAGAGCCAAGGGTTGAAGTAATCCCCCTAAAGCCATAGCCATGTACTTGTTTCTTTGGCAAATCTCACACCTGCCTACCATCTCCTCTACATCCTTATGCATTACTTTCCAATACAATTTTGTTGCCAATCTTCTATATGTTTTATGCACCCCAGAATGACCTCTGACCGCGCTCCCATGAAATTCCTTCAATAATTTGGGGATATGAGCAGAGGTCTGTGGCATCACAAACCTTCCTTGGTATAAGAGTCTTGCCCCATCAAGTGAGTAACCTAGGTGGCTGCTCTCATCTTTCAGCAAATCCTCCCTAATCCTCCTCAACTCATCATCATGCATACTCTCTTCTTTGATAGTCCCCCAATCTATCATCGGGGGTACTGAAATGACCATCTCCTAGAGCTCCCCCACACATCTTGGTAAGGCATCTGCCGCCTTATTCTCCAAACCTGGTTTGTACTGGATCTCGAAATCATAGCCCAGCAGTTTGGATAACCACCTCTGATGCTCCTCAGTCACCATCTAGTGCTCTAGCAAGTATTTCAAGCTTCTCTGGTCCGTCCTGACAATGAAATGCCGACCCAGTAAGAAAGGGCGCAGATGCTCCTCAGTCACCATCGGAAAGGTGAAAGTGATTCGGGCTACTCCGTCTCACTAGGAAGGTGAAAATGATTTGGGCTACTCCGCGTCACCCGGAAGTTAAAAGCGATTTTGGTTCTCAGCCGCACCGAGGAGAGAAAGTAACTTTGTAAGGGTTTCACTGCCTAGCCATGGGGGTTAAAGGAGAGTCACTAATTGTTTAGTGCAATACCCAAAGACGACTTCAGGGAGTGGACGTAGGTTAAGTTGGCCGAACTATAAAAATCTGGTTTATATTTTTGTTTTCTTTTCCGCATTTATTTTCTACACTTTACTTTCATGCATATTTACTTTATGCAATCTGATTTGAATTTGGTGATTATTGCAACGTGTGGTTGATTGAGTTTAGTCTTTATTTAAAAAATAAAAAAATCAAAAAATAAAAAAAACAAAAATATTTATTTTTCTACAAAAATAAAAAAAACAAATATTTAACATTTTTTTTATTATTTGCTTCTGCTTTATAAATCTGAAATTGGTTGTTGTGTAATTCAAATAGAAAAGTTTTTGAAAAAGATTTTAAAAATACCAATTCACCTCACTATTGATGTGTCATTCAATAATTCAATTGGTTTCACAATTGGTTTCACAACCATCCATTGAACTTTCATCCATCACTTCAACGTCAACAATCTTATACCATAGACACCTTTCTATTCAAAAGAGTGCGGTACTTTGTTAAAAGAACCCAATGTACGAGGTAGACTATACCATGAAGAGTGGCTTGGCGGTAAGCATACATCCAAAACTTATTAATTAAACAATATCGTTTAATGCTAGTGTATATGGACACTTCTCTGATTTTGGAGGATACATTTAAGCATTCATAATCCATTAATAAGCAATTAAATAATCACCTCTCTGTAATTCCTTTCAAAGAAGCACTGAATCGATGGACACAACTCTGATGCCAATCTACAAGTTTAACTATGCACGGCTAGAAAATGCCATATCTGCTTGACAAAGATGCACTGAATAAATTAAAATAGTAATCAATCTTGTGTTTCTCTCCACTGTTGATCGACAGCTACATCGCAAGAATTTCTAAAGGAACTATGAGCACATTTCCGCAGCATTTAGTACTAGATACTGCCACGAAAATTTATTCCCAGAGAGAGGTTTTTTTAGAAGGAAATAAATATTGCTAGGGTAAAAAGAATATTTAAAAATTACCAACAAATGAAATAATCCTAATCATTTCCTCACTTTCTCAAAAAACATGCAACTACACATGACAGGATGATAGAATAATAAACGAGATCATCTGTCCATAATCACGGTAGCATACAAAGAGAGACATCGGCTAATTGGTATGTCAACTAGACCAAGATGAAGGGATTTGAAAATACGCCCAAATGAAATAACACATCTCACCTATATAACTTGCAACATTTTTTTTCTAAGAAGCGAATAGACATATCCACCAGTACGTGAAGCTGACCAAAATGCCTCTAAAACAAGCTCAAATTAAATGATGATATAGTAGACTTCTAAAGATATATGACAAGGAAAATGACAATTATATTGCTTTTATCGACCTGCAACTTATACTATAATAAGTACCAACGGATACCTAAAATGAAGTCTAATATCAGTCTACTAGCAGCAAAGGATAGACGGAAATTCCTAAAAGGATCATTAGTTTGCCAAGATGGACATGATAATCAAATAATATACACTACACAAAAGGGTAAGAAGAATAAAAATTAAAGTAATTAAAGTTCTCTTAAAAAAGAAAATAACAAAGGCAAATATAAAAATTATACAAATGGTATTTGAGAAAATACCTCCATAGTCCTTGTTTTCAGCATCAACATAAGAATCTGGGAGCACAAATAAAACTCCGGGAAGTCCTAAAGTAATGCAAAAAAGGGCAATGGAACAAGTTAATAGTTAAAAGTTTAATGGAAAAACCCAAGCATTTATAAATTTAGAATTTGTGAGAACAGAAAACTGTACAACTAAATTTCCTACTTAAGTGAAAAAAAAGACAAACAAAAACAACCTACATAACATATGCCTGGCTTTCATTGTCCCACATAAATAAATGGACATTTTTAAAGGAAACATAGAAATCATTGGACAGTAAGGTGCCGCATGTTTAAAATAATAGGAGAACCCATGTTATTAATGTTGAAGTAAAGAGGTTTGAGAAGAAAAGCTTGAT
Source organism: Dendrobium chrysotoxum (assembly GCA_019925795.1). Taxonomy (NCBI): domain Eukaryota; kingdom Viridiplantae; phylum Streptophyta; class Magnoliopsida; order Asparagales; family Orchidaceae; genus Dendrobium; species Dendrobium chrysotoxum. Next base: position 24,681,082 of record CM034315.1, on the reverse strand, counting down.
TTATTACATGATTTCTCCTCTATTTATAGATCTATACAAGATACCTTAATATGAAAACCAATAATTACAAAATAATTCTAATACAATCCTTCCTAAATCAGTAGCATGATTATGGAAGGAGTTCTGGCGTGTCCTGCGTCCCATGGATCGAGTACTGTAGCCGTTGGATTGATTTGTTCTTAAACGGCTGGATTTTGACACTCCCCCTCAAGCTGGGAAGTATGGATCTGTCATTCCCAGCTTGGCTATCATTCTGAGAAAGACAGCATGATCCACTCCTTTGGTAAGGATATCCGCAAGTTGATCTTTTGATGGTACATGATTGATACATATGAGTCCACTGTCCAATTTTTCTTTTATAAAATGTCGGTCAACTTCTATGTGCTTCGTCCTGTCATATTGGACTGGATTGTGAGCTATGCCTTGTATCTTTCCAGTGTGCCATCAGCTTTATATTTCCCATTTGCAGCTGATCGGTTTCTTTCCTATTGGTAAATTGATGATCTCCCATGTATTGTTCTTTTCTAGAGCCTGCATTTCATCTTTCATGGCATTTTCCCAATTTTTATTAGATAATGCCTCAGAAATATCTTTAGGAATATGTATATCTTCTAGTGTAGTCAAAAAATTTCTGTGTGAGGATGAGAAATTGTTGAAGGATATAGAGTTGGTTATAGGGTATAAGGGAGGTGGTGAGCTTACCTTACTTCCAGGAGATGGTTCAGATTCTTGGACCTGCTTTGGAGCATAACTTGAGTTTGTATGCCTGGAGTAAACCTTCTCAAATCTAATGACAGCTTTGTCATTTATTTCCTTATACTGGGTTTCAGGTGGATTGGTTTGAATTGGAAGGTCCAGAGGTTCTAGTTCATTCTCCTCATCTTCCTTAAGTTCAGTCTCCCCCTGAAGATGAGTTTTTGAAAAATAGGAATTTTGTTCATCAAAGGTAACATCAATAGAGACAAGGGTTTTTCTTGTAGGTGGATGATAATACTTATAACCTTTTTGAGTAGCTGAATAGCCAACAAAGACGCATTTGAGTGCTCTTGGATCTAGTTTTCCTCTATCCTGGCTGTGAATATGAACATAGGCAGTGCACACAAAGATTCTGGGTGTAAGATTATGATGGGTCCGAAACTCAGGGTAAAATGAGGACAAAATCTCCATGGGAGTTTTGAGTCCAAGTGTTGTTGAAGGAAGTCGGTTTATGAGATAGGTTGCAATTAGGAGGGCTTCCCCCCAATAGGATTTGGGTGTATTGTAGTGAAATAGGAAAGCTCGAGTAGAGGCAAGAAGGTGACCATTTTTTCTCTCTGCAACCCCATTTTGCTGTGGGGTGTGAACACATGAGGATTCATGAATGATCCCTTCACTTTGGAAGTAGGAAGAAAGGGTTTGATTGAAATAGTCTTTAGCATTATCGGAGCGAAATTTTCTTATTTTTACCCCGAATTGATTTTTGATCATGGTATGAAAAATGGGGAGAATGGTGCTAACATCAGATTTATTTTTGAGGAGATAGATCCAAGAGACTCTAGTGCAATCATTAATGAACGAAACAAACCAGCATGCCCCAGAGATATTTGGGATTTTCGAGGGTCCCCATATATCACTATGAATAAGGTAGAAAGGAGTATCACATCTCTCATGTTGATTTGGGAAGGAAGTTCTTTTATGTTTAGCTAACTCACATGTTTCACAATGAAAATGTTTATTTTCTAGTTTCTGAAAGAGTTGTGGATACATATGTCTTAGGACATCAAACGATGGGTGTCCTAACCTATAATGATGCCAAACAGTGGAATTCTTATCAGCTAGGGATAACATAGAGCAGCTATTTTTAGATTGGTTTAGTTTTTTCAGGTAGTACAGTCCTGCTTTCTCCTTAGCAAGTCCAATCTTCTTCCCCGATCTCTGGTCCTGAAATAAGCAATAAGTAGGGTTAAATAAGGCTTAACAATTGTGGTCATTGGTAAGTTTTTGTATTGAGATTAGGTTTGTGGATAATTGAGGTACATGGAGCACATTTTTCAAAGTGAGTGAGGGAGATAATATTATGTCTCCTTGGCCTGCTACCGTGGTAAGAGAACCATCAGCAGTGATGATTTTCTTATTGTTTGGGCACGGAGTATAGTTGATAAGGTGGGTAGGTGAATGGGTCATGTGGTCTGTGGCTCCTGAATCAATGATCCATAATTCCTTTAAATGATTTCTAGAGGCACTTAAACTAATAGAGATTGGAAACTTACCTGAGAGTGCAAGTGAGGAAGATGCATTTGGTTTTTCAAGAGATACCAGGAGTCGTTTCAGTTTACCAATATCTTCTTTATTGAACTCTCCAAGGCTGGACTGTGCTTCTGAGTTGGGCTGACTTGTAGTGTTGTTGGCATGCGGCGTGTTCCTTGTTTCAGTTCTTTGATTCCACTCCTTACTGGTGGGTTTTCCATGTATCTTCCAACATGTTTCTTTTGTATGTCTTGATTTTTTGCAATAACTGCACAAAAGTGAATCTTTGTCTTTGAGTTTTGAGGAATCCTTACCTTTCTCCTTCCATGATGATTCATTGTTCATCACCATTGCTGAACTTTCAATGACCTTTGGTTCTAACATCACTTCTCGTCGGCTTTCTTCTGCGCGGATGAGAGAGATTGTTTCGTTAAGTGATGGTGTCTCTTCTTTGCCAAGAATCTGGACTCTAAGTTGATCAAATTCTGCATTCAGTCCTACAAGAAAATCATAAACTCTATCTTTTTCAATAAAGTTCTTTAGGATCGCAGCATCTTCCGAACATCTAGTTTCTATGCATCTGTAGTGGTCCAGTTCTTGCCACAGATTTTGTAGAAGGGTGGCATACTCCGTCACGGTTTTACTCCCTTGCTTTGTGCTTCCAACTTTGACTTTAATCTCAAAGATTTGAGCCGCATCACGAGCTTTGGAGAAGGTCTATCTGGCAGCATCCCATATGTCCTTTGCAGTAGAAAGAAACATAAATGTATCGCTAATTTCTGGAGTCATGGAATTCCACAACCATGACATAATCATGGAGTCTGCTTCATCCCATGCCCCAAAAATAGGATCTCCTTATCTTGGTCCTCCTCCGAGAAGGTGATGTATTTTTCCTTTCCCTTTTAAGTAGGTCTTCACGAATTGAGACCACTTCAGGTAGTTCTTCCCATTGAGACGATAGGAAGGTTGCATGTTTTGGAGGTCACCTCGTCCTTGGTGCAGCATAGACTCCTCAGTTTGGTCAATGCTCTGGGGGGAATTAATTTCTGACATTACGATAGTAATAAAGACTATCTGTATGACTTTGGGCAGCAATGAAGGCTCCCTAATAATATTTTCTATTCGACAACTAATGTCGAAAAAAAAATTCCCCCTTTTTTTTTTTCTTTCTTCCCGATTTTATTAAACCGGGTTGGGCCGAGCCGAGTCTTTAAAAGACTCGGACCAGGTAGCTAGGGTACGCGCGATCAGTCCGTCTCCGCCTCTTGCGCAAGTCGAGTCTCCTTCCCGACTTCCTCCGTCGGCTTCCCTACTCGCGGTGTGCAGGCGGCTTCCTCCTGACTTCCTCACTTGCGGTCGGTACGCTGGAGTTCTCTGGAGAAGGCGTCGGCTTCGGTGTCCTATCTTCCTTGATGGCGAGGGCCCGTCTCCGCCTCTTGCGTACACGGGATTGATCGATAGCTCTTTAGCGGCAATGAAGGCCGTTTCTTCCTCAAGCTCTATCCTCGTCGTCAGCTCCGTCCGCGACTTCGGCTTTGGTCGCAAGGCTCCGCTTCTTCCGTCGTTGGCTTCTCTTCTTCAATTCCTTCGGAAGCTCTCTGATACCATGTTGAAGTAAAGAGGTTTGAGAAGAAAAGCTTGATTTATTACATGATTTCTCCTCTATTTATAGATCTATACAAGATACCTTAATATGGAAACCAATAATTACAAAATAATTCTAATACAATCCTTCCTAAATTTTATGGAAGGAGTTCTGGCGTGTCCTGCGTCCCATGGATCGAGTACTGTAGCCGTTGGATTGATTTGTTCTTAAACGGCTGGATTTTGACAATTAATACTAAACATTTCATTGAATCCGATGGAGGATCTATTATGTGGATTACCATTTGCAGATAGTAAACTCACAAGATAATAAAAAAAGAAATATATATAAATATATAGTTAGTAAAATGATACATTGAAATTTATCTAAATAGTTAAATGATAAGTTCATAAAGCCATTAAGTGTTAGCTGCAAATAATTCAACATATCAAGTATTATATTTCTTTACTTCAACTTTATCTTAAAATGTTTAAAATATTGATTACCTACGTGAGTTTGTACGTATTTTTGTTGAATAAAAAAAACGTCATGCTCGATAGAAGCTTGTTCTAATTAGTCATTTTGAAATGAACCAAGTCATTCCGAGTACACTTGCTAGCTATATTCTAGAGTAAAATATAAGCTTATTTTTATCCTAAAATGTCTCACTCATAATAGAATTTGAGCAAGTTGTCTTAGTCTTGAAATTAATTTATTATTTCAAACAAAATGATAATTTTTTCTGAGTGGTCTTGAAAAGACTGGAATTGATTTCAACTTTGAATCAAAACTTGAATAAGCTGTGATAATCTGATTGAGGATAATTGATGATGAAAGTAAGCCTGCAGCTGGGGCGAGAAGACGAATAACCTGAGACGTACCAGAAAATGCAGATTATAGGAAAATAAAGTACAAAACCAAAGAAAGAAGATGACGGTTTTAGAGAAGGTTGGTCTAGGATATTTCATTGAAATCTTCTTGAAGAAAGGCTTTAGGCACTTGTACCCAACAACCCACAATGATTACAACTGTCATCGATTTATCCAAATTATGACAAGTATATTCTATTACAAACAAGCTTAACAACTTAAATAAATTAAATTTGAACACCTATCAGCCTACTTACAGCAGCAGCTATATGTCATGATGCACTCATTTCGTGATAGTCTTGCATTCATGTTGGTATGTTTAACTGGTGTTGGATCTGGATCATCGACATGGAGCCTGCAGCTTGTTCGTTCATGAAGTTTCACTGCATTACCATCATGAGTGGAATGGCCTTGTCGTCATGGCCGAGGTTTGGCCAACATGTAAATTGTTATCAACAATCCATGTTGTATTTGCAGGTGGCAAGCCATCCTATTATATAAGGTGCTGATTATGTGTCTTGTTATCATAATAGATGGCCAGATTGAAGCATGTCGACTGGTGTAAGCCCGGGTGATTGGGTGATCGTTCAAAGTGTCTTGTGGGAATGGGGTTGCACGTAAAGATGTGTTTTCTCTGTAATGTTTTGGCAAGGATACATGGACGAGTAGATTCTTGAATGACGTCATAATTTTAGCCAGTAAGCAGCAGACCTATTCATTCCCGTGTAGCAAAAGTTCCATTAGTTTGGAATATTGTTCATTTGGGATGGATGTTTATCGGAATTACTGCAACTTTACACTAGTTCTCCCACTTGAAGTTCAATGTTTCTTGTGTTTATCAGTTTATTACTTCACGAGCTCAGTATTTTCAAAGCACTAACTACAATGCGATAAGCAGGATTTATTTTTGCTTCAATGCACAAAGCATAAAGAAGCGTTACTTTACAAACTAAAGCATTCATGATCTGTATATCACTTATACATATATTAAGTGCATACACACAGTAGTTTAATTAGCCAAAAATTAAACCATATTAGATAATAATTTTCAATAAATATAATGATGTGTTCAATAACAATATTTTTTAACTATTTGAATGCAAAAAGGAGAATAAATAAATTAAATATATAAATAATGAAGTGCTGGAATAATGCTGAAAAATCAAGAATGGTTGTGAGATTCAACAAGCACGAGAGGTGGAGGCAACGTGAAATGATATAGAGATTAAAAAAAGGCACCAAGATGCACTCTTGGTAAGAGAACATTGAACCAATAAGCAACAACTCCATGAATATGAAAAAGAATACAGAAAAGAGAATATTTGTGCTTAATTATTGTGTCAAATGGTGAACTAAGTAATCAAATTTGAACCAGAATTTTGATTTAAGCTGGAGCCAAACGTGGAATACTACGATGTGATGTCGTGAAGTGGAGAAAAATACATGCTTTATAGTGAGATTGCGCTTCACAAGTAAGCCATGTGCAAGGCCAGAGCATCACCTCGGTTTGCTCCTAAAATGTACTTTGAAACTCACTTTTTACAACACAACATGAGCCAACCTTCCTATGCAAGGTTATCACATAAGTTGTGCAAAATCAGATCATGCTCTAAGACATAAATGACTTAGCTTGGAAAATTGTTCATTTCTAATGCATGTTCGTAGGTACTGATGTAACTTAACAAAGAATAAATCTCCCATTTGAAGCTCAATGCCTCCACATTTTTATCGATCTGCTGTTTCATGAGCTCAGCATTTTCAGAGCACTAAACATAATGCCATGCACAAAGTGTAAAGTGAAGCAACGCTTTAACAACTAAAGCATTCATGATTGATATATCATATACATACATATTTTTAGTACACAATAGTCATTTTTAGCTATTCAAAAGCAACAACAAAAAGAGATCAAATATATAAATGACAAAGAGATGAAATAATACTAAAAAACAAGAATATTTATGAGATTTAGTGACCAAGAAGACATCGAGAAACAGAGACAACATGAAGCAAGATAGAGAGTTAAGATAAGACACCAAGAAGCATTCTCAGAAAGAGAACATAAAATCAATGAGCAATGACTTAATAATTACGAGATACAATAAAGAGAAGAAAAAAAAATTTGTGCTTAATTATTGTGATAAATGTTGAATGAAATTATGAAATATGAACCAAGATTATATTAAGTTGGAGCCAAGTGCACAGCACTATGACACGACACGATGAAGTGACACAAAACAAAAGTTTTGTTGTGCGCTTTAGCTTCACAGACAAGCCATGTGCCTAGTTCATCGCTTCACTTGATCCTAAAACACACTTTTAAGTGCACTTTCAACAACATTACATGAGTTATTGTACCCGTGCAAGGTTGTCATGTAATCTATGCAAAATCCAATCTTGTTTTAAGAGCTACTTGTGGACGTCAAAGGCTCGACAATGTGACCCAAGTATGGTTGTATGGGCGGCAAGGAATGATCGTATGAGGCTTGGTATGGGGTCATGTTAATGGAGGTGTAGTGAGGCTTTGTATGAGAATTTAATGTACAAAATAAATTACAGCTATTATTCGTGGTTTATCTATTTCGCAATAATTTAAATATTGTTCAAGACCCTTATTAGTTACCTCTAATTAGCCATCCATCTCCACTAGTGCATTATGCTAAGTTGTAGTTTGGTGCCAGGTTCTTTGAAAAACTTGAATCGCATTTACCAGAAGGTACTCATGAATAGGGGGTTGGATATAATTATCATTGGAATTCCATGATGACAACAATTTTCACAGATGAAGACGGATACTACGGAGACTACCAAGAGCTAATGATTACATGCAATAAAATTGGTGCTTTTGGTGAGCCGATCTACAACAAACATATTTGTGGAATTACCTTGAGCCTTGTGAAGTCGCACTAAGAAATCCATAGTAATTACATCCCAAGCTGCCACTCGAATTGGTAGTGGTTGGAGGGGCCGGCAGATGCAAGCAGTTAAAACTTAATTACATGGAAAATTGGATAACTTTGTACAAAGTTGAAGACATCTTGTTTCAAGTGTAACCAAAAGAAATCTTCAAGAATGCAATGTAAAGTTCTATGAATAGCTCCGTGACCACCAACGATGCCTACATGATATAAATTGAGCAATTGGGTCCTTATAGTGGATTTCCAAGCTAAATTTTGACTTCCACCTGAATCAAACCTTCATGGATAGTGTATGCAGGATGTTTATGCGGCTATTGATTCAATTTTTGTTTAAGATCAAGAAATTCTAGATAGATCATTATCTCTTCAGAAAGTGTTTAGGGCACCATAGAGATCAGACATGTGATTATCATTGAGAGTTCAGCTTGTTGATACTTAAAAATGGCATCTTGGGGGATGGCATTGACCACTATATTAGATATGGTCAGCTTATATTACATCGTAAATTCATATTCCAATAGTTTGATTAAGAAGTGTTGTTGGTCGGGAGTTTGGATAAGTTGGTAAATTAGCTTAAGAATGCTTTTTTTCCGGTGTGAATCATAAATTTGGAACCTAACCAAGTGTTAGCACCACTTGGTGACGTGAATAGCTCTCATATGTATGTAAAGGCTTGTTGCATGCAGTTGCTTGATTTTTTTTACTATAGAAGGCGATTGGTTGTTTATTTTGGCAAAGGATAAGCCTCCATGACGATCCCAAAAGCATCCATCTCTACAATAAAGGGTTTAGAGGAATCTAGTAATAGCGACACTAAAAGACTTGCAAGTAGTTTTTTAAAGTTCTAACAACTTCTGGTGCCAAAGTGCTCCAAGTGAAAGCATCACAATAAAGCAAGTTTATAAGAGTTCCAATGATAGCGGCAAAAATTCGGACAAAATATCGGCGATAACCACTCAAGCCTAGGAATGTGCAAAGAGTTTTGACAGTTTTTGGGATGGGCCACTAAACAATCATTTGAATCTTTCATTGATTTGGACTAACTCCTGCAGCTGATGCAGAATGGCCCAAGTAGCCCACCTGGAATTCTCCGAAAGAACATTTGGGATATCATAAGTGTAATTTCTGTGTGGAAGGCAACAAAATATTGTCCCCAAGTAATTAAGATGAGCTTGCATTGAGATGTTGTAAACAAGAATGTCATAAAAAAATACTTACAAATTTGCAAAAGTATTATTTAAAAATGTTACTCATAAAAAATTTGAAAGGTTAAGATGCATTAGTGTGGCCAAAACAGCATCACAGTAAATTTGAAGTGATCTTCACCTGTCTAGAAGTCCATTTTGTGAAGATCTGCATCTGTAATATGAATTCAAGGGTAGCCGAAGCAAAGTTCTGATTTAGAATAAACAATAGCACCATGCAATTCATATAGCATCTTGTTGGCGTAGAAATGGAAAATTTCTCTGGTATGGTCGCTCATGGTTTAAAATAGCGTAATTAGAGACCTGCTCAACCTAATTTGAAGATAAAAAAAAACAATGAGGTGTATGCCTCACATTTACTATATGAGGCTTATACCTCAGTAGGGTGAGACCCACCTCAACACAATTTTAATGCAATTTTGAAAAGTCATAAGCCTCAAAAATTAGAATTTAGATAATTTTAAGATATTAGCTTATTTTATATATTAAATTAAACCTATTTACTTTATTTAAATCAAACTATACTTAAGAATAACTGTAGACCCTCACATCTGCACCCTAGACTCTTGCGTTATCATCATCGCTATGCCACTGCTACTATTACACCATCAATACTTCCCTTCCATTGCCCTCTTACTGTTGAAATCACATTTCCTTATTTTTAGTATGAAAGAGGAGAAAAAGTAATTAACTATAATAATAATCCTAATGAAAACTCTCTATCTGATGAGAGTAGGGGAGAATTTTAAATTTATAAATTACAACCTTAGATTACTTGTTTATCTTGAATTGAGAGTGAGAAAGACTATTTATTTATGGTTGTTTGTAGCTTTATATAATTTTTAATGGCATTACTTTGACTTTTTATAATTTCATTTTAATATATTACTTTTGTGTTAATATGATACTTATTATTTCATATTTTTTTTCCTAATTTAATGATTTAATATTGAGACTTAAGCCTTAAAATACCTCGAGCCTTACACCTCGCCTCACAGAAAGAAAATGTCTCAATACTCGATTGCACAATTTCAAACTTTCTGGTCACTTAATTTGACAAGTTTTTTGATAGCATATTTTAAAATATGATTAACAATGTGGGCATATATTCACTGAAGGTGTTCCTAGGTTGAAGATGTATTTGTTAATCTTTAGGTCGAGGTGATCATAAGCACTTAAGTTTAGCAGAGATGTCTACGAATTCATGATGCGGGATACAAAAATATTAGGAGTGAGCTAGTTTTTTGTGGTGTTTGAGAATTAGAGGTTGTTGAAGGCCTTCTAGTCAAACTAAACATGTCAAGTAAATCAAGTGTTGAATGCTATTTGAATGGCAATCATATGAGTGGACTCAACCTAAACTGAAAAAAGAAAGCCATCAAGAAAACGGAGAATGTCAATAAACAAAATCTTGTATTTTTTTATTGAGACTTATTATATATTATAGGTATATGGTTTATGAAACAACCAAGTACACACATGAGAGTTAAATTAGCTTCATGCTCTGTTTAAAATAAAAAAATCAATAGTTAATTAAAACAACTTGATTAATAACAAATCATACTTTACCAGCATCGAATTAACTGTTATGTATGACATTTTCGGAAAATTTTAATAATCTAAGTCATATTAATTAACAGAAAATTTCAAATTAAAATTATAAAATTAATCACATTATACTATACAAGTTGGACTTTACAATTAATTATAATAATCAGCCAAATAAATGTTATCAATTTTTTCTTAAATAGGTAAATTTAAATTTTAATTAATCTTACTGTATGATTACATGTACAATTTACATAATTAGGGGCCGAGAATCAAGAAATAAATTAGAAACCAAATTCAAAAAATTTCTTACTGTACAAATATGATCATATAGACTAATCAAACTAAGATTTTTCCTATAATTGGCTAAATATACTAATTGTATTGTACGATAAAAATTGTATAGTCTAAACAAACAAAGATGATTTCTAAAGTTTGAGGACGATTGTGCTAATCGTACTATACGGTCATAAGATCTGACTGTACAATCCAACCATTATGTTGAACTCACTATATGATCTAGCCATTATGTTTAAAAAATAGTAATTTTTAAGGGTTTTTTTTTTTTTTGTTAAGCTATCCTATAAATAGGATTCAATAGAAACCTTAGAGGAGGCTTCAAAAAAACGATTGATAAGATAAATGAGATACATGTGAGAAAATTTCTTCTTTGTAATCTCTCACTTTGCCTTTTGAGCTTTTAAATTTTTTGTAGAAATTCTTATGTGAGGTAACACTATTGGTTGTTCTCTAATATATCCTTACATTCCTCTAATTTGAGAGTCCGGAGCTCTTAGGTTGAGAGCTTCCCGAGCTTTGTTTTTAGAGATCATGAAAATCTCGACAAGTACTTATGTTTTGTGGATCTAGTTGGAGAGATTAGGGTTGGTGTACCTTTCAAGTAGAAAAGTGATATAACATAATTTTTCATTACCTGTGAAGCAGAGAAGCTTCTCGACATCGTTGGAAGCAGGAGAGTGAAATTCTTGAGTTGATGACTTCGAAAGTGGACATTAGTCGGTAAGCCAACCCATTATTAATTGATTTGCATTCTCTCTTTCTTTTTCTTTTTCTTCTTTCTTTTTGCATTTTATTTCTTTATTGAACTACTAATTTTATATGTGGAGATAATTGTTAACTATAATGATCATGATGCGACAATTATGAAAATTCAAGATCCTCTTGAAATTGAATTTGATTTGATAAAGAATTATTTTTTTCTCTGCAAAGAAAAATGAAATTTAGCATTTAAAGCATATTCTTAAAAAAGCTTTATTTGCTACGAAAAATAAAAAAATAAACAATATTTTTACTTTAGCACTTTATTTCACAATAAATTTAAATTTAGTGTTTTTAAGCTTCCACAAATTTAATTTAATTTTTTAAGGGAGCATCAATTCACCCCCCATCCTCTTGGGTGTGTCATACACTACAAAGATTATAATTGTTGTAAAAGGAAACTTGGGTTGAATGGTTAATAAATTGGTTAATTAGATGTGCATAATATTAGTAGTGTTAATGCCTTGTAATGTGATGGGACCTCCATTTCTAATAAAACTCATTGTCAATAGATTATAGTTGTTTATGATGTTGTCAAGATGTTGGAGTCATTAGATGACTAGGACAATATTGAGCCCTTGAATAGATAACACAAAGAAACCCAAGTTGAATTGATTGCCTTGGAGCAAAAGGGCGTTCTATGCTGTAGGTCATTTTACTGGTAAGGTTGGCGTTGTGAAAGGAGTTTTATAGTGGCTTGGAAGGAGTGATGGAAGAGCTTCCATTAGAAGTACATTGCTAAGAAATTAAAGGCTTGGGGTAGACGTCCATCAAAAAGCTTATCTTCAATGAGTTTGGAAAATTCAATAGTCTAATGATTCCAACTGACGATTGTGCTAACTGTTTGCAAATGGCAGGTTTCAATCCATATTCAAAACAGCTTTGTAAGAAAATTTCATAGATAATGGTCACCTAATTAGATAATTTTCCAAACTACAATTGGTAGTCAAAAAGTGTGGATATGTTTATGTGAGCTTCGTGAGTTTGCCATGCAAGTCACAATACTTGGAAGGGCCAAAATGATTACACGAGGCGACAAACCAAAGGTACTATTCCTCGATCAAGCTAGCCATATAGAACGAAGAGTCAGTTTATCCTCATCTAAAAATTTGTAGAAGCCATAGTACTGCTTAATTTTTTCTATCCATGTATTCGGGTTTCCATTGGCATAACAGGGCTGCATATTTTTAAAATGAGTGATGAACATTATCTATGTCATGCTACTAGACGTTGAACGGGTGGGTCAAGATTTTCCATCATTTTGCTAGCCTAATCATGTTTCGCTCAAAGCAAATTTAAATAGAGTTGAACCCCATGAAGGATATCAATAATTTAGGCCAATTATTCCTCTATAACAGTGAATTGATTATTCATCTTGATGGATGATCATGTATTTCAGCCATGTAATGGCGGAAGGACTCAACGAGAGCAACAAATGATAGGGGATGATAAAAAAAGGAAGCGCAACAACTCTAATATGGGACTTGTGGAGAGAAGATAAATAACCTGTGTGAGTTTTAGAAGAAAATGTAGATTATAGGGAAACATAGAATAAAACCAAAGATAGAAGATGAAATTTAAAAAAGTTTGGCATAGGATATTTCATTAAAACTTCTTGAAGAAAGGTCATCCCAACTCCCCACAATGATTATAGCTCTCATCAGATCATTATAATTAAGAACTTCTGTGGCCTTCTAGTCAAATGGTACATGACATACTATTTGAATGGCAATCACATAAGTGGACTCAACCTAAACTGAAGAAAGAAAGCCATCAAGAAAAAGAAGATTTTCAATAAAGAAAATCTTGTATTTTTTTTATTGAGTCTTATTATATATTATAGGTATATGGTTTATGAAACAACCAAGTACACACATGAGAGTTAAATTAACTTCATGCTCTGTTTAAAATAAAAAAATCATTAGTTAATTAAAACAACTTGATTAATAGCAAATCATACTTTACTAGCATCGAACTAAATGTTATGCATGACATTTTTGGAAAATCTTAATAATCAAGTCATATTAATTAATAGAACATTTCAAATTAAAATTATAAAACTAATCGCATTATACAATACAAGTTAGACTGTACAATTAATTATAATAATCAGACAAAATAAATATTATCATTTTTTCTTAAATAAGCAAATTCAAATTTTAATTAATCGTATTGTATGATAACATCTACAATTTACTTAATTAGGGGCCGAGAATCAAGAAATGAATTAAAAATCAAATTCAAGAAATTTCTTACTATACAAATATGATCGTATAGACTAATCAAACCAAGATTTTTTCCTATAATTGGCTAAATATACTAATTGTATTGTACGATAAAAATTGTATAGTTCGAACAAACAAAGATGATTCCTAAAGTTTGAGGACGATTGTGCTAATCGTCGACTGTACAATCTAACCATTATGTTGACCTGACTATACGATCTAGCCATTATGTTTAAAAAATAGTAATTTTCAAGGGTTTTTTTTTAAGCTATCCTATAAATAGGATTCAATAGAAACCTTAGAGGAGGCTTCAAAAAAAAAAGATTGATAAGATGTTTGAGATACATGTGAGAAAATTTCTTCTTTGTAATCTCTCACTTTGCCTTTTGAGCTTTTAAATTTTTTGTAGAAATTCTTATGTGAGGTAACACTACTGGTTGTTCTCTAATATATCCTTAAATTCCTCTAATTTGAGAGTCTGGAGCTCTTAGGTTGAGAGCTTCCTGAGCTTTGTTTTTAGAGATCGTGAAGATCTCGACAAGTACTTATGTTTTGTGGATCTAGTTGGAGTGACCAGGGTTGGTGTACCTTTCAAGTAGAAAAGTGATATAACAGAATTTTTCATTACCTGTGAAGCATAGAAGCTTCTCCACCTCGTTGGAAGCAAGAGAGTGAAATTCTCGAGTTGAGGACTTCGAAAGTGGACACAAGCCAGTAAGCCAACCCACTATAAATTGATTTGCATTCTCTCTTTCTTTTTCTTTTTCTTTTTATTTTTTCTTTTTGCATTTTATTTTTTATCGAACTACTACTTTTATATGTGGAGATAATTGTTAACTATAATGATCATGATGAGACAATTATGAAAAGTTAAGATCCTCTTGAAATTGAATTTAATCTGATAAAGAATTATTTTTTCTCTGCAAAGAAAAATGAAACTTAGCATTTAAAGCATATTCTTGAAAAAGAATTATTTGCTCGTAAAAATAACAAAATAAACAATATTTTTCCTTTAGCACTTTGTTTCACAATAATTTTAAATTTAGTGTATTTAAGCTTCCGCAAATTTAATTTAATTTTTTGAAGCAGCATCAATTCACCCCCATCCTCTTGGGTGTGCCATACACTACAAAGATTATAATTGTTGTAAAAGGAAATTTGGGTTGAATGGTTAATAAATTGGTTAAATCAGATGTGCATAATATTAGTAGTGTTAATGCCTTGTAATGTGATGGGACCTCCCTTTCTAATAAAACTCATTGTCAATAGATTGTAGTTGGTTACAATGTTGCCTAGATGTTGCAGCCATTAGATGACTAGGATAGTATTGAGCCCTTGAATAGATAACACAAAGAAACCCAAGTAGAATTGATTGCCTTGGAGGAAAAGGGGGTTCTATGATGTAGGTCATTTTACTGGTAAGGTTGGCGTTGTGAAAGGAGTTTTATAGTGGCTTGGAAGGAGTGATGGAAGAGCTTCCATTAGAAGTACATTGCTAAGCAATTAGAAGCTTGGGTAGACGTCCATCAAAAAGCTTATTTTCAATGAGTTTGGAAAATTCAATAATCTAATGATTCCAACCGACGAATGAGCAAACTGTTCGCAAATGGCAAGTTCAATCGATATTCAAAACAACTTTGTAAGATAATTTCATCGATAATGGTCACCTGTTTCCAAACTACAATTGGTAGTCAAAAAGTGTGGATATGTTTATGTGAGCTTTGTGAGTTTGCCATGCAAGTCCCAATACTTGGAAGGGCCAAAATGATTACACAAGGTGACAAACCAAAGGTACCATTCCTCGATCGAGCTAGCCATATAGAACGAAGAGTCAGTTTATCCTCATCTAAAAAATTGTAGAAGCCATAGTATTGCTTAATTTTTTTTATCCATGTATTCGGGTTTCCATTGGCATAACAGGGCTGCATATTTTCAAAATGATTGATGAACATTATTTATGTAATGCTATTAGACGTTGAACGAGTGGCTCAAGATTTTCCCTCATTTTGCTAGCTTAATCATGTTTCACTCAAAGCAAAGTTAAATAGAGTTGAACCCCATGAAGTATATCAATAATTTAGTCCAATTATTCCTCGGTAACGGTGAATTGATTATTCATCTTGATGGATGATCGTGTATTGTCAGCCATGTAACAGCGGAAGGACTCAACGAGAGATACAAATGATAGGGGATGATAAAAAATGGAAGCGCAACAACTCCAATATGGGAATTGTGGAGAGAAGACAAATAACCTGTGTGAGTTTTAGGAGAAAATGTAGATTATAGGAAAACATAGAATAAAACCAAAGATAGAAGATGAAATTTAAAAAAGTTTTGTCAAGGATATTTCATTAAAACTTCTTGAAGAAGGGCCATCCCAACTCCCCACAATGATTATAGCTCTCATCAGTTCATTGAAACTATGACAAAGATATACTATTACAAACAACCATGACAACTCAAGAAAAGCAAAGTTGTACACCCCTCAAGTTAATTACAACAGCAACTACATCTTAATGAACTCGTTTTCTTACTAAAATGTCCACTTGTTCATTAGCCTTTGCCCACCTGGCAGTTTTGCATCCATGTTGGCATGTTTCACCGCCCGTTGGATCAACGAGGCGAGCATGCATCTTGTTTGTTTGTGCTATTTACCGAATTGCCATCATATGATGTGGGTTAGTATCATAATCAATTTTTAGTTGACTTTTAAGTAATAAGATGTTAGAGAGTTTCCTTTAACATAGAAAATAATAAAAAGCCTTTAGAGTTACGGGAAGATTGAGCCCATAATATTTTATTTTTATTAGCATATTAAAAATTTGATTACATTTCATATTTTCTATAATATATTTTACGAAATAAAAAAATATTAAATTTAAAAGTAACAAGGTGTGTGTGTATATATACAAGTTAATTTGGCACAAAATAAATACATTTTTTCTCAAGTTAAGAATCTAGCTCTTGAATCTACTCAAAATAACTTGGTCAATTGTGAATCAGTTCAAAATTAAAATAAGTTTAACCTAGATTCAAATTTTGATCAAAAATAAAAAATGTATAAATTCCCACGGGCGATCAAAATATACTTATTTTAAGCTAAAATTAATTACAAAATTTCTTTGCTGATATGCTGAAGTTGAATTAGTAATAGTTTAAACTTCACCACTTTACGCAGATTTTATTTAACTATTCACATAAATATTAATTTATCATTAAATAACCAAATGTAATTATCTTATAGGTTTATAGTCCACAATTTGCAATCCAACTTGCAGTTCCTTAGTTGGATTTAATCAAAAAGCCACTATTCATTAACAAGTGATTCACGTATTATTTTAGACAGGGAACATCAAAGGCACATTTCTACATAAATAGCTGCATATTCATTCTTACAATGTCAAAGGAACACCGAGTGACTAACCTTCAAGCTTATTAGATGTTTCCTCGTCAATCTCACACCCGAAGCCAAAGTAGCGTTCGCACGAGACATTATAGATTTTCTTTGTTGCTTCCTCCTCGCTGAACAGTAAAAAATAACATTATCTTCTTATACAGCCAACCACATAACATGATAAATACATCCCATTGCAAACTAGGACTAAAAAACAAGCAAACATTTAGCCCAAAAGAAAATAAAATATTTACTACATGAAAAAAAGACGGTAAGGATAGAATGGGAGTACCACCTTCCAACGACCTTTGCTAGGGTTTTGATGTAGCAATCGATCATTTGCTCCTTGGTGGCGTTCTCCCCGCCTGGCTTATCCATAACGATGAGCCAATGCTCATAATCGCATCCAGGGAACAGAGGAGCCATCTCAGTCGGTGGCCTATCACTGAATCCACTACCAGAACCCGAGTTGATCGGTGAGTAGGGAGAGTCCCCTGACCGATTGATTCTGCAACGGATAGGGTTGAGCCTAGCAGCGCCGCCTCCAGCTACCAGTCGTACGGCGGCGTAAGGCATCGGACGACGGCGCATGACATCACCGACCAGGGAAGAAACAAGACCGATGGGATGCCGGGAAGAGGGAACCGGAGAGTGGAATAAGCGTTTCGAGAGCATTGTGTTTAGTGTTGAGCGTAAAGACTGACCGGCCCGCGCCATCGAGACGGCGAAAGCAGAGGCAGTCATCTCAGCAACGGCGGCGAGGGAAGGAACGTATGGTAGAAAAAACCTAATCGTCGTGGTGTTTTCCGAATGGGTTGGGAGATATTTATTCCAGAAATCATATTGACTGTTGAGTTTCTTTAGAACTTTTTCTTATTTTAGTAATTACAAAATGTCTCTTTTTATAAAAATTTTAATTTTTATTTTAATCCAATATTTTTATTTGTTAAATAAATAATGATGAATATATTGAATTCAAATTTATGCGTGGGCTACACCTAGTCTTATTAGTAGGTCTACTTAAAGAGCAAATGAACCTATAAGTATAAATGGAGAGTATAAAAGAAAAAGAAAAGTAAGGGATGACTAAGATATCGGACAAGAACAAAATTCTCTACTAACCCAAGAAACCTTTTCTAAAAATTTTCTTGTGTTGTGTACATCACCATTATCATTTATTTATAGGTTTTTGGAGGCTACAAAAGGCTACATAGCAAAAGATAGAAATACAATGCTACACCACACTCTATACTCGTGTTGCCCTCTGATTGGTGGGAAAGTTAAGTTGGAAGATTCATCTAAGCGAATGAAGCAATACCGACATAGTATAGGCGAGCGACGTAGAGGGTGAGCTCTTATGGTGGGTGACGTGTTGTGCAATGGTTCTAAGTTAGATGGGGGCTTTGTAGTGATGGGTCGGTTAGGAGTTACAATCTTGTACCAAGTCTTGAATCACTATGATAGAATAGGCAAGCATTCCAAGAAAGTCGAGGTCTAATATGGTGAGCACTAGCGGGACGAGTAGTATGTTCTAAGTGATAGCCTTCATATAACAAAGCTTTGGGAAGGAGAGACAAATCTGTGATGAGAGTTGATGATTGAAGTAGTGGTGAGTGGAAAGTGGCATGTGATTTACCTGGTGCGATGTTCTTGACTCACCCTCATTCAAGGAAATTTTTCTGGTTGATTCGGGAGTGTCGAAAGGATCTCCTCTTAAGGGTGAGTGTCTTCATCATGACACGACCACTACCTATGAGCAGTGGCGAAGTCAAAAAAAATTTCAATGAGGGACTAAATTTATTTTGACAAACTTTCCCTCAACTTTTTCATATGGGTTTGGACCAGCATTGTCAGTTTTAAAGCAAAAAAATGAACTAAGACTAGCCATACTTAATTTATCCAAATTTACAAATAATTTGTAAATCAGATAAATACCGATTATAAAAATGAAGTTATTATTCAAGTTTTTCTGACATTCTGCATTTACTTTCAACTTCTATAATATTCATTTATTTACAAAAAATATGATATTAATAACTGGACTGATTTGATTTTAAAATAAACATAGACAAAGTGAAAGAAGCTCACAGTTACCATCTACTAGGATTTGCTACACTTTTTTATATTCTTTTATAAATTGGTATGCGATGCAATGGATATTGTTGGGTTCATCATCATGTTGTTGATTGGACTGCTCGATCTATAGGTAGGCTTCAACATAGTGTGCTTTATTGACTGGTGGCCATAATGGCACAGTAGTTTTAATGCAAGCATGAACTACCTACAATTGCCTACCCCATACATCCAGACTATTTTTTCCTTTATTTTAAATCCTCAATTAGAAATCGTATTTTCTTAGAGTGGAGGGACATTTATATATATATATTTAGTTCCCAATTCACTCGACCCTTTGATGGGCTAGTGGATAAAAGGACGAGTGAATTAAATTAAACAAGATTGAATCATAAAAATAAATGTGTATTTACTATCATGTTTTTATTGTAGCTTTAGAGACTGTATTGTTCCTATAATGATAACATGATAATGGTTTGACACCACCATCTACTATGGCCCTATAAATGGGAAACTTGTGCGATGTGAGAGTAGCATACTATTATAGCATCTCAGAAAATGAGATAGTTTGAGCAAGCTTGAGTGAGAAGGAGGACTCCCATTGTGATAGCCCACTCTCATATGAAGGCTTGAAGAAAACCTTCCATTCATGAGATACTTATGATCATATCATAAAAAAGACTTCTTTTGCAAGGGTCTTCTTAAATAAGGCAACAGAGATCATCCATATCTCACCGGTCAAAGGGACCGACACCATTGTCACCTTGCCAATAAGGTGATTAGCATTATAGGGATCTTGCCGAGCAATGAAGTTGGTGAGGTCAATACTTAGATGAAGACTACATATGGGGAACCTGTTGCCACCCCTCCTATAAAAAGGATGAAGACCAAGGTGGCTAAGGCTCTGGTGTGACCTAGTGGCGAGTAGTGGTGTTGAACCAATTCCCACTTAGAAGGTGACCTCATATATGGGTGTTGCCTTGGTGATGGAGGAGGATGACAAGCCTCTCTCACAAGTGTTGAGGAGGCGATCTTTGTGGGAAAGGTCTTGCAGGCGGTTTCGAAAGACATTGCCCCCATTGGTGAGAGAGTGGTTTTTGGTGTCGATGCCTCATAGGGCAAGTAATCCAAAGAAAAGAATGTTTGATTATTTAAAAATAGCATTATCAAGAAAGATGATACCCACCATACAAGAGCTTGTAGTTTGAATTTCCTCAAGCAAGCCATTATAGTGTTTGCCTAGTGAGCGAGAAATGAAGGATGAAATTAGCGGGTGGCCTCTGACCTTCACAGTGGGATCTTCTTACAAGATCAACTTCTGACTGTACCCCTTAGATTATTGGATATGCATCCTGTTGAGCTTTTAATGTTGACTATATGGTTGACAACCATGGTGGAGCCTTAAAGCGTGAACTTGCTGAAGAGTTGTGCTTGGTGTTTAGTTAAAAAAATGTTACATGTTATATCATAATTTGTGGATAAAAATATTCTTGAGTAGTTATTTTGTGCATGAATCCCTCAACAAAGTGGCAAATTTTTAGAGGAAAAAATTTCATTAATGAGGCACCACACATGGCAATACCATATCACTTAGTTTTTAAATTCAGAGAAAAATAGAGAAATAAGTACTGCAGTTGAGGATTTACAAGTTTCATGGCACTTCTATTGAGAAAAATTATGCCAAAGATTGAGAAAGTGTCGTCGTAGCACCAAGACACATAAATATCATAGCACTACATACAGCGTTGTAGTACCAAATAGCTTGAACATTGCAGTGGGGGTAGTTATTACAATTACATTTGAAGAGTCACTTTGATTCATTAGAGCACCATGACGCTCAAATTAATTAGTGTCATAGTGCTAGTTCAATTCAGAGTACTACAATGCTGCACTTTTCCAACACTACAACACTGTGGTCATTTATGGAAGTTACTTTATGCATAAAAATAAATAGAAAGCCAAAATTTTTAGGGTACTTTTGGCTTTTCAATATTGCACTCTTTTATGTTAATAAAGTAGGAAATAGAAGGAGAGTGTGTGCATAAGTGAAGCAAGGGACTTTCTTTGAATGGAGGGGAAACTTGTAATCCTTACAAGGAAGTATAGGTTCTATATTTTTATCTTATTTATCAATGAAGGTTATTATTATTCCTTGTTGTAAAATGCAATATAGTGGCTAGATTTCTTTCTTCTATATTTATGATGTGATATGGTGATATGTGTGTTGTAAAGTAGGTAAATGATTTAATCATGCAAGAACATTATTTCATTCTTTGTGCTTCATTTAGTTGTGGACTAACCATTCAAATATTTAAAATCTAGTGTGATCTATTACCTCGATAGAGGAATAGTAGAAAAACTAAAAGATCACCAAAAAAAATCTTGGAGGCATAGATATATGACCTTCAGATATTTGGGATCATAAAAGAGATATGCATCATGCAGTGAAGGTGTGATTAATTAGTGATTAATCATAAGTTCACTAGGATTCCAATAAGCATGATAGAGATGAGGAATTATTTATGTTTTGGTCCACAATTGAAAATTACTGAACCTATTTACATTGCACTTATTCATTATATCAATCCTAAATTTAGATATTTTTATTAAGTGAAAATCCAAAAAGATCTTTTCAGTTTACTGTTCCGCTTCTTCAAGAATTCAAATTAGAAAGACTAGTTTAGTGGTTCAGCGATTAATACTTAACTTCTAAGATTAGTATTTCTGATTCCCCAAGGCAATGATATTTTTCTTAATAATTATATTACTTGTATGAAACGTGCACTAGTGTTATACTATATTTGCAAAAGAGTGATCAAGCTTTTGGTGCCATTGTCGAGGAATTGATGCCTAATTTTATCGAGTTAATATTGATTTGAAATACTAATTAGATCTTTCTTATTTGTTTTGCTTTATTCTTATTAGTCTGTATAATTATGTTTTGATTTAATATAACTCCTTGTTAAAAAATATGGATTAATTATTATGTGTGTGGTGTTTTTCTTACCCTATGCGAGGTATTGTATGCATAGGAGGTAGCATTTTTCTATAGTACTCTTTGATTCCAAACTTGAAAAACCCTTAAAATTAAAAAAGCCCAATAAAAAAACTAAAAAACATCTAAACCCATGGTTGATCAAACACCATAGATAGTATTGCCTTGGCCATTTAGAGAATATATTAATCCGCTAGTGGATTGAATCCATCAAAGCATCAGTATACCTGATATTCAAGAAAAAAAATTTGAACTAAAATCTATCCAAAACTCACATATGGGGATCTCCTATCGAGGATCCCAACCTTCATATTGCCAGTTTTTAAGGGATTTGTGCAACCTTTAAATACAATGGTGTCTCTGACGATGCTATTAGATTAAGGTTGTTTCCATTTTATCTCAGAGATAAGGAAAAATTATTATTGAATTCCTTACCCCTAGGTTGTATAACAACTCGGAATGAATTAGCACAAAAATTCTAAGGTATATACTTTTTTCTATCCAAAATTGCTAAGCTTAAAAATGGCATCACATTCTTTGCACAGTTAGATAGGGACTCCATTTATGAAGCATGGAAAATATTTTAGGATTTATTAATAAAGTGTCCTCACCACACCCTTCCTAATTGATTAATCATTCAAACATTCTATGATGGGTTGGTAGCTCACTTAGGTCCATTATAGATGCTATTGTTGGAGGGTCCTGAAAGTCTAAACCATTGGATGAAGCATATTCTTTAATTGAGGGTATGGAAATGAATAACATTTAGTGGTCTTCTAATTAAGTCCACCCCAAAAGGTATTCTTTAATATCATCCTCACACAAAGGAATCTCCAAAGAATAATCCAACAGTCAATCCTCCACATAATCTTTTACACAATCATTAACTAAATCTACTTTTATGATAATCCTCATTTTGGTCACTAGAAATTTTCATTGACATTGAGATATTAAAGGTCACTTTTTGATCTTGCACTGTTATTGTCAATTCATCCTTTTGCACATCTATAATGGCCTTACTTGTAGCTAGGAAAGGTCTATCTAAGATAATTGGTATCTCCCTATCTTTTTCAAAATCTAAGACAATAAAAACTATATGGAAGATAAATTTATCTACCTTAACTAGCACATACTCTATTATCCCCTTTAGATAAGTAAATAAATGATATACTAACTGAAGGGTAATAGTGGTAGGTTGGACTTCTTGTAGATCAAGTCTTTTGAATGTGGATAAGGGCATTAAATGATTCTAGCTCCTAAATCACATAGTGCTCTACCACAAAATTTTTCCCTTATGGCCATATGAATGAAAAAAACTACCAGGGTCTTTAAGCTTCTGAGGAAGTTCCTTCTACAGAATTACACTGTATTTCTCAATCAATACTACAGTCTCAAAATCTCCCGATCTTCTTTTCTTACTAAGGATATCTTTCATGAACTTAGCATAGTAGGGCATTTGTTCTAAGGCTTCAACAAATGGAGTACTAATAGTTAACTTTTTAAAGATTTCCAAAAACCTTAAGACCTTCATATCCAAATTCTATTTTAGCTATCTTTGGAAAAATGGTAGTGGTGGCCTTTCTACTACTTCTCTAACATTTTTTTTTCTTTATCAATTTGAGGTAGTTTCTTAGGTTAGGGGTGTTGTAAATCTGGATTCAAGGATCATAATTTTGATGATAATAAATATTTCTCTTTATCTACTAATGTTACTACTGCACATCTGTTAATGGTTGCCCTGCCTACTAACTTTTCAGAACCATAAAATCAAGTGCAATTCAAGCCAGCTTAAGATGGAGTAGATTAAGACTGAGTCGGTTTGTAATTTCAAATTTCAATAGTTTTTTACCATTTCTTGAGTTAATTGTACTAAAGTGGATCCTGATGCTAAGTAACCTTGCACACACACACTTGGAGGAGAAATTTAGTGAGTTAGAGTTTTTTTTCTATTTTTGATCATATCTTACAGGACGATCTGAATATCATCCTAGAAGATCAGTTAAAAATAGAAACCCTAATTAGGGCATCTGGGATAAGTTAGCTTGATTAAATAAATTATCTTAGACGATCCTCCCATCGTCTTAGACTATATTCTTATATCGAAAATACTTAGACGCCAAACTTATTTAGGCATATTTTTGAAATTGAATTTATGTGTCTAATCATATAGGATGATCCCACATCATCCTGGATGATTTATATTAATCATGACTAAATTAGTCAGGTGATTAAGGAGAGTAATTAAGGTTAGATTGATCGATCATATCATCCAGGATGATCGCAGGATCATCTAGGACAATCAGTAAGAAAAACCTTAACTTTCTCCTCAATCTACTGGACATCCCAAACTATCTGCTAGTCGATATATTCTTTTTTATACTAATCATACAGGATGATATCAACATCATCCTGGATGATCAGTTATATTTTAAGTCATCTTGATTCATCAGCTAGACGTCCCGAACTATCTGTTGGATGATAATGTCTTATTTTGAACTAATCGTACAAGATGATCGCAACATCGGCCTGGACGATCAGTTATACTTAGTATCATTCCACCTTATCTTTTGGACAACCCGAACTATATTCTGGATGATTCAATCAGTTTTGTACTAATCATACAGGATGATTGGGCGATTATCTTGGACGATAAGTTGCATAAAATTAGAAAACTAAGGTTTTTGAAGCTTGTTACTTAAGTAAATTGTTTTTACTTTTAAAATAGATTTTTTATTATTTTCCACCCCAAGAGAGCTTAGAGGAGAAGGAGAGTTTAGGAGACAGAGAGAGGATCTTGTGAGGGGGAGTTTGTGAGGGGATTCATAAAGGTTGCTCCAAGAAAGTATTCAATCGTCGTCTTCCTTCTTCATCCTTGGTTCTATGGTGGCTCTAAGGAGATGATTATCAGCATCAGGTCGAGGTTCTTTGCCTACTTTAGGAGGAAGAAAAAGGAGGTGAGGTTCTATGCCTACTTCAGGAAGAAACAAAAGGAGTCAAGGTTCTCTGCCTGCTTCAGGAGGAAGCAAAAGAAGTTGAGATTCTCTACCTGCTTCAGAAGGACAAAAAGGAGTCTAGGTTCTCTGCCTCACCAGTGTCGGTGGAAAGATTTTGTAAGGGCTTCTCCACCTTGCTATAGGAGTAAAAGGATAGTCACCATAGTTTTAGTGCAATACTTGGAGGGGAGGCTTTGGGGAGTGGACATAGGTCAAGTTGATCGAACCACTATAAATCTGGTGTACTCTTTTCATTTATTTTTTTGCACTTTAATTTTCATATATTTCTGTGATCTGATCTGTGGTTAAAATTATATGATTTTGGTTATCTACTTCCACGTACATTATTTATGTTTAAAACATTTAAAAAGATAAAAATATTTTCTTTTTGTGTAAAAATTTTAAAAATACCAATTTACCCCCCTCTTTGTTAGCCTTGGGACTAGTTCATAAGGGCTTAACAACCCTAATAAACTTTCAAGTGGTATCAGATCATGGTATGAGAGGCTTAACACATTCCTACTAAAAAGAGAGTTTGTTAAGGGGAGCGTATACACCACCCTTTTTCTGAGGAGAGTAGGAGATGAATTACTCATTGTCTAGATCTATGTTGATGATATACTTTTTGGATCTTCTGATAAAAGTTTTTGTGATGATTTTTCTAAAATAATGAGTAAGAAATTTAAGATAAGTATGATGGGAGAATTATCTTACTTTCTAGGATTTAGCATAAGGCAAATGATGATAAATTATTTTTAATCAATCAAAATACATTAAGGATAACCTAAAGAAATATGAAATGGATAAAGCCAAGCCAATCAATACTCCTATGAGTTCCAGTGTCCAGTTAGATAAGGGTTCAAATAAAAAATCTGTTGATCAAAAGAAGTATAGAGAAATAATTGGATCACTTCTTTACCTAACTGCTAGCATACATGATATTATGTTTAGTGTTTATCTCTGTACTAGATTTTAGGTTGATCCAAAGGAGTCCCACCTAACTGTTGTTAAGAGAATTCTTAGATATCTCTTAGGAACATAAAACTTAGGAATCTGGTATCCTAGGCATAGCACCTCCTTTGAAATTATAGGATACTCTGATTCTGACTTTGTAGGATGTATGGTGGAAGAAAGAGCACCTCTGGAACATATCAATTCATAGGATAATCCTTAGTCTTCTAGTCTAGTAGAAAATAGAAATCAGTTGCACTGTCCACTACTGAAGCTGAATACATTGGCTTATGAAGTTGTGTGGCCTAGGTCCTTTGGTTAAAATAATAAATTTTGGAGGACTTCCTGTAGGTATAATTTCTATCCTATGTGATAATACTAGTGCCATATATATTTCAAAGAACCCAATCCAACACTCTAGGACCAAACACATAGATATCAGACACCACTTCATTAGGGACCATATTACCAAAGGAGATATAGAGCTACATCATTTAGTCACTAAAAACCAACTAGCAGATATCTTCACAAAATCACTGACCATTGAAACCTTTAGTACCTTAAGAACCAGATTAGGTGTGATATATATTCATGCTTGAAGTTGATGCTCTTTATTTATATTTTAGCACTTAGTTTTTGTTTGATTTGTTTATCTATTTCTTTTTATGTATTTGTTGATTTCCTGCTGATTTTCTTCAGTTTTTTTGTTGTTATTATTTGTTTGATCTGTTTATTTTTTATGTACTTTCTTTTAGTTTTTTTATTTTCTAGTTACTTTCTTCAGAATCAGATTACTGCTCACTACTACTGATAAACTTGATTTCTAAATAAGATTTTTACCTTGTTTTATTCAGAAGCTTGTAAGTAGTGATTGACTTCTCTAAAATAGTTAAAGGAAGAAACATTGATGATTGTTTCTCTTCCTCAACTACTTTAATGGTGCATTTTTCTTTTCGAATAAATTTTTTTTTCAAAATTAAAAAGTTGGACTTTGAAATAGAGATCTATTTTACTTTCCTATAGTAATCTATCTCATATAAGTAGTGTTACAAATTATTGAATCACTTTCGTGTTTTCTTAATCAGGTGGTTGTATTTATCATATGAGAATGATTCTATTTCGTGCATTGCTTTTTCTTATCTAAGAGAGTGAGTTTTTCTCCTCTTATATCTGGAAGATAATTTCACAACTAAGAGTCTTTTAGAGGTTTTGAAAGAAAGGAAGCTCGCAAAAGATGTACAAGGTGCACCAATCAAATGAAAAAGAGGAACAAAATGAGCCTAATACTGAAAAGATGCGCAATGTTCGCCAATAAATTAAAAAGATACACAAAATATATCAAAAATCAAAAGATGCGTAAAGTATGCCAAATAATTAAAAAAGAGGCACAAAATGAGCCCACAAAAAAATATGCTTCCTCATCTTTCAAATCTTTAAAAATCTTAGAATAATCCATGTGCCACTTAATATATTCAAACACTTGAGATAGAAAATCATGATTTCTAGTTCTTTACTTTACAATACTATTTTATTAGATATTTTTCTAGAATGAAGTTTGAAAGGATCACTTTTTTTATCTAATTTCTTTTCTTTTGAATTAGATTTTTGCTTGAAAGGAATTTAAACCTGTATGGTGTTTGAGGTAGTTACAAAAATCGATTTTCCAACTTTATTTGGATTTTAGTATTGTCAATTTCTTCTTATTGGCTTTTGAATTTAAACTAAAGGAAAAATTCTCCTTTACTAGAGTGATTGATTAAAAAAAAACTTTATTTATTTATCATTTTTTGTTGTTTGTTTTATTTTTCTTTTATATTTTGATTTGAATCTTTTTTATATTTTAGACTCGTTTGATCTTTCCTCTTCATCATCTAACTTTTTCAAATTTTGTTCACATCATTCTGGTCGATATCCACATCATAATGGATGATATGATCGCATCTCCACTCCAACGGCTGATCTGAACCAATTATTAGATTTTGTCCTGGATGATACACCTAATCATCCTGGATGATCCACATTGAAAACATGCTAGACGATTTAAATTTAGTTTGTACAATTCATTATTACCGATCATTCTAGACGATCTACCACATCTTCATGAATGATACTTTTCGTCAACGATCATTCAAAAGGACTCCTCATGATGATCACCTAAGTCTAATCATCCTAGATAATACTTGATCATCCTAGATGATATGACCGCCTTTTTGACCAATCGGCCTGGCCAACATTATTGCTTCAAATTGTCCTTGACAATATCTTGATCATCTTGGACGATATGGGCAACTCTTTATAAATAGGCCAATTTCAAGGCTACTCTTCACTCCAACTTTCTTCTTCACTTCAAATCTTTTTCTCATTCAGTCAAGCTCATAAATGGCTGGTGGCAAACATTTTCATGATGCTTACTGGAAGCTCCTCGAGGGGAACTGTGGACCCTCGCTTCACTAATGCAGCAGATCAGGCTGCTTACATTCACTTTAAAACTATAGTGATTACACTCTCCAAGACAGTTAATCCCCATACCTTGACGTATCCAGTGTTATATATGTTTGCCTATACTACTCTTACTTTTATTCTGACCCTTGTAGTTCCTTTTCACTCTGAACTTTTATATGAATTATTTTCCAGTCTTCGAATTAACTCTACCTACACTGCACTTTAATACTATGTAAACAAACGACATGTGGAAATCACTTATCAGGACTGCCATTAACTTTTTCAACTTTCCACCACTGGAGACAAGCTTCACATCTTTGTCTCAGATCCTGATTTCAACTGGAGTCCCATTAATCAGTATCTAAGGAAAACAAATGTCACTTACCATGATGGTGCCTCTAGTTCATTGGTTAAAGATGCTAGGACTATCCAACATGTCCTTAGAACTTTTATAATTCCTAAAGCTGGTGACCGTATTCACATTACTCCTTTACTTTTCATCACCACCTATTATATCATAGCTCATAGGGAATTCAATACTATTGATCTTCTCTTTTGATACATTGAGCACTTGACTAGCATTAGGGATCCCGGACATAGGATGAAACCAAATTTGGCACTAAGATGCCTCATTGCTTATGTCCTCGAAACCAAGTACAATCTTCAATATCCTACCCCACCAAATTATCACCCTTCCTTCTACAAAAACAACTCCTTCCATGTCTTTTATAGCACTCGCCTTCATCCCGAGCACGCAGAGGATGTGGGAGAAGAGGAAGAAGATATTCCTACACTAGCTCCTGAACTTGTTCCTATTCGCCAACAATCACCGCTGAATTAGCTAGTGGAGAGGTTTGACCAATGGGAGGCCAGGTTTGACTCCTATGTTATTGTACAAGAGCAGCAGCATGCAGCAGATGTCGATCATTTCAAAGCCTTTGTAGCCCAACAATAGCAGTAGCACAAACAGGATCTGGCCTGATTTGGGAAGCAGTTTGCTTCCATTCACCATTTCTTTCAGCTACCTCCACCTCCTCCACTTGATTAGGGTCCATCGTACATGTAGTTTATTTTTTTAATTTTTTTGTGTTATGTTTGTATTGTTATTCTTTCATGTATATGTTCTACTTTGTGTTTTCCTCCTTTTTGTGATGTCAAAAGTGGGAGTAGTGTTAGTGGTGTATTATTTGCTTGTAGTGTTAGTGTTGTATCATTTGCTTATTTTAATAAAATGTGCTTTGCTTTACTTATAGTGTTTTGCTTTGCTTTGCTTTACTTAAATTTCATTTTCTATCTGCTTGATTTGAAATTATCTAATAAATTTTTACCATCATTAAAAAGGGGGAGATTATTGTAAATCTGGATTCAAGAATCATAATTTTGATGTTAACAAATATTTCTATTTCTCTATATATGTTACTACTACACAGTTGTTAGTGGTTACCCTGCCTACTAACTTTTTAGGTCCACAAGATTAAGTGCAATTTAAGCCAGCTCAAGATTGGGTAGATTAAGACTAAGTCAATTTGTAATTTCAAATTCCAATAATTTTTACCATTTCTTGAGTCAATTGTAATAAAGTGGATTCTGATGCTAAGTAACATTGCACACACACACACTCAGGGGGAGGAATTTAGTGAGTTAGAGTTTTTTTTATTCTTGATCATATCATACAAGATGATCTGAATATCGTCTTGGATGATCAGTTAAAAATAAAAGCCCTAATTAGGGCATCTGGGATAAGTTAACTTGATTAAGTAAATCGTCTTAGATGATCCTCCGGTCATCATGGATGATATTTTTAAGTAAAAAATACTCAACCGCCAAACTTATTTAGGCATATTTTTGAAATTGAATTTATATGTCTAATCGTACAAGACGATCCCACATCATCCTGGATGATTCATACCAATCATGCCTAAATTAGTCAGGTGATTAAGGAGAGTAATTAAGGTTAAATTGATCGATCATATCATTCGGGATGATCACAGGATCATCCAGGATAATAAGTAAGAAAAGTAACTTTCTCCTCAATCTGCTGGATGTCCCGAATTATCTACTGGATGATATATTTTTTTTGTACTAATCATATAAGATGATATCAACATCATCATAGATGATTGTTTTGATTGAAAAATATAGGTTAGAGTTTTGAAAAAGGTTTAATTTTCTTTAGAAAATATTTAATTTCTGAAATTTTTAATTTTATTATCGAATGCTCATTATGAATGATAAATTACCTCAAAAGGTGAATATATTGTTCCTTAATAGGTTCAAATTTCAAAACTTTAGATTTATCCTGATTATCGTAGTTAAACTCAAGGAAAGACAACATATGATCCTGAAGGATCAAAATGATATTTAATCCAATATTTGACTATAATAATCTAGATAGAGATCATTAATTTCATAATCAAAGTTACCGTAATAGTATGATATATCTCCTCGAGGAAAGAGGATATCGTATGTTATTGATCATTTGAAAATGACGATAATGATCATTGACTTTTAAATTTTCCAAAGAAAGTTAATTAAAGTTTTGAAAAGCTTGATTTTGAAATCTGGTCTGGGTTTCTAAATCTCCTACGAGCGCAAGCCCTCATAGTTAATTATATCGTAGGAAATCAGAAATTTTCTATAAAAACACTCGATTAAAATAGCGATATAAATTTTATTTAAAGAATTCAAAGTTCGATCTCAAAGGAGGTAGGGATTGGAAATTTCAATCAGGAATGGATCAAAATTGAACACTTATTTCTAGAGTCAAAGGAGGAATGAT
The DNA here is from genome assembly GCA_019925795.1 of Dendrobium chrysotoxum. Taxonomy (NCBI): domain Eukaryota; kingdom Viridiplantae; phylum Streptophyta; class Magnoliopsida; order Asparagales; family Orchidaceae; genus Dendrobium; species Dendrobium chrysotoxum. Next base: position 24,649,820 of record CM034315.1, on the reverse strand, counting down.
AGGAGGTGTCTTGAGATTCTTAATTATTTCAGAAAACACCTCGACCTATCCTAAGTGTTGGGCTTGAATTTGATGGAATGAGATTTAATGTTTGTGTGATCAATTTTATTAGAAAGTAGGAATTAGATTCCCGGAGGTTGAGGTCTTAAGATTAAAAATTTGTCTCATAACTTTAGTCTAAAATGGGTAATGAGAATTAGTGACCTCGATCCTAGCTAATGTAATGCAATCTTGGACTTACCCCAGCCTAGATTGGAGAGCCAGCTAAATCACCTAAACGCTTCAAAACAATGTGTCCGATCCTTATAAAAGAGTGGTTAGGGATGTTATTTAAGATTAGTTTAAAGAGAATGGGGCCGACATCTAGAGCAGATTCCTAATTAATCCCTTAACTTATGTTGGGTAAAATGCTTAAACTAGAAATACAATTAAGAATTAGACTCAATTTTAATTTGTTGCTAATACAATGCATGTTAGTTGACTCGATTAAATGCTTAAATCAGAATGAAGAAGTTTTAAGATCAGGCTTAAAAAAATAGTTTTATCCTAGAGATGCATAGATCCCCTTGGACAGAATTGCACCCTCATAGGCCAAGTGGTCTGCCAAAACCTGTAGGTGGGGATGTGCCTAACAAGTGAAAAGAAAGTGCAATAAATATGCTTATGAAAAACCCTGGCGATCTCGGGCTTACTTCTTAAAATGTTAGAGTTACTATCTAAGCTTAAATATTTTAATTTTATTTAAGTAGAAATAGTTTAATCGTACCCTCATGAGCCTCCGATTGGGTTCCAGGCTAAATCAAAATTGGCATGCAATAATCACCAAAAATTACTAAAAGCATGCAAGTCCTTAATTACAATCAACATCAAATAATTAAATCAATTAAATTTAAAATTCAAACTAAAAGTCCATGTGGCAAGTGCCACTTAATTATACAACACAGGGTCTACATGAAAAGTAAAGTAGCCGGGTACCACTGACTATAACCCGGATTCTACTCCTAAGACTCAAGTAACTTTGAGGATGGGTCTTCTCGTTCTTCACTTCTTTGTCTTCTTGGAACTCCTTGGATCGTTTGGTCCAGATATCCAAATAAAGGAAACTCCTCCTGAATAGGGGTGTTATCATTCATCTTTGGATACATGAAAATATTCGAACCTGAATCTTCAAATGAAGAGGGACTCTCCCCTATAGGATGTTACCCTTCTCTTTGAATTTCAGATTGGACTTGTATCCCATCTCAAATCACTTGATATTACAACTCAAATATAAATCAAATTACATTTGAATGAAAATTAAAATTTAGACTCAACAACCTACAGGGTTATCCTAATAATCAGTAGTTATATAAACATCCTAAACTGTTATATTTAATCTCAAGAAGTTAATATTTGAAATTAAAGTACTAGGCCATGCTCTTTTAATTTTAAAGGGGTACTTAAGCGTATTTTGAAGCACTTGTAGAAAATATTATTAATTTTAAAGCTTAATTATTTAATTATCCCCTTTAATTAATATCCTCTATGAGCATGGCCACCTGCATAAGATTAAATTAGTACAAATCATCCCTAACTTAGGGGTAGATCTAATGTACAATCAATCACATCACAGAGTATAAAAATTAAATAAACAATCACATCAATTACTTAAATCTAACAACCAACATGTAATGAAAATCATGAAAAAACCTACACACGTAAGTAGCAGAAAAGTAAACACCGACCTATCCTAATACTAGAGTTGGTTGTCTAAGCAAATCTTCTAAAGTGTGTGAGGTAGGCTGTGTGGTTTGGATATGTCCTAAGTAAGGCACTTGATTAAAGTTGCTTGATGTTTTGGTTGGTTGAAAGGCTTAAGGGATTTAAATTTGAGTTTGAGTATTAATGGCTTAAGATTAATTTTAAAGTATATTTTAAGGAATTATTAATTACAACCTTTATTTCACATCGAGGCCGTGAAGTTTGTTTTACCTTTCTTGGGGCTAAGTTAATAGCCTCATAGGCCTCGGTTACCTAGGGGTAATCATATAATTAAGTGTTTTAATTGATTAAGGGTTTAAAAGTTGATAAATTTTATTCAAATTGATTAGTTGCTGGTTTTAATGTTAAGTTAATGTTTTTTGGAATTTTAGAAGATTTGTTGAATTTTGAAATTTTCTGAATTATTTTAATCATTTAATTAAGGGGTCAAAAGTTGATATTTTTATTAAGCTTAAATTCTAGAAATTTGGTATTTTATTAAAATACTAAACCTTAATATGATCAGTTAAACTATAAATACACTGTATTTGGATTTTTCTACATTTTATTATGAAGGTTTGAAGTTTTGACTTGAACTAGAACTAGGTTTGACCAATAGTTGACTTTTTCAAATTTATTTGATTTCTAAAAATTTAATATTTTTGATAAATATTAGACTTTAATGTGAGTTGAATGCCTTTAAGTATGCTCAATTTGGAGTTGATTTAAATTAATTATGAATTTTTGAAGCTTTGATGTATTTATTGAATTATTTAATATGTTTAATTAGAAGGCTTTTGATGATTTGAATCCAAATGACCTCTAACTTCTTGAAATTACCTCCAAAGATCAGGAATGATCTATCGAGTGATTATCAAGTGTTTGAGAGATTTTTAGAATTTTTAATTATTTCTAATTAATTAAATTAATTAAATATTAAATTTCAATTAAACTTAAATTAAAATTTATTTTAAAGTCCAGTCAAGGGGCTTTTATTTTTCATTAATTGAGATTTTAAATCTAGTTAATTAGAGTTATTATTTGTAATTTTTAGATTTAAAAATAATTTATTATATTTCTAGAAGTTTTAAATGAGTAATTAAGGTATGATTTTGATTAAGTTAATTAAGGGGCTTAATGACTTCAAAATTCAATGATAAAATTTATATGGGCTGAGCATGTCACTAAGTTTAAGTGGTTTGAGTTTCAAGTCAATAAGAGGTCAATCCTAATTATTGAAAATATTCTAAGTCCTCTAAAGAAGATCCTTAATTATTATCCTTAATGACACTAGATTATGTGGGATTGGATCAATGTCTTGGCTAACCCTTGCACAAACACATATAGGAACACACATGATCATCACAATCAAACCCTAAATCTAGGAGAGCCCTAAAACTAGGTGGTGTGTGTATCCTACACATATAAATTAATTTAAAGCTTAATTAAATGAAAGATTAATCAATGAATAATTAACAAAATAATTATTCATTGGTTAATCATCACTCCCCACTAATTTTATTCAAACACACTTAATCTATGTTTAGAATTTTAAGGGATCTCTCAAAACTTAAGGATTTAAATATATATAGTTTCAAAATAGACTTTAAAATATGTACCCATATATATAACCCTATATATATAAGTTTTAAAATAAAATAATTTCAAAGTATTATTAAAATAAATTTTAAGGGGTTGAGAGATCCTTTGATTCTTAAAGTAATTTAAAAATAATTTTTATTTTTTTGAAAATATTTAATATAATATTTAATAATATATTAATTAAATATTAAAAAATTCAAATCATTTAAAATAATTAAAGCTTTAGATCTTAAAGTTAATTAAAATACTTAAAATTTTGGAAATTTTGAGATATTATTTATATTTTTATGAATTAATTTAAATTTATTATGAATTTTAATCAAATTTTAATTAAATTCTTAATTAATTAAAAGACATTTTTAAATACATAAATATAAATATATATATATATATATATATACATATATTTAAATTAAATTAAATTTAGATTTAAAATGTTTTAAAATAATTGCTTGAATTTTTTAATTATTTTTTTAATATTTCTAATTTAAAACAGTATTTAAAATTAATTTTAAAAAAATCTATTAATTCGGCTGTGAAGGCCAGGCGGTAGACCCGAGTTAGTGCGTTCAAAAGTGGAGGTGGCTGGGCCACATGGTAATCGCTGGTTCACGGGTCAAAAGGCAGCGGCGGCTACAATGATTACCGCATAATTAAACAGCGGAGTGCCCCACGTGCTTTTAACTTAAATGACTCAGTAATCTCAGCAGCCGTTTGATCCTCTGCTATTTGAATGGGTGGCCCTGATCAAGCCAGATGGTGATCAATATAGTGGAGCGAACCACGTGGTTTACAGAACCAGTAGAATGGCATGATCTGGACCGTTGATCGCACGATCAATGGTCCAGATCAGGTACAGTTCATGTAGTGTAAATTGAAGCCCTAATGACAAAAAAAGAGACTCATTCTCCCAAAATACTCAAACATTTTCTATGAAATTTTTAACATATATTACATGCATGAACAAAATTTTTGTAGAAGTGATTATACAGTTAAATAATCACTTAATGAAATGTTAATTAAACCTAGGTTTAGGGATTTAAGAAGATCTAACTGATAGATTTATGGGATTTTGGATTCTCTGAGCTTGTAGATTGTCCATGCACAATCCCTCTTCAGAAGTCGCGGTCCAAAATGCCACGGATTGAGTGGTAGAGGTCTTGGATGGATTCAAGATTAGTTCGTCGGGAAGCCTGCCATTAGCGAGCTTTGACCGGTTGGGTTGAGCTGGGAATGAGTTGGTAAAATCCTGGAGAGCTCAAACGAATTGATAGCTCTGCTTGAGAGGCCTGAATCTAGAGAGAGTTAGCGTGTGAATGACCTTGACTTGAGGATTTTTAGCCTATTGAATCATCCCCTGCTTGAATGGAGGGTCTAGATTGATTTCTCTGGGCTCTAGGATGTTGCCACGTTGCCTAGAATGTGGTTAGAGGCAAGAGAATAAAAGGACAAGAGGATAAGCCACATGGAAAGTGGGTTTTATCCTCATGTGTGTATGTGGGGATGATTCAAACTGTTTGATCCTAATATAAGGGCTGGAAGGGACTCTAGGAAGATTCTAGACCTTGATTAGGCTGCTAGAAATAATTTGGATTAGAGGAAAGTAGCTCTAGGATTAATTTGACCCTCTTTGAGCCATAAAAGACTTATGTTGACTGTTTGACTAGTCAAACAGTCAAATAACTGCTGAGGTGGCAGTTAAGGAAGCTTGAGAAGTTATTGAGCTTGGTTGGAGAAAGTTTAATGATTAAGGATTGGAGTTGATTGAAACTGCGAAGGTTTGACCAAACACACTGAGTTGACTAGATCTAAATGTCAATGATTTGATTCATGACTAGTCTAGATAGGTTTAAAATATTATTTAAAATAGATTTGAGGGCTTTGAGGGAGGTTTACACTCACCCAAGGAAGAAATGGGTAGAGGGACCAACGGAAGAAAGATAGTCAAAACTACCGATAAAATAAAATTCGTAGCGCTATTAAAGATGGAGAGAGAGATTTTCCCCAGCGGAGTCGCCATTTTTTTATTTTGATTGAAAAATATAGGTTGGAGTTTTGAAAAAGGTTTAATTTTCTTTGAGAAATATTTAATTTCTCGAATTTTTAATTTTAAAATTGAACGCTCATTATGAATAATAAATCACCTCGAAAGGTGAATATATTGTTCCTTAATAGGTTCAAATTTTAAAACTTTAGATTTATCCTGATTATCATAGTCAAACTCAAGGAGAGACAATAAATGATCCCGAAGATCAAAATGACGTTTAAATCAAAATTCAACTATAATAATCTAGATGGAGATCATTAATTTAATAATCAAAGTCACGATAATAGTATGATATATCTTCTCAAGGAAAGAGGATATCATCTGTTATTGATCATTTAAAAATGACGATAATGATCGTTGACTTTTGAATTTCCCAAGGAAAGTTTATTAAAGTTTTGAAAAGCTTGATTTTAAAATCTGATCTAGGTTTCTAAATCTCCTACGAGCGCAAGCCCTCGTAGTTAATTACATCATAGGAAATCAAAAATTTTCTACAAAAACTCTCAGTTAAAATAGCGATATGAATTTTATTTAAAGAATTCAAAGTTCGATCTCAAAGGAGGTAGGGACTGAAATTTTCAATCGGGAATGGATCAAAATTGTACACTTATTTCTGGAGTCAAAGTAGGAATGGTAGGTGGTGTCTTGAAATTTTGAATTACTTTAGAAAATACCCCTACCTATCCTAAGTGTTAGGCTTGAATTTGATGGAAAGAGATTTAATGTTTGATTGATCAATTTTATTAGAAAGTGAGAATTAGATTCCCAGAGGTTGAGGTCATAAGATTAAAAATTTGCCTCAGAACTTTAGTCTAAATGGGTACTGAGAATTAGTGACCCGGATCCTAGCTAATACAATGTAATCCTGGACTTACCCCGGCCTGGATTGGGGAGAAAGCTAAACCATCTAAACGCTTCAAAATCATGTATCCGGTCTTTTTGAAAGAGTGGTTAGGGATGTTATTTAAGATAAGTTTAAAGAGAATGGGGCCGACATCTAGAGCAGATTCCTAATTGACCCCTTAACTTATGTTGGGTGAAATGCTTAAGATAGAAATGTAATTAAGAATTAGACTCAATTTTAATTTGTTGCTAATGCAATACATGCTAGTTGACTCGATTAAATGCTTAAATAAGGATGAAGAAGTTTTAAAATCATGCTTAAAAAATAGTTTTATCCTAGAGATGCACATTTCCCCTTGGACAGAACTGCACCCTCATAGGCCAGGTGGTCTGCCAAAACCCGCAGGCGGAGAGGTGCCTAATAAGTAGAAAGAAAGTCCAATAAATATGCTTATAAAAAACCCCCGGTGGTCCTGGGCTTACTTCTTAAAATGTTAGAGTTACTATATGAGCTTAAATATTTTAATTTTATTTAAGTAGAAATAGTTTAATCGTACCCTCACGAGCCTCCGATCGGGTTCCAAGCTAAATTAAAATCGGCATGCAATAATAGCCAAAAAAATAACTAAAAGCATGCAAGTCCTTAATCGCAATCAACATCATATAATTAAATTAATTAAATAATTAAATCAATTAAATTTAAAATTTAAACTGAAAGTCCATGTGGCAAGTGCCACTTAATTGTACAACCTAGGGTCTACAGGAAAAGTAAGGTGGCTGGGTACCACTGACTACAATCCGGATTCTATTTTTAAGACTTAAGTGACTTTAAGGATGGGTCTTCTTGTTCTTCACTTCTTTGTCTTCTTGGAACCCCTTGGATCTTCGGGTCTGGATATCCAAATGAAAGTAAACTCCCCCTGAATAGGGGTTTTATCTTTCCTCTTTGGATACTTAAAAATATTCGAACCTGAATCTTTAAATGAAGTGGGACTCTCTCCTAAGGGAGGTCACCCTTCTCTTTGAATTTCAGATTGGACTTATATCCCATCTTAAATCACTTAATATTTCAACTCAAATTTAAATCAAATTACATTTGAATGAAAATTAAAATATAGACTCAATAACCTGTAGGGTTATCCTAATAATCAGTAGTTATATAAACATCCCAAACTGTTATAATTAATCTCAAGTAGTTAATATTTAAAATTTAAGTACTCAAATCACAGTCACGCTTGGCCGTGCTCTTTTAATTTTAAAGGGGGACTTAAGTGTATTCTGAAGCACCAGTAGAAAATAGTATTAATTTTAAAGCTTAATTATTTAATTGCCCCCTTTAATTAATACCCTGTTTGAGCATGTCCACATGTATAAGATTAAATTAGTACAAATTATTCCTAACCTATGGGTAGATCTAGCGTACAATCAATTACATCATAGAGAGCAAAAATTAAATAAACAATCACATCAATTACTTAAATCTAACAACCAGCATGGAATGAAAATCACAGAAAAACCCAGCACACACAACTAGCGTAAAACTAAACACCGGCCTAGCCTAATACTAGAGTTGGTTGTCCTAACAAATCATCTAAAGTGTGTGAGGTAGGCTGTGTGGTTTGGATATGTTCTAAGTAGGGCACTTGATTGGAGTTGCTTGATGTTTTGGTTGGTTGAAAGGCTTAAGGGATTTAAATTTAAGTTTAAGTATTAATGGCTTAAGATTGATTTTAAAGTAATTTTTAAGGAATTATTAATTACCATCTGTGTGTCACATCGAGGCCGTGAAGTTTATTTTACCTTCCTGTGGGCTAAGTTAATAGCCTCGTAGGCCTAAGTTACCTAGTTGTTATCGTATAATTAAGTATTTTAATTGATTAAGGGTTTGAGAGTTGATAAATTTTATTTAAATTGATTAGTTGCTGGTTTTAATGTCAAGTTAATGTTTTCTAGAAATTTAGAGGATTTGTTGAATTTTGAAATTTTCTGGATTATTTTAATCATTTAATTAAATGGTAAAAGTTGATATTTTTATTAAGCTTAAATTCTAGAAAGTTGATATTTTATTAAAATACTAGAGCTTAATATGATCAGTTAGAATGTAAGTATGCTGAATTTGGATTTTTCTACATTTTATTATAAATGTTTGAATTTTTGACTTAAATTTGAATTAGGTTTAATCAAAAATTGACTTTTTCAAATTTGTTTGATTTCTGGAAATTTAATATCTTTGATAAATATTATACCTTAATGTGAGTTGAATGACTTTGAATTTGCTCAATTTGGAGTTGATTTGAATTAATTATGAATTTTTTAAGTTTTGATGTATTTATTGAATTATTTAATTTATTTAATTAGAAGGCTTTTGATGATTTAAATCCAAATGACCTCCAAACTTCTTGAAATTAACTCCAAAGATCAGGAATGATCTAAGGAGTGATTATCAAGTATTTGAGAGATTTTTGGAATTTTTAATTATTTCTAATTAATTAAATTAATTAAATATTAAATTTTAATTAAACTTAAATTAAAATTGATTTTAAAGTCAAGTCAAGAGGCTTTTATTTTTCATTGATTGAGATTTTAAATCTGGTCAGTTAGAGATATTATTTATAATATTTAGATTTAAAAATGATTTATTACATTTTCTGGAAGTTTTAAATAAGTAATTATGGTATGATTTTTATTAAGTTAATTAAGGGGCTTAATGACTTTAAAATTCAATGATAAAATTTCTATGGGCTGAACATGTCACTAAGTTTAAGTGGTTTGAGTTTCAAGTCACTAGGAGGTCAATCTTAATTATTGAAAATATTCTAAGTCCTCTAAACAAGATCCTTACTTATTATTCTTAATGACAATAGATTATGTGGCATTGGATCAATGTCTTGAGTAACCCTTGCACAAATACATACAGGAACACACATGATCTTCACAATCAAACCCTAAATCTAGGAGAGCCCTAAAACTAGGTGGTGTGTGTATCCTACACATTCAAATCAATTTAAAGCTTAATTAAATGAAAGATTAATCAATGAATAATTAATAAAATAATTATTCATTGGTTAATCATCACTCCCCACTAATCCTATTCAAACACACTTAATCTATGTTTAGAATTTCAAGGGATCTCTCAAAACTTAAGGATTTAAATATATATAGTTTCAAAATAGATTTTAAAATATGTACCCATATATATAACCCTATATATATAAGTTTTAAAATAAAATAATTTTAAAATATTATTAAAATAATTTTTAAGGGGTTGAGAGATCCTTTGATTTTTAAATTAATTTAAAAATAATATTTATTTTTTTTGAAAATATTTAATATAATATTTAATAATATATTAATTAAATATTAAAAAATATTAAAATAATTCAAATCATTTAAAATAATTAAAGCTTTAGATCTTAAAGTTAATTAAATTATTTAAAATTCTAAAAATTTTGAGATATTATTTATATTTTTATGAATTAATTTGAATTTTATTATGAATTTTTAAATTTTAAATCAATTAAATGAATTTAAATAATTTTAAATTAGATTTAATTGAATTTTGGACACTTTCTGAAATTTGAAAAAGGATTTAAAATAATTTTAATTCAATTTTCAAAATTATTTGAATTTAATTTTAATTAAATACTAATTAAAATCTTAATTAATAAATATCTTAATGTTGGTAAATTACTTAATTATTAAAATTATGTTAAATATCAAGTTTGAATTTAATTTTTAATTTCAAAATATTTTAAAATATGTTTTATTATTTGATTAAAATATTTTAACATAATACTTTTTTATTCCATTTTTAAAAAATTTTATATTTAATTTTAATCAAATGTTAATTAAATTCTTAATTGATTAAAAGAAATATTTAAAATACCTATATATATATATATATATACACACATACATACATATTTAAATTTAATTTAATTTAGATTTAAAATGTTTTAAAATAATTGCTTGAATTTTTTTTATTATTTTTTTAATATTTTTGATTTAAAATAGTATTTAAAATTAATTTAAAAAAATATTAATTTGGCTGTGAAGGCCACTGGTTGGTGCGTTCAAAAGCGGAGGCGGCTGGGCCATATGGCAATCACTGGTTCGTGGGTCAAAAGGTAGCGTCAACTGCAAAGATTATTGCATAATTAATTAGCGATGGGCCCCACACGGTTTTAACTTAAATGACTCAGCAATCTCCACAGCCGTTCGATCCTTCGCTATTTAAATGGGCAGCCCTGATTAAGCCAGATGGTGATCAGTACAGCGGAGCGAACCATGTGGTTTATAGAACCAGTAGAATGGCGTGATCTGGACCATTGATCACGCGATCAACGATCCAGATCGCGCACAGTTCATGCAGTATAAACTGAAGCCCTAACAATGAAAAAAATGACTCATTTTCCCAAAATACTCAATCATTTTCTATGAAATTTTAAGCATAGATTGCATGCATGAATAGAATTTTTGTGGAAGTGATTATATAGTTAAATAATCACTTAATGAAATGTTAATTAAACCTAGGTGTTTTAACCTAGGTTTAGGGATTTAAGAAGATCTAACTGATAGATTTGTGGGATTTTAAATTCTCTGAGCTTGTAGATTATCCACGCACAATCCCTCTTTAGAAGTCACGGTCCAAAATGCCACGGATTGAGTGGTAGAGGTCTTGGACGAATTCAAGCTTAGTTCACCGGGAAACCTGCAGCCGACGAGCTTTGACCGGCTGGGTTGAGCTGGAAATGAGTTGGTAAAAACCTGGAGAGCTCAAATGAATTGATAGCTCAACTCGAGAGGCTTGAATCTAGAGAGAGAGAGTTAGCATGTGAATGACCTTGACTTGAGGGTTTTTAGCCTATTGAATCATCCCCTGCTTGAATGGAGGGTCTAGATTGATTTATCTGGGCTCTGGGATGTTGCCACATGGCCTGAAAGGTGGTTAGAAGCAAGATAATAAAAGGACAAGAGGATAAGCCACATGGAAAGTGGGTTTTGTCCTCATGTGTGCATGTGGGGATGATCCAAATCATTTGATCCTAATCTAAGGGCTGGAAGGGACTCTAGGAAGATTCTAGACCTTGATTAGGCTGCTAGAAATACTTTAGATTAGAGGAAAATAGCTCTAGGATTAATTTGACCCTCTTTGATCCATAAAATGACTTATGTTGACTGTTTGACTAGTCAAACAGTCAAATAATTGCTGAGGTGGCAGTCAAGGAAGCTTGAGAAGCTATTGAGCTTGGTTGGAGAAAGTTTAATGGTCAAGGATTGGAGTTGAGTAAAAATGTGAAGGTTTAACCAAACACATTGAGTTGACTAGATCTAAATGTCCATGATTTGATTCATGACTAGTCTAGATAGGTTTAAAATATTATTTAAAATAGATTTGAGGGCTTTTAGAGATTTTGCTTGAATGGGGTTTGATTGTATGTGATGGATGGACCTTTTGTTGACTGGATTTGACTAGACATGGGTCTAGTTGACTAAGCCAACTAATGACTGGATCAAGGTATCCAATCCAACCCAAATCATCAAGGGTACATTTGAATGAAGTTTGAATGAGGTTTGAATGCATTTAAAGCTTGATTTAAAATGGTGAAGCTTAAGGGTTTGAATTGGTCAACCTGGGTTGACTTGGTCGACCAAGTTGATCTAGGGCCAGAGTTTGGGTTCAATGAATTTGATTTGATATTTGGAACTTACTCGAAGTGATCCCAAGCAATTTGGAGACCATTTGGTTTGAAATAGGTATTTAAACCCCAAATGGGTACTTTGGTCATTTTGACCCCGGATAAAATAGGGGTCAAAGTGAGTCAGAAAAAATATAGTTTAATGTTCAAGAGGTCAGGATTAAGGGTCTGGATGTGGTTGGAAGCTTTGGAGAAAGCTCCAAGGTCAGGATCCACTGGGTGGCAGGTCCAGTGGCATAGGCCGTAAATATCTGAAGGTTTTATAGCCTTTGGATTTAAATCAAATTTCTGGGGTTAGAGACCTTAGAATGGGCTCAAATTTGGAGGGTTGCCTCTAGAGACATATCACATTAGTATGCAACTAACAGAGCCTGATTTAAAGGTCATTTGATTGGATTTTGAAAGATTTGAAAATTCACTAGAAAAGGCTTTTAGAAATTAGACCTTTGGCCATGGGGTTTGATTTAAAAGTTTGGATTTGAACTGGATTTTTTTATTTAAATGCTTGAGCTTGAGTTATCCAAATGAGTCATAATCATTTAAATGATTATGAGTGATTGGATAGGATGTAAATTTGATAGAAGGCTAGATCAATATTGGAATTAGAATTGAGATCTAGACAGATCTGGACTCTGGACAAGTTTAAAGTCTGGGTTGATTGAAGATCTAGATTGATCTAGAGGAATCCTAGGGTTTAGAGTAGATCCTAGAGACTCAAATCTAGAAAGATCCTAGAGTCTAGTAGTCCTAGGGTCTTGGGTATAGAATAACCCTAAGATCTAAAAATCTTGGGATCTAGAGGAATCTTAAGATCTAGAAATCCTAAGGTCTAGGATCTAGAGGAATCTTAGGATCTAGAAATCCTAAGGTCTAGGATCTAGAGGAATCTTAGGATCTAGAAATCCTAAGGTCTAGGATAGGTTTGGAGATTGGATTGATCCTAAGATTTGACTGGATCCTAGGGCCTAGATTGATCTGGAGTCTGGATTGAGTCCTAATGACCTCATACAAAAATGAGGTCAACAAATGGACCCCCAATATGTGTAATAGAGTGAAGTTCTATTGCACATATTGGTGTTGACCGAATAGAAAGGTAAAGTCTAGAATTTTGATCCTAAGGGAGAGAAAAGTCTATCCCTAGGGAATCAAAGGTTTAAATTGGTATTAGGGTTATGCCACGAAGAGCATTCTCTACTCCTAGTGGATTTAGTCCTAAGGGAAGGGAGTACCTACACCCTAAGGAAGAAAAACTAAATGATCACATAGGAAGGAAGAGCTCCTAACTATAGAGGATCGAAGTTGAATTTTGATGCTAAGGTAGTGCCACGAGGAGCGTACTCTACCACTAGTAGATCTAATCCTAAGGGAAGGGAAGTCCTAACCTTAGGAAGAAGAAGTCTGGATGATCATATAAAAAGAAAGAATTCCTAACTATAGAGGATTGCTGTTGAGTTTTGACTCCAAAGGAAGGGGAAACCTAACCCTAGATGATTGCGGGTTTCTCTGCCTTACTGTGGGAGCAAAAGGAGAGTCACTATAGTTTTAGTGTAATACCTGGAAGGGAGGCTCCGTGAATGGATGTAGGTCAAGTTGATCGAACCACTATAAATCTGATATGTGGTTAAAATTATTTGATTTTGGTTATGTGTTTTCGCGTATGTTGTTTGTGTTTAAAACATTTAAAAAGACAAAAATATTTTCTTTTTGTGTAAGAATTTTAAAAATACCAATTCACCCCCCTCTTGGTTAGCCTTAGGACTAGTTCATAAGGGCTTAACAACCCTAACAAACTTTTAGGGGGACTTCTACTAGGTTTTTTATAGTTAACTCTACTTTAGTTTGATCCTTATTCTTAGTTTTATTTTGCTAGCTCTTTCCCACTCCTCAATTGAATTGCTTTGCATTGTTCTTTATCCTTTACTTAGGATTTATTTTAGTATTATTTAGTAAAGTTTCTTACGAAAAATAATAAAAAAAAGAAAAAATAATAATAAAAAAAATTAGTAAAGTTTATTAGTCTATTGGTTAAAGATCTAATTAAATATCCTAATTGAGTTTCAGTATTTCTTGATAGTAGCTTGACTTTTGCAATTGTGTACCCATTTTCAAAACTAGTTCTTTTAAAGAAGGCTTCTTATCATTAAGTTGGGTATTTAAATTAAATCTAAAGGGATAATTAGGCATTGACTTAGCAAAATTTTGAGGAGGGTGGTTCCAGTTACCTACTTAATTTGGCTAGTTATGTTTCCCTAATAACGATGCCAAAAACATGATGGGATAGGATATTACATACTATTCATATGTTAAAGGAAAGTTCAATTTTTCTACTAACACAAGTGCGCATATCATATCAAGTAATAAAATGATGAACAAAGTGTCAATTCCATGAGGAAATAACTTGAAATATCCTACGTTCACTTTACTAATGCTTACTAGACTCTTAAGTTGATTTAGTGAGTGATTTAAAAGGGTGTCAGGTTAAAAGAAAAACTTTAAATTGCAGAAATAAAGTTTTCTAATTTTATAAAGTTTGAACCTACAATTCTTTAAAAGAACATGATTTCTTAAAGAGGTTTATTTCCTATTATTCCTGTGTATTAGAGTAATTATGCTCCCTATCTCTGTCGAGCTTTTCGGAGCATAAGCTAGGATCCTCACTATGGTTAAATTGTCTCCTTAAGGCCCTATAATCCTAACCACCATATTCCTCTGTTAATGCTCTAGATCATACTAGATTTAAATTCCATGGTTACTCTTTTATTCCTTTGTCGTTGCTCTAGATCATACTAAGTTTTTTAATTTATGTATGGCCTATACATAAATCAATTGAATTCTAAAGAAGTTAAAAATAGCATGAATGTAATAAACATTAAACCCTAATCTATGCAATACATGCCTTTTAATTCATCATAGATTCAAATAAGTTGTTTAGCTACTCATGTAGGTGTTGTTATACATAATAAACATATTAAACACAATAAATATTTTATTATATTGACTCACAAGTATACATTACAAACACAAGATAACAATTAAAATAAGAGAAAATAAAGTGAAGAAGCAACCCAGAAGTTGAACTACAATCCTTTGCTCACTCCCTTGCTTTACTCCACTCCAATAAAAACTCCAAATATAAAAAAATAAGCTACACTCCCCCCTATATAGCCCTCACACTCATGTACACTTACACAAAATAACTCCACAAGTTGCCAACCTCCCTACACAATAATTAAGGTGATTATTTATAGTTTTTCATTTTTTCTAAAAGATCACTACGATATTGGCTTGGTGATGCTTTGACAATGCTAAAGTAACACATTAGTTCACTATTAGTTAATTCAGTTCACTAGTCCAACTAACTACCACTGCTATTGAAAGTTCGAAAGGGATGTTAAGCCCTAGTGAACTAGTCCCGAGGCTAACCAAGAGCGGGGGTGAATTGGTTATTTAAAAATTTCACGATAACTACAAAAATCTTTTCGATACTTAGCAGCGGAAACAAGTAAACAATAATGAAAAGATCAACCAACGATATTCACCCAAGCAGTTTATATTGAAAAGTAAAGTGCAAAACTGAATCAGAAAAGCAAACCAGATTTTATAGTGGTTCGGTCAACTTGACCTACGTCCACTCCCCGGAGCCTCCCCTCCGGGTATTGCACTAAACGAAAGTGACTCTCCTTTTGCTCCCACAGCAAGGCGGAGAAGCCTGTACAAAACACCTCCTTTTCACCACACGGTGAGGCAGAGAACCTGACCTCCTTTCGCTTCCTCCTGAAGAAGGCAGAGAACCTTCGAACTCCTTTTGCTTCCACCTGAAGCGGGCAGAGAACCCCGGATCTTCTTGCAAACGATCCTCCCACGAAGAACACCGACTAGACGACAGACGACGAGCGGAGAAGACGACTCTGATCCGTGGTTGGAGCAACCTTAGTGAATTCCTCACTAACTCCCCCTCACAAGATCTCTTCTCTCTCTCCCAACTCTCTCTTCTCTCCAGGGTTTCTCAGGGAAGGAAGGTAGCAAAAGATCATTTTTCCAAAATCTTGAAAAGTTCTTTTAAAGGAGGGCTTAAAATTTGCCCTAAATCTCAACTTGTCGGCCAAGATCGTCCAGGACGATCGGTAGATCGTCCTGTACGATCAGTTCAAATTCAGCTGTTTCAGCCTGGACGATCTGGCTCTTCTGGACGATCAGTAGAAAAAGTTGTTCATATCGTCCCGTACGATCCTGCGATCGTCCGGGATGATTAGTTCAAATTGAAGGAAATCGTCCAGAAGACAGTTCGGGTCGTCCAGAGAAATCTTTGCTGGACGACCAAAAAATGACTTGATCGTCCCGGACGATAGGGTAATCGTCCGGTACGATTAGTTCAAAAAGGCCCCAAATCGTCCTGTACATAGTTCTGGACGTACAGCTGAAATGCACAAGACGATCATGATCGTCCGGGACGATCCTGCGATCGTCCAGGACGATGTGATCGTATCAATTAAACATTAATTGCTTTCCTTAATTACCAGACTAATTTAGGCATGATTGTAGTGAATCGTCCAGGACGATACACGTATCGTCCGGGACGATCAGACAAAATTACTTAAAATAAAACTTGCCTAACTTAATCTGGCGGCTGGGAATTTTTGATTTGAGAATATCGTCCCGTACGATCCAAAGATCGTCCAGGACGATCTGCTTAATCAGACCTTCTTAACTTAGTCGCCCTAATTAGGGTTTCTGTTTTAACTGGATCGTCCAGGACGATGAAACTATCGTCCAGGACGATCTGAACAAAAATTGAACAGAAACTCTAATTCACTTAATCTCTCTCCCTGAGTGTGTGTGTGCAAGGTTACTTAGCTAGGGAATCAGTTACATTACAATTGACTCAATAAAAAGAAAAATCATACATTTGACACACTTGGACCCGATCTTGAGTTGGCTTGAGTGGCTCGCGGTCTTTTGTGCCTGAAACAGATTAGCCAAGCAAAACACACTGGAAACATGTTTGTCATCATCAAAACCAGATTTGCAACAATCTCCCCCTTTTTGATGATGGCAAACATTTGTAAAGTAGTCTGACAGTAAAAGTAAACTAGGAGATCAAACAAACAAACATTTTTTTTTTAAAATTTCATTTAACAGCTAAAACAATACAGGAAACAAGACTCAGAAAATAGAAACAAAGACACGACACGACTACAACTCTGACTCCCCCTTTTGACATCACAAAAAGGAGGAGCGAAAAACACAACCATAAAATCAAAATAACAAAAAGACGAATAAAGCTTACTTCAAAAACACATAGAAGTATTTTTTTTTTATTTATTTAAAAATTTTTTTGATTAAGCTGCTCTTAGAAAATCAGAATTTTTCCTTGACTTTAGATTCGAAAACCAATGACAGGATGATTGACAGCGCTGAAATCCAGAAAAGGTTGGAAATAATCAACGTTCGTAGCGCCGACCCCGGGCACCTTATCGATGCAAACCTCTTTCAAAACACAAATCTGATTCAGAATAAAAGACATTAGATTTGAAAAGAAATCCTTTCAAACCTCGTTCTAGAAAAATATCTGATATAATAGTGTTACAAAGTAAAAAATTAGAAATCAGGATT
The DNA here is from genome assembly GCA_019925795.1 of Dendrobium chrysotoxum. Lineage (NCBI taxonomy): Eukaryota > Viridiplantae > Streptophyta > Magnoliopsida > Asparagales > Orchidaceae > Dendrobium > Dendrobium chrysotoxum. Next base: position 24,632,276 of record CM034315.1, on the reverse strand, counting down.
TTCAAGACTCAAGCTTTTGAAAATATTAAGTGGCGCACAGATTTTTCTAAGACATTTAATAATCTGAAAGGAAAGAAAGCTTGTGTTGGGCTCATTTTGTGCCTCTTTTACAAATTGGTTGGTGCTTTGCGCATCTTTTGATTTTTGATACACTTTGTGTATCCAATTTGGCAATTTCGCATCTTTTCAGTTTTGGGCTCATTTTATGTCTCTTTTTCAAATTATCTGGCGCACTGCGCATCTTTTATAAGCTTTCTCCTTTTCATAATCATTAAAGAGTCTCAGCTGTGAGATTATCTTCCAGACATAGGAGATGACTCTCCGCAGTAAGGAAGAACGATTCACAAAACAAAATCTATACAACATATGATAAATGCAATCACTTGGTTTAGAAAATCAAACTAATGACTCAAGACTTTGAAAAACACTATTGATATGAGGCAGATTACTGTAGGAAGATAAAATAATCTCTATTTCAAAAACTAACATTTTAATTTTGAAAAGGATTTTTATTCAAAAGAAACTACACACCAGTAAAGGAGTTAGAGGAAGAGAAACAATTATCAAAGTTTCTTCCCTTTAACAGATTCAGCGAAGTCAATCACTGCTTATCAGCTTCCAAACCAAAACAAGGTAAAAACTCCCAGTCAAAAATTTAGATCACCAGAAGTAGTGAGCGGTGATCAGATCTTGAAAAGCAGAAAACAGTAAGCGCAAGATATGAACCCGTAAATAAATAAAAATAGGTAGAAAATCATAGCAAAGTAAATACTCAAATCAAACTAACAAAAAGGGTAACACAGAAATCAGCAGAAGAAATAAAATCAACTGAAAGCAAATAATCAAACCAAAACTAACTAACAGAAATCAGAAATCAGAATATGAAAACTAACTAACAGAAATCAGAAAACAGAATACAAAAAAAAACTAACTAACAGAAATCAGAATACCAATCATAACAATCATAAATCAGCAGTCATCAAAATCAGGCATTTATATCAATCACTCCTAATCTGGTTCTCAAAATGCTGAATGAGTCAAAGGCCAGTGGTTTAGTGAATATGTCAGCCAGCTGATTTTCAGTTGCTACGTGGTGTAGCTCAATGTCCCCTTTTGTAACATGGTCCCTAATGAAGTGATGCCTAATGTCAATGTGTTTGGTCCTAGAATGTTGGATTGGATTCTTAGAGATACAGATGGCACTAGTATTATCACACAGAACAGACATTGTGCCAACAGGTACTCCTAAATCCAAGACTTGCTGCTTCAACCAAAGAACTTGGGCCACACAACTCCCTAAGGCAATGTACTCAGCTTCAGCAGTGGAAAGTGCAACTGAGTTCTGTTTTCTACTGGACCAGGAGACTAACGACTGTCCTATAAATTGACAAGTCCCAGAAGTACTCTTCCTATCCACCCTACACCCCGCAAAGTCAGAATCAAAATATCCAATGATCTCAAAAGAGGTGCTGTGCCTAGGGTACCAAATTCCTAGGTTTGGGGTCCCTAAAAGATATCTAAGAATTCTCTTAACAGCAGTCAGGTGGGACTCTTTAGGATCAGCCTGAAACCTAGCACAAAGACAGACACTAAACATGATATCAGGTCGGCTAGCAGTCAGGTAAAGCAGTGAACCTATTATCCCTCTATACTTCTTCTGATCAACAGATTTTCCATTTGAATCCTTATCTAACTGAACTGAGGAGGGCATGGGAGTATTTATTGGCTTGGCTTTGTCCATTTCATATTTCTTCAAAATGTCCTTAGTGTATTTTGATTGATTGAGAAATGTTCCATCATCCGTTTGCCTTATGCTAAACCCCAAAAAGTAGGACAATTCTCCCATCATACTCATCTTAAACTCTTTACTCATTGTTTTAGAAAACTCTTCACATAAGTATTTATCAGAAGATCCAAAAATTATATCATCAACATAGATCTGGACAATGAGTAAGTCATCTCCTAATCTCCTCAGAAAAAGGGTGGTGTCTACGCTCCCCTTAACAAACTCTCTTTCTAACAGGAATGTGCTAAGCCTCTCATACCAAGCTCTGGGTGCCTGTTTCAATCTATATAAGGCCTTTTTTAATTTATAGACATGATTTGGATATTGGGAACTCTCAAAACCTGGGGGTTGTTCTACGAAAACATCTTCTTTAATTACCCCATTTAAAAAGGCACTCTTGACATCCATTTGAAACAGCTTAAATCCCTTATAACAGGCAAAGGCTAGTAGCACTCTAATGGCTTCCAATCTAGCTACAGGGGCAAAAGTTTCCTCAAAATCTATCCCTTCTATCTGATTATTCCCCTTAGCCACCAATCTTGCCTTATTTCTCACCACCACACCAGAATCATTCATCTTATTCTTAAAGACCCACTTGGTTCCCACAATACTTTGATTTTTAGGTCTTTCTACTAACTCCCAAACATCATTCCTTACAAATTGATTCAATTCTTCCTGTATAGCTAAAATCCAAAATTCATCCGACAGGGCTTGATTGATGTTGGTGGGTTCAGTCATTGAGATAAAGGCAGAATGGTTTACTTCCTTCCTAAGTCCATGCCTCGTCCTAACACCTTCAGAAGGGTCTCCTAAGATCAGTTCTTTAGGATGACTCGAAGAATATCTCCAATCTCTAGGCAATGGGGTTTGAGGTTCTACCCTTTCCTCCAAATTTGTATTTCCAACTCCTTGGGTAACCTCAACAATCTCTTCATCTTCTACTTCAGATCTAGACTCCTTAGGATCAGATTCATCAAACACTACATGGGTTGTTTCTTCCACCACCAAAGTCCTCCTATTGAACACCCTAAAGGATTTCCCCACACTTGAATATCCTATGAACACTCCTTCATCAGATTTGGGGTCAAATTTTCCTAAGGGTGACTTCCCGTTGTTCAGAATGAAAACCTTACAGCCAAAGACATGGAGGTGGGACAGATTTGGTGTTCTACCCTTAATGATCTCATAAGGTGTCTTGTTCAATTTGACTCTCACATTCACCCTATTCAGCACATAACAGGCAGTGTTCACCACTTCAGCCCAAAAGTATTTTGGAAGTGAATACTCGGCAAGCATGGCTCTAGCGGCTTCCACTAAGGTCCTGTTCTTCCTCTCAGCTACCCCGTTCTGCTGAGGGGTCCTAGGAGCTGAAAAATTGTGACTAATCCCATGGTTCTCACAAAAACTTCCAAATCTTTCATTTTCAAACTCCCCTCCGTGATCACTATGGATGGTAATAATCTCACATCCTAACTTCTTCTGAATCCAAGTAGAGAAAGATCTAAACTCATCAAATGACTCAGACTTGTGTGACAAAAACTTAACCCAAGTGAACCTTGAATAATCATCAACAATCACAAAACCATAGACTCTCCCCCCTAAGCTGGCAGTGCTAATGGGTCCAAAGAGGTCCATGTGAAGAACTTCTAAAGGTCTAGAGGTGCTAATGTCCTTAACAGAGTGAAAAGAGGACTGGACTTGCTTCCCCAACTGACAGGCATCACACAGGTGATCCTTAGTGAACTTAAGCTTGGGCACACCTCTAACTAAGTCCTTTTGGGTGACTCTCCTAAGGTTTTCATACTGGCATGACACAATCTCCTATGCCATAACCAAGACTCATCAGCAGCAGTTTTTAAGCAAATTGAATTATCAGATTTACTGCTACTTACATCCAGCTTGTAGACGTTGTTGATCCTTTGCCCCTGCAAAACAACTTCATTATTTTAGCTTAAAATGCAGCCAGTGGGCAGGAATTTGATGCTGTATCCCTTGTCGCAGAGTTGACTAATGCTCAGCAAGTTGTGTTTCAGTCCATCTACAAGCAAAACATTATCAATCACAAAATTCTTTGAATCACCAATCATACCTGTGCCTACCACCTTCCTGGTGGTGTTATCTCCAAGTGTAACCTTGCCTCCAGCTCTGGCCTCCAGCGAAATGAACTGATTTGCATCTCCAGTCATATGTCTAGAACATCCGCTGTCCAGGTACCACATGCTCTCACGAGGTCTTGTGTGAGAGCACACCTACAAAATCATCAAATGTCAGTCTTAGGAACCCAAACAGGTTTGGGTTCCTTCTTATGAAAAGAAGAATGCGATGCATGCGTGCTGTGCTGTGCAACAGGCAGTTTGGGTCTCCACACCCAATGTGTACTACGGTGAACAGTATAAGTGTGTGATATGTGTCCTAACATGTCACATGAAAAACATCTAACATCAGGAAAAGGATTAACTAAACGTCGTGAGTGATAGTGCCTCTTCCTAGTAGTGTATGAAACATTCTTTGATGAACTTGCAACAGAATTTTTAAAAGGTGGCGGTGCATAAAATTGTTCAAAAGTAGGCGGTGTTTTGTTATTTTCAAAAGCACTGATTTTCACTTTCAAAAACTCAATGTGTTTGTTTAAACTTCCAATTTCAAATGTTTTTGCACTTTCAATACTTTCTAACTCAGATGCCAAATCATTCACTTACTTAAAAGCAAGTTCTAATTCACCATGCAATGTTTTTAACAAGTTATGCTCAACAATTAAATCAGAATGCTTTTTATTCAGTTCATCAAACTCATCTAGTAAAAACATGTGATTGCTATCAATGGTGGAATGATCCTTAATCAACACTTCATGCTCTTTTTGCAAAGTCAGATAATCTAGTTTCAAACTAGCATGGGTTTTCTTAAGCTTCCTATACGATGTATGAATCTTTTCAAAAACTTCAAATAACTGATCGTAAGTAAGATCACATACCTCTTCCTGGTCCGACTGACCATGGTGATCATCCGCCATCAGACACAAGTTTGTTTCCTCCTCTTCAGCTTCAGTCTCAGAAGAGTCGGATGCAGAGTCTGCCCAGAACGCCTTCTGAATCCGCTTCTTGTCCTTTCTGAACTTTGGTTTCTCCTCACCCTTCTCCTTACTTGGGTGAGCTTTAAGTGTTGGACAATCAGCCTTAATGTGTCCAGGCTTCCTGCATTCAAAATAAACCGATTCAGATGAACCCTTAAAGTTTTTATTGAACTTACCCTTGTTCCACTTCTGATAGTTCTTATGTTTCTTCCTTAGAAAGCTTTTGAATTGCCTTGTGATTAAGGCAACTTCATCGCTATCAGACCCGGAAGTGCTAGCATCTGAATCTTTGGCCTTTAGTGCCACGGTCTTCTCTTTCTTGCGTTCTCCTGCATCAAGTTGCCTTTGGTTCACCCCTTGCTCGTAAGCAATGAGTGATCCAAGTAAGCTGTCAATAGAGTAAGTATTTAAATCTTTGGATTCAGTAATAGCAGTAATCTTAGCATCATAAAAAGCAGGCAAACATCTAAGAATCTTGTTCACTCTTTCGTAGTTGGTAAGTTCTCTACCTAAAGCATGCAAAGAGGTAACAATCTGAGTGAACCTTGTGTACATTTCTGAAATAGTCTCACTAGGTTTCATGCGAAAAAGTTCATAATCATGTAACAAGATGTTTAACCTAGATTGTTTGACTTCAGTTGTACCTTCGTATGTTATACATAACCTATCCCAGATTTCCTTTCCCGTTGTACAAGTAGAAACACGCATATAGTCTTCAGATTTCAAAGCACAAAAGAAACAGTTCAAACATTTTGCATTCGACTGTGCTAAATCACGATCATCAAACATCCAATCAGCAAATGGCAATTCAGTTTTCACATTGTTAATCATTCGAAAAGGTGGTTCGTATCCGTCCTTAACTAACATCCACATGCGATAATCAATAGATTGCAGAAAAGTAGACATGCGTGTTTTCCAAAAATCAAAAGGAATATTGTCAAACAACGGTGGTCTAGTAATAGAATAACCTTCAGCAGTATTACGATTGTTACAATTAGCCATTGGATCAAATTCAAAAGTTTTTAAACAGAAATTTTGAATCCCGCTCTGATACCACTTGAAAGTTCGAAAGGGATGTTAAGCCCTAGTGAACAAGTCCCGAGGCTAACCAAGAGGGGGGGTGAATTAGTTATTTAAAAATTTCACGATAACTACAAAAATCTTTTCGATACTTAGCAGCGGAAACAAGTAAACAATAACGAAAAGATCAACCAACGATATTCACCCAAGCAGTTTATATTGAAAAGTAAAGTACAAAACTGAATCAGAAAAGCAAACCAGATTTTATAGTGGTTCGGTCAACTTGACCTACGTCCACTCCCCGGAGCCTCCCCTCTGGGTATTGCACTAAACGAAAGTGACTCTCCTTTTGCTCCCACAGCAAGGCGGAGAAGCCTGTACAAAATACCTCCTTTTCACCACACGGTGAGGCAGAGAACCTGACCTCCTTTCGCTTCCTCCTGAAGCAGGCAGAGAACCTTCGAACTCCTTTTACTTCCACCTGAAGCGGGCAGAGAACCCCGGATCTTCTTGCGAACGATCCTCCCACGAAGAACACCGACTAGACGACAGACGACGAGCGGAGAAGATGACTCTGATCCGTGCTTGGAGCAACCTTAGTGAATTCCTCACTAACTCCCCCTCACAAGATCTCTTCTCTCTCTCCCAACTCTCTCTTCTCTCTAGGGTTTCTCAGGGAAGGAAGGTAGCAAAAGATCATTTTTCCAAAATCTTGAAAAGTTCTTTTAAAGGAGGGCTTAAAATTTGCCCTAAATCTCAACTTGTCGGCCAAGATCGTCCAGGACGATCGGTAGATCGTCCTGTACGATCAGTTCAAATTCAGCTGTTTCAGCCTGGACGATCTGGCTCTTCTGGACGATCAGTAGAAAAAGTTATTCATATCGTCCCGTACGATCCTGCGATCGTCCGGGACGATTAGTTCAAATTGAAGGAAATCGTCCAGAAGACAGTTCGGGTCGTCCAGAGAAATCTTTGCTGGATGACCAAAAAATGACTTGATCGTCCCGGACGATAGGGTAATCGTCCGGTACGATTAGTTCAAAAAGGCCCCAAATCGTCCTGTACATAGTTCTGGACGTACAGCTGAAATGCACAAGACGATCATGATCGTCCGGGACGATCCTGCGATTGTCCAGGACGATGTGATCGTATCAATTAAACATTAATTGCTTTCCTTAATTACCAGACTAATTTAGGCATGATTGTAGTGAATCGTCCAGGACGATACACGTATCGTCCGGGACGATCAGACAAAATTACTTAAAATAAAACTTGCCTAACTTAATCTGGCGGCTGGGAATTTTTGATTTGAGAATATCGTCCCGTACGATCCAAAGATCGTCCAGGACGATCTGCTTAATCAGACCTTCTTAACTTAGTCGCCCTAATTAGGGTTTCTGTTTTAACTGGATCGTCCAGGACGATGAAACTATCATCCAGGACGATCTGAACAAAAATTGAACAGAAACTCTAATTCACTTAATCTCTCTCCCTGAGTGTGTGTGTGCAAGGTTACTTAGCTAGGGAATCAGTTACATTACAATTGACTCAATAAAAAGAAAAATCATACATTTGACACACTTGGACCCGATCTTGAGTTGGCTTGAGTGGCTCGCGGTCTGTTGTGCCTGAAACAGATTAGCCAAGCAAAACACACTGGAAACATGTTTGTCATCATCAAAACCAGATTTGCAACAGCTATGTTGGGCGATTTGGTACTATAGCACTTTGATCAAGCATTGTGGAACTAACTGGATAGTGCTTTTGTGCAAAGATCTCAAGCAAATTTTTGGTAAGCTCTCCATTGTGGTGCTGAAGGTGTAGCGCTGTGGCACTTGATTGAGTTCTGGTGCGATGGAACTAGTCAATTTTTTTATGATTTTTCACTAAGTTACTGAACATAATACAAGGATTATAAGCAAAATAGAACATAATAATAAGCATTAAAAGTAAAAAATTTACAACTTGTTAATAGTCTACCAGTTTGTTTGCATAAAATTTTGATGGAGGGAGACCACCAATCAAAAGCTGATGCTTAGATAATATTGAACTTTGTTATGAAAGAAGTTGTAAAGAAGTAATTATTTAAGTGGTTGGATGCATTCATTATTTATCTTATTTTTGATAGTTCTTGGGTTAGTCCCATTCATTGTGTACCTAAGAAGGGGGGTTTTGTTATAATAAAGAATAACAAGAATGAATTAATCAACACTGGAAATGTAATAGTTTGGAGGATTTGCATTGATTATAGGAAACTAAATCAGGCTACTAAGAAATATCATTTTTCCTTGCCATTCACTGACCAGATGTTAGATAGGTTAGAAGGATGCCCATTCTTCTATTTCCTAGATGGATATTTAGGTTATCACCAAAATTCTATAACACCTGAGGATGAAGAGAACACTATGTTCACTAGCCCATATGATACTTTTGACTTTAGAAGAATACATTTTGGATCACACAACACTCTTGCTACTTCTCAGTAATTTATGATGTCTATTTTTGTTAATCTTATTAAACTAGGAATTGAAATATTTATGGATGATTTTTTTGTATGTGTCACTAGTTTTGATGCTTGCCTTGAACACATGGATCTTGTATTAAACAAAGTGTGAAGAAATAAACTTAGTGCAAAATTAGGAAAAATGCCAATTTATGGTAATATAAGGCATTGTCTTAGGGCACAAAATATCTAAAAATGGAGTTAGAGGTGGACAAGGATAATCCAAGTGATAGGAAATTTTCCACCACAAACTTTTGTGAGAGGCATAAGAAACTTTCTTGGACATGCATAATTCTATAAGACATTCATAAGGGAATTTTCTAAAATCCCAAAGCAATGATGCCGCTTGTTCAAAAAGGATGACCCTTTTGATTTTAATCAAGAATGTTTATAAGCTTTTGAGCTATTAAAGAAACATTTAATTAATACAACCATTATCATTACACTTAATTTGTCATTACATTTTGAGCTTATGTGTGATGCAAATAACTTTATAGTAGGTATAGTACTAGGGCAAAGAAGAGATAAAAAATTTCATCCTATGTATTATGCTAAATGAAATTTAACTGATACAAAATTCAACAATACAATCACTAAAAATGAAGTACTAGCCATTGTCTTTGGCTTTAATAAGTTCAAATCTTATTTGATCCTTACTAATGTTGTCGTCTATACTAATCATTATGTAATTAATTATCTTGTAATAAAAAAAGATGAAAAATTTAGACTGAATAGGTAAACATTATTACAATAAGAATTTGATATAGAAATTTTACACTGAAAAGGAACTGCAAATCAAGTTATTGATCATCTTTCTAGACTTGATTGCAAAACTCTATACATAATTATCCTGATATAAATGAGTTATTCCCTGATGAGAAACTATTTGCATTGAGTGAGCATTGTGTGCCTTGGTATGCCAACTTTATTAATTATATTAGTCGCAATATTCTATCATTTAACAAGACATATAACCAAAGGCAAAAATTCATACATGATGCTAAATTTTATTTTTGGGATGAGCCATATCCATTTAAAAAGTTTAAGGACTAGATCATTAGAGGTTGTGTCCCTTTAGAAGAGATAGAAAGTATTATTAGGGAGTGTCATTATTTTGAGTATGGGAGGGCATTTAAGAGGTTTTGGAGTTGCCTCTAAAATATTATTATTAGGATTTTGTTGGCCTATTGTATCTAAAGTTATAAATGAATATTTTAGGAAGTGTATTAACTTCCAAAGAGTTAATAATATTTCAAAAAAAAAAAAAGAAAGAAAGAAATGCCCTTGAATTATATATTGGAAGTTGAAATCTTTGATGTTTGGGGGTTAGATTTTATAGGTCCTTTTATACCATTTTTGGAAGTCAATATATTATGATAGTATTGGATTTTGTTTCCAAATGGATTAAAGGATTGGATGTGCCAAAGAATGATGCCTAGGATGTCATTAAACTTTTGAAGAGAAATTTATTCTCAAGATTTTGAATACCTATGGTCTTGATTAGTGATGGGGGAAGCCACTACTACAATTAGAGAGTGGAGGCCTTGATTTCAAAGTATGGTATATGTTGACCTTGTTTTCACCTAGACTAGGGCTAAGAGAGTTGACTTGGTCAAATTGACAAAGTCAGGCCCTAGGATCCCCTCCCTTAGGTTTAATGGGTCAAGCCAGGTTTGTTGAGCCCAGATCCAGACCTTTGGTCAACCTAGTTGACCAGGTCAGCCTAGGTTGACCCATTTAGACCCATTTGAGCCCGAATCAAATTCAAATCTACTAAAACCTTCCATTAGCTCAATCCACTCATCCCTTGAATAAAATTGATTAAGTGGGCCAAGTCATACTTTGACTTAGTCAACCCAAGTCCTCCTTGGTCAAATTTGACATATTTAGGTCAAAGTAATGGTATTTAATGCATTTAAAGCCTTCCTTAGGCCTCCTTAATTCAAACCACGGCTAGGGAACTTTAATTTCCCTCCTAATTGAACCTAGATTAGATCTAGGCCGTCCATGATGAGTCAACGCATATAAATAGGAATCTTAGGGTTTCTTAGAGGGGATCTTACTCTTTCATTCTCTCCAAGCTGTTCTAACCTGAGAGTTTTGGTGAGAGAGCTCCCCTAATCTTCCTCTACCTCTCCTGAGGCGATTCCGACCAGTCAAACTCTGTCAGAGGTGAGATTCCGACGAACTAAGCCAACATCCGACCAAGGCTTTTTCAGCTTGATCCATATCTCACCAAGCCTCGAGTTCAATAGGAGAAACGTATGAGGATTATCCGGAATCTCAACCGAATCAAGATCTTGAAGATACAACAGTTAGATCTCTCAAAAACCCTTACCCTAAGTCATCACACATAGGATTAAATAGCTTCGTTAAAAACTCTTTTCGAGCCACAAAATCACTTCCCCATGATCTCTGTTCATGTGTAGGACCTAGGTCTAAACTTTCATCAAAAACCATCTACCTGATCGAGAGAATGAGACGTTTTATCATTCTAGGGTTCAGGATTAGTTCTCCATCCGCTAGGAGGGATCTGGACCGTTGATCTTGCGATCAATGGTCGGGATCCAGCCATTTTGTGGTCCAGATCGACTGCGAATCTCGATCCCGTGGTTTCTCTTATCATCCGGTGAGATCAGGACTATTGATTCAAAATTATGTGAAATCAACGGTCTGGATTGATGCTTACGTGGTTAAGACCAGCGGACCAGGCCGCCGCATTCATTGGCAATGATTGCGCGGCGGCGCAATTATTGCCAATGATTGCCCGGGACCACGGATCCAATCCTGATCTGACGCGTGGCTTGACTGCCACCGCCGCCGCCAGATTAAATATATTAAATAGTTTTAATTAATTTTAAACCTATTTTAAATCTGGTTTCCTTAAAAATTAATATAATATTATTTAAAAATTCAAAAAATAAATGGTATATGTCAAGGTTTTTAGAAAAATATCTACTTTCATTTAAAAATAATATTTATTTAAAATATTAATTATTTTTATAATAATTATTAATATCAATATTATTGTTATTATTATTATTATTTAAATAATTTTATGATATTATTATTATTATTGTCATTTAAATTATCTTATTATATTATTATTATTATTATTATTAGTTATTATTATTATTATTATTATTATCTTTATTTTCACTATTTTTAAATTATTACTATATAAATTACTTTTATTATTTAAATAACTATTACTATTATTATTATTATTATTATTATTATTATTATTATTATTATTATTATTATTATTATTATTATTATTATTATTATTATGGCTATTATATCATTATTGTTATACAAGTATTATTATTATATTATTACCATTACTATTTTAAAATTATTTTAATTATGTTATTATTATATCATTATTATTATTACTATATTATTATTATATTATTATATTATTATATTAGTATTATTATTACTATTATCCTTATTATATATAATTATGTTAAAATTCAAAGAACTTAATAATTTATTTTAATTTAATTATTATTTTCAAATAATAATTATTTTAAATTATTTAAAAATACCTTTTAAATACTTTAAACTTCAAAAATGTATAACTATTTCATTTTAAATCAGATTTTTATGTATAATTCCTCATAATTTTCATATAATTATAAATTTTAATTTAAAATTATTTTTAGTAGCCAAACTTTACTTTTCTAACTTATTTCTTCATTATTCAATTGTTTTCAAGCTATTATTTAAATATTATTTACTTTTGGCTATTTAGATATTATTTAAATAATTAAATATCCTAATTATTTTGAAGTTAAAAAAATTATTTTCAAAAATCTTTTTGAAACCTCTTTGGGTGGCGAGTGGATCTCCCCTATATTTATGTACTATTATCAATTGAATTATATTTAATTATATTATTTTCAAAATTTACATATTTATGGGTATTTTAAGTACTTTAAAATCCCCTATATAATTAAATCCCTAATTTTGGGGAGATCCATTTTGTGAAATTTTAAACATAAGCTATGCATATGAATATCATTCATATGGGAAGGATTAGTGAATGATTGAGCTCCAATCATTCACTATTCATATTATTAGTCTCATTTACTTAGTGTTTCATAGTCCTTGCATGTATAGGCTGCATAAACACTTAGCTTAGGCTCTCCTAGATTTAAGGACTTGGTGGGTTTATATTTGTATTGCATTTCTCTCATGTTATCCCAAAGGTTAGTTTCAAACATTAATTTAAAACCTATCTAACGTAGTGACACCTTACGGATAATAATTAAGGACTGGTCTAGTGGACTTAGAGAAATTCTAGGAGTTAGGATATACCTCCAAATGTCTTGAAACTTGAAATAATTAAACTTAGTGACATCCTAAATCTCCCAGAATTTTCTAAGAATTTTTAGGAACCTTTAAGCCACCTAATTAATAAACCCTAATTCACCTCTTAATTAGAACCTGATGACTTTAAAAAATTCTAATAAATCCAAATTAAATCCAAAAATTGCTAATAATATATCAAACTCTTCAAAATTTAGACCTTAATCTTATAAAATTAAAAGCCCATTTATTGGACCTTAATGTGAACCTTAATTTAATTTTGATTGAAAATGATATTTTTGCCTTAATTAATTAATTAAAAAATTATTAAAAATCCAAAATTTCCCCCAAATACTTGAGAACACCTCCTTGGATCATTTGTGACCTTTGAAGGTGATTCCAAAAGGTTTGGAGCTGATTTGGATCAAAATCTCGATAATTCTTTAAATACCCAAACTTTGAAAATTCATAACTAATTCCAAAAATTCCAAATTGGGCAAACTAAAAAGCATTAAACTCATATTAAAATCTAGTATTTATTAAAAAATATTAGGATTCTAAAAATGAACTTAAATAAAAAAGTCAACAATTCGGTCAAACTTAAGTAAAAAATAGGGTCAAAACTTTAGAAATTCATAACTTAATGTGGAAAAATCCAAATTAAGCATACTTATAGTCTAACTGATCAAGTTAAGATTTATTATTTTATAAAAATACTAACTATTCACAAATCACTCTTAATTAAAAAGTCAACTTCTATCCCCTTTGACTTAATCGGTAGGATGACCCCGGACCTCCTAAAACTGGCTAACTCAAGTTAAACTTTAAAGATTACTACCACGAGCATAAAAATGGACCAACAAATTAAATTAACTAAAATAGACCCTAATCTAATAACACTTAAACTCTAATTAAACTTCCCCTTTTGAACCTTCAATAAACAACTTGAATTAACTGCCTAATATAGGTCCTACCCAAAACCATACAAGCTTTCTACACATACTTAGATGATTTACTAGGGCACCACTTCTAGATCAGGCTAGGCCGGTGTTTACTTTTTTACTGTGTGCTGTATTTTTTAGGTTTACTGCATACTATGATTGAAAAATTGTTTGATGTGTTCGCTTACTTTTACTGCACTCTATGAATGAATGTGATTGTGCGATAGACTACCTATATGTTAGGATCAGTCTTTAATACTAATAATATTTTTTATAGATGGCCATGCTCATGCAGCTCTAATAAAAGAGGGGGGGGGGGCTAAAATAATCATGTTTTAAGACTAATAATGTTTTGTGCAGGTGCGTCAGAAATTACTTAAAGTCCCCCTAAATAAATGAGGGCTAAAAAAAAGTCATAATCATAACTGCTACAGGTGCTCCAGATGCTTAGCCCTTAAATAAATAAGAGCATGGTCATGTGTGGCTGGCAATGAGTATTTTATTTCATATATATATATATAACTGCTTAGGATTTATTTGATGTTTAACTACTTAGGATAACCCTGTATAAGAGTCTAGAATTTCCCACTTTCATTAATGTAAATTCATTTGTATTATTATGGAGTTGTGAAAGTGAATCTTTGAGTTGGGATATTCACATCCAACTTGAATTCCAAAAGAATAAGGCATCATCAAGAGGGAGAGTCTTCTTCCATTTGGAAGATCAAGTTAGGCTGAATTTTAGGTATCCAAAGATAAAATATAACAGCCCTTTTAAAGGGGGAGTGTCTTTTCGTTTGGATATCTTGCTACGATGAATCCAAGGAGCCCGAGGAAGAGAAATCCAAGGTGGAGAAGTCCAAAGAAGAGAAGACTGAGAAGTTGAAGACAAAAATATCCCACTCAAAGTCAGTTGCATCTTTTCTAGGATTAGAAATCCAGGTTGTTGGTAGTGGAGCCCGACCACTTTACTTTTCTACAGACCCTAGTTTGTAATAAGGGGTAGTTGTCCTTTGAATATTTATTTGATTAATTTAGTTATATGACATGTTTAATATGATTTTAATTACAATTAAGATTTACATCCTTTTCTTAGTTTCTTGGCGATTGCATGTTGTTATTTTGTTTTAGCCTAGATTCGATCGGAGGTTAGTGAGGACACGCCAAAAATTATTTTACTTAAATTAAAATTAAAATATTTAAGATAACATAGAAACTCTAATGATCTTAAGGCAAGATCGGGATCACCGGGAGTTCTCATAACATAATTATTGCATCTTCTTTTTATTTATTAGGTCGCTCCATGCCTACGAGTTTTGGCAGACCACCTGGACTATAAGGGTGCAGATCTATCAAGGGGAGTCTATGCATTTTAGGTTAAAATCTATTTTCTAAGCCTTTTTTTTAAATTCTTTATATACATTTCAAAAATTGAGTTAATTAGCATGCATTGCATTAGAAACCAATTTAAAATAGTCTAAAATTTTAATTGCATTTGCTTTAGCATTTTCACCCTACATATGTACGAGGCCACTTTGGAACCTCTCTAGATGTTGGCCTTAAGTTCAAAAAACTAAGCCACCCGCCCATCTTTCATAAATGACTGTACTCATAGTTTTAAATTGACTAGGTGGTTAGCTGGCTCTCTAATCTAAGCCGGGATAAGTCCAGGTTTTGCATTGCATTTGCTAGGAAATGGGTGTTAGTGTTATGCATAGAACACTAAAACCACTCTAAATCTAGGGTTCAAGGTTACTACTATCGGTGTCTCGTAGTATGCCTCATCGGTGGATAAGCTCTCTCTCCTTCAGAGGCTATAAACCCTACCTATCCACATCACATGGATGACGCCACCTCCATCTTTCTCTCTTGCATATTCTGAGTGGTTGGCTTATTTTCTCTTCTCTAGTTTCTTTCATTATCTTAGTCCTTTTAGATGCTGATATGAGCCGTGTGTATTGACTAAACCAAATCAAACCTTTCCTTCCCCTTTGAATAGGATTTTCTAGTTTTCTCCCTATGTGCCAATCCCCTCTGAAAGGATAATGTAGGATCCTTAATCGAGAGTATTCTCAGGCCCCGACTTGAGATGTAATTAACCACGGGAGCTTTCGCCCGTGGGAAACTGAATTCCACCATCAAATAAATCCCACTCGAGCTGATATATTGGATGGGGGAAACCCTGTGACTCTGATCAGGTCATGCATATTATTACCCATCGAGGTGCGTAGGTAAGAGCCGCTATCCCCAATGGTTAATCATTTGTATGATCTAATCTATCCTCCCATTAGCCCACTTATGAAGAGCATAGAGGCCTGTGATCGTTTTATCCCCCGTGATAATACGGTCGTACCCTCTGCATTCTTTTTCCTCGCACGACGGTGTTCCTTTCGGAGATCCACAGTATCCAACATAAAATAGAAATTGCATATTAAGGAAAATTAATGTAATGCAATTATAAAATTTATATTTCTACAATTAAATACTGCATAATGAATAATATATCATCTCAAAAGACAAAAAAATGATTTTTTACTATCAATATAAAAGTAGGAATAAAGTTCTCCATTTTTATAATCAAATATAGCATAAAGAATAACATACCATCTCAAAATACAAACAAGATATTCTACCATTGAATTGAAAATTTGTCTATATTCCCAAAGACTTTTCCTCTACTTTAGAGAACTAAAGTAGGGTTTATTTAAGTTGGGGTTCAATGTCCCCCATAAAGATAAGCCTTATGGATAATTATATCCTAAGAGATGCTCTTGAGAATACTCTCTATTAAAGTGGTGACTAAATATTTTTGTGTTTATAATATTTTAGGTAAGGTTTAGAGATTAAGGATTTGTCAGCTGGGACCAGATAAAAAATGATTAGTTCTTTTTGGAGATCATAGGATGAAAAGGTAGGAAACATAATTATTCTAAGAAACTAAAATAATGTTCCAACTTATTCTATCGTTAGGCTTTAATGATTTAGAATAGGATGAAGTTTTAATGTTTAAGCTGTTCAATTTATTAGAAAGATAGGATTTTATTCCCAAAAGGTGAGGACATAAGATTTTGGATTTGTCTCACATCTTAGACTTAAGGTAAACCATTATAGGATAGTGATTCAAACCTTGTCTAAAATGGTACGGGAGTTCTGAGATTGGATTTATATCCTTAAATCCAAAAAAAAAAGAAGGAAGCTTAACATTATTGGACTTATATTTTCCTAGAGTGGAATGCCAGCCAAACCACCTAAATGCTTTAAAATCATGAATTCAAGTGTTTATGACATCCAAGATAAGTAAGCTATTATTTATTTATGAAAGATGAGTTTGTAGTTTAAAAGTTTGAAATTAAGGTATATTGAATATACAAAGGGGTTTAAATGCACCTAACTAATTTACTTAAAACACTTTTTCTAGCATTTAAATCCAATTATACATGAAAGAAAAGAAAATTCAATTATATAAGAAAATCCAGTAGCATAATGGCCATTTACTAATAGAAATAAGAAGCTTAGCCCCATCATTTAGGCTGCCCCTCACTTTTTGCTATGGTGTGTGAGTTTTATATATATAGTGAAAAAGTAAAATGCATGACATGCTCACAAGAAATTAAAGTGTTGGTGTTTTAAATGATAAGTTTCATAGATCCTAGGAGCCTAATGTATGTCCAGGCAAAAACATAAGCAAGGGAAGAAACCTGAGAAAAATTAGGAGTTCTAATGCATAATCAAAGTAAAATAATCAATCATCATACAGAGTGTATAAGGAGTTCATTTGGTAAGTGACACTTATATGTGCAAACTAGGGTCTCTAAAAAATAAAATGTGTTCGTGATTAGACACTACCATGAGGGGGTGTATTGACTTATTTTAAAATTAAATTCTTTTTTTAAAAAATAAAAATATAGTGGAAATAAATTGAATGATTAAATTTTGGAATACTTGATTTAAAATTTTTAAAGTCAATGCACTTGAGATCAAACATGCTTACCAAAATAAATTCAAACAAAAATTTTATTTGTGCACTAAAAAATTTTTGTAGCAATTTTTTATTTTCTAATATTTATTTTGAAATAAAGAATTCTTATAACAAAACCAGATCTAAAGAATAAAGATAAAATATGCAAGAAGTAAAATAACACAAAAAATAAAAGAAAAAATAACATATGTCCAACCCCGAGAGTCTTCTCCCTAGGTATTCCACTAACCACTCCTTTTATTACTAGTAAGGTGAATCCTTTCTTCTTCATAAGTATCGGAGAACATGCTTTCATCCTTCTCTTCCAGAGAGGATACCCTTATTCTACACTCAGCATGGTGGAGATGCCCTACCACTAGCCTGCTGCTAGCAGAAGATACCCTCCTTCTTTGAAGAGTCTTACAAGATCTTACACCTAAGAGCCCTTACTTTATAAGAACTAAGAAATCAAGGACATATAGTTGGCAAAAACAATCATGTTAAAACATGATCTCATGAATACCCTCTAAAGAGATCCCTCATAATCTTTCCTCTTTCTCTCTCACTCTTCCCATCTCTCCCTCACATAACAGAGTAACTCTCCCAAAAGCTCTGTCACAACCTCCATGGTTTCTCCTGAGAAATGTCGAGACATTCTCTCTCTCTATTATTAAAAGAACATAAAAGAGTATATGTGATGCCCTAGAATCTAAATTAGAAGAATTATTCTTATCTTTTAATAAATAATAATCAGAGCTATCTATTATCATCTATCAATAATAAATAACAAAATAGATTTTATAATTTGAAATATCAATATATAAATCTATATTCAATCCTAAAAATCATATATAATACTCAGGATCTATACAATCATCATCACATATTTATCATGTCCTGAGTGCCAAAGAATAGCTAAAATGAAAAGAACCTAAACCTGAAGAAATCATGATTAGCCTTACACTCCTGATCCTCGGCCCTAACCTGAAATTATTTAACCACATATAATGAGCTCACAAGTCCATCAAGTAACTAAAATCTACAACTAAATTCAAAGTACGGTGAAGGAGCAATATGCATGTCAACAGTCAAATTATGGCAGTTACATGCATATGATCATTTAATTGGTGCAAAAATAGTAAAACTCATATATAGTAGCAGTAAAATCTATAAATAATAAAACACTATGGTATAATAGGTGGTATAGTAGTAAGCCAATACGAGTGTCAAATCTATAAATAAGTCATCTCTCTGTAATCGAATAAAACATCAAATCAAAATATCACTAAAACTATCAAATTTAAATCAATGTAGTAAAATTATATAATAATGTACACATGCTATCTAAACCTCCTATATCACTTGCTCAGTATATCACATGCTTAATATTAAGTACATTGAATCAATATTATTAAATAGTATCAGTATCTAGATCAGTAATAATAATAATCTAGTGGCAGAAGTAGTAGAATAATGCAATAACAATAAATTTATGCAGTATTAATAAATCCATATAATACTAATAATAATGCCTAAGAATATGCATTTCAGTAGTCACACTAAATAAGTAAGAAGTCCTGGCTATCTTGATATTTTTAATGTTAGTATCAGTGTTAATAAACCATTGGCTCATTAAATATAGTCATCACTTTTTGCCCGTCGACACAATACTAATCTCCTTATGACTCCAAACCAATGTATCACGTAAATTAGTAGAGGATAACACCAAATCATTTTATTTAAAGGAAAGCCCGTCGGCCCACCATCCTATATAGGTCAATCAGTCTCCAACTAATGGGTCAACTTGTCTTTACTTATCTTTTACATAACATATGCATTATTATCATAATATTATAACAGTAATAGCGACCAGTTATTACTCAAGCACAAATCCTTATTCATTTATAATATATTGCAACAAATAAAGTATAATTGAGCATAATTAAAAAAATACCAAATTATCCTAACAGTAGATAATAAAAATTATACTGAGTAAAATTCACATTTTTAGAATTTAACTAAATTATAAAATATGGCATAAAATAACATTTTGAAGCTTTAGTTGAACTAAATCACTATTTTTAAATATCAAAATAAATTTTTGAGTAGACAAAAATTATTATATTTTTAAAATCACCCAGTAAAAAATTTAAATAAAAACTCAAAATGTTCATAATCTCGATCTATATAACATACAAAAAGTTACGCGATGAAAGTTTTGTCAATACAAAGTTATTCACAGTTTTCAGTAATGAAAATATAAATTTGATCAAAAAAATACTAAAAATATAAAATCTTTGAAATCAAAAAGGGTAAAGGTTCCTTACAACGAGACAAGAAAATCTCCCAACAGTGTCGACAGACAAAAATTGCACCACGGCCTCCAAATCTCAAATTCCCTTTTCTCTCTCCTCACTTTCCTCTCATTTCTCCCTAAAACATCTCTGTTATGTCGATTTAGGAAAATTCAAATGGATTTAATAATGTTATCTAAGTGACTTTAGATATTTATAATAAAATATTAATATAACTATTTATTTTAATTAAAATTTTAATATAAATTCATATAAATCTATTTGGGACTTTAAAATTATAAAAAAATTTCTATAAAATAAATAATTTTATTTAAAAAATATTGATGAAATCGATTGGCAAATCGGACACCTGATGGTCTCAAAATCTTCACTTGTATCAATAGGTGCCAATTTCTTAAGAATTTTCACCGATGTCCAAAAAATTATGAAAAAAATCGTTCATGTAAAATACCTCAATCTCAATGCTATGACGAAGATGATTTACAATTTGAAGTTAAATTTATTTAAAAAAAAATATTTTCCTAGGTCAAAATATAGGTTATTACAGTATATATATTAAGCTCCTATTTAAACCCTAAAAAATAGATTATATGGTCTGATCCATGATCATACAATATGATTTGAATAACTATGCCTACTTATGGAACCATATCATCATGTCTAAATGAATTTCATCGGAACAAACTCTCCGTTTGTTTGGATTGTAAGATGTATATCATATAGTATGATTTCACAAGGTTAGTGACTTAGAGCATTAGATCAGCCTATCCGAGCAAATTTAGCAAGACATGCTCTTTGTTTGATTGGATTGTATGATTGGGATTATATAATATAAATCCAAATTTTATTCATACCTTTGATTTTAGGTTCTAAAATAGGTAATTCATTATAATATTTTTTCTATGTGAACTAGTTTATTCATTATGAATAATTCAAATTTTAAATTAACCTATTTTTAGAAATTTAAGATTTAAATGATCTGAATTTGAAAAGATGATCCTCAAGTACTTTATGCATCGTACTATACAAATAGTTATGTAAAATTTTTAATTTTCAATTGAAGTTAATTAATCCCACTTGATTTTTAGAATTTTCAAATTTACCACTTATATCGTACAATACGAATTTAATCATATAGTACAATCTAGTTAGAAAATCAATGCTTTAATTAACTCTATTTTAATTTTTAAGACTAAAAAAAAAACAAAAATTATAATTACAAATTAACACACACACTCTACTTCTTGGTCATTATAACACTCACATATTTTCTTAGCTTTTAACCTTTTAGCATTAGGAAATTCTCTTGCTCAAATTTGCCACTTGTGCGCTTCATATAATTGTTAGAAAAAAATACCTACATATGCCACTTGGTTACTAGTTTGTATAATAATTAATTTTTGTAATAATTAAAACCCTATTGTATGCCAAGCTCAATGGGTTCAACAATCTCCCCATTTTTTATGATGACAAACCCTTTTTTGTTATTGAAGAGAAAAAAATCAACATTTTAAAATAGTTTTCCTCCCACCGAGTTTGTGCTAAGAAATAATAATAGTAGAAAATTATTTTAATTAATAATAATAATAAATTTTTAATTAATTTGATTATATATATATGCACAAAAATGCTTAGAATAGTAACAAGGCACAAATTATTTTCCCTTAATAAAAATACATCCTAATATAACAAACCAAACTTTTCTCCCCCTTTTAACATCTCTAAAAAGGGAAGGGACTACGAAGACAAAAAAATGCAAGTACATAAATAAGAAACACTAATAAAACATATAAAAATAACTAGTATCCATATTGCCCTTAATGTGGTGGTGGTGGAGGTAGTTGAAATTAGCTGTAAATGAGTGGAAATTTCTCATGGAACCTCTCCTGATCCTATTGGTGCTAGTGGTGGAGATCCTTCCATTCATTATTGCTTCGCTCAATATGTTAACCCACTTTAAACTCATAGTGAGCCAAGTGGTCAGGACAATCATCCTATGGATACTAATATTGATATGGTGATGTAGGAGGTATCTGGACTGGTGGGCCACACCCTTCTTCTTCCTCTTCCTACTCTTCCCCTAAATGGACCAGCCTATACCTCTAGCTATAGATCAAGTGGAATGGGTTTTTGGAGAAGTAGGAAGGAATGTGATCAGGTTATGCAGAGTAAGTGATATTATATTTATATTCTAATACACATGAAATGATATTTCCAAGAGAAACATTTTATTTTCAGTGGGATCTAGGAGTCTTAATTGTGATAAGGTTTTCTATGTACCGAATGATCATATTAGCTGCATTAAATTTAGTCCAATTCATGAAAAAAATAGGTGATAATAGATAGAAGCGGGGTAATATTAATTATATCACCATCTTTTTGGTTGATAGTGTGGCAGAGAACCTGTTTGATGACACGTGCATTTAACACTATCATACTGACTAGAGGTTGGATTTTTCCTAAGAGTCATATTTATATTGAACTAATATTAGTGCAAATCCACTAAAATATTATGGGGTTTAGTGTTGGTTTTGGAAACATATATGTGATTATGCAAGTCTTGGTCTATAATGGTTACTTGACATCAATAGACCATGGACTGCATAGATGACCCATTACTAGTGATGTGAAGGTTTGCAAAAAATTTAAAAACAAGCTCAGTGTGATATGGAAAAGCAAAGAAATAATAAGCTGGAGAGTGGAGGTGACAAGTAAGTCAAGTACCTAAAAGCCTATATTTTCCTAATCTAAGACCTTAGAGTCAATAATGGTAGCTTCCCTATAATATATATTAGATTTTTCATCATCTTCACTTAAGGATCTAGCCTCCCTTGGGGTCGAAAGCTAGGGATTATCCTTCCTCTCTTGCTTGTCATTTAAAGACGATGAGTGAGTGTAGTTTAGGGAGTTTGGAGGTTTGGAATGAAAAATTGCCTCCCTGCTTATAGCCTCATATTGATCATACAATACAATAAATATAAGACAAGTCACCCCATTATTTTCTATATAGAGTTTGTCCCAATCATACTGTCTTTTTAGCATCGTACAATATGAACTTCAACTTTAGATCATCCTTTCATACAAGTGGCCAAAACTTTGACTAAGTCAAATTATTTGGTATGAAGAGGTGTTCATACTATATGATTTGTAATAATGGATCATACCAAAAAATTAATTTTTTTTTATAAATGTTAAAATATCCGATTCACCAGGGAACATACAGTACGAAGGAGTATGATCATCAATAATATGTATTCTATTCTATAATATTTTTACATTGGGAGTTATGCTTGCCTACGTATATTATATAATACATGGTGGTTGATATAGTACAAAAGTGACCTAAATTATCTCATTTTTTAATGATCAGGGCATTTTCTTACATGCATGAAACAAATGTCAATTACACTAATGCAAATAACACACAAGATGATTACTACCATATAATGCATGCACTTGCAAACAACAATAATAACAATAATAATAAACAAAATTAAAACACATATACATAAAATCTATTTGTCAACTCATTGTGCATAGATTAATTCCTTAAAAATAATCTAAGCCCTTGAATATATGATTCTTAATTTTGTCCTAAGTTCACTGAATCTTTTAAATTGTAGAGGTTCTATAAAGATGTCAGCTAGTTAGTTTTAGTGTTAATGAATTGACCATCCAAATCTCTTTTTGATATGTTATCCCTAATGAAATGAGGTCTTATATTTATGTATTTTGTGCATAAATATTGTATTAGATTTCTAGTGTTGCATATTGTACTTGTATTATCACAGATTATGAGTGTTGTATCCACTTTTAGTCCAAACTTAAGAAGTTGTTGCTTCAGTCTTAGGACATGGGCAACACAACCTCCTACTGCAATATACTCTACTTTTAATGGATAGGCGTATATAATTTTTCTTCTTAGTGGACCAGGAGATTATTGATTATCCTATGAACTGCCAGGTTCCTAAAGTGCTCTTTCTATCTACATTACTCCTATAAAATCTATATTTGAGTATTTAACCAATTCAAATGCCAACTTATGACATCAGATACTTAAATTTGGTATGCCTATAAGTTATCTTAGGATTGTCTTAATTACAGTCATATGGGATTACTTAGGGGTCAGCTTGAAACCTAACACATAAGAAAATACTGAACATAATGTCAGGTCAGCTTGGAGTCAAATACCATAATGAAACTATTATTCCTTTATATTTTGTTTTGATTGACTTACTTTCTATATGGATACTTGTCTAATTGGGTAGTTGGGCTTATGGATTTTTTCATACTTTTCCATCCTTCTATATTAATTTTCTTTATGATTTCCTTTATGTAATTTATTTGGCTTAGGAATGTCTCATCTTCTCTTTGTTTGATAATTAATCCTAAAAAATATATCAACTCACCCATCACACTCATTACAAACTCACTACTTATACTGGATGAAAATTCTTTACTTAATTTATCATTGGTGGATCCAAATAGAATGTCATCCATATAGATTTACACAATTAGTATATCTACTCCAATTCTTTTAATAGATAGTGTGGTATCTTCTATTCCCTTAACAAAAAAAAAAGTTATCTAAGAGAAATGCACTAAGCCTAATGTACTGTGCTCTAGTTTCCTGTTTCAATCTTTATAATGAGTATTTAAGCTTATATACATGATTTGGCAATACTAAACTCTTGAATCATAGGGGATGCTCTACATATACATCATCTTTTATAATCACGTTTAAAAATGCATTCTTAACATCCATTTGATATTGTTTAAATCCTTTAAGGGAAGTAAATGTTAATAGTACTCAGATGAACTCTAATCTAGATACTGGTGTAAATGTTTCCTCAAAATCTATCCTCTCCATTTGATTATAGCCTTTTGCAACTAACCTTGCCTTATTCCTTACAACTAATCCCGAGTTATTCTATTTATTCTTGAATACCCTTTTTGTTCCTATAATACTGTGATTAATAACCCTAGCCACTATCTCTCACATACCATTTCTTAAATATTGCATCACCATAACCTAATATTTATCCTTCAAGGATTGATATACACTTGTGGACTTTTCCATAGAAAGGAAGGTGTTGTGGCTAACTGATTTCTTAAGCCCATGTCTAGTCCTAACTCCAATAGATGGGTCTTCATTGATTAACTCCCTAAGATGGCTAGATGTATATCTCCACTCTCTAGGTAAGGGTTCCTGAGTCTCTTCTCTATTTTCTAAGCTTATGATGTCACCTTCTTCTTCTTCTTCTTCTTCTTCTCCTCTAGGTGGAGTATCATTATAGGCTCATCAAAAACCATATGGGTTGTCTCTTCTACTAATAGTATTATTTTATTAAAGACCTTATAGGCTTTTCCTAATAATGTGTATCCCAATAACATAGCCTCATTAGACTTTGCATCAAATTTTCCCAAATTAGATTTTTTATTATTCATACATAATATTTGTAACTAAAAACATGTAAATGAGAAAGGTTTGGCATTCAACCCTTCTGAAGCTTATAGAGGATTTCATTTTATTTGGATCATATGTTTACCCTATTCAAGACATAATAAGCTATTTTCCATGACCCAAAAATATTTAGGTAATTTATACTCATTTAACATAGCTCTAGTTACCTCAACCAAAGTCTTATTTTCCTCTCTCTTATGCTATTCTATTGGGGCATGTTAGGTGAAACAAAATTGTGTTCTATCCCTTCTTCTTGGCAAAAGGATTCAAACCTATCATTCTCAAACTCTCCTTTATAGTCACTATGTCTGGTTGAAATGGTGCATCTTAATTTTCTTTGAATCTAGGTTGAGAATATCCTAAAGTCCTCAAAAGAATCACTTGTATTAGCTACAAAATTAACCTAAGTGAACTTTTTGTAGTTATATACAATAACAAACCCAAATGAATTTCATCCTGAACTTATGGTGATGATGAATCCAAATAGGCTCATATGTAAAATCTCAAGTAGGCTATCAATACTAATCTCCTTAATTATGTGAGAACAAGATCTCAAGTAGGCTATCGATACTAATCTTTTTGATTGTGTGAAAAGAGGATTTAACCTATTTTCCTAGCTGACATGCATCACATGGTGCTCCTTAGTGAATTCTAATTTTGGTACTCCTCTAACTAGGTATAAGTGAGTAATCTTTTTGAGTGTCCTCATGCTTACAAGACATAGTCTCTTGTGCAAGAACCAAGCCTCATCTACAATGGTCTTTAGACAATGCACTTTGATAAAATCATTTAGACTTTGCGAGGATGTACCTGTGTAATAGTTCCTATCATGCCCCAAGAGAAACAGTCTACCCCTGGAAATAAATAAGCTAATATAAATGTAGGGTCATTTTTCCTCTTGAGAGAGGATGGCGTATAAAGTTTTCAAATAGGTTAGTTTTGGACAATTGAAGAACTTGATGCAAATTTTTTAAGTTATGTGATGTCTTTCCTAAGGTACTCATTTGCACTAGACACTATGTCTAACTTGACATATGTAGCATGCTCACTTTCTTGCAAATGCAACACCTTATCTTTTAATGTTTTTCATTTATTCTCTAGCTCAATATGCATATCCTTTTGATCCTTAAATTTGTTTTTAAGTGTTTCATTTTCTTTAGTCGCTCATGAGTGCTGTCCACTAATTTCATGTGCTTATCCATCAAACATGTAAATTTATTAATTAAATAAGAATATTCTTCTATATGTGAGCTATGTTCCCTTTTAATGCATGGAATTTTTTTTAGCTTCCTATAATTATCATCTATTGTTTAGAAGGAAAAGTAGTTCCTCATATGTTAAATCACAAACCCAATCACTGTCTGTATCACCTGAACTATCGTTAGGCATTAAGCATAGGTTGGTGATTTCTTCCTCTACATTTGTCTCAGATATCTTATAATCAGAATTTGCCCAAAAGGCTCTCTAATTTTCTCTTTTATTTTTCTTATGATCAATTTTTTCCTTTGCTTATTTCTTTGATGATTAAGCTTTCAGATTGGGGCAATCCAACCTAATGTGAGTTGGCTTTTTGCATTTTAAAAAAATAAGGTTAGTGGAAGTTTTATTTAGCTTATTACCTTTCTTCCACTTGTGGGCATACCTCATTTTCTTTTTTTTAAGAAAGTTCTTTAATTTAATTTCCTAGTCATGAAGGATGTGTTATCCTCTCTACCTCCTTCAGAGTTGCTATTATCAAAATTGTCAGCCTTCAAGGAAAATGTTTTCTTCTTTTGCTTGTCTCCAATATCTCCATTTCTATGGCTGATTTTCTATTCATATGAGGTTAGTGATCCAAGGAAATTATCAATGAAATAAGTAGTTAAATCCTTAGATTAAGGCATCCCAAAACTCAGGCAGGCATCTTAGAATCTTACTTACTTTCCCAATGTTGCTAAATTATTTTTCCAATGTATGGAATGAAGTAATAATCTTTGTAAAACAAGTATATATATCATAAATGGTTGCGCTAGATTGCAAGCTAAATAGTTCATAATCATGAAGAAAAATATTTAATCTTATTTGCTTAACTTCTTATGTTCCCTCATACATAATATGCAATATATCCCAAATATCTTTCATGGTAGTTCATATTGATATACACATATAATCTTTAGAGTTAAGAGCACAAAAAAGCAATTCAAATGTTTAGTATTCAATTAAGCTAACTCATATTTATTAAAATTCTAATAAGCTAAAGGTAATTCCACTTTAATAACATTTACAATTCTATATAAGGGTGTGTATCCTATTTTCACTACATGTCACATGTAATTGATTATATAAAAGTAGATATCCTAATTTTCTAAAAGCAAAAAAAGAATAATACAAAAAAGTGGAAAATGGGTAATGGAATACTCCTTTGATGAGTTTTGATTACAAAATTATGCCATACCAAAATCTACTTAGGTAGTAAAACCAAATAAATAAAAACCCTGCTCTAATTCCAAATGTAATTGACTAGGCATAGCCAAGAGAGGGGAGGAGTGAATTAGCATATTTTAAAATTAAATACTAACTAAAAAGGTAATAATAATAATTTACACTGTAAATAAATTGAATGATTAACTTTTGAATACTTGATTTTAAAATTTTAATGTCAATACACTTGAGATTAAACAAGTTTAACAAAATAGATTCAAGCAAAAATTTGTTTTGAGCACTAAAAATATTTAGAAGCAATTGTTTTTAATTTTAATATATATATTTTTTAAAAATAAAGAATGCTTACAACAAAACCAGATCTAAGCATTAAATATAAATATACAAGAAGTAAAGTAACACAGAAAGAGAAAAGAAATAGTAAACTAAAATTTTTATTTTGATTTGGTTAACTTGACCTACATCCACTCCCTAGAGTCCTCTCCCTGGGTTCCACTAACCACTACATATGCTCTTAACAAGGTAGAGAAGCCTTTCTGCTTCACAGGGTTTGAAGAACACCCTTACACTCCTTTCTTCTTTAGAAGTCACCCTCTTGCATCGAGCATGGCGGAGATGTCTCACCACTCGCCTACTTTTGTCAAAAGAGTCTTCTTCCAAGATTCTTACTAGCTTTTATTCCTGATTGGGGTTATGGATTGAAATTTGGAATTTTATATAAGTCTAGGACACTATTACCCCTAAGCCATGCTTAGTTTGATTTAAAAATAATAAAACTCCACTTAATATATATATATAAGTATATGTGTCGAATCAAGTAATAAAGTGATAGAGTAAAGTGTCAAACCTACGAGAAAGTATGCTTAATTGCAACAAACTACTACCATTTACTCTAATTATAATAATTATCCTATTGAAATAAAAATAATATTAAGGAGATTTTATCACTGAATAAAATAATAAAAATATTGGATATAATATTTTAATAAAGTATTTTTGATTGATGAGTGTAATTTTCATATCTTTCCTTATTAGGCTCTTAATTGTAGATATGATTCATAGCATATGTATCCCTGGATCTCTATCATGCTAGTAGGGGTGAAAGGATATATGCTGACCTCCTACAGTTATAGTATCTCCTTTAGAACCTATAATATTTTACATCCGATGTCCAGGTATACAAATATCCTATCTCAATATTCCTAATTATTTTTGTATTCCTCTGTCAAGGCTATACATCACACTATATTTTAACTTTATATATGGCCAGCATGTGCATTAAATTAAGAATGATATAATATTGAAAACATTTTTAAACATTCATGAAATAAGAGTCTTCATTACTACTTAACATGTACTTTGCATCATCAATCCAAAATAAGAGGATTAGCCAGATATAAATTAAAAGACAAGTAAACTCATTTCATTAAGCTCACAAAAGAATGAAAACATAAGAGAGTGATATCTCCAGAAAGGATCAACGTATCTCCTCTATACTCATTTCTTAAAATATAGAGTTACTTTAAGAAACACGTGTTAAACACTCCAAATAATTATATATTGTACTTCCCTATCCTTCCATAGATTTTACTCTAAGAGGGAATTCGAGAAGTACTCTAAAAGTACTGGATTTTACATAAGTGATTGAACTCCCTTAGAAACATAACATCACAATTATTTATAGGACAATACAAAAAGGCATCTAGCACTATGACACGTGAAAGAGTGATGCTGTAGTGCTACTGAGGTGAACTGACACCTTGGCACTAATACTTTTAAACTGATGTAGTTCTTAATGATGTGGATCATTTACTTAGTGAACAGTCACATATCTTTATTGATAGAACATTACCCATGGAAGTTATAACTATAACGCCATGATGCTATTGACATTTGAATGTTGCGAAGCATGAGTGGCAAAAATTGCTCCAGGGCATAAAAAAATATGGCACTATGACATTTGAAAATAGAGAATCTTACACCTCCATGCTAACTTTTTGACATCATCACGCTGGTAATGTTATGGTGCTGGTTGTGTTGCCGTCGTAGCACTTGAAAATAGAGAACTCAACACTACAATGTCTGATTTGTGGCACTTTGGTAGTACTGAGGGTGGTGCTGTAGCATTATTTCATCCAACACTGCGATGTTGTAAGCTCCTCAGAATTTTATACCATTTTTGAGTTTTTCCTGTGCAAAAATAACTAAAATAATAAATTTTCTCTAAAAATAAAATATATAAAATGCTATATTATTGACACTCATCAAATTCTCCCGAGCTTAAACTCTTCCCTGACCTCAAGAAAATAAAGAAATATGCAATTCTGATTAATTAAATAACCAAAGTAAATATTGATAATTTAAAACTAAAAAAATATAGGATAATACGACACAATCTAGAATAGTGGAAATGGACAAAGTTATAATTCTAATTTAGAAAAATACTAATAATTATCCAAATCAATCACCCTTATTATTACTTACTTTGAATTTTCATATTATGAATATACTCCTTAACTTTTGAAAATTTTAATTTAATAATGTAGCTTAAAGATTAGATGTGTTTGTATTTAAAATTAAAATTTCATTAGTTCATTATCATTTGAACTAGTTCTTTTATCTAATCCTTTATAAATTTAGGTATAAGATTACAATCAGACTCTAAGTTTTTATCTGAGACCAATTTTTGAATATACGCTCTCTTTCTTTTTCTTATATTATATTCTTTTCTTTTTAAAACTCTTTTCATATTTCTTTTCCTTTTTATTTTTGTGGAGTATTCAATTAAGGATTTTGAAATATCAATTTTGCTTAAAATCTTTATACAATCTTAATAAGTTTAATATCAGGATTTAATAAGATTACTAACTTCAAATTCAAATTGCTATGATTTTTAATATTAATCCCATATTAAATCTTTATCCTTAATTCATCTTCTTTAATTCAAAGGTTAATGTAACTTTCACCGCGTAACTTTTTATATGTTATAGATGTTGCAAATCTGGTTTTAAAGAATATAATTTTGATGATAGCAAACATTTCTGTCTCTAGTTGCCTGTTTAATCTTTCAGGTACGCAGGTTTAATTACAAGTTCAAGCTAGTCCAAGCTCGAGTCAGTCGGTTTTGAAATCTAGGTCCAATATACTTTTTCATCTTTATTAAGTCAAATGCTATGCAACTAATCCCCTAGCTAAGTAACCTTACACACACACACACTAAGGGGGAGAGCTTGAGTGAATTAGAGTTTATGTTCAATTTTTGTTCAGATCACCCTAGACGATATTCACATCATCCTGGACGATCCAGTGAAAATAGAAACCCTAATTAGGATGATCATGTTAAGTCGGGTTGATTAAGCTGATTGTATTGGATGATGTTAATATCATATAGGACGATAGGCTAAAATAAAAAATTCTTAGTCGCCAGATCAAGTTAGGCAAGTCTTTATTTTTGGTGATTTGGTCTGATCATCCCGGACGATACGTGTATCATCCTGGATGATCCAGTATAATCATGCCTAAATTAGTCTTGTGATTAAGGAAAGTAATTAATATTTAATTGATACGATCATATCATCCAGGACGATCGCAAGATCCTCCAGGATGATCATGACCGTATAGTGCACTTCACCTATACGTCTAGAGCGGTGATCAGGATGATTTTGGTTATTTTTAAACTAATCGTACGGGACGATATCGTTATCATCCCGAATGATCAGGCCATTTTGAGGTCATCCTACATGGTTCACCTGTATGTCTAGAGCGGTGTTCAGGACAATTTTGGGACTTTTTGAACTAATCGTATAGGACGATATACATATCGGCCTGGATGATCAAGTCATTTTGAGACCATCCAACACAAGTTCCTCTGGATGACCAGAGCGGTCTTTTGGACAAATTTCCTGATTTATACTAATTGTCCCGGACGATCGCAGTATCATACGGGACGATCTGAACAACTTTTTTCTACTAATTGTCTAGAAGAGCCAGATTGTACAGGCTGGAATAGGTGATTTTGAACTGATCGTACAGGAAGATTTATCAATCGTCCGGAATGATATTAGCCTACCAGTTGAGATTTAGGGCAAATTTTGAGCCCTCCTATAAAAGATCTTTTTCTTCCAACAAGAAAAATCTTTTGCCACTTTCCTTTTTAGAGAAACCTTGAGAGAGAGAGAGAGAGAGAGCTTGGGAGATAGAGAGAGAGAGAGGATCTTGTGAGGGGGAGTTTATGAGGGATTCACAAAGGTTACTCCAAGAAAAGATCAAAGTCATCTTCTCTATTCGTTGTCTCTCATCTTGTTAGTGTTTTTTATGGGAGGATCATTCGTAAGAAGATCCGAATTCTCTGCCTGCTTCAGGAGGAAGCGAAAGGAGTTCAGGTTCTCTGCCTCATCAGGTTGGTGGAAAGGAGTTTTGTACAAGCTTCTCTGCCTTGTTGTGGGAGAAAAAGGAGTGTCACTTTTGTGTTAGTGCAATACCCGGAGGGGAGGCTCCGGGGAGTAGAGATAGTTCAAGTTGACCGAACCACTATAAAATCTATTGTGCTCTTTCTATTTATTTTCTGCACTTTACTTTTCTGTTATTATCTACTTGGGTGAAATCTGTGTTTGATCTTTTTATTTCCTTGTTTACTTATTTTTGTTACAAATTATAGAAAAGATCTTTCCTATTGCTCACAAATTTTAAAATAACCAATTCACCCCTCCTCTTGGTTAGCCTCGGGACTAGTTCATCAGGGCATAACATCCCTATCAAACTTTCAAGTGGTATCAGAGTGGGATTCAAAAATTAAGTTTAAAAACTTTTGAATTTAATTCCCTCTTGGTTAGCCTCGGGACTAGTTTATCAGGGCATAACATCCCTATCAAACTTTCAAGTGGTATCAGAGCGGGATTCAAAAATTAAGTTTAAAAACTTTTGAATTTAATCCATGGCTAATTTTGGTAATCATAATACTGCTGAAGGTTATTCAATTACACGATCGCCATTATTTGATAATATACCTTTTCATTTTTGAAAAACTCGCATGTCCACTTTTCTTCAATCTATAGATTATCGCATGTGGATGCTTGTTAAGGATGGCTATGAACCACCTTTTAGAATGATTAATAATGTTAAAACTAAACTTCTTTTCACTGATTGGACTTTTGATGATCGTGACTTAGCCCAACTGAATACCAAATATTTGAACTATTTTTTATGTGCCTTAAAATCTGAGGACTACATGTGTGTTTCTACTTGTATAACTGGTAAAAAAATTTGGGATAGATTATGCATCACCTATGAAGGTACAACTGAAGTCAAACGTCTAGGTTAAATATATTACTTCATGACTACAAACTTTTTTGCATGAAATTTACTGAATCTATTTCTGAAATGTATACGAGGTTCACTTAAATTGTCACTTCATTGCATGCTTTAGGAAGAGAACTTACAAACTATGAAAAAGTGAATAAGATTTTGAGATGTTTGCCTTCTTCGTTTGATGTTAAGATAACTGCAATTATTGAATTGAAACATTTGAACAATTATTCTATTGAAAACTTACGTGGGTCACTCATTGCTTACGAGCAAGGGGTGAACCAAAGACAGCTTGATGCAGGTGAGAAGAAGAAGGAGAAAACTGTGGCGCTGAAGGCCAACAATACTGACACTAATTCTTCCGGGTCTGATAGCGATGATGTTGCCTTAATCACTAGGCAATTCAAAAGCTTTCTAAGGAAGAAACATAAGAACTTTCAGAAGTGGAACAAGGGTAAGTCCAGTAAAAATTTTAAAGATTCATCTGATACTATTTATTTTCAATGCAGGAAGCCTAGACACATTAAAGCTGAATATCATACACTTAAAGCTCACCCAAGCAAGGAAATGGGTGAGGAGAAACCCAAATTCAGGAAGGACAAGAAGAGGATTCAAAAGGCGTTCTGAGCAGATTCTGCATCCGACTCTTCTGAGACTGAAGTTGAAGAGGAGGAAACCAACTTGAGTTTGATGGCAGATGATCATCTTGGTCAGTCTGACCAGGAAGAGGTATGTGAGCTTACTTACGATCAATTATTTAAAGTGTCTAAAAGAATTCACTCATCTTATAGGAAACTTAAGAAATTACATGCTAGCCTGAAATTGGATTTCTTAACCTTGCAAAAAGAGCATGATTCGGTAGTTAAAGATCATTCCATACTTGATAGAAATCACATGTCTTTACTTGATGAATTTGATGAGCTGAATAAAAAGCATTCTGATTTAATTATTGAACATGATTTACTGAAAATCTTGCATGTTGATTTAAAAAAAGTTTTTAAAGAATTAGATAATATGGCATGTGAAGTGGAGAGTAGTAGGGGAGCACTAAAATTTGAAATTATAAATTTGAAGAAAGAAAATGAATTTCTAAAAGTTAAAATCAGTGCTTTTGAGAAAAATGAAACACCTCCTATGTTTGCACAGTTTTATGCACCTCCACCTTTTGAAGAATCTATTTCAAAATTATCAAAACATGTTTCATTCAAACCTAGGAAGAGGCACTATCACCCACATAGATTAGTTAACCCTTTTTCTGGTGTTAGATGTTTTTCTTATAGCATGTTAAGATATATCTCCCACACCTGCACTGTTCATCGTAGTACACATTGGGTGTGAAGGCCCAAATTGCTTATTTCATAGCACAACACACATGCATTATATTTTTCTTTTCATAAGAAGGAACCCAAACCTGTTTGGGTTCCTAAATCTGACATTTGAAAATTTTGTAGGTGTGCTCTCACACAAGACCTCGTGAGAGCATGTGGTACCTAGACATCGGATAATCAAGACACATGACTGGAGATGCAAATTAGTTCATTTCACTAGAGGCCAGGGCTGGAGGCAAGGTTACACTTGGAGACAAAACCACCAGGAGGGTGGTAGGTTATTGTATAATTGGTGATTCAAAGAATTTTATGATTGACAATATTTTACTTGTAGATGGATTGAAACACAACCTGCTGAGCATCCATCAACTCTGTCACAAAGGATACAGTATCAAATTCCTGCCCACTTGTTGCATTTTAAGCTTAAATGACAAAATTATTTTACAGGGATAAAGGATCAATAATGTCTACATGCTAGATGTAAGTTGCTTTAAAGCTGATGTTTCAATTTGTTTAAAAACTGCTGCTGATAAGTCTTGGTTATGGCACAGGAGATTATGTCATGCCAGTATGAAAACTCTTAGGAGAGTCACCCAAAAGGACATAGTTAGAGGTGTCCCCAAGCTTAAGTTCACTAAGGACCACCTATGTGATGCCTGTCAATTAGGGAAGCAAGTCCAGTCCTCCTTTCACTCTGTTAAGGACATTAGCACCTCTAGACCTTTAGAAGTCCTTCATATGGATCTCTTCGGACCCATTAGCACTGCCAGCATAGGGGGGAAAGTTTATGGTTTTGTTATTGTTGATGATTACTCAAGGTTCACTTGGATTAAATTTTTATCACATAAATCTAGTCATTTGATGAATTTAAGTCCTTCTCCACTTGGATTCAGAGGAAGTTAGGTTGTGAGATCTTGACTATTCATAGTGATCATGGTGGGGAGTTTGAAAATGTGAAGTTTAGAACTTTCTGTGAGGAGCAAGGGATTAGTCACAATTTTTTAGCTCCTAGGACCCCTTAGCAAAACAGGGTAGCTGAAAGGAAGAATAGGACCTTAATGGAAGCCGCTAGAGCCATGCTTGCTGAGTATTCACTTCCAAAATACTTTTGGGCTGAAGCAGTAAACACTGCCTGTTATGTACTGAATAGGGTGAATGTTAGATCCAATATGAATAAGACACCTTATGAGATCATTAAGGGTAGAACTCCAAACCTGTCCCACCTCCATGTCTTTGGCTGTAAGGTTTTCATTCCGAACAACGAGAAATCATCCTTAGGAAACTTTGACCCCAAATTTGATGAAGGAGTGTTCTTAGGTTATTCTCATGTGGGGAAATCCTTTAGGGTGTTTAATAAGAGGACCTTGGTGGTGGAAGAGACAACTCATATGGTGTTTGATGAATCTGATCCTAAGGAGACTAGAGTTGAGGAAGAAGAAGAGGTAGGAGAGATTACCCAAGGGGTTAAAAATAAAAATCTAGAGGAAGGGGTAGAACCTCAAAACACTTTGCCTAGAGATTGGAGATATTCTTCGAGTCATCCTAAAGAACTGATCTTAGGAGACCCTTCTGAAGGTGTTATGACTAGGTATGGACTTAGGAAGGAGGTAAATCACTCTACCTTTATCTCAATGACAAAACCCACCAACATCAATCAAGCCCTTTTTGATGAATTTTGGATCTTAGCTATGCAAGAGGAACTGAATCAATTTATAAGGAATGATGTTTGGGAGTTAGTAGAAAGACCTAGGAATCAAAGTATAGTGGGAACCAAGTGGGTCTTTAAGAATAAGATGAATGATTCTGGTGTGGTGGTTAGGAATAAGGTAAGATTAGTGGCTAAGGGGTATAATCAGATTAAAGAGATTGACTTTGAGGAAACCTTTGCCCCTGTAGCTAGATTGGAAGATATTAGGGTGCTACTAGCCTTTGCCTGTTACAAGGGATTTAAGTTGTTTCAAATGGATGTCAAGAGTGCCTTTTTAAATGGGGTAATAAAGAGGATATTTTTGTAGAACAACCCCCAGGTTTTGAGAGTTCCCAATATCCAAATCATATTTACAAATTAAAAAGGCCTTATATGGATTGAAATAGGCACCCAGAGCTTGGTATGTGAGGCTTAACACATTTCTGTTAGAAAGAGAGTTTGTTAAGGGGAGCATAGACACCACCCTTTTTCTGAGGAGAGTAGGGGATGATTTACTTATTATCCAGATCTGTGTTGATGATATAATTTTAGGATCTTCTGATAAATATTTATGTGATGAGTTTTCTAAAATAATGAGTAAGGAGTTTGAGATGAGTATGATGGGAGAGTTATCCTACTTTTTGGGGCTTAGCATAAGGTAACTGGATGATGGAACCTTTCTCAATCAATCTAAATGCGCTAAGGATATTTTGAAGAAATATGAAATGGACAAAGCCAAGCCAATCAACACTCCCATGAGCTCCTCTATTCAGTTAGATAAGGATTCAAGTGAAAAATCTATTGATCAGAAGAAGTATAGAGGAATAATTGGACCACTACTTTACCTGACTGCTAGCCGACTTGATATTATATTTAATGTTTGTCTTTGTGCTAGGTTTCAAGCTGATCCTAAAGAGTCCCACCTGACTGTTATTAAGAGAATTCTTAGATATCTTTTAGGGACCCCAAACCTAGGAATCTGGTACCCTAGGCACAGCACCTCTTTTGAGATAATTAGATATTTTGATTCATACTTTGTAGGATGTAGAGTGGATAGAAAAAGCACTTTTGGAGCTTGTTAATTCATAGGACAATCTTTGGTCTCCTGGTCCAGTAGAAAATAGAACTCAGTTGCACTTTCCACTGCTGAAGCTGAGTACATTGCCTTAGAAAGTTGT
Organism: Dendrobium chrysotoxum; assembly: GCA_019925795.1. Classification (NCBI taxonomy): domain Eukaryota; kingdom Viridiplantae; phylum Streptophyta; class Magnoliopsida; order Asparagales; family Orchidaceae; genus Dendrobium; species Dendrobium chrysotoxum. The sequence continues at coordinate 24,594,987 of CM034315.1, read as the reverse complement.
GTGGCCCAAGTTCTTTGGTTGAAGCAACAAGTTGTGGATTTAGGATTACTTGTTGGCACAATTTCTATTATGTGTGATAATACTAGTACCATCTGCATCTCTAAGAATCCAATCCAATATTCTAGAACCAAACACATTGATATAAGGCATCACTTCATTAGGGACCATATTACAAAAGGGGACATTGAGCTACATCATGTAGCAATTAAAAATCAGCTGGCGGACATATTTACTAAACCACTGAACTTTGACTCATTCAGCATTTTGATGACTAGATTAGGTGTGATTGACATAAATGCATGATTCTGATGACTACTGATTTCTGATTTATTTATTTTTCATTCTATTTCTGTTAGTTAGTTGTTTGATTTGATTATCTGTTTCCTGTTAGTTTTTATATTTCTGCTGATTTTCATTTTAGCCTTGTGTTAGTCTAATTTGAGCATTTATTTTGATGAGATTTTTTACTTATTTTTGATTCATTATTTTATTCCTTTAAAAAATTAGATCACTGCTAACTACTGCTGATAAACTAAATTTCTGATGAAAATTTTGCCTTATTTTTTTGTTTTGGAAGCTTGTAAGTAGTGATTGATTCCACTAGATCTGTTAAAGGGAAGAAACATTGATGATTATTTCTCTTCCTCTAACTCCTTTAATGGTGTATTATTTTTTTTGGATAAAAATCTTCTTCAAAATTAAAAAGTTGATTTTTGAAATAGAAATCTATTTTATCTTCCAACAGTAATCTACCTCATATGAATAGTATTTTCAAAGTTTTGAGTCATTATTATGATTTTTTGAACCAAGTCATTGCACTTATCATATGATGTATGGTTTTTATTTTGTGGATTACTCTTCCTTACTGTGGAGAGTGAACTTTATCGTCTCTTATATCTGGAAGGTAATTTCACAGTTGAGATTCATTATTAATTTTGAAAGAGAGAAAGCTTACAAAAGATGCGCAAAGAGCGTCAAATGAAAAGAGGCATAAAATTAGCCCAAACTGAAAAGATGCACAATGTCGCCAAAAATTGAAAGATACATAAAGTGTATCAAAAATTAAAAGATGCGCAAAGCACCCAACAAATTAAAAAAGAGGCACAAAATGAGCCCACAAAGAAATAAGCTTTTTTCCCTTTCAGATCATTAAATATCTTAGAAAAATCCATGCTCCACTTAATATTTTTAAAAGCTTGAGACGAAAATTATGATTTCTGATTTCTTACTTTGTAATACTATTATATCAGATATTTTTTCTAGAACGAGGCTTGAAAGGATCTCTTTTCAAATCTAATTTCTTTTCTTCTGAATTGGATTTTTGTTTTGAAAGGAATTTGCACCTATAAGGTGTCCGAGGTGGGAGTAACGAAAGTCGATTTTCCAACTTTTCTAGATTTAAGTGCTATCGATCGTCTTCTTATTGTTTTTTGGATTCAAAATCAAGGGAAAATTCTGATTTACTAGAGCTGATCGATTAAAAAAAATAATCATTATTTTTCTTGTGTTTTTGTGTTTCTCGTTTCTAGTTTCATCTACTTTGCCTTTATTTTCTTTTTGTTGTATGTGTTTTTGGATCCCTGATCTTTCCTCTCCATCCTTCATCTTTTTCACTTTTTCTTCACATCGTCCTGGACCATCCCCACATCATCCTGGACGATCTTCTTCATCCCGGATGATCCATACATCGTCCTGGATGATCCATTCAAATCATCCCCACTCTAATCAAACGGTTGAGATGCACCAATTATTGGTGATCATCCTGGACGATCCTTACATTATCCTGGATGATATGATCCATATTTCTTGATCTTGAACAAACTGCTGAGAATGCACCAATTATTATTCATCATCTAGGATGATCCATGTGTCAGCAGTTGGATGATTCAAATTCGGCCCGTCCTATATATTTAATGTATATCATCGTGAACGATCCACCTAATTGTCCAGGACGATACTTTTCATCAATGGTCGTCCATCTTGACTCCTCAGGACGATCGCTTATCTTTAATTATCCTGGATGATCTCTGATTATCCTGAACGATTCGACCGCCTTTTTGACCAATCATCCTGGCCGTCATAATTACTCATATCATCCTGGATGATCTTGCGATCGTACAGGATGATCTGGCCGACTTCTACTTAAATAGCCTGTTTTCTTCACCTCTCTTCCTTCCATACATCCTCTCTTGTGATTCTATTGGCTAGTGGAAAGAGATCTAGGCATCAAGGTGCAAGCTCCTCCTGGGGAAATGTCGATCCCCGCTTTCCAAATGCAGCCGATCAGGCTGCCTTCCAACGCTATCTTGAAGTTGGAATCACACAATCCAATATCGTCAACCCCCGTACTCTTACCTACCATATCCTGGATCTATTTGTGCATACCTTCCTCACCTTCATCCTCACCCTAGCCTTCCCTTTCAGCACTGAACTTCTCTGAGTCTTTTTCATAAATCTTCGTATCGCCGTTGACTACTCCACCCTTTACTCCTTTGTTAATCAGCGACCTGTAGAACTCATCGCCTAGGATTTTCACCATATCCTTCAACTCTCTGTCACTGGCAACAAAATCCACACCCTAGTTTCTGATCCTGATTATGATTGGAGTGTCGCCAATCACTTCCTTAGAAATACAAACGCCCCCTACCACGACAACGCTTGCTCTTCCCTTTTTAAGGATGCCCATACTATTCAATATGTCCTTCGTTCCTCCATCATCCCAAAGGCTGGGGACCGTATTCACATCACCCCTTTACTTTCTCTGACCACCTATTACATCATGGCCCACTGAGAATTCAATGCTACCAATCTCCTTTTCCGCTATATCGAGCATCTCACTACCATTAGGGATCCGAGCCATAAACGATGCCCAAATCTAGCTCTAGCACACATCATTGTATATGCTCTGGAGACTAAATATGATCTGTAATATCCAGTCCCTACCAATGTCCCTCCTTCCTACTTCATAAATAATTCCTTCCATGTACTCTACAGTACCCGACTACATCTAGAGCCCGCCTCGGATGTTGAGGAGGAAGAGAAAGAAGCTATTTTTGTTCCTGATGCACCTGCTCCCCTTCGTATTGCATCCCCTTTTGATCATCTGGTATAGTAGTTCGACTAGTGGGAGGCCCGGTTTGATTCTTATGTGGCTGCCCAGGAGCAGCAGCACACTGAGGATCTGCAGCGCTTTAATGACTACGCTGCTTAGCAGCAACATCAACATGACCAGGACATGGCCTGGTTTGGAGCACACTTTATCATCATTCATAGTTACTTTCAATCACCACCTCCTCCTTCTTCTGATCAGGATCCACCTCCTTTTTAGCTTTGTGTTATGTGTTATTTTTTGCCTGTATTATTGTGTCTGTTCCTCCCCTTTTTTGTGATGTCAAAAGGGAGAGTTAGTGTTTTGAGTGACTAGTAGTTTCATATACTATTCTAGTTGTTTCTTGTATTACTCTTATTTTGTAGTTATTCTCCTTATTGTATTTTGTGTTTCGTGAATTTTGAAATGATATTTGTCTTTCATACGTACATTAGTTACCTTATCTATTTGATTTGAAACTACTTAATAAATGTTTGCCATCATAAAAAATGGGGAGATTATTGCAAATTTGGTTTTAAAGATTATGATTTTGATGATAGCAAACATTTTTATCTCTGGTTGCCTGTTTAATCTTTCAGGTACATAGGTTTAATTACAAGTTCAAGCCAGTCCAAGCTCGAGTCAGTCTATTTTGAAATCTAGGTCCAATATACTTTTTCATCTTTATTGAGTCAAATACTATGTAACTGATCCCCTAGCTAAGTAACCTTATACACACACACTTAGGGGGAGAGCTTGAGTGAATTAGAGTTTCTGTTCAATTTTTGTTCAGATCATCATGGACGATATTCACATCATCCTGGACAATCCAGTGAAAATAGAAACCCTAATTAGGATGATCATGTAAAGTCAGGTTGATTAAGCTGATCATCTTGGATGATGTTAATATTATACAGGATGATAGGCTAAAATCAAAAATTCTCAGTCGCCAGATCAAGTTAGGCAAGTCTTTATTTTTGGTGATTTGGTCTGATTATCCCGGACGATACGTGTATCGTACTGGATGATCCAATACAATCATGCCTAAATTAGTCTGGTGATTAAGGAAATCAATTAATATTTAATTGATATGATCATATCATCCGGGACGATCATGATCGTCCAGTGCACTTCACCTATATGTCCAGAGGGGTGATCAGGATGATTTTGGTTGTATTTGAACTAATCGTACGGGACGATATCGCTATCGTCCCAGACGATCAGGTCATTTTGAGTTCTTCCTACATGGTTCACCTGTAAGTCCAGAGCGGTGCTCAGGTTGATTTTGGGACTTTTTGAACTAATTGTATAGGACAATATACATATCAGCCTAGACGATCAAGTCATTTTGAGACTGTCCAGCACAAGTTCCTCTGAACGACTATAGCGGTCTTCTGGATGAATTTCCTAATTTACACTAATCGTCCTGGATGATCGCAGAATCGTACGGGACGATCTGAATAACTTTTTTCTACTAATCATCCAGAAGAACCAGATTGTATAGGCTAGAACAGGTGATTTTGAACTGATCGTACAGGATGATCTATCGATCGTCCTGGATGATATTGGCCGACTAGTTGAGATTTAGGGCAAATTTTGAGCCCTCCTATAAAAGATCTTTTTCTTCCAACAAGAAAAATCTTTTGCCACTTTCCTTTCCAGAGAAACCTTAAGAGAGAGAGAGAGAGAGCTTAGGAGAGAGAGAGAGAGAAAGGATCTTGTGAGGGGGAGTTTATGAGGGATTCACAAAGGTTGCTCCAAGCAAGGATCAGAGTCATCTTCTCTATTCTTCGTCTCTCATCTTGTTAGTATTTTTTGTGAGAGGATCATTCATAAGAAGATCTGGGTTCTCTTCCTGCTTCAGGAGGAAGCAAAAGGAGTCTGGGTTCTTTGCCTGCTTCAGGAGGAAGCGAAAGGAGTTCAGGTTCTATGCCTCATCGGGTTGGTGGAAAGGAATTTTGTACAGGCTTCTCTGCCTTACTGTGGGAGCAGAAGGAGAGTCACTTTTGTGTTAGTGCAATACCCGGAGGGGAGGCTCCAGGGAGTGGACGTAGGTTAAGTTGACCGAACCACTATAAAATCTGGTGTGCTCTTTCTAATTATTTTCTGCACTTTACTTTTCTGTTATTATCTACTTGGGTGAAATCTGTGTTTGATCTTTTTATTTCCTTGTTTACTTTTTTTTTCTTCAAATTATAGAAAAGATCTTTCCTGTTGCTCATGAATTTTTAAAATAACTAATTCACCCCCCTCTTGGTTAGCCTTGGGACTAGTTCATCAGGGCTTAACATCCCTATCGAACTTTTACCAGAAATTGAGATTTTGAACACTTTAAATATTTTCTAAAAATTTCATAATATGGGTTTTGAAATTTATAGAGTTTTTATTGAATAAAAAATAATCTGGATTCTAAAAAATAATATTATAGTATAATGAAAGTCTTAAAATAGTATTTTACACAATCTCTGATAATTTGGTTATTTACTAAAAATGTGCATTTTTGCTTAGCCGTGTTTTCTGTTACCCACTATTATAAAAAATTGTATAATTATAAAATGTGCTAAATTATGTTTTAATATTTGTAATGTCATGAAGCATGTGTTCATATGATTGAATTAGGTGATATTAAATAGTTTTGATATAAAAATATATGTTGGGAGATATAAGGGGCCATAATACTTTAAGATTCTATATGAGATCGAGAATATTCTTGGATCTATAAGGCATATTTTGGTGGCAAATATATTATGTTTTGGTGCCTATGGGGATGTTCTGGTGCTATAAACACAAAAGAGAGTCATAAGGGGCCACAATCTTTTGAAATGTTATTTAGGTCCAGGAAAAGAGAAAACTGATTTGAGTTATTCTGTCATATGAATTTTAGTTTTTTTAATTGCTAAGTATTCTTATTATTGAAATCTTTGGATAATTGGTATGCTCTCACTTTGCACAACAAAGTAATTAATTATACTTCATTTAATTGATTTTTAAATATGTTGAAAAATGTTTAACATAAAGAAAATATTTAGAAATTTTGATTGGTGATTGTGACTTGCAGAGCTATTTGAACTCACTATAGTTTTGCTTCTATTTTTTAGGATCTAAGAAAGGGAAGGAGTTGATTGATTAGTAGTTTCAAGATTTAATCTGAGTTTATACATATTTTCTTATTTTAATTTTATACAATAGTGACCGGCTTTTGTTATGTTTTACTTTGTTTTGTATTTAGTAGCCATGTACTATAGTGTAGATCTTGTAAATACATTTTGATGAAATAAAAAAAATATTATGGATGAGTTTAATTTTAGTACTCTAGATATCTATAGTAGCTATGCAGTTTATAATTTATATTAAAGTTTAAATTGGAAGAAGAAATTTAAAGTATTCCTAAAACTAGATCTTGGTATTTATATGTCACAGCTTAACACGATTGGAATCTTATCAAGTTGAACTATATTATCCAACATACACTTCTTCTATAAATTTTTGGGCTTCTAATTTATCAAGAAAATATTACCATATATGATAAAAAGATCTTTAATATAGGGTATCGCTGACTAGTGTATATGAAAGGGATCCTTTTTTTAATTTGGTTAGAAAAAAATTTATCTCGAGGGAGTTTTCTTTATCCCAAGTAGTAAATGAAGGGTTTCTCTAGTCTACCACTTCATCATCCATAATAAGAATAAACTTTTGGTTGGAAATTTTATGTTTATGTATTCCAAGTCTATGGGCAATAAGATCTTGTGACCCCCACCTCTACATAAATGGAATCTTCTTCAAGACATGTTAATTCCTTTATCAGCTTTTCTAGGACATCCACCATAAAATTTCTTCATTGTGATATCTGATACAAAGTCACATTCAAAATCTGCTTGATGAGCTTCAATGTATACTAATAATAAGATATAAGATTATCCTTTAACACTTTATAAATTTTAGGCACATAGTTTATCACTAGGTTCAAATCTACAAAGATTTTGATTTCATTTAAGATTGTTTACTCTAACCTAGTTTTTAATGCCTCATACTCAATTTCTTTGTTCATACATGATTCTCACAAATTGTAAGAGCAATATAGTATACCTTTATTTGGGGTTATAAATAAATTGCCAATTCCATCTTTTCCTAGGATAACATCTCAAAGTCCTTTATCTTTTTGATAAGAAGCAATATCATTGAAATTTAATTTCTAGGTATAGCTTTCTTCTACTTATAAATTTAAAATGTGTTCATCAGTTAATTCATCATTTAATGGAGAATCAACAGGAACTAGATGTGCTGCTAGGAAGTCTTCTATGGATTGTCATTTTATAACACATAGAGGAGTCAATGTGGTATCAAACTGTAATAGAAGCATTAGCTAACATGCTAATCTCCCAGACAAGATTGGGCAAGTCATGAGATAATACAATGAATTAACCTTAGATATGAAATTGACTTTATGAGATAATATATATTGCCTTAGTTTCTGAGCAATAATAATCAGAGCTAAATAATATTTCTCAATCGTAGATAATTGTACTCAGTTGGAAGCAATTGCCTACTCATGTAATAAAGGACATTCTCTTTTCCTTTGTCATTAACTTGAGCTAATAGGTCACCGAGAGATTCAATTAAAACTACCACATACAAAATTAATGGCTTTCCTGGTATAGGAGAAGCCAAAATTGGAGCTTTCATTAGATACTACTTTATACTTTTGAAAGCCTTTTAACATTTGTCATCCCACTAGAAACAAACATATTTCTTGCATAAGGTTGTGAATGGTTGACATCTTTTGGATAAATTTGATATAAATCTTCTCAAATATGTTATTCAACCTTGAAAATATCTGAATTGAGAAAGACTTATAGTATGTTACATATCTAAGATTGCTTTTATTTTAGCAAGATCAATTATTATTCTGCATTGTCTTCCACAAACCTAGAAACTTTACTGAAATAAAGCTAAAGGTATACTTCAGAGAGTTCATTTTTAAATTATACAAGAGCAGTCCTTTGAAAATAGTTCTCAGGTCATTCAAATGGTCTTTCCCTTCACCACTTTTAATTACTAGATCATCAACATTACACTCCACTTGTTAGTTGTTTTGTTTGTCAAAGATCCTCATCATAAACTGTTGCTATGTTGCTCTAGTATTCCTTCATCCAAAGGGCATAACATTATAGAAGTTTGCTTTTATAGATGTTCTGAATACTATGTACTATCTTCAGGAGCCATTTTAATCTAGTTATACTCGGATGATCCATCCATAGAGGAGAATATTATATGCAAGGAAGTAATATCTTCCATGGTTTTGATATGGGCAACTGGAACTCATCTTTTGAACATGCTTTATTTAAATCTGTATAATCAATATAGAACTATATCTAATCATTCTTCTTCTTGACTAGTATAATGCTAGCCAACTAGGTTAGAAAATTTTCTTCTCTAATGAAATCAGCTTTAATTAATTTCTTGACTTCAAATATGACTTGTTGTTTTATTTCAAGCCATATGTGCTAAGATGCATGTTTTATAAGAACCATGATAGGTTGATTTTGAGTTTATGGACTACTATATTTAGAGATAATCTAGGCATTGCTTCATAACTTAAAGTGAAGGAATCATTTACCTTATCCTCATTCAATAAAGAACTTGTGAGGATCGGACAAGGTTTTTTTTTCATTGCCTATGTTTATTTCTTTTAATTTCTCTAATGTATTTTTAATCTCCTGTTCATATTTGGGGGTGCATCCCTAACTTGAGAGTCATCCAAATCATCTAAAGTCTCTACACAAAGTTTATTAAAGGATTTAATGTTCATTGTATAAAGACTATTGACCTCTTAATTATTAGATAGCACTAAGCCGTATTCAACATAATCAAATGGATAAAGAGCAAAAGCCAACACCTGCTATTAATTTTGTTTTAAATTACTTTATATTCCTTTAAGTTATCAAATTATTAGCTTCGCCTCTAGTCCAAGTTGACGGTGTAAAATCTTTCTTAGCAAAATTATTTATATAGGCTGAGTACCAGCCAAAAGGCAGGTCTATTACTTTATTCATAAAAGGGTCATCAAGGATTACATCAATTTTTAAAATTTTTCTAGTAGAAGGGAGAAATTTAGTAGTTTTATAGTCTGGACTCAAAACATGAGTCGCTTTAACTACCAACCTAGCTATACCATCTTGAGATAACGTGGTTAGAGTTATATTCTACACATACTTCTTAAGATTTTTAACATAGAAGCATTTAAATTATCTTCTTTAGTGGCTTGAACCCTATCCTTATCATTATCTAGCTCTAAAGAAACTTTAAACTTTAGCTTTTTAACCATTCTATGTATTCTTCAACCTGTTTGCTTTTCTCAAACACATGATATTTCCTCCAAGCTGGATTCCAAATAAGTATGTATTACAAGCTTCTTTATTGACATATACTTTTTTTAAAATATTTCAATATTTTATTTTTCCATTCTCTACCACTCCCGCTAGCTTGTTAAGCCATTCTACCACCTCTTTATACAAGAGGGGTAAAATGCCAAAAAATATTTTGTTTAAGGTCAGGATACTTTTTATGCTCTTTTTCTTTCTTTTTTTATGCCTTCTTCTTTTTCATTATTCAGTTGATTTGAAATTCTATAGAATACTATCCACTTTTTAGGTAAATAATATGTAGCGTATACATATATTCCTACTTTATGAATTGAGACGGTTGCATATATTCATTAATAAAGTGTTGAACACTCTCATGAGAGTATTTAATATACTAATTTAGAGAGGAAGGCACCATTCTATATTTGTGAATCTAGGGTCTACCTAGGAGAGTATTAAAATAAACCTCCACATTTATAATATGAAAGTTGACTTTGATTTTTAGGCCATCTATTTCTAACAGGAGGGTTATAGATTCTAAAGCTCTCTCATCATTTTTATTGAATCCTCACAACATTATTTTATCAGAATTGAGTTTACAAGTATCCACTCAAAGGTAAATGTTCATTGGCATTCTAACCATTGAACAAAATACAATAAACACACCAAAGTGTAAAACCTAATTCTCTATGGATTCTTGAGGGTGAATTTTTGAAGTCATTGGTCTAATGTTGACCAATGAACATGAGATGATCAATTGAAACCCTTAGAGGTTTCCAATTGATATGAAATTTTTTGGGTATATATAATATATGCCTAAGAATCATCCATATCAATTTCACCTCATGGTGAATTATATTTGAAGAATAATTTTAGAAATACCCATAGGAGTATTTCTAAAATTACTTTAATATATAAGAAATTAAACTATGCAACCTTATTAGGGCTTTGTAGAGCTCCTCATGATGAATCCATAGAGCATAAGATCACCTTATTTAATCATGTGGTTGAGGAATTATAACTTTTTAAAGTTCTTATATTTTTTCTAATTTTATTTAAATGGGTTTACATAGTCAGCAACCTTTGCACATGGCTCCATTTGATTAGCTAGGTAATAATTATTGTGATAATCATATTACACACTTTTGATGGGGCCATCTGATCCAAGATCGAATGGATGAGATTTAATGTTGATCAAACCTCAAGATTATGATAGGATTTCATCTTCATTGTCCCCCTTGGATCCTTGACCATGAGCATATTTGATCTAATTTAGGAGATCATCTAGTAGCATTCCATTCAAATTTCTTAAAGAGCATCATCTGAATACCTTCAATCTAGCAGTCAAATCCTATTGGTATGAAGGTCATCTTCATAGTTGGCCAAAACTAACTAGATTGGAGGTTGAGATTGGTCTCCTACCTCAAGGATAGCTCCAATTTCCAATACCTAAGCTTAGGCAAGTTAATTTAGGTCTAGATAATATATTTGCTTCAGGGATCAAGGCTAGAGGAGCAATACTTTTCGATAAAAGAAGGATTATTGGACCTTACTTGAACTCACTGGAAACCACCATAGGATAGGTTGGTATACTAGGAATTGACCTTTCGCACTCTCAGAAAGCTTTTCAAATCAAGCGTTGTAACCAATGTTTGGAGAAATTTGGCCTATTTATAGGCATTTGGATTTGAAATTAGCCAAGAAATTAGATAGATTCAGCCCTCCTCAATCCACTAGGATGGCTTAGGACGTTTGTGTATGACCTAATGAAGGTTTCTAAAGAGTTATATGTAATGGAATCACAAGGAGAGGGAGTTTCAGTGGAACCCATGGGCCATGTGTTTAGATTTCAGGATTCAGCCATCACTGACCACAACATGGAGGGGGGCTGAGCTAGCAAGTGTTTAGAACTTCCTTCATGCAATGCTGGAGCTAATTTGGTTTGGACTGGTCAGGGTATGCAATGAGGTTATGTTTAAGTGATTTTGGATACTTTTGGTTAGCCTAATTAGCTGACCTAGGTTAGCCTATGGGCTGGGCTAACCATGACTGATGTATAAGTCTAAGGGTCATATAATGTAGGTGTTAGCTTGGACCAATTTGACTTGGGTTGAGTTTGGCTTAATGGGAAGTGGTTTTAAACATTTGTGTCAAGCCATATGGCAAGCCCAAGCGGACCCAAGGGTTGGGTCCCCAAGGTTAGTCCCTAGTGACCCAGTAGGTAGTCTCATGGATTCAATTTTATTTAATCTTGCTTAAGTCAAAATAATTGAATGAGATTTAAGTGTATATGTGTTTGGTCAACCAAGGTTGACTTGGTTAACCAGGTTGGACCATAGGTTAAGGTTGGGTCCAACAAATTCCAAATGACATTTGAAAACTATTGGAATTGGTCTCAATGCTTGGGGAGGTCTTTAGATTTGAAATTCACATTCACATGCTTAAGGGACCTTTTGGTCAACCATGGTTGACTTGGCCAACAAGGGTTTACCATGGGTTGAGATTGGTTTCAATGCATTACAAATATGATTTTGAGTTTATTGGATGAAATGCAGGTTTAAAAGTTTAAGGGTTAAATTGGTAAACGTAGGTTGATTGGTCAACAAGGGTTGATCGTGGCTTAATTTTGGGTCTAAATAATTCCAAATAATGTTTTGGTTATGTTAGAGCAGGTTTTGTGCAATGGTAAGGCTTGGATGCATGAAGTATATGTTTAAAATTTAATAGGTCCATTTGGTACACCTAGGTTGACTTAGTCAACAAGGGTTAACCATGTGTTGGGTTTAGATTTAATGCACTCCAAATCAAACTTGGGATATGTTGGAAGTGGTTTCAGGGTTTAGTTTGACTGAGCCATATTAAAGTTTGAGGAAAATTCATGTTTAGGAGGTTTTGGGTTTTAATGATTTTATAGTCAACCATGGTCCACAATGAGTTTAATTTTGGTTCAATGCATCATGCTAATGATAATGATCATGTTCATTGGATTTGGGGAGGCTTGGTCAATTTCCATAAGATGTCATATCCAATGGTATAGGATGTAAATATTTGAAGGTTTTATAACCTTACAAAATGATTTGAGTTTGGTGGGTTAGGGGGCATAGAATGCTTCCAAACTAATGTGGTAGACCCTAAAGATATGCCTAATCAATATGCAACTAGTAATCATAAATCTAAGGTCATTTAGTTGAGTTTTGAGGTGGCTAAAAATTATCCAAAAATAGGTTATGGATCAAGGGGTTTTGATTTTGGTTTTGAGCATTGAATTTTGAGGTTAGGATTTTTTAATGCATTTGGACATTTAATTTCATTTAAAGTTTATTTGATCAATAATTTAGAGGGGTTTTGGATTTGACATGCTCATATAATTGATAATCATTGGTAATTATCAATGATTGAATTGATGATCAAGTGGCAGTTAGTAGTGACTATCAAATAATAGATTTAAAATTTGATTTTGCTTTGGATTGTGAAGGTTAATGATTGAGGCGAGTTTTAATTTTGAAATGATTATATCATTGATAATTATTTGGTGATTATATGGTAATTGATCAGATGATTGAATGATAATCAAAGGTGTTTGATAAGTGATAATTTTTGGGGCCAATGATGTGATCACTATTCCAAAGTACCATGATGGATTAGATTTGAAGTATAAATGAGATTCAATGATATATGTGTGGAGATTAGATTTTTTAATTTGGGGAATTAACCTCACTAAAAAAGGAGGTCAACAAATGGACCTCCAACAAGTGTGATGAACATGAAAAGTAAATCACACGTGTTGGAGTTGACCAAAATGATCAATAGAATCCAAAGAAGTTTCATTGATAAGTTCTTAAAAGGATATAATCCAAAGTATGGGATTTAATATTTAAACTAAGATTGTGCCATAGGAGCTTACTCTACCACTAGTAGTTTTGGATTTGATAAGACTTAAAAGTTTTCTTTTTAGTTTAAGAGCGAGAATGAAAACACAAGGAAAATCAAAACTATCTCAATAAACTAGAGGTCATCTTATAAGAAAAAGAAAAATATATGAAAATATTAACACCTAAACATGGAAGATTAATATTTAAGATTTAATTACTATAGTGCCACGAGGGCTTGCTCCATCACTAATAGATGATAAATGAAGCTTGGATGGTAGCACAAGGGGCTTATCCCACCACTAGTGGATGACCATAAGGAAAGGAAGTCTAAATATGGGGATTCACACCTAACCTTAGAGGATCAAAATGTAAACTATGGTGGTGTTATGAAGGGCTCGCTCAACCACTAGCAGATTTCAATGTAGCTAGGAAGATGTCATAAGCGGCTTGCTAAACCGCTAGCATATGATAAAAAATGGAAGCCTTTATATAAGGACTTATACTTAATCTTGGAGGATCAAAATTTAAACTATAGTGGTTCCATGAGGGCTTACTCCACCACCAACAGATTTTAAATGAAAAAGGAATGCCGCGAAATTGAACTTATATTGAAAGTTTATATGATAACATAAGAGAAAAAATAGACCTGAAGACTGATTTAATAGAAGTAGGATACTATAACAACAAACTTAAAAATGTAGTCTATAGGATACCATAAGAGCGGACTTAGACCTGAAGAAAAATTTAATGAAAGTGGGATGCTGTAAGAGAGGACTTAGACTTGAAGTTTATAGGATGCCGTAAGAGTGGACTTAGACCTGAAGACTGATTTATTGGAATGGGCTTCCATAAGAGTGGACTTAAATTTGAAGTCTATAGGATCTTGTAAGAGTAGACTTAGTAGTGAAGACTGATTTAATGAAAGTGGATGCGATAAGTGTCGACTTAAACTTGAAGACTTTAGGATGCCTTAAGAGCGGACTTATACTTGAAGATTGATTTAATAGAAGTGGGATGTCGTAATAGTGAACTTAGACCCAAAGTCTATAGGATGTCATAAGAGTAGACTTAGATCTAATGACTGATTTAATATAAGTGCGATGCTGTAAGAGTGGACATAGACCTAAATTTTATAGGATGCCGTAATAGCAAACTTTGACCTGAAGTTGGTAGGACGCCATAAGAGCAAATTTCAACCTGAAGTCTATAGGATACCGTAAGTGCATACTTAGACTTGAAGACTGATTTAATAGAAGTGTGAAGCCATTGGAGCAAACTTAGACCCTAAGTCTATCAAATGCCATAAGAGCAGACTTAGACCTAAAAATTGATTTAATGGAAGTGGGATGTCGTAATAGTATACTTAGACCCAAAGTTTATAGGATGTCATAAGAGTAGACTTAGACCTAACAACTAATCTATATTAATACTTTATTGAAGGCCTCAACTAATCCATTTACCCAAGGGTAATAGATAGTTGAGTATTACAAATCTATTTTATGATGGTTTGTAAATCTATTAATTTTTATGCTTCTATAGGATGGTCCGTTATCAAATATGATCCGATGCAGAACACCAAATCGATATATAATATGCATTTTGAAGAAATTCTGAACATATTGAGCTTTAACTTCACTCATGGGGACTGCTTCTACCTATTTTGAGAAATAATCTATAGATACTAATATGAATCTATAACCTATAGAGGATGGTTTATTAATTGGATCGATAATATCCTTACCCTAGCTTTCAAATAACCATAAAGAAACTATTGGGTGTAACACATTTGGTGGTTAAGGCAAAACCACACCACGTACCTGCCATTGATGACTATAACGGGCAACTTTCATGTAGTTGTCAATCATCGATGGCCAATAATATTCCATTTGCTTAATTTTCATTTTTTATTTTTAGACTATACTAGTGTGCACCACATAATCCAACATGTAAAATCTTTTGTGCATCTTATTTACTTAAACACCCTAACCACATTTGATCGAATGATATTCTGTATAAGATGTTATTGATTAATGCATGAGATAGTGATCTTCTTTTGATTTGATTAGCCATAGATATATCATGAGGGAGCTTATTTCAGTAGAAGTATTTGATGAAGGGTTTTCTCCAATCCTTCACTTCATCATCTACTACAAAAATAATTTTCACCTTAGATAGGGATTTTCTATTTATATATTCATTACTTGTTGTTTACTATCAAGTTACATTCATCATGGTGTGTGTTTGACCAAAATAATTCTTGATTAAATTTCCAAATTATGAACTGCTATGTCTGGAGATAATCTAGGCATTTCTTCATAACTTCAGGCAAAATAGTCTTTAAATTCTTTAGGTAACTCAATCATTTTCTTTTCCTGATCCTCCTTTAATAAAGAGCTGATAAAAATCAAATGAGGGTCTTCTTTATTACCGATTTTTATTTCTATTAAATCATCAACTATAGATTTAATCACCTCTTCAAGTTTTGGAGGTTCATCCCTAACTTAAGAATCATCTAGATCATCTAAAGTTTCTAAACATAGTTCGTTAAAAGTTTTAACATTCACTGAAAAGAGAAAATCAAACTCTAGATTATTTTGATATGACTGAGCAATACTCATCATCATCAAATGAGCATAGAGTAGCGATGTTGATACATGATCTTGATGGAAATTTATGGTTTTTAATATTCCATAGGTGTTCGAATTATTGAGCTTCATCTCTTATGCAATTTGATGGTGTTAAACCTTATTTAGAAAATTTATTAACACAGTTTGAGAACCATCCAAAAGGAAGCTCTATCATTTCATCCATAAATGGATCATTGAGGGTTACATCAGTTTCTATGGTTTTACTGGTAGAAGGTATAAAGATATTAGCTTTGGAATCTAAGTTTAAAGGAAAAGAGGCTTTCACCTCTAACCATTTTATATCTCTTCGGGAGAATGGGGTTAAAGTAATATTTTCTACATTTTTATTTAATCTCTATATAGTAAATATATACAAATTATCTACCTTAGTAATTTGGACCCTCTCCTCATCACTATCAGCTTCTATAAAAATTTCAAACTTTGGCTATTTTATAGAGTTCCTATGATCTACAACCTATGGTTTGTTTTCAATCACATAAGATTCTTCCTCTGAGTTAGATTCTAAATTAATATGGATTACAGTTGCCTTTATTTGCATATTTTATTTTTCATTTTTCTTCATCATTTGATTTTCCCTCCTCGGACTCTTCCTTTTGATCATTGAGCCATTTTACCTCATCTTTGTGAAGGAGGGCACGTGGCCAACAAGCATTGTGTTCAAGATCAGAATGCTTTTCTTCTTTTTTTACTCCTTCCTTTTCTCTTTCTTTCTTTTATTTTGCTTCTACTTCAGTTAGTTAGAGATTTTTAGAGAGCATGGTCTACCTCTTTGGTAGATAGTATGAAGCATCTTCATATATACTGACTTCATGATATGAAAATGGTTGAAAGTCACCATTAATATAGTGCTCTGCTCCCTCGTAAGAGTGTTTGGTACACTGATGATGGGTAGAAGGCACCATTCTATATCCATTGAGCCCTGGTATACCTAGGAGAGCATTAAAAGAAGTCTCAAAATCTATTATATAGAATTTGGCCTCATTTTTTATGGTTTCTATTTCTAAGAATAGGATTATCAAACCCAAAGCTCTTTTGCCCTTTTCATTAAATCCTCAAAACATGATTTTGTTAGAGTTGAGTTTGCAAGTATCCACATTTATGTATGAGAGGTCTAAGAGTCATAATATTGATTGATGCACCCAAATCAATACAGACACGAGAGAATTTAAAATTATCTATATTCATTGAGATATATAGCTAATAATTTTGATCCATAGTTCACAAGAGAATATTGTTTGAGAATGTGACTTACGGAAATTCTTTGCAACTCAATGTTTCTTCAAACTGAATTAATGCTAACTGAGCCATATAGATCTCTGGATCGAGTAAAGTTTCAATCAAAGCCTCCTTTATTTCCTTAGAATGAATCAAAGCATCATACATACTCAATTTTACAGGTAGTTTTTTTGAGATGAGCTAAAACATTGTACTCCACTTTAGGAATATCTAAATTAGCTACATATTGATTTGGTTGAATTGATATTGAAGTCTCTAAATTATCAACAATTTGCATTCCTTTATTGGTTGCAGATGTTGAAGGTGGTAATACTTTATCACTACATAAGTTTAGCTGAACTATCTCTTATGGGGAAGAGATAGTAGGTTCATTTAATTTTGAATTATTATTCACTTATAAAAATTCATCTAATGATTTATCAAAATCATATATATCAATTTATATATGAGTAAGATCACCCTCAATATTGAGGCTAGGGGAATCACAATCAAAGAAATATTGAAAAAAATCTTTCAACTTATCTAAGTTTATTTTGATTCTATAGAATTATTTTCTATTGTAGCATTTATGTTATTATTTGCTTCATCTTCACCAAATAAAGACAAAATATATAGTAAGTCATTCTTTATTGCTTTCTTAACCCCTAATAGGAAAAAATAGAAATCATACCTTGTAAGGGGTACAAGGGCTTTCATTTTCCCATTTGAAGAAATTATAACTTTATTATTTACATCACTGCTTTTATTTTTAGGTTCCTTTTACTAAACTGCTGAAGGTTGATTAACTGGCATCTTCTTAGGTTCTTCAATTGGAACTTTAGTCTACATTTCCTCTTCAAGAGCTGCTAGATCAACCTGGAGGGGACCCGACACTCCTTGAGATATCTAAGTAGATGAATGATAAAGTTTATTTAGAATTTTCTTAGAATATTAGGATAAAGCTATATCCCAATGGTCATCATCACATTTTAAATTTGAGACTGATACAGAAGGTTCACTAATTATGCTTTTAGCATATCCTTGGCTAGAATCAACTAAATAATCCTTTAGTATCACAACTGATCCATCTTTAATATTTATTTTAAGTAATTCTTTGAAGGTTACAGGAACTTCAATTTCATGACTGATCATCCGATGATATGGGAAATACTTGGGTTTCCCCACTTTACCCACTTATTCTAGCTTCTTAGGTTTAGGTAATATGAATTTGATTTTCTTTAAGAGATTTTTATTATTCTCTTAATAACATCCCTTTTCAATAATAACTTTTATTCTTGAGTCCATAAACCCACTGTCTACTTTTCTTTAGAGTGAGATAAGGTCTAGTTATAAATTATTTATCATTCTATGGTTTATTATATGTTGATATTGAGGAGGACAACTTTGATTTTCTACCTAAATATGTATTGGTTGTTTACCATTATCAATTATATACACTAACCCAGACTTCTTTTCTAAAAACTTTTGAGGTTTCATCTTTTTCATTTCTACAGAAGATTGATCTTTTGAGAAAGTTAATTGATATATTTCCTCCTAAAAATTAGAGGCTACTCAATAACTTCTCAAAAGTTTTGATTATAAACCCTTTTAATAGAAACGTTATTGGACCATGGATATTCTTTAACATAATCTCTATAACATGTTACTTCTAGAGTTTAGGTTCACATTTCATGCTAATGTTTCTCCATCTTAGAATATACCCAACTAGACATTCATCTAGTTTTTACTTTTTTCCTGCGAAGTCCTCTATTGTGACATGATGACATGATCTAGAAAACCATTTTGCAAACATCTATTCTAACTCCACAATGGTGCTTACTATCTTGTTTGGTATTTCAACATACCATTCAAATGCTATGCCATACAAATTGCTTACAAATTATCAAAATTAGTAAAGCATCACTACCTCATGTATTGCAATAATCGGCCTTAAAATGAGCGAAGTGTTGCTTAGGATTTCAAGTTCCATTAAAATTTTTGAATGAGGGTGGCACAAATCCTTTGGGATAAGGAACCAAGTCATATTCTTCTAGGTAGGGTCTACCCCTTAGAATAGATAAAGTACCCTTAGACTGTGCTAGAGCCTCTTTAACTTGTTATTCTATCTTCTTCTTAATATATACTTTTTGAACTATTTCTCTTTCTAACTTTTTATCATCAATTTTATTTTCTTTCATAACCTCTTTATGTTTACAATAATACTACTCAAACTCAATTGGAATTGAATCTATCTAAGCTTTAGCAAAAGGGACTTTGTAGAGCAGTCGTACCAGCCATTAATTCTTCCATTTTCTTTTCCATTCTAGCTATTTATTCATCTTTCTAACTTAACTAATCTAAAATACTGCTAGTAAGATTGAGAACATATTCATCATCATCATCTTCTTCTTCTTCTTCTTCTTCTTCTTCTTCTTCTTCTTCTTCTTCTTGTTAGTCTTTATTTTTAATATTTATTAGATTTATATTTGTATTTCTTTTATCTTTCTATATTGAGGATTATGTATTCACCATGAATACACTCTCAGTCATTTCATCATCTAGACCATTCAAAGCTGCATTCTCATCAACTTCTTATTCATCTATCTTCATTATGCTTTCCTTTAGATGATTCACCATCTCTTCTATAGTTTTCCCTGACACATTATGTGGGTCAATCGGGATATTCTCTTTCTTGGAGGAAGACTCTATTTTATCTTTTCTCTTCTTTCTCCTTTCTTCTACTATACTTTATTTGTTGAGGATATGTGCAGTAGAGGTGGCAACTATTTAGGCTCTCAAACCTTCTTCTCATTAAATAGTGAGTTTGACAGATTTGTTGGTTTCAACCTTATTATATCTTGATGAGAAGATGATTAGCTACCTTTAAAATGATGCCGATCAATTCTCGATGATTGATGAGCTAAGGATTGATGAGAGGCTTTAGTCACTTCACTTTTGACTTGTATAGAATTGGTAGGTGGGACTGGATTATACCTTTGAGAGTTTGCAACTCTACTCCTTAAATTATTACAAGGAAAAGACTTATGATTTAATTTAGAGAATCCCCTTGTATCTCTTTAATAATTTGGTATCATTAAATAATTTATAGATCTAAGATCCTTTATTGTATTATTCTCTTTTAAGGTGTAGGAATAGCTTTCTCTCTGCTCATTGTTGATTCAAATTGGGTAGAGATAACCCCATTCATTGATTTCTAGAATTCTAACTTAGAATGTGCATAACTGTTTGCACAATTTTGAACCAATCAATCAAATAGATTTTTGAACTTTATCTTTCTCTCAGACAAAGATATAATGATAAGTGGTTTCGACATGGCAGGAGGTGAGGAATTTTCTATTTATAGAACATTTTCTTCTCCAATAGTCATTGTTTGAAAGAGTTTGTATTTTATTTTACTTGAGTTAATTTCTATCATAAAGTTCATGATGTACAAAATTTAATTATGTTAATTTAATTTTAAAGATTAAATAATTAATTAGGATTAGTTATAATTGATGATCATACAGTATGATCTTGATTATATGGGATGATCAATAGAGCGACGCTCTGGATAATATTTATTCCTCCAAGGGTTAGTGTTGGGAAAATAATGATTCAATTGAACTAATAATACTGGATGATTGAAAATTGTACAAAAGAAATTGATTAATCATATTGTATGATATGTATATTATATAGTATACTTAGAGGCGGCTAAATTGGATATTAGGATTTTTTAGAGCTCTCTTTATAAGGCCTTTTTATGTTTTTAGCAAGGGTCTTTGTGTAGTCAAGGGATGGCTTTCATCTGTGAGAGAGCTTCAAGAGAGGTCATTGTGCATGGGTGAGAGAAGGTGAGGTGGAGAGAGGGAGAAAAACCTTGAGGGTTTCAAGGGAGTGTGAGATAGTTTCACACGGTTACTCCAACTGACCTGCATGTTGGGTCCTCCAATTATGTTGGTATTTTTCTTGAGAGGAACTTTGTGAATGAAAGCCTTTGGAGCTAAATACCTACGAGCTAAGGAGGCTACTGGTATGATAACTCCATCGGGCATGGAAGCGAAAGGAAGAAGCAACAACTCTGCTAGGCATGAGAGTAAAAAAAAAGGAAACGGTGACTCTATAGGGCCAAGGAGGCGAGAGGAGGGATTAGCATCTCCATCGGGCTTACATGAGAGAGGAGGGATGATAGCTCCATTGGGTTGAGGAGGCAAGAGGAAGAGATTCTTTAAGGGTGAAGAGTTTGTAAGGGTCATTCTACACTTGTGAAGTGAGAAGGGTTTCTCCTCCCAACTAAGTGTTGAGGGAGAGGCATGAATAGTATAATAATCAAAGAGGAGGACCTTTGGGGAGTGAATGTAGTAAAAAAAAATTATTTATTTTTTTACAAATTTATTTTCTACAAAAGTAAAATAAAGCACAAAATATCTCTTAGTTGTGTTTGATTTTGTTTTGACTTATTTTTATTAACACTTCCATATTTCAAGATTTGTTTGTTATGCAAAAAGAATTTCAAATATTTTAAAAAATAATCAATTCAACGCCCCCCCCCCCCCCCCCCCTTCCCCTCTCGCTCTCTTGGATTGTCATAAACACTTTCAATTGGTATAGCTAATTGTTATCTTTCATATTTTTATTGTTAGTAAATTTGAAGTCATATAAGATAGATATTTTAAATTAAAATATGCATATTAAATACTTCCAAAATGTATTAGATTTAGAAAGTAGATCTATACCAAAATGAAATGTATTTGCTTTCTAATTTTATGCATCAAGGAAATTTAAATAAAGAAAATTTAATCTGAACATTCAAATATTATTTAACCTAAAAAAAAAATATTTTCAAGAGAAATACAAGGTGGAAAAATAAGAGATCAATAAAAAAAGGTTTTAAAGAAAGTAAACAAACTCAAGAATTTCAGGAGAAGTTCTTTGATTAAGTGGGTTAAAGCTTTTGAATAAAGGATTTCATCATATATAAATGCATAACACTTGGAATAAAAATCTTAATGTCTCCTCTCAAAATTTAGCTTGAAAAGAATGATAGAAGAAGAGTGAGCGAGTTGGAATTTTGAAGTTAGGATCAGTCCTCACTTGAAGAGAATGGAGGTTATTTATAGGAAACTTTTAAGTTCAGCTAATTTAAAGAAAGTAATAATTAAACATTATTTTATCAATTAATAATATAATATTAAATAAAAAATTAAATTTTATTAAGAAAAATATATTCAAATGGCTAGAAAATGGCTAGTCATATTGGCAAGTCAAAAGGTCTCCAAATATATCCCAAAAATGCAAAAATGGATAGCTAGCTTAAAATATTAAAATCAGACTATATTTAAAAAATCATTATAAATTCAATTTGAATCAAAAGTGCATCACGCAATCTATCAATTTACATCTACAAAATATATTCAAGCTAATGGAATAAAAATCAAGCCACAATTTAGTTACTATTAAATAATATTAAATAAAATAAAATTTTGTATATATTTAGATATATTTTTAAGTATATTACATGTTCATATGAAAATATGAAATATTTTATATAAAGTAACTTATTTATTAGTAAAGTTTTGTAAAAAATTTAATTCAAAATGGATACATAAGTATACTAATAAATATGAAAGCATGTACACTTAATACTTTTATTTTTCCATTGAAGTATTTTTATATTGTTTTGGTAAATTTTATATAATATATTTGAAACATGTAAAAATATCTAAATTAACACAAAGATTTGTTTAATTAAGGAATCTTATCAATTTACCCTCATGGTTCTCTGCCATCACCAGGAGGGTGAGAAAGAGTTTGTGGTTCTCTGCCATCTCTATGAGGGAGAAAAATGATTGAGGTTCCTTGCCATCTCCATGAGGGTGAAAAATGATTAATGGTCTGCTACCGTCACCAGGAGGGCGACAAAGCTACCGGTTCTCCACCACACCAGGTTGGTGGAAGTGATTTGTGTACGGGCTTCTCCAATTTGCTGTGGGGGCAAAAGGAGAGACACTCTAATGATAGTTCAACACTCGGAGTGGAGGACTCTGGGGAATGGATATAGGTCATTGTTTGACCGAACCACTATAAATCTCTGGTGTGTTTGTTCTGATTTTTGTACTTTCACATTTTATTTTTTTGCACTTTATTTATGTGATAACTTCCTCGTGAAAATTGATGATTAATGCTTCATTCTGTTGATTAGAATATCATCATCGTTGATTTAATATTTGATAAAATTATTTGCTTTTGCATCAATTAAAAATTATTATTTTTAATAACTAAAAAATCCAAAAATATCATCTTTGTCTTTTGAAGTAAGCAATTATTTTTTTTAATTCACTAATTCACCCCCTCTTGGTGTGCCTAGGCACAAGTTCACTTAGGCTTAACATCCTTATCGAACTTTCACTTATTTTCCTAATTCACCTAAAATAAGCTTAATTATTTGACTTATAGGGGTCTTAATCATTTCATATCTCTTCATGTTAAACTTTTCTATTAATTTAATTTTATACTTAATTTGACATATGGATGTGTGAGACTCTAGTTATTTTACTTTAGTTCCTAAGAAAATGGTATGTTCTCCCATCATATTCATTTCAAATTTCTTAGACATTAATGATGAGAACTCTTTACACAAACATACATTTGTACTTCCAAATAATATATCTTCTACATAAATCTGTATGATAATCAAATCAACTTCTATATTTTTAATAAAGAGAGTGGCATCTACCTTACATTTTCTAAAATCACGGTCAACTAAAAAGTTACCTAACCTATCATACTAAGTTCGTGAAGCCTATTTTAAGCCATATAGCGCTTTATTCAATTTATATACATGATTTGGGAAATCAAGGCTCTCAAAAGCCAGTGGTTGTTCTACGAATACATCTGGTCAATGTACCCATTCAAAAATGCACTTTTGAAATCCATTTAAAAAGTTTAAAGTCTATAAAACAAGCAAAAGCAAGGAGCAACCTAATGGCCTCTAGCTATATTAGTGCAATAGATTCTTAAAGTCTATTCCTTTTATTTATTATGGATCTTATTTTTGTATGAGGTCATCATTAATTACCCAAACCCCTATTAATCAATCTGATAATTGATAATCATCCAATCTTCAATCATATATAATTAATCATTAATCATTGCTTACAATCAATATTCAATTGAACTTCAATCAATCAACACTTCAATCATCTATGATTAATAATCAATCAATACATATTCAACTACACTTCAAGCACATCAACAATCAATCAACATTCACTAAACTATGATCACCTAGATAATTACAACCCTATAATATAATTAGGTAGCTCAATGCATTGACTCCTTGACCCCAATCATAACCCAAATCACTTCACTTGGAGCTTCATATAGTAGACCACCCATCATTGGATCCTTTAATCATAAACTGGCCCATCTGACCTAGTTGAGCTAGCTTAAGCTAGATAAATTGATCATCAATCCCCAATTAGCCCCAACCAAACTCCAAATCATTTTTGAAAATTTCAAATTCCTTTAAAGATCACTCATAATAAATTAGGTATGATCGATCACTCTGACCCATTCAATAATTAACTTGGTCAAGTGAACCTAGATTTGGTCAAACTAGATGAATTTGGGTCAGCTCAATGCATGCAATTCAAATCAAACTTTATAATCCCTTAATATCACTCATTCTATGGTTAGAATACATTAACTCCTTTATGAGCTAAGCTTGGGTATATTTGACTTGGTCAACCCACCAATGGTGGTCAAACTAGGTTAATCTAAGTCAACCCACTCCATATACCCAAATCAAACCTCTAAACCCCTCAACTCTTTCATTGCATGCTCTAAATACATTAAATACTTCCATTATTCAACCCACCATGAGTTTGACTTGGTCAACCCACCATGGGTGGTCAAACTCAATCTTATGTCTAACACTTCACTCAAATATCTACATGCCTCTTTTAGCCGCTCTTTGATTTTATTTCATTCTCTTATAGCCTCCTCTACATTTCTTTGATCATTTTTAGTCATTTGTTTCTGACATTGAGGTTGATGCAGGATCGGAAGCTCGTGTGTCTAAACTGTTCAATCTCAACCAGGCCTTCTCAAAGCTTAAAGTCTTCTACAAAGTTATTGTAGAACTCACAATGAGAAGAACATGCCCTTTCTTATCCTGTGAGAATTTGTAAGTAGGTAAAATCAAAACCCTAAGAATTTTCTTAGGATTTTAAATACTAACCAACCTAATGCATAAATGGCTCTAAGAAATATCCCCCTTCCTTTCTTCAATCATATTATAGCACTGTTTAAAGTTTGAGATCATTTGATCCACTAGATTCGAAGTTTGAATTTGAGTCTAGGGTTTCAGCCTTATAGATGAGGAAGATGAAATCATTATCGTTCAAATCCTCTGGTTTGATTTAAACGGCTGTGATTCGATCAGATAGATATTTTGATTCGATTCTTTCAAATTGTGTGATATTTTTATTCTTTTTAGTCTAAATTCTAGCCATCCATCCTTACCACTCAGGATCGGACGGTCATGCAAGCCACTAGATAAGTGGTTAACCAATAGTTCCCTGCCACGTTGAAAAGCACCGTCGCCACCAGGATATTTGGTTAAAATCATTTATTAAAACATTTTAAATGTTTAGAACTTTGAAAATGCACAACTAATTCATTTCTCTACCAAATAAAGTAAATAAATATTCATTCTCTTCAGAATAAAAAATTTTATATTTTAAGAATAAATGTGGTCAAAAGGACGAATATACGAAGAGCAATTCCACCTTGAATGCTTATTTAATTTCATTAAATGCTCCTTGTATGTTTACCTGATTAAGCTCAAATTTGGCTGAGATTATTAGAGGGACATTTCATACATCTAGTAATTTTTCTAGGATTATTTGAGATCATCATTGCTCATACTTGAATTTATAAAAACCTAGGTCATAGTTTGAACTAGATTTTTGAAAATTCATAGTTAATTCAATTCTTACCCAATCATTGCATGTTAGGACTCTATGGAATCAATATCATGGGTTTTTTTATTTAAAAATAATTTCAAGATATGATCAAGCATAGTTTGAGAGCAAATGGCCTTTGATTATTTATAGATTTTTGTATATTTCTCTCCAAATAGGCATGATCTTAAGCTCAAATTTGGTAGGGAAGTATTTCATGATGTTTCTTACAACATCCAATACTCTTGGCCCAATTTGCTGCATATCTTTTATGTAGTGAAATTTCCAAGTCTATAGATCACTATGTGACCTATAACTTTGATAATTCACTACATTCAATCCATAGATCATTAGGACACCACATTGCTGTGGTTCGTTTATATGTATGCAACAGTTAGTCAAACCAAGTTTCAAACCAATTTGAACCTTAGTAACACCTAGGGAAAATAATAAAGGTTTGTATGTAGTGAACTTAGAAAAATTTAAGAAATTCATAGACACATCCAATAGGGATGAAAATTAAAATTAGTGAACTTAGACACATTACACACCCTAGGAATTAAATTTATCTTGATTTGACATTAATAGCCATAGAACAATATTAATAAAAAAATCAACCTTTATTTAAGGGCAGAATTTTCCAAAAATCACAATAAATCAAAGAAAATTTACAAAAATACAAAATCACCTTCAATCAATTCTAAATCAATCCTAAAATCACTAAAAAAATAAAGTTCAGATCCAAATTTGATTAAATTTTAATTCATAATTAATTAACTCTTAATTAAATAAATTTATTAAAAAGAAAATATAAATCAAATTAATCTCAAACTTTTAGAGATTGATACATTTGTAATTTTTAACCAATTTTATCAATTTCATAAAGTTTAGAATTAGTTTGATATTGAAACTAAATAAGCCATGTTATGTGAATAATTAAACCTTTTAAATAATTTAGTAATATCCTATTTTCAAATATAATTAAATAAATATAATAAATAAAAATAAAATATTCATAATTAATTTAAATAAAATAAAAGAAAATTTAGAGGTTAATAATTTAGTTTAAATAAAATTTTTGAATAAAATTTTATAATAATTCATTAATATTTAATGAAAATTAATTAAAAAATTCAATACAACAACAACAAGCCTTTATCCCACTATGTGGGGTCGGCTACATGAATCCTTTTTCTCCATTGTGTCCTATTAAGAATCAAATTCTCATCTAAATCTAATAAAAAAAGGTCATTTCAAATATTTTCTAACCAAGTCTTTTTAGGGCTACCTCTACCTTTCTTAGCTTAAGTCAAATCTAATACATCTTATTTCCTAACCGTGTCATCGGAAGGCCGCCATTTTATGTGACCAAACCATCTAAGGCGACTCTCTCTAATCTTATCTTCCACTAGAGCTACTCCAACCTTTTCACATATCTGCTCATTTCGTATCCTATCTCTAAGAGTAAAGCCACTCATCCACCTGAGCATCCTCATGTCTGCAACACTTAACTTAATATTATGCTTCTCTTTTAATGGCCAACATTCTACACCATAAAGCTTTGCAGGTCTCACTACCATCTTATAAAATTTTCCCTTAAGTTTGAGAGGGACTTTTCTATCACATAACAAGCCCGATGCATTCCTCCACTTCAACCATTCAACTTAAATTCTACTAATAATATCCCCATCTATTTCACTATCACTTTGATCAACTATCGGGATTTAAATCTGATGTTTTTAAGTGAAACGATGGATTAGATCCTGGTCTCTCATTCCAAACCATGAAGAATCAATGACTAATATCTAATATTAATGTGTTTAAGTGAAAAGATGGATTAGATCCTGGTAGCTCATTCCAAACCATGCATGATCAACGACTAGGATTAAATCCAACATGTTTAAGAGAAAAGTGGGACCAATATGCACTTGCCGCTTGTAAAGCAACTACCTTCCGTGTAGGCTAATTCCCTCTTTCCGCATCGAAAGTGCCTGAACAATCAGTGCCATCGGCTGACTGTTTATTAAACTCTTTAAATTAAATCTTGAAATGAGCCAGAACTTCAAAAAATTATAGAAATTTTATTTCTCAACAATTTTTGAAGTTGTTGGGCTCTATGAATGCATAATAAAGAGAACTTTATTTTAAAAATAAAATTAAGTTAATTTATTTAATATTTTGATAGTTACTTGGATAATATAGAAAAACTTAATTTGATTTTAAATAAACAATATATGTACTATTTTAATTTAAATTTTTGTAGAGGTACTCTAGGATCTGTCTTTGACACCCCCTATATTTTTTAAGGCTCTTTGATACAAGCTTAGCCAATTTATGAATTTACAAAAAGCTTGGTCAGGGTTTGACCTAGATATTTGGAAATTCATGATTAGTTCAACTCAAATCCAATAGGTACATATTAGGACTCTGTGGAATTAGTGAGTGATCTTCTTTCACTGGAAAATGAGTTTGAGTCATGATCATATGTTATTTATGAGATCTTTTCCATTAATGTTATAGGAGTTATAGTGTTTTTCCTTCTAATCACACATGGTCATGGTCTAAAATTGGATGGAGTGTCACTTCTAGAAGTTCCCCACATCCTCCAATGATCTCAACCCAATTGGATATATATCCTTCTTATGGTTGGTAATTCATTATGCTCACTCCATAGATTATTAGGAATTCAACTCGCATGGTGTGATTGCTTATGTGTGTCTTAAGGGTTAGAGAACATTGATTTAAATCCTATATAACATAATGACACCTAAGGACAAAAATTAAGGACATGATCTAAAATTTTAGAAATATTTTAGAAAATTAGATATGTATCCAATATGGGTGAAATTCAAAACATGTAAACCTAGTGACATTACCTACCATAGGTTAAAATTTCACTAATTTTTGAACTCATTAGCTCAGAAATTTTGTAAAGTCAAAATTAATCCTTCAATTAAATCTGAAACTTTGAAAGATCATAATTAATTCAAATTAAATAAAAAAAATTCAAATAATATATCTAACTCTCCATAATTAAATCCTCAACTCAGGAAAATTAAAAACCCCATGATTGGACCCCTAATTTGACCTTAAATAAATTACTACTAAAAATTAATATTTTATTGAATTAAATATTTAAAAATTATTAAAAATTATTAAAAATTCCAAATAAATCCTAAACACTTGAAAACACTCCCATGGGTCATCTCTAGCTTTTGGGAGTGATTTCATGAAGTTTGGAATGAGTTTGGAGTAAAATCATTAAAACCTTATTAATTAACCAATTTAATAATTCAATTAAATATTTAAATTTTAAAAATTCATAATTAATTCCAGAAAATTTCAAATTGAACAAACTCAAAATCATTAGACTCCATTAAGGGTCCAATATTTATTAAAAATATCAAACCCCCAAAAATTAGTCAAAGTTAAAAAATTAACTTTTTAATTAATTGTAGTTCAAAAATACATCAAAACTTAAAAAATTCATAACTTAAGCTAGAAAAATCCAAATCCAGCAAACTTAGTGTCTAATTATTCATCTTGGGATCTACTATTTAGAACAATTATCAAAATTCTAGAATTCAATTTTAATTAAAAAGTGAAATTTTGACCCCCGAATTTAATAAGTTAAATAATCCAAAAATTTTAAAAATCTAATAATCAACTCAAATTTCAGAAAACATCAACTCAATCATTAAAACCAAAAATATATTATTTTAATTAAAAATTATTAACCTTTAAGTTCTAATCAATTAAATCACTTAATAATACTTGTTACTACTTGGTAACCCGGGCCTACGAGGCTATTAGCTTAGCCCCATAGAAGGTGAAATAAACTTCACAGCCTTGGTGTAAACAAAGGTAGTAATCATTCAATTTAAAATACACTTTAAAATCAACATCAAGACATTAATATTTAAACTCAAATTAAAATCTCTTAAGCTTATAATAAATATTAACACTAGACAACTTTAACAACTATCAGACATAGGACATATCCTTGCCACACAGCCTGCTTCACATACTTTAGATGGTTTGTTAGGACAACCAACTCTAGTTTTAAGCTAGGCTAGTGTTTTCCTTTTCTACTACTTGTGTGCCAGGTTTTCCATAATTTTTACTGCATGCTGGTTATAATTGATTGATTAATGTGATGTGTTAATTTTATTTATAATCTATGAATTGATGTGATGGGTGTTAGATTACTCTTAGGTTAGAAATGATCTGGGCGCTCACATAATTTTTTGCAGGTATCCATGCTCATACAGGGCAAAGATTAATGGGGCTAAATTAAATTTAAATTGACAAATTTTTTTGCAGGTGCTAAATATGCTAAGACCCCCCTTAAAATTAAAAGAGCATGACTAAGTGTGACTGTGATTTTAATTTAAGTATGTATATAACTGCTTAGGTTATTAATTTTATTTTCTTAGGATAACCTTGCAGGTTATTTGAGAGTATAGTATTTTAATCTTCTATATGTAATTCAATGCAATCAAGTTGTGAAAGTTCAATTTTGAGATGGGATATTAACCATCCTACTTGAAATGCAAAGAGGAGGGAACATCCCTTATGAGAGAGATCCTTTTATATGGAGATTCAAGTTTGAATGATTTAAAAATTCAAAGAGAAAAAAAAACACACCTTTGAGGAGAAGTTCTTTTCATTTAGATAATTGGACCCGACAAATCCAAAGAGCTCGCAAACAGAAAGAAGACGAAGAAATGAAGACATAGAGAATATCTCACTCTCAAAATCACCTACGTCATTTTTTGGATTAGAATCCTGGTTGTTCTCAGTGATACCCGGTCACTTTTAATTTCTACAAACCCTAGATTGTAATTAAGTTGCACTTGCCACATGGACTTTCAATTTATTTAATAATTTATTGATTATTTATATTAATTATGATTTAAAAATTATATATTTTTTTGGGTTTTTTTTGCGTGTCGATTTTGATTTAGCTTAGAAATCCTCATAGGCTCGTAAGGGTACGCTAAAAATGTTTTCTACTCAAACTAAATAAAAGATATCTGGCTTATATAAAAATTTAATCGATTCTAAGAAGTAAGCCTGGGAATGACCCATGAGTTTGCATGTATTCATATTAAGCTTTTTCTACCTTGTTTGGTACCTCCCCGCCTGCGGGATTTAGTAGACCACTGGACCTCTTAGGATGCGATTTTGCAAAGGGGATGTTGTGCAATCTCTAGAAAAAAAAATTATTTTTAAGCCTTTTTAAAACAGCTTTATACCATTTCTGCATACAAAGTCAATCAGCATGCATTGCATTAGAAATAAATTAAAGATCCAAAAATTTTAATTGCATTTTAAAGCATAAACATCCTATATAAGTCAATGGGCCACTTAGAACACTTTCTAGACGTCGGCCCCACTTTCAAAAAACTTAAATAAAAGCCTACCCATCTTTTATAAAAGATCGGACACATGAATTTAAAGCGCCTAGGCTGTTAGTTAGCTCCCAAATCTAGGTTAGGATAAGTCCATATTTGTACTACTTTAGCTAGGTTCGGGCCACTATTACTTAGTGCCCAAATTAGACTTAGGATTCGGGGCGAACTCAAAACAATAAGTCCCCAATTTCAGAAATATAATCTCAACATTCTAATAAAATGATAATTTGAATCAAAATTCCTCTGTGATCAAAAATTTAAAGCCCAACATATAGGGTAGAATGAGATATTTCTGAATTATTTTAGAATCTCAAAATACCTCCTCCTCTATTGCCTTCTAGAAATAAGTACTCGAATTTGATCCAATCCCAATTGAAATTCTATTTTTACACCTTTGATATCGCTCTTTGAAGATTCAAAATAAAATTTATACCATTATTTTAATCAAAAGTTTTTATAGGAAACTCAAGTTTTCCATGATATAATAGACTACAAGGGCTTGCGTTCATTGGAGATTTAAAGACCCCAGATCAATTTTAAAAATTAATTAATTCTCTTTAGAAAAAGTTAAAATCAATGATGATTATTATCATCATATTCAGATGTGAAAGTGTGAATAGGTTGTTAGACCTATTGCTCACGTCCCTAGGCTAACCAAGAGGGGGGGTGAATTGGTCCTTTTAAAAAATTACTCTTGAAATTTTGGAAAATCTTAAGCTAATCATACAGTACGAACATAATTCGTGCAGTACGAACAGAGTAAATTTTTTGCTCTCTTCAAAACACAGAATTTTAACCATAGAAAAATAAAATGCGAAAAAAGAACAGTGCAGAAAAGTAAACAGTAAGAATAGAGAACACCAGAATTTATAGTGGTTCGGTCAAACATGACCTACATCCACTCCCTAGAGACTCCTTCTCTAGGTATTGCACTAAATTCAAGTGACTCTCCTTTTGCCCCCACAGCAAGGCTGAGAAGCCTTTACAAACTCTCTTCCACCAACCCGGTGCGGCAGAGAACAGTCATCCTTTTTCACCCTCCTGGTGAAGGCAGAGAACCAAACGTCCTTTTACACTCTCCAAGTGCGGCAGAGAATCGTCATCCTTTTTCACCCTCCAAGTGACGGCAGAGAACCGGAATCCTCTCGAATAAAAACTCTTGCAAAAGTCTCCAAGGAAGATAGGAAGATGCTAGAAGAACAAGTAAAGAAATCCTCATAATTGGATAACCTTGTGAATCCCTTCACAATTTTCTTTTCAAAGATTTCTCAACACTCACTCCCAAACACTCTCCCAATCACTCTCCCTTTCACTCTCCAAAAGTATTTTTACAGAAGGATTTTTCCTTCAGTCAGTTTTAAAAGAAAAATCGTCTAAAAACTGAAAATTTCAAGTTTAATCCGTGCCGATCGTCCCGTAAGATCGAAGATCGTACTGTATGAATAGTTCAAAACATTGAACGATCCGTCCCGTATTAACCATGAGATGAACAAGTCAGAGCCGTTCGTACGAACATTTTGTCCCGTACGAACCTCTGTACGATCAAGTCAGAGTGCTTCGTACAAACATTTCATCCCGGACGAACCCTTGGACGATCAAGATAGAGCGCTTCGTACGAACATCTCATCCCGGATGAACCCTTGGATGATCAAGTCAGAGCGCTTCGTACGAATATATCATCCCGGATGAACCCTTGGACGATCAAGTCAGAGCGCTTCGTACGAACATCTCGTCCCGGATGAATCCTTGGATGATCAAGTCAGAGTGCTTCGTACGATCAGTTTGTCCCGTACGAACCCTTGGATGAACCCTAGTCAGAGCCGTTCGTACATCAAAAACTCATGTATGAATAGTAATTCATACTGTATGAACTTAACTCAGAAAAGTTTCTTTCCATATGGGTTCGATATGGAGGACATATGCTATAGATTGTCCCGTACGATATACAAATCATACTGTATGATCAGTTTAAAAAATTAAGTTTTTACTCCCCCATTGTGTGTGTGTGCACAGTTATCCAACTTACAATCACACTCTCTCAGACTCAAGAAAAATAAAATTTATAGACTTCATTTACAGTGAACAAATGAACTTGAAGTCTTCAGCAATCTAGAGTTTGAATTTTCTGAAAAATACTTTAGTACACACAACAAAAACTCAAATATTTGTTAGGAGAAGAATAAAACAAACAATATGCTTTTGTAATCATCAAAATATAACTTGGATTAGAATTCACTTGAATGAACAGATTTACTCAAATCATAATAGGATGATCAATAATAAACGATATTTTCTTTTCTTACGAAGATACATCATCTATTATCATGACTTTAAATATGAAATTAATGATACTTCATCTAGACTATCATAGCCAAATACTAGATCAAACATTATTTTGATCCTTCGGGGTTATATGTAGTTCTTCCTTGAATTTGACTATTATAATCAGGATGAAATTCACAGTTTTGTTATTTGAACCCATTAAGGAATGATATTTTTTCCTCTAGAGGCGGTATATCATTCATAATAATATTTTTGACTTCAAAACTGAAATTCCAAAAATTAAAATTTTCCAATGAAATTTAATTTCAATTTGCTTTGCACTCTTTCCAAAGCAAGGCAAACCTTTTTCTAAAAATAAAAAGTGGCGACTCTGCTGGGGACTATCTCTCTCTCTCCATCATTAA
This sequence comes from Dendrobium chrysotoxum, assembly GCA_019925795.1. Lineage (NCBI taxonomy): Eukaryota > Viridiplantae > Streptophyta > Magnoliopsida > Asparagales > Orchidaceae > Dendrobium > Dendrobium chrysotoxum. The sequence goes on along the minus strand of CM034315.1, from coordinate 24,560,732 downwards.
TAATAGTAAAAATTATATTATATCAGTATTTTTGACTACCTTTCTTTCATTGGTCCCTCTACCCATTTATTCCTTAGGTGAATGTGGCCAACATCAAAAAGAGAAAATTAATAAGAGAGGTGAGTAAGAAAACCTATGACAAAATTTAGGCTTTGACATTTCATCCTAAGTTAATTGGTGGAATGAAAGTTTCAAGCCTAACTCTTGGGATCTTCATATCGATTTTATAAAACTACATGATTGAGTGAAACTCAACATGTTGAGTTTCAAAATCTGAAGAAGATCCATCAATTTTCAACTCAAAATCCTATTTCAAAATGATCAAGATCAATCTCAAATATCATGGTCATATGTTATGCAACAATATCTCCTTGTGACTTAACATATGTAATGAGGATCCAATTTTCCCCAAATCATAAGCAATTTTTGTATCTTACCACCATATGTCGAGTTATATCTTCTATAACTCAGCAAATATGATAAGACACAAAATCAGCAATGATTTTTTTAAAATCTACTTCAAATTTCTAATTCAAATCCTCTCCTTTCAATTTTAGACAATCAATTTCACTACAATGGCTGGCAAACTAATCTTTTCATTGGACCGTGATCTCTATGTTGGAGAATTAATTTGCAATAACACAATTCAAATTGGAATGGGGTTTTAGACCCTTAAAATGTCTGTTAATGGAGGTGTAGTTTTTGACATAGCTGCTTAGGGGCAAAATGACATCCCTCTAAATGAGATTGATGTTGGGTCAGGTATTGACTCCCCCTCTTCCAAAATGTAGGTTGTTGTTACCTCTATACCCACTGCATCCTCTGCTACGAAGGACGAGAAGTTGAAATCTCCTACCGATATTGAAGTCCAGTCACTCCTCCCTCCTTGCTGCCGCCACAGGGGAGGAGAGGGCCACTACGATAGCTAGCTCTCCACCATTCCCAATGGACTACAGTGTTAAAAGGGATCCTAAAGAGAAATAAATTTAAAGGACCAGAATATTAAGAAACATAATCTACACCTATCATGTTCAGGAAGGTGAGACAAAAGATCAATATATGAAACTCCTGAAGGGGGTGATTTTGCACAGATTTGAGAAGGAGATCATGAAAGAAGAAAAAATTAAAGTAAAAAACCTGACACCTCAGCCTGTGAGGAGGAATAAGAAGTTTGTAAGATAGCCGACCACCTCTGTACAAGTGGATGGCTACCACTAGGTGCCTCAGCTCCTGTCTACCAAGACAGAGGAGATTGTTTTAACTGGATCTAGAAAAGGCTACCATCACAATAATAGGCCACCGATCCCTCTTGCAAAAATTTGAAAGTTGGCCTCAATTGTAGTCAAGCCTTGAGAAGAGGGAAAAGATAAGAAAGTGATAAAAGTTAAGAGTAAAAGGCCTAAGTATCCAGAAAAGCTGTATGTTCTGCGTATGAATGAAGATTTTTAAACACCCGTTAATGTCCCTAGGCTCCCTATTCAGGGATGTGAGGGCTCCATCGTACCTATTGTAGGAGTTTCTACTCCTCAAGCTCCTTCATCACCTCCTAAAGAGGATGGCCATAAGCCTATTATGAATGCCACCCTTACGAATACCGACCCCGGGACAGTCAAAGGGGTAGGGATAGTTCACAGTACAAATATAGAAATGATCAACTAAATAGTAGGGGAATCTCTTTCTGCAGAAGACCTCAAGCTCCAAGATATTATCTCTATGTTAGTAGAGCAGAAACTCAACGGCATGATGGATTACAGTGAGTACTTACCCATCGACCCTGAGTCAGTTAAGGGTAGACTAGTCGATGAGGTGGTACGGGAGATTCGGGATATCCTTAAAAAGATAGAGGCTATGGAAGCCTTTAACCAAGATTTGGATGATCTTTTGATAGATAAGGATGAAGCTACTACCGATAGCATTAACATAGTTGAGACAATAGCATCAGTCAAGGAAGTTAAACCTAGCAGACACCGATTAGGTAGAGAAGAAGATTCAACAGCAGTTGATTCTGATTATGATGGGTAAGTTAGACTGAGAGATAAGGATACGTGAGAGAAAATGGAAGCGATGTCATCAATGTGATATGGATGTGTGAGATTTATAGCCTCCGAAGAGTGGAGAATCTACCCAATAATAAGGCATGCAACGGTATACCTATACCATCAACCTTCTACCCTAGATCAATGTTCATGACCTAACTAATATAAGACACCAAGAGGGGACTTATAACTTAAACCCCACTAGGGATCTAAGTAGCCCAGACCTGAATTTTTTACCCTGCTTGGAAAGGGGTACAAACTAAACTTCACCTAGTATCTCAAATTCAGGAAGTCCAGTCATATGCAAATGCAAGAGTGGTGGAAGGCACAGAAGGGAAATGGGCATCAAGCCCAACCATGAATAGTAATATACTATGCAAAATGCACTATCCCTCTATATTGTAAAAGAAAATCTACATACTTTGACTCAAGGCTATACATGCATGATTAGGACCAATCAAAACTAGCTGAGAATCACTGTGAAGTGAACAAGGCTTGAAATAACAAGTGAGTTTTGAAAAGTGATCCACAAGGGATCATGTATTACTTTTTAAAAAGTTGGTTGATTTTAAATCCTAGATTCTTTTTTTATCTTGTTTAGGTAGATTTTAATTTTATTGAAAATTTAACATCCTAAAGAGCCTAACGTTGACTCCATCCGAGCTACCCACAAGCAAATCAAAGTAAGAAACCTTAAAAAAACATGCAGTTCTAAGGTGCAATCAAGGTAAACACATCAATCATCACATAATAAATAATAATTAATAGCTATGAATCAAGCCGGGTTATGCAATACACCCCATAAAAATAAAAAAAATGTAACTGAGCTCTACCATATATACAACTCAGCCTAGATCTATACATCACTGAATAGTGTGTGGGGTCTTGATCGCTCTTCACACATTTGGCCTCCTGCCTTCTGAAGTACCTACACACCTACAAGGCCTTCATAACTAAAATTACATATGAAAAATAAAAATTACATAAATCTCCTACAAAAAATATGTTAGCATAATTATAATAAAAATCACACACATCAAACATCTAGAACCTGGTCCTTAGGACCACATTCCCAAGGGATTAGCATTCCTCGTGGTAACTATTAGCAAGCATATTTATAATAATTATTTATGCATTTTTATTTTCCCTTTGAGAACGTGGTCACCTGTAGAAGATATTTCTATTAAAATCTAATAACTTAAGGGCAAGTGTCCAAAAATAAAAGCCAAAAATAAACCAAGCCAAAAACACATCACCACATCATCACAAATACAAAATGAAAAAAAAATTATAAAATTTTACCATAGCAACACCTACCCCAATATGCTTATGAAAATGTGTCATATCTAGCACCTAAGTGTGTGAAAAAATTAGTGTACCTAACTACCCCAAATTAGGTGAGAAGTTTAAGTTACAAGATAAAGTTTTTACTGTTTAATTTATTAACCCTCAAATTTCTCTTTAGGTGATTAGTCATTTATAGTGGATTAATTATTATTTCATTTTTGGGTTATAGTTTTAATTATTAGATTATAAAACCCCAAAGATATGGGCCCTAATATGTGCTAGAGTTATAAAAAATAGAGAATCATTAATCCTACACCTAAGGCTGTATGAGTTATAAAGTGGCAAGGGTTAGTTAATACTTCTTTGGTAATCTAAGACTCGAGGTAAGGTTAATAGGTGACACACTAACTGGATCTATCATCCACCATAAAGAAAAATTTTGGCTTCTTATTTCTAAGGTAGATTATTTTCAAAGGCTGACACAAGAATAGAAAACTCACTATCTATAGATGTGTATAGGTTCTATCTGACTTTAGGTTTAATACTTGGGTGGTTAAGAAATTGGTTTAGGATCCTATGAGTGGCTTTAGATCTTTTTTTATATAAAAGATGGTTTATATAGATCTTTAGATCATTTTCCCTTAACTTATGAGGTACGTGGCGATGTCACAGTGGGCATGAGGATGAAAGCTCCTTAGGACACGTAACCCTGTAGCTCAAGGTTGTCTGACCAATATACCTTTCACATGTTAAGGAAAAAATGCATAAAGACGAACATACATCCAACATAGGTAACAACACTAAGGTGAAACTTGAAGTTTATTTGCTCTTCCAACAAGTTCATTTGTTTGCTTAGAGTTAAGGGATTTCTTTGTTTAAGTTTAAGTTTTAGTATCTTAGTGTTTTATTGTGTTTTGGAGAGTTTGTGAAGAAAAAATTTATATTTTTGGTTTAGTTTTACTTTAATTAATGTAGATTTTTGTTCATGATTAAGTTATGAGTTTATGAGAGTGTATTTTATATTTTGTTGATTTTTTTGTTTGTTATTATTTTTAAATTTGTAGTTAGATTAAGGAGCCTTAGTGATTTTATAGATTTACATGAACTCATTTAGAGGTTTATAATTTTTAAGAAACAATTTTTTAGAGCTATTTAAAGTTTTAAAACCCAAAGAAAACCATCCTTGCGGTGCCCATATCGTGTGAGAAAATAGTGATGCACATGACACAATGGGTGGGCCTACACTATAGGCCTAAGTGACCATGAAGATCTCTAAGGTTCATAGAGGGGGCAAGCCTTGGCCTTGGGCCAAACCCAGGGCTTCGTCAGTGCACTAACCTATAACCAATTAACTAAAAATCATACCATATAACACAAGATGGGAAAGTAAAAAACAGTCTGGTGTGTGCATGTGTAGTTATTCAGCATACAATGAGTAATCTTAACAAGTTGCAAAAATTCTACTTGATCGTGGCATGCTAGGGCATATCCACATACTTCCTACAAAACATAGGAGCCTTCTATTAAGGCTCATGCAAGTAGGACTCAACTCACCAACCACTGACCATACAAGACAACAGGTACCTCACAAGCTAGAGTAAACAAAAAAAGAAATAGAAATGAGAGTAGACACTATTCAAAAGAGAAAGAAAATAAACTAGAATTAATTTAAGACAATTAAGATTTGTAATTTTCTTTTTGCAATTTACCTCAAACATGTAGAAAAGAGAGCATGCATAAGTGAATGATGCAAACAAGTAATAAAAGCATGCAGAATTACATGTGTGTTTACATTAATGCATATGAAAGCTTGCTAACATGGGTAAGAAAAATCATATGTGAAGCATGTGATAATTTCCAAACATAGAACATACACCCATACATGGAACACTTAAGGGCTTACTAACATATGCATCAATATTTATACAATGTAATTCGAACATACACAAGAAGCTTCTCCAAAACTTTTCTAATCTACTTACAAGTTTCATTTGATGTGAAATACTCACATAACCTTAAAGCTCAATCTTACACATGAAAATTAGTATGACATGCTTAGTGAAGCTCAACATTAGCACAATGAATAATTAGCGACCACATGATTTGATTAAACATAAAACAATTATCACTTGCAAGACATTCACATGAGGAGTTTTCTAACTTAATTAGCATACAAATTCTCTATCGAATGAATAGACATAACGTGAAAGAATAGAGAAGTATGCATGCCTATGATTTATTAACATTGAACTTGTATGCATTATTAGAACGACAACCATGCATTTGAAACATAAAACAATTATCACTTGCAAGACATTCACATGAGGAGTTTTCTAACTTAATTAGCATATAAATTCTCTATCAAATGAATAAACACAACGTGAAAGAATAGAAAAGTATGCGTGCCTATGTATATTAACATTGAACTCGTATGCATTATTAGAACGACAACCATGCATTCAAAAATCACTAATCTTACATGCAATTTTTCTGGATATTATAGAATGAAGAATGAATAAACCTATGATCATCTCAACTTAGCATAAAGTAAATCTTTTCATTAGTCACAAAACAATATTACAAAGAGCAACATGTACAAAACCCTCTCTAAAGAGACAACAATAATCTCATTTATATGCCACAATAGTTTCAAAGAAATACCCCTACACACTCTTAACGATAGAGAATTAACAAAAATCTATAAATTTATAGCAGAGAATATACACAGTGTGAAAGTCTGCATACACTTGCAACCTTTCTAATGTTGCCAAAATTTATTGAATGTTAGAGCACAATCTTATGTGTAAATATTTGTAAGTGTCAAGCTTCAATACATACTCACATTGATGAGATTATGAGGAAAGGGACATTCACCAAATAACATAAAACAAAGGGACACACCTTGCGACTTAATACATTACTTATAAAGCTTCCAATGAGCATATGAATATTTATTATCGAATATAATTTAAAAGAATGAGTCAGTGAAATACATTTATCTCTTTATTAATGATTTACATCTTTCCAAAAGCCATGCTAAATACACATTAACTATCCCTTAAATATTTATTTCTTATAACCAATGTAATACTACATGGCCATCTGTCACTAAACAATATATTTAATATTTGCTTTGTAAATATATGCAAAGTTGAATTTGGCATGCAATATCAAAAACATAGATATGCCTAACTACTTTCCAACATAATCATGATTCATACTATATTTATTATGCTTTGGGGCAAAATCCACATAAGTAATAGACAATGCATGGTGTATTCAACAAATGATTGAAGCAATTCATGATGGATGATTTTGATATTCCAACAATCCTTATAAAATTATGCTTGGAACAAAATCTATAATTTAGGGAAAGTTTTATCACATATACATATAGGAAAGAAGGTGAGAATGATGTTAATCATTAAACTTTCACCTCATTGATCCATCTGAAATTACATGCATCCCATCTATGTAAAGAACACAAAATCGACAAGCAAATCATATATAGAATTTCACTTTGAATATTATGAAATCATATTTTCTTTTCTTTTTTAAAAATATGCATTTGGAGACCAAAATCATGAAGAAGTCTAGCAAACAAGTTATATCTAACATCTCAATGATGGAGAAGGGAGACAATGCGAAATCCTTACACTAAACATGTTCACAAAATATTTGATTAAAAATCTTCATATGTAACTCTAAGTTTTATGGGTTACAACTAACCAAACAAACATATAATACATAGTTTTGATATAAAATTCTCATGTAAAGTTTCAATACAAACCAAAACATCACAACCTTCCCTCAACGACATTTCATCAAACAATTGATATGCAACATTTATGAGATTACATAAAGTTTAAAATCATGTCTTATACACATGCTTGATTGAAGTCATTAAAATAAACTACATAAGATCCATCTTGATTTGCATAATATTCATCTCAGAAATGCTTAACAATTGTGTTACCAACATATCAATCATTTTGTGAAAGAACTAGTGTGGAGGAGGGATGAAACTTCAATAACAAAGGGACTGAATAGTGTCTTGAGACAAAGAGAGTGAGGGAAGGAGAGCGGAAGATGAAATAAGACATGCAGAAGAAAAGAAAGAAATGGAAGAAGAAGAAGAAGAAGAAGAAGAAGAAGAACTCAAGGAAAAGCAACGAAAAGGGAGAAACTTACCTACAGATGAGGAGATTACTGGCGTTGGGTTAGATTTTGGCGTGCGAAACCAAGGGTGAGAGAAGGAGGGGGATTTTCAGCACTGGAGTCATACAAATGTCAAAGATGGGAGAGAGAGGGAGGAGCTTTGGCTCTTCCTCAGGTGTGCGAACCAGGAGGGAGAGAGATGGAGCTTGGGAATGGGAATAGGCGAGAGAATCCGGGGTTACACTTCTTTTTTTTTATGGAATAGAGTGCCAGAGAGCCAGAGTATATCCTCCCCAGAAGGCTTCATCAATGCCTTCTCAAATAAATCACTCTGCTTCAACTTTTTGATACATGAAAGATGAAGGTCTTCCTGTACCCGCTCCATCTAAGAGAAATTATTCTATTCAGATTCCAGATGTAGAGCTACGTCCGGACGCCAATAAAATTGTTACGTGTGGTATGATTACGTAGATAGTCTATTTAGACTACCAGCCTGATTTTAATCTATCTTGTCAACCCGACCGGAGATGGACACCCGCCCGCCCAAAATAAAGGTAAAATGATGAAATGGTGGAAATTTTTTACATTTCAAGTGCCTATTTGGTTTTCAATTTTTGGCCTTCACAATTCTCTGAGGTTCATGAAAAAATTCTCCTTGTAACTTCTGGAATTCTACTCAGCTCAAATGGAGGAGAAACAAACGGACAAAAAAAAGGTTGGTTTGTACTTATACTGTTCACTGCATTTTTACAGCGTACAACAAATTAAAGTATTTGCTGAAGACTAAAACCTTAACATTTTAACATAAATACTATGGATTTTAAAATGATATAAAATAAAAACATTCTGATAAGAAAAGAAGATTATTTGTTTCTTACCTTCTGCATATTTTTAGGGTAAATAATGCATGATTTCTGCTTATATTCTTCGTATATTCTTAACTTCTGCTTATTTTTAGGGTAAATAATGCATGATTTCTACGTATCTTTTGTGTATATTATTACCTTCTGTGTATTTTTAGGGTAAATAATGTGTGATTTCTTCATATCTTCTGTGTATAATCTACTTATTCTCTGCATAATTATTGAAGACTAAAATCCTAACATTTTAACATAAATACTATAGATCTTAAAAATAATAAACAAGTAAACACACTAAATCATAAAAAATAAAAACATTCCCATAAGGAAAAAAATTAGTCATTTCTTACCTTCTGAGTAATTATAGTATAAATAATGCTTGATTTTTATGTATCTTCAATTTATCTTTTGCGTATATTCTATGTATATTATGCTTATCTTCTTCGTATCTTCTACGTATATTCTGCATATATTTTATTTACCAACTACATATCATCGACATAGCGTCTGTGTATTTTTTGCATATATTCTGTGTATTATTTGCGTATTCTCTGCGTATGCTTATGCCTACCTTCTGCATATTGTCTGTGTATCTTATGTGTATCTTATTTCATTTTTATTTTCTTAATTTATGTAGATATACATCCATCTTATCTTTTATCATTACTATGTTTTAACATTTTGAATAATCTGCGACAAGTTTGCTAATTTCTCTTGATGTTGAGAAAAAATTGAAGAGATTAAATATCTACCAATTTCTTCAATTTCCTAGATTCAAGCCAAAAGCCCCACTTATTTACCAGCTGATGATAATATGGGATATTTCAAAGCAATATTTTATTATAAAGGGTCATGTTATACCTTTCACTACAGATGAAGTGGCCTTCCTTACTAGTATACCAAATAGAGGTGAAGAGATTTCCTGGCTTACCTTGCCACCTACAGGAGTCACATCAAAGGATATAAAGTTGGAAAAGCTAGAGTTGATCAGACATAGCCCTCTAGAGACAATATTCAAAATATTTATTATGTATTTATGTTCAAATTTATTTTTTCAACTTAGTAACTTTAAAACCCCTAGGTTGCTACATACAATATCAAATAATATTCATAAGTTTTCATCAATTAACTGGGCATGGTCAATTACGAAATGTTTGGTTGAAGAGTTTAATAATATAGCTACCAAGATTTCAAAGAATAAGCTAGGTGATTACATCAATGGTTTTGTGCCTCTGCTAATTATTAGTGCTAAAATCATTATAATTTAACCTTTAATTTGACTAATTCATTTACTAAAATTAACTTTAATCTTATATAGGTTTAGTTCCTAGAGTACACTTCCATTCATCCCCTTAAGTACCCTAATAAAAGGCCCCATTTTCTTCAATGGGCTGATGATATTATATATAATACCGAGAAGAACACTAAGTTATTTATTTATTTAAAGAAAAGACATTTACGTATGCAGATTTTTCTTGTAGCAAATTTTAATAATTACCTCTAAAAAGATAGTTGAGAATAGGGATTTGCTAACAAATTAATTTTTCACAGATTTTTGATGACCTCTAGGGAGTTACCCAGGAGGAAGCTAATCAACTACGCATCCAGAAATATCCATCAAGCCATCATTCTCCCAATCAAACCCCCACTCCTGAACAGCTTCTCCCCCCCCCCAATCTCCCCAACAACCCCAACCCTAATCTCCCTAGCAACCCCAACTCCAATCACCTAAGCAACCATATTTTCCATTTTCAGCTCAATCATTCGATGTTCGCTAAGAGAAAATAATCAAAATAGCCCATGATATCTGTACTAACCTCTTCCATGAATTTGAAGATAGGCTGAGCAGGAAGTTTGAGGAACTAGTACAAAGAGTGGATTTAATTGATTATAAGCTCAATAATTATATTAATTACAGCACTCTCTATCCTGAGCAACATCCTGCTCCCTCCTCCTCATCATGCAAACACCCAATGTAAAATAAAAATATATCTTCCGAACATATAAAGATCCAAGCCTCAGAAGAGACCAAAGCCCTAGACAAGACCAAAGCCTCATAGTAGTCTAATATCTCAGACGAGTCCAATCCTACCCATGACAAACTAGTTATCCCTACCCAAGCTTTTAATGATAAAGAAACAGGTGAGTTAGAAGAGGAAGTGAGTATTATAAAAATTCAGAGGGTGTATAAGAAGTAGAAATTAGATCCATCCCAAGAATAACCATACCAAAAAGATTCATCCCAAAAAGAACCAATCAACATTGATCAAGTTATAATAACTTCTAACCTTGTAAGTCAAAAAAGTGGACTACATTGGCATAGAGATGTTGAGTTTTGAGAAGAAACATTTTCTGAATGAAAGCATTATGAAGTTCACTGACCAGTAAACATTCTCACTATGTTATTAACTCCATTTTTGTTAGTATTTTTCTGAATGTTTATTCACTTATAAGTATTTTATGCTTATTTTGTGTTTATAGACTGCGTATGAGCTGTGTATTTTATGCGTAATTATTGCTTATTAGCTTCATATTTTATATATAATTACTGCTTATTAGCTGCGTATTTTATACGTAATTACTACTTATTAGCTGCGTATTTCATGTGTAATTACTTCTTATTAACTGCATGTTTTGTTAATAAATTTTTTTTGCAGGGGTGACATAATATTTTCTACTAGGAATATTATAATTTTTAGACGTGGCATTGACAAATTATTATCCAATAGTTACCTTAACAATAATCATGTAGAAGCCTTCGCCATTTGATTACATGAGAAGAGTAAACTTTGGCCTGACAAGTACCATAAATTTTTATACATCTAGCCAATGTATTGGATTAGTATATATCTTTAATTTATATATAATATTTTTAACTGTTTCATTTTTTATTTCTTATGTTTAATTCTTGCAGCATTACAAGGTGAAGGATCAAAATTCAAAATTATTTATCGATCACATAAACTATAATTATGTTCAGTTATGCAAAATTCTAATTCATCCAATTATTGACGGTTCGCACTGGACCCTTGTGGTTGGGTTGGTGAATGAAAGAAAGTGGGAATTTTATGATTCTGTGCCCAACCCCATGCATAGAAATATTTCTATAAAGATAGTAAGTTTGAGATCAATTGTTAAAAATTTCTCAATTTAACAGTGAACTAAATTCTGTTCCATATATTTTTCAGATTAGAAGCTTATATAGGGACACGGAAGAAGCTTTTGATAGTGATATCAATAAATGGAGGTTTTAGACTATCAAGGGTGCCCCAACTCAGACTAATAATGTGGATTACAAAATGTATGTTTGCAAATACATGAAAAATATTATGGTTCAAAACAGCACTAACTAGACTGATAGTAAAGATTGGCAGGCTAATATGCCAAAATATAGGGCAAAATTCACATACGCATTGCTCTGTGCATCATTGAAATAAACTTTTTATTTTCATAGTTTTTTTCATGGTCCATAATTGTTCAATGTATAATATATTGATAAATTTTTGTGTATAGTTTTTATCTGTCATTCATTAATTTTTCTATAAAATATAACTTTTACAATAAAATAAAAAAAAATTTACATGATTGTTTGGTTTCAGGAAATACGTATATTATACATATGTAATACGTATTTGATATGCATTACATAATTATTGAATGCTTATAGGATGCATATTTTATGCGTATATTATGCATATATATGTGTATTTTGTGTGTGTATATGTATATTTTATGCGTATATTATAATTCTTATCACCACTTTTAGTGGAGTATTTTATTTCTAACCTCTTATCAGAGTATAAGAAATTACACAGTAAAATTATTTCTTATTTTTAAGAATTAAACCAAGATTCTTTGCCTCTGATAATTTAGCTATGATTATTTTTAGGGGTTAAATGTTTAGGTTTCTAGAGTTATAAAGAATGAGGGGAGTTTAAAGTTTATTTAATCAGGTTATTATAAATAAGAAAATTGTTTCTTAGTTTTAGAAATTCAGCTTAGATTTGTTGATCTTTAAAAGATTTTCTATTGTTTGATGTAATATGCAGTGAATACCCATATGGTACGCATGTCACATGTATTTGGTACGCATTATATACACATAACCTTGTGAATTTCAACTTCAAAATTAATTTACATAATTAAAAAAATATTATATATTGCCTCTCATAATTATTCTTTTTAATATATAATTTAGCTATGTTAATATGGAGAGCATAGCATGTAGTATAAAATTACTATTAATTGAACCCAAATTTTATGAAGTGCCTTGTGTTATATAGGCTATACTTCTAAAGTATAGGGTTATGGGTTAAGGGTTTAGGTTTCTATATTTATAAAGATTGAGTGGAGTTTAAAGTTTATTGAATCATGATTTATTATAAATAAGAAAATTATTTCTTATTTTTAGGAATTCAAATAAGTTTTTTTGATCTTTAGAGGATTTTCTATTATTTGATGAAATACACAGTGAATAAGCATATGGTACGTATGTAATACGCATTCGTACACATTACATATAGATCACCTTGTGACTTGTGGTTTCAAAATTAATTTATATAATTAAAAAAGTATTATATATTGCCTCTCATAATTATTCTTTTTAATATATAATTTAGTTATGTTTGTGTAGAGAGCATAGCATGTAGTGTAAAATTTTTATTAAGTGAACCCAAATTTTATGTAGTGCCTTGTGTTATATAGGTTATACTTCTAAAGTATAGGGTTATGGGTAAGGTGTTTAGGTTTCAAGAGTTATAAAGATTGAGTAAAATTTAAAGTTTATTAAATCATGGTTTATTATAAATAAGAAAATTATTTCTTAGTTTTAGGAATTCAACAAAGATTTTTTGGTCTTTAAAGGATTTTCTATTATTTGATGAAATACGCAGTGAATACGTATATGGTACGTATGTAATACGCATTCGATACGCATTACATACAGATCACCTTGTGACTTGTGGTTTCAAAATTAATTTATATAATTAAAAAAAAAGTATTATATATTACCTCTCATAATTATTCTTTCTAATATATAATTTAGTTATGTTTATGTGGAGAGCATAGTATGTAGTATAAAATTTCTATTAAGTAAACCTAAATTTTATGTAGTGCCTTGTGTTATATAGGCTATACTTCTAAAGTGTAGGGTTATAGGTAAGGTGTTTAGGTTTCTAGAATTATAAAGATTGAGTAAGGTTTAAAATTTATATAATCACAGTTTATTATAAATAAGAAAAGTATTTCTTAGTTTTAGGAATTCAACTGAGATTCATTGATCTTTGGAAGATTTTCTATTATTTGATGAAATACGTAGTGAATACGTATATGGTATGTATGTAATACGCATTTGGTACGCATTACATATGCATCACCTTGTGACTTGTGGTTTTAAAATTAATTTATATAATTAAAAAAATATTATATATTATCTCTCATAATTATTCTTTTTAATATATAATTTAGCTATGTTTGTGTGGAGAGCATAGCATGTAGTGTGAAATTTTTATTAAGTGAACCAAAATTTTATATAGTGCCTTGTATAATATAGGCTATACTTCTAAACTATAGGGTTATGCGTTAAGGGTTTAGGTTTCTAGAGTTATAAAGATTGAGTAGGGTTTATAGTTTAAAGAATCACGGTTTATTATAAATAAGAAAACTGTTTCTTAGTTTTAGGAATTCAACCGAGATTTATTGATCTTTAGAAGAATTTTTATTATTTAATGTAATACACAGTAAATACGTATATGGTACGCATATCATACACATTTAGTATGAATTACATATGTATAACCTTGTGACTTTTAATTTCAAAATTAATTTATATAATTAAAAAAAGCATTATATATTGCCTCTCATAATTATTCTTTTTAATATATAATTTAGCTATGTTTGTGTGGAGAGCATAGCATGTAGCGTGAAATTACTATTAATTGAACCCAAATTTTATGGAGTGCCTTGTGTTATATAGGCTATACTTCTAAAGTATAGAGTTATAGGTTAAGGGTTTATGTTTCTGGATTTACAAAGATTGAGTGGGGTTTGAAGTTTATTGAATCACGGTTTATTATAAATAAGAAAATTATTTCTTATTTTTAGGAACTCAACCAATATTTTTTGGACTTTAGAGGATTTTCTATTATTTGATGAAATTTGCAGTGAATACGCATATGGTACGCATGTAATACGCATTCGATACACATTACATACGCATCACCTTGTGACTTGTGATTTCAAAATTAATTTATATAATTAAAAAAAATTATTATATATTACCTCTCATAATTATTCTTTTTAATATATAATTTAGCTATGTTAATATGGAGAGCATAGCATGTAGTATAAAATTACTATTAATTGAACCCAAATTTTATGAAGTGCCTTGTGTTATATAGGCTATACTTCTAAAGTATAGGGTTATGGGTTAAGGGTTTAGGTTTCTATATTTATAAAGATTGAATGGGGTTTAATGTTTATTGAATCATGGTTTATTATAAATAAAAAAATTATTTTTTATTTTTAGAAATTCAACCAAGATTCGTTGATCTTTAGAAGATTTTCTATTATTTGATGAAATATGTAGTGAATATGCATATGGTACGCATGTCATACGCATTCGATATGCATTACATACGGATCACCTTGTGACTTTCAATTTCAAAATTAATTTATATAATTAAAAAAAAGTATTATATATTGCCTCTCATAATTATTCTTTTTAATATATAATTTAGCTATGTTTGTGTGGAGAAAATAGCATATAGTTTAAATTTTTATTAAGTGAACCCAAATTTTATGGAGTGCCTTGTGTTATATAGGCTATACTTCTAAAGTATAGGGTTATGGGTTAAGAGTTTAGGTTTCTAAATTTATAAAGTTTGAGTGGGATTTGAAATTTATTGAATCAGGGTTTATTTAAATAAGAATATTATTTCTTATTTTAAGGAATTCAACCAAGATTCTTTGGTCTTTAGAGGATTTTCTATTATTTGAGGAAATACATAGTGAATACGCATATGGTACGCATATCATACGCATTCAGTACACATTATATACGCATCACCTTGTGACTTTTAATTTTAAAATTAATTTATATAATTAAAAAAAGTATTATATATTGCCTCTCATAATTATTATTTTTAATATATAATTTAGCTATGTTTGTGTGGAGAGCATAGCATGTAGTGTGAAATTTTTATTAAGTGAACCCAAATTTTATGTAGTACCTTGTATTATATAGGCTATACTTCTAAAGTATAGGGTTATGGGTTAAGGGTTTAGGTTTCTAGATTTATAAAGATTGAGTGGGGTTTAAAGTTTAATGAATCAGGGTTTATTATAAATAAGAATATTATTTCTTATTTTTAGGAATTCAATAAAGATTCTTTTGTTTTTAGAGGATTTTCTATTATTTGAGGAAAAACGCAGTGAATACACATATGGTACGCTTGTCATATGCATTCGGTACGCTTTACATACGCATCACCTTGTCACTTGTGGTTTTAAAATTAATTTATATAATTAAAAAAAACGAACGATATATTGCCTCTCATAATTATTCCTTTTAATATATAATTTAGCTATGTTTGTATGGAGAGCATAGCATATAGTATGAAACTTCTATTAAGTGAACCCAAATTTTATGTAGTGCTTTGTGTTATATAGGCTATACTTCTAAAGTATAGAATTATGGGTTAAGGGATTAGGTTTCTAGATTTATAAAGATTGAGTGGGGTTTGAAGTTTATTGAATAAGAGTTTATTATAAATAAGAAAATTATTTCTTATTTTTAGGAATTCAACCAAGATTTTTTTGTCTTTAGAGGATTTTCTATTGTTTGATGAAATACACAATGAATACGCATATGGTATGCAAGTAATACGCATTTAGTACGCATTACATACACATCACCTTGTGACTTGTGGTTTCTAATTTAATTTATATAATTAAAAAATGAATGATATATTCTGGTAGAAAATTATGGTCCTAAAGATAAGAGACCTATTTGGCTTGCATAGAATTCTACTTTGTTTAGGCATTGAAGAATTGAAGTGCTTCATGACTTGAATGCAAAATAAATTACTTTCTGCTAAAATAAGAATGTTAAATTTTAAAAGTTTAACAGCTATATAACTTTTCAAATCATATGTGGAATATCTTTTTTTTAATCATTCTAAAGTTTTAGTTGAACTAAATCACTATTTTTAATTTTCTACCACACATTCTTCGTGAAATTTCTATTAAGTGAACCCAAATTTTATATAGTGGCTTGTGTTATATAGGCTATACTTTTAAAGTATAGGATTATCGGTTAAGTGTTTAGGTTTCTAGAGTTATAAACATTGAGTGGGGTTTGAAGCTTATTGAATCACAATTTAGTATAAATAAAAAAAGTATTTATTATTTTTAAGAATTCAAACAAGATTCTTTGGTCTTTAGAGGATTTTCTATTGTTGATGAAATATACAGTGAATACACATATGGTACGCATGTCATACGCATTTGGTACGTATTACATACGCATCACCTTATGACTTGTGATTTCAAATTTAATTTATATAATTAAAAAAAGTATTATATATTGCCTCTCATAATTATTCTTTTTAATATATAATTTAGCTATGTGTAGAGAGCATAGAAATACAAAATGAATACGCATATGGTATCCATGTCATACGCATTTGCTACGCATTACATACGCATCACTTTTTGACCTGTGGTTTCAAATTTGATTTGTATATTTTAAAAAAAGTATATGTATTACATATGCATCAATAAATACGAAGTAAATACCCATAGAGTACGCATAAGGTACGTTGAAATATGTAGTAAATACTCATTCGATATGCATGGTGTACGCATAAGGTATATATACAATACACATATCAAAGTATCTAAATTAACTTTCAATATTCACAAATATACTTATTACATTTATTTCTTTGATTTAATGATATCCATCATCATCTTCAGGTACCTAGCTGATGGCTTATTGGAGGGTACACCTTTTATGTATTCCTTGGTGAAGCATTCAGGAATGCTTTTTAAATTACGATGCTTTTGCTTTACTGATGCCTGACTGGATGGTACATCGCCTATGAATTCCTCGGTGAAGCACTCGAGTATGCTTGTGAAATTACACTACTTTACTGATGCCTAACTAGACGGTATGCTGGATATGAATTCCTCAGTGAAGCACACAAGTATGCTTGTGAAATTACACTACTTTATTGATGCCTGACTGGACGGTACGTCGGCAATGAATTCCTTTGTGAAGCACTCGAGTATGCTTGTGAAATTACACTGCTTAGCTGATGGCTGACTGGAGTGTACGCCATTTATGAATTCATCGGTTAAGCATTCGGGCATACTTGTGAAATTACACTACTTTGAAGGTGTAGACATTTGTGTTGTGTTTTTCTTCACGGATAGTTTCCCTGTTAAAACTTATTTATAATATGTCATAATATACACTAAATAAATTAGTCAGGAAGTAAAATCATACTCTTCGTCTTCTTTTCTCAGTGGCTTTTCAGCCTAGCATTCGATATGCCTTTAGGCCTATGCTTCAGAGGATCTTTCAATTTTGCAATGCCACCCTGTGCAAATGTGTTGTTCTTTCTCTTCCCATAAACAATCAAATCGATATTTTCAGACATATCCTTCATCGCAGCCTGTATTTTTCAGCCTCCTCATTCAACAGCGCTCATGTGTTAATTTCATATGCAAACCTACTGATATGATTTCTGAATATGAATCCACTACTAGCTTCAGAATTATTCTGAGAAGATTCTTTCAAATTTTGGCCTAAATATATATCTTTTTGAGCTCTTGCTGACCATCGCCTCAGTAGGTATTTATCGGGGATTTTCATAATATCCATTTGCCTCAAAACTCTCATGCAGTGAGAACACAGTAAACCCATCATTAAAACCCATCATTTCAAACTTCCTGCAGGAGCATTGAATGTTTCCATTCTGTGCATCATAATCAACAACCCAAGGATTAGAATGATCTTTTTTCTCTGTGTAAGAGATAAAAAATTTTGAAGAATAACAGGACACAAACTCTATACTCATTACACCCACATCATGTAAAAATTCTTATTCAAAAAAATAATATAATTTTCATGAATAAAATTGAGCAGCTTGCTTTAATATTGGGCAACTTTTTATTACAAGTTCTATTTCGGACTGGCTGCATTTGTAATCCACATCATATTCATTCCTACACCAATTCCTTATTACATTCTCTAAACCCAGAAAATAATAAGTTATAAAACTTGTGGGCTTAGAAATGCCATGACACATATTATTAGTAGACTCGCTATGCTATGTGGATAGAATGCCCATGTTAAAACAATTCTTATTGAATGTTGTTGACCACTTATTCCTTATCCTATAAAGATTCTCCAACCAAACATGATCGTGGAGGTTCCCTTCTATGATCATTTCAGCCCATATATTCTCAAACTCCTCCTCAGAGTCACATTTGCTCAAACACTTATAGAAGAGGCCTTTGACTTTGTTGTTGCTATTGAAGCACGATACTTTTGATGGGGCCTTTTTACTGATATGATATTGGTACTGTCTATGGCGACAGTGAGGTAATGCAACTTCTATGGCCCTAGCCATTACCTGGTCTTGATCCGTAAATATTATTTTTGGATGTTTATCACCCATCATTCGCACAAAAGTTATAAACAACCATGTAAATGATTCAATCATCTCTTCTGACAAGAAGGCCACCCAAGCAAAATATTTTACCAATGATTATTGACCCTGACAAATGGTGCGCATACCAAATTATACTTATTAAGCCTATTAACTTAAATAAAAAATTACCACATCACCAAAGCAGTCATAATCTATCCAACCAATCCCATCAACCCAAAAAAAAAATTTAACAATCTATCAAATTCATCGATTTGGATATCCCAAGCGAACATGTTGTCATTAACATGACGTTCTTTAAATAACTTAATCAAAGTATTAGTGTCCCCAAATTCAATCTTTTCTCTTTTTATTTTTTGAATTAAGTTGTACGCATCCCTCTTAGTGAATCCAATATTCTGGACACCTCCAACTTCATCAGTAAGGAAGGAAAATGCATCAATGGTTCTTATCCTGGCTTCTGTCATTGATTTAAGAATTGAAGCTTTTTCATCACACATATTCCTACATGATCTAAGTAGATACAGGTCTTCTGCCTTAGGTAAATCATGATTGTGGTTTTCAATAAATTTTTTTATCTTTCAATATCCAACTTCATCCACTGTAAACCTAATCATAGCTGGACAACCAGTTTGGGTGTCTGATTTTCAATATTTCATTTGGATATTAAGATCATGCATCTTCTTAAAACCCACTTTTGAACAAACAAAGTCTTTGAATTTTATTTTTCTGGAGTTTGGCTAGAAACTGTGATGATCCTTATGAATACTAAAACCAAGATTATGACCATAATTACAGTAAGCCTTGTATGCCTCTTTTTCATTAACATAAATGTCCTAATAAATAAGCAATAAATACACAGTAATTAAGCAGTAAATATGCATAAAATGTGAAAAAAAATAAGCAACAAATACGCAACAAATGCGCAGTAATTAAGCAGCAAATATGCAGTAATTAAGCAGTAAATACGCAAAAAATGAGCAATAAATACACAAAAAATGCACAACAAATATGAAACAAATGCACAACAAATACGCAACAAATGTGCAGTAATTAAGCAATAAATACACAGAAAATGCACAGTAATTAAGCAATAAATATGCAAAAAAGCACAACAAATATGCAACAAAAGTGCAGTAATTAAGCAGTAAAATTGTTCTATAAAGTCCTTAAGATACCTTCAGCTTACTACTGCTTGAAAGAGCTAAAAAATAAAGCAAGAAATAAAAACCTATGAGCCGATGTTCCATCTTCTATAGTTAATTACAATTTAACCTTAGGTACATTGTTGAGAAATGAGCCCTTTATTACTAGTTCAAAGTTTACTTCTACCCTTACATGGAATGGAATAAGGTGTATGGTTTTTAGAAAAAATGTTAACTGTATATTTGCTGCTTAATGCAACAACAGAGCAAATACGCAACAAATCTTGACTATCAGGTCTCCCCACGTAATAATTATTCAATATTGGATGGCTATACAGGTGCATGCGTATCTGATACATATTACAATGCACATCTTCATGGCAATTTCTCTGGTGAAGATTTAGGCACTCAGTTTTCCTAAACCATCAGCACAAGAATTCCACGAAGAGGCAAACATGCTGGATCACTGAATAGTGAGGATTGCTATGTATTTGCTGTGTAGTTGCAAATATGTAGCAAATACACAGAGCATACCCAGTTGAAGTTTTTGTAAAAACCCCACACTGCATTCCATTACAAGGCAAGGGAAGAAGTAAACTTCGAACAAGCTTATATAGAGAAGATGGTCAAACCAGTAATAGAGAAAGCAATAAATTAGGTCAAAATAATAATAAAGGGCCATCAATACTAGGAGAAATAGGAGATAGAGCCAAACGGCCACCTTAACTAACTAAACCAAAAGCCTGGAAAACAATAGTAGAGATACATGTAACAACATAATAACAACAATAAAAGAGGTCAAACATGCATAATGACTACATTAATGTAAAGAAAACATGAAAGGTGGTGAACTTTACTGATAAGTTGAACTTTCCCTCTGGTTGCACTTCGTTTAACTGTTCTACTTCCTGGGAGCTCGCTTCCTGGATGACTACATACAAGTTTTCAGCCTCTTTGCCCTGTAAAAATATCATCTGCTCATAAAAAGAAATGTCCTCTTCATCAATCTTCATCTTCATCAGTATTTTTGTTAGTTTATTTTTCCCTAAGCCTAATATATATTGTGGTGATTCGCGCCTGAAATTTTGAAAAAAAGAAGCGCCAACTCTAAATTTAATGTTTGGACTGGTCAGGCTTCTAGACAAATGAATTGGACCGGGTCGGGTTGGGCATCGTCCACATAAGAATACCATGCATAATCATTTTATTGGCGTCCGGACGTAGATCTACGTTTGAAATCCAAACAAAATAATTTTTCTCCATCTAAAGCCATCCAAACTTGCTTCAAAATAGGAAATCATGTGACTGAGCTCAAGGACGATGGCAGGTTTGGTAATTTTCTCAAATTAGAGCCCTTGGAAAATATTTCCTGATCTAGAAGATATTTTGAATTGATTAGAAAGCATATTGGGCCTTAATTGAAATTAATTGGGCTTGTTGAGCTGAAATCAGGTTTGAATCGAGCCAGATTCGAGTCAATTCACATCAATTTAGGTTCAATTTGGTTCAATTGCGATAATTTGATGAAATTGAACCTAAATCGACATCGACTCAACTCAAAGTGGGCTTGATGAGGGCCAATCAACTTGGCTGATAATGCTCAAGGGCATAAATGTGAAAATCTAGGTTAACAGTTAACACAACAATAACATACAACATCAACATCATCAAACATTTGTCCCTCTATGTGGGTCAAGTTAACTCAATAAATATTTCATCTATGCTTAGTTTATCGAACAAAGCCTCTAGTATAGAGGGAAATCGTAAGCCCCCATTAGAAGCTTTATTCTACTTACTTTTCTCTATCTTCCTGGCATAATCAAAGCTGCCCCAAGCTTTGTTTAAATTGACCCAAATACTCTCACCAATCCACAAAGGTCACTTACCCAACTTATGAATATCTGTAAATACATTATGCAAGTGAGTCAACACTCGCTCCTCAATATTCTTCTTGATTCTATCATTGTATTGGGGTGGCTACGTAAAATCTTTATGTTTGACATTCACATTCCAAAATGATTTAAAAAATACTAATTATTTATAGTACTGATTTTTCTCAAACTCCCAAAACTACATATCCCAAAAATCTTTTGGTATTTTCTTCAAAGATTTATAAAGAGTATTATACTTGCTCCTTTTCATGTCTCTAATTTTATGTGTGGACTCTCTAGATGAATTGAATCTATATAAATAAATAAAATGTTTCATATTATTAGAACTTAATCTATTAACAAAATAAAGAAGCACTATATATGTATGTATCATCATTAGGATTTATGTACATGCATCTATTTGTAGATGATGAACCACCCTCATGCCTCTGCTTAGTAGATGTCGATGGTCCCTCTTGATGTGTATGCGATGGAAAAGGATAATAGAAAGGCTATAAGTATGGAGGGTAGGGGTATATAAAATGGACTGGGTAAGATGGTGGTGGGGGATAGTAGGTAGAAGGGGGTGGTCTTTGTAAAATTTACAGAAGGGAAGTGAGGGCTACTATCAGTAAGGGGAGGGGCAAAAGGACTATCTTGGGTCATCATGGTAGTCTATGATCTGGATGGTCTCTTTGTCTATCTTACCCCGATTGGGCTTGTCGTAAACTTCTTTCTCTATCCAAAAATAGATGTAATAGATTTATGAGGAGGCTTACCTCAAGAAGCCATCTAATATAAATAAATAAGATAATAATATTGTGCAGAAAGGAAATGTAATAAAAATGATTATGTATCAAATGAAATATTAAAAGGCTACTAAATTACAAATGAGAATAAAATAAATCAAAATATAGTTATAATTTTAAGATGGTAAATTAAAGAGAAATTAAATAAACATACTTTGTATTCAAGATCGTCACTAGATGGGGTTTCACTTGAGTTTAATGTATCTTCATCAACTGAATGGTTCTCACTGCTAGCATTGCAATAACTTTCAATTTCTTCCAATTGTATCTTAGTAGTATGTAACATCTAGTCATCATTTACTATCAGTTGGTACCCTAAAATCTGACACTCTATCTTCTCGATGTGCAACCTATATCTTGTCATGGCTCTCAATGGTACCTAAAAGTTTAGTTTTAATAACTACAAGCCAAACTTATTTATTTTGCTCTTTAGTTATATATCTAGTATAGTAAACTTAACTTGCTTGGTGTGGCACGATGAAGGGAGCAAATTTAGCATATCTTATATTTTTCTTCACTTTAGTAATGTTGTAAAGATGATGTACCCTTATTTTCAAAATATGACCCATTAATTGTATTGTGTTAGGTTGTGGCAGTACCTTTACACTTGCAACTCTATTTGGGATTGGATTAAACCATTAACAGTCAAAGAGGAATACCTGATTGCGTCATTCACCCACATATTGTAACTAAAAAATCTCCTCTAAGATGTCATAGTATTCACTTTCAATTTTTTTATGAGCATTCCTTCTAATGAAAACACCATATTTTTTAGTTTTTCTCCCTTAAGTTCAATATCTAATGTGAAATCTATTACCATTCACTTGGAAAATAGTCCAAGTGTTAACTACTCACATGGGTACCCATATAAGGTCATGGAATCCTTTCTTTAGAATTGTATTTGCTAGGTTTTGAACCTAATAAATCTAATAAAATATATACATAACTCAGAGAAATGTTAGAATGCATTAAGCCATGTGTGCATAAAGAGACTATGGAAACATACAAATGCCTTAAACCATATATTGTGAACTCTACCTCATTTTTCTTTTCTCTTACACAGGTATCTATTAGGGGTAAGGTATTGATGAATATCTTGCAAACTAATGGGGTATTGATGAATATCTTGCAAACTAATGGTATTATTAACAAGCTAAATAATCACTTTGTAGAAATGACAATAGTTATATCATGAATTCTTACTCTAGAAAAGATTCAATTCTTGGTAATTTAAAAGGACGTGTAGCATAGAAACCTTAATCTCCCTAAAATACAGTAATAGGAAATCCACTTAGCACTTACAATTTCAAATACATGAAATTACATAAACGCATAAGACCAAACTCATAAAATCTAAGAAGATGTAGATTCTCATGGATCCTTCATGGCTTGAGCTTGTGTGCTTTTGCCCTTGCCCTAGTGATTGGGCTACTTTCATGTGCTACATAAGACATCTAAATTTCACATTTGATAAGAATGAAGGTAGTTGAAATGTCACATGAATGAAATGTTTAAAACTCCCTTGATGAATTCATCTTTTAGTGCATTTCATCTAGAAAGGGTCATGTGTTTGAACCATATTTGATTATAGTTCAAACCATTATTGAACACTTACTCAAATAGGATTTGAAAAAAGTTCAAAGCTTATTCAAACAAGTGTTCAAACCTATTTGAACTATGATCAACATGGTTCAAATAAGGTTCAAACATGTGTTCGAAGGATGTTGAAATATACACGATCATAATTCAAAACGGGTTCAAACATGGTTAGAAGAAATGTTCTAGCAATTTTCAAAGTAGTCTTAATGATATTCTATCTAGCACTATGTCAGAGCTTTATCTAAATGACTTAATTTTTTTTATCATATGCTACACGATATAAACATAAATAACAAAAAAATTTACCCATGTTTCCTGAAATCATCATTAAGTGTATTTTTTTTTTATTGAGCTTTACTTTCATGGTCGTATTCACATACTAAGTTAAGAAATAAAAGAAAGAATGGTGATAGAAATGGAGTAAACTCTGCTGTTGGAGGATGGAACATCACTCTTCTTATATAGTGAGTATATAAAACATATTTTGGTGTGAAATAAACTTTCTAGTATATTTCTTTGAGAAAAGTATTAACACTCATACTTAATCAACTACATAAATTAGGAGGCATATAAAGATTTTTTTTTTTTTTGACAAATTTTAAATGTAGCATCATATAAAATTACATAAGTAAAATAAGATTAAATTAAAATGGATACAAAATTTTAAAATATTTTGTGCTCTTTCAAAAAAATGAAAAAAATATTTTATGATTTCATTATTTTCTTAAGAAAATGCAAAGCATTTTTGCCTTTTCTTAGGATAATACAATAATAACAACAACAAGAACAACATCAAACCTTTATTCCACTATGTGGGAACGGCTACATGAATCCTTTTTCTCCATTGTATCATGTTAAGCGTCAAATTATCATTTAAATCTAATAAAGAAAGCTCATTTCTAATATTTTCTAACCAAGTTTTTTTAGGTCTACATCTACCTTTCTTAACATAGGCCAAATCTAATACATCTACTCTTCTAATAGGGTCATCGAAAGGCTGCAGTTTTACATGACAAAACCATCTAAGACGACACTCTCTAATCTTATCTATCATTGGAGCTACTCCAACCTTTTCACGGATATGCTCGTTTCGTATCCTGTCTCTAAAAGTAAATCCACTCATCCACTTGAGCATCCTCATCTCAAAAACACTTTACTTAATATTATGCTTATCTGTCATGGAGCCTTTTCTCAGGAAATTTTAAAAAAAAAATTGTGTTTTCTTAAGAAAGCATAAATATTTTTACGTCATAAAAGTTGATGATAACGTCAAAAATTTGTTAAATAACTATTTTATATCTATACTACTATTATAAAAGCCGTTTGAATTTCCTTCCCCATCAAATCTTGACCATCCGTTTTATTTCTTCTTAAATTATCTGGGCCCTTCATTCTATTATAAAAAATTAATAAATCAGAAAATATAATAATTATGCAAATTAATATCCATTACATGTACCTAATAAAATAATTATATAAATAAATGAGGCTTAAATTTCCTTCCTCAAACAAATAAATTTTTATTCTTCAGTTTAATCTGTTAACGTTTCCCTCTATATAATTTAATTTTACCTACTAATGTTTCGGTTACTTAATATCGCCTCGCCTGCTTCGCGATATCCTCCGTCTTCCTTGACTCTTCGGCTTGCCCTAGCTTCCTCCGCTCACCCGTCTCTGATAGGTTTCTGTCTCCTGATTTTTCGGTCTCCTCAACTTCTTTCACGCTTCTTCTTACCGGCATTTAGGGCACTCGCACGTTTTTTACTCCAATTAATTTGGTATATTAAACTTCTTAAACGTTTCTTCAATCAAGTTCCTCTCTCCAATTTTTTCAGTTATGAACTTCGTTTACGTTTTTTCACTTCTGGAAGATGAACTCCAAGTTGATGCATAAAACGTTTCTTCAAACCTTCCAACAAACGATTCACTTCTCCTCCTTGAGATAACTGTTGTTCCGTTCTCTTCCTCCGTCATAAATATTTGTTAAAACAAGCAGTTAACGTCATATATCCCCTCTCATCATTACGTTTTTCTCCCTCTCTCTGATTATTAGTGCCAAAAGAGAAAAGCCCAATAAGTCCACATTTGGCCACGGAGGGATTTGCTTGGAGGTCCTTGAATGGTAAGTACATCAAATCTTAGATTGCTTTTTTCAGCTTTCTGATTGTATATAAGAAATCTTAAAAGAGTATTATTAGCTCTGATGATCTATGAGATCTTAGGAAATTCTTAAATTTTATGCTTTTTGTTGTTGTTTGCTTTTATGTTTTTTGTCTGTTGCTGTAAGCAGTTTGATGTTTTTTTTTTTTAATTGTAGAGTGGGTTAGTATTGGAATCTTTGCTCATGAAGTTGATGCATGATATAGCTTAAGAAAATTTTCCATCATGCCCCCATCATAAACCCTGCATATTTCTTTGATGATTGGTAATAATTATGATGCTTAAAGTTAATTTTATATCAACTTGTATCTTTAAATTTAGAAAACTTAACTGCTTGTTTTATCTTCTTTGAATTGTGTTTCACTGTATTTGTCGCTTTGCTAGCTTCATGAGCCTTCTTGGATCATTTAATTACTCGGATGATGCTTTTAAGGATCCTCATCATGTAAATCTGGAGATGTAAATGCCGTAACTGAGAATTTGAACACTTCTTTCCAATTTAAACTTATTTATTCCATCATTATTCTAATAAATAATGATACAAAAAAAACCGATTTGATTGAGATTCTTTGATTGCAGTATGGTTATTTATCAAATTTTTTATTTATAAAAATCCATTAGAATCTACTGTTTTAGAAAAAAATTTAAAGGGTCGCTATTCAAAATTATAATTAACTTTTGGTATTTACATGAATTTATATACATTATACATTCACAATCTGCTTGTAATATTTATACATGTTAACAATTTTATGCTTTGAATTCTAAGTTTTAGAATCATATGCATCCTTTAGAATTCAAAGAGAAGGATTTAACGAAAGAGTGAGTTGTTTTTAAAATTGAAATATTGTGATCATAAATTGGTACAATCACAAGCCATCTTTTAAGTAGTAGCATAAATAGTCTACATTTTTGCGAGTCAAATGTCTAAATATATTAGCGTACTGTCATCAACTTTATGACAGTCATCCAAAGAATATGCCAATGGAAATACTAAGCTGCATGCTGGTACGAGAAAGTAAAGTTTGTTTGATCCGGCAAATAACCAGAATCCACTGCTTTGAAATTTTGCTCCATTTTTGCCCAGAAGATGTAACTCACGTATCCATAAGGAGCCAAGATGTGCTGAAAAGTTTTGTTTTAAGTAAATTCAGAAACCACATGAGCCATTAATGCATTCCTAGAGTTGCCATGCTCAAAGCAACTCAATGATGGGAGGGAAGGTTTTTATTGTTGTTAGGGATGCATTAGGCCTGGCAAGGAAAATTGTAACATTTCTTTCTGATTTATCTGTTTTATGATTGATATTGTAGGCATGTTTTCATTAGAAAAGGGTCTCTACTAGCCATCCATTTTATTTCTGATTTATCTATACTACTATTATAAAAACAGCTTGAATTTTCTTCCCCATCAAATCTTGGTCATCTGTTTTATTTCTTCTCAAATTACCTTGGCCTTTCATTCTATTATAAAAAAAGTAATAAATCTAAAAAAATATAATAATTATGCAAATTAATGTCTATTCATGCATTCCTAGGAGATTCACTTTTAAACAATTTATAATATCAAATTACTTTGTAAAATATTTTATCTTTGTACTCATACTTTATATGCATTATTTATTTTATCTTAAATATACTTATAAGAAGTTTTAAATGTGTTTATTGAAGATTTTTAATTTTATATATATTTATTTTGTATTTTGTGTTTGCCTTATATTTGCTAAAATTTGCGTTGATGTATTTATTTTGTGATATGATGCTTAAGATAACATTATACAAAAATTTTTTAAAAGCACCAATGCCAGTCCTAAGCCCGGATGAAAAAGGTTGAGTGTTTCTTCTTGTTACAGTAAAAAAACTTTTGTTTCTCTTTTAATGCTATTATCAAGATTGCCTTTCTCTCTTGTTGGAATTGCTCTAGACTATTTGTATTGTTCTCAATTCCAAGGTAGCACCAAATGGGCCGACTACATTTAGTTTTTAATATTCTAATATTCCTAATCAACACACAATATTGCTTAACATAAAATCCATAACTTCTAAAATCTATTTCGTCGTCCAGTAGCTACAGCACTCTTTTTGATCGGTAAAGCAGTAGCTCTTTGGTTAGGTATTGGAGCAACTTTACCTATTGAGAAATCCCTAACTTCTCTCTTTTTCTCTCTTTCTGTGTTCTTCTTCTTTTATGTTTGTTGTTGATCACTTGAAAGAACCCTCAAATCTTTCACCAATTTCGTAGCTTTTAGGAGGCGACTAAAGTTAAGAAGATAGATTGACCTTCCTTTTTGATCGGCTTGGGTGCAAAGCAGGAGAAACTAATTTACTGGTAATTTCATCCTGCTTTTACGTATTGTAATTCCATAGGAAGATATCTTCCTCTTTTTCATTTAGTTTGGATTTAAACTCATTGGAAGTCTTTGTTGGGATTTTCCTGTGCTAAAAAGTGCCAAATCATTGCTTTCAATAGTTATATATAGTCATTTTGGTCAAAAAAATTTGAATTTATGCTCTTTCATATCTTCTTTTGATTTCTTTAATCGTCTTATTTCTTCTAACTTTTCATCAATTTTGATTTTTTTCCAGTTTTTTTTTACTTGTTTTTTTTTATGAATTTTATGTTATC
Organism: Dendrobium chrysotoxum; assembly: GCA_019925795.1. Lineage (NCBI taxonomy): Eukaryota > Viridiplantae > Streptophyta > Magnoliopsida > Asparagales > Orchidaceae > Dendrobium > Dendrobium chrysotoxum. The sequence continues at coordinate 24,531,506 of CM034315.1, read as the reverse complement.
CATTTGATTGTACTATCCATTAGAAATATTGGAATTAAAAAATAGCCTTTTTATCCTTACAATTACTTGAACATATTTAGATTAAAATTTAATTGAATAAATCTTAAACTTATTTAATTTATTTTAAACTAAATATATTACATGATAAATTAATTAAATTGTATATTTTTCTTTTTTTTAAATAAATGAATAGATGTGTTCGTATTTTAACTTGATTATACTTATATCTTGCTATTTAAACTCGCTTTTGTATTGCTAATGTTGCAATTCTTCTTAATGTGATTTCAGGTCATGATAGATTAGATTCTACCGGCAGCAAGCGAGTCAGGATATTAATTTTCTTCTTCCATCTCTTTTCTGGATTATTAACTTACCTCAATGATAGGTTTTTGAAATATTTGGATATTTGGATATTTGGGCTTCCTATTTCTAATTGATATGGTGTTGAGATGCAAAAAGTATTCTTTATGCATTTCTCCTTGGGCCCACATTTATGTTTCTACCTTTGAACATATAGGCTGAGCTTCATGTTTCTACCTCTCATGATAACTTGAAGTTTCCCAATTTAGTCCATCACCATGTTTATTGTTCTCTACTAACATTCTTGCATCAGCTACTTTGAAATAACAAAAAAATAGGATGCAAAATAAAGAACAATATATTTGACTGATTTTTGGTCGACTTTCTTTCATTGTGTCTTTTTATGACTGATTGATTTTGAATTGAAGTGAAAATCATAGAAGTTCACTTTTTTTTTTCTTTGCTTTTGCTTAACTGTAGATTTAGGTGCTTTCTTTTTAATTTGTGTTTTTTCTATAGATTTTATTATTAAATCAACTTGTTGCAAAAATTAATTTATGATGACTTTTTTATTAGTTGTGAAGATACCACTATTTGAAATCACACTATTATAATCTTAGAACAAAGATTTCTGACCCAAATCTATGGCTTTTGTTGAATCTGTGGCTTTTCCCTGTCGACAAAAGTTGAAGGACAGCTTTTTTTTAGCTACCACACCAATAAATTTGATCGTGAAATCCTTCTTCGCCACAAAATTTTTTGAAAACAAGCAGAAAGTTGCAAAAAAAGAAAAAAACTTTAATAGCAATAACTATGCCTTGGCCATTAGTTATCTAAACGCAAAAAATTTCATAAAAAAGGTAGATCAAATTTCTTTTCTTAACAAATTGTAAAGTTTTTACTTTCATAAATATTCTTATATTTTTGGTTGCAGTGATGAAGGTAATTATTATGGTTCAGCACCACCATTTGATCAAAGGATTGATCATGCTAATCTCTCTCATTTATTATCTATCATTTAATTCTAGATCAACTAGCAAAGGAATCACCTGGTTCAATGATTCAAAGGCCTCCAAAACTATGGTTATAATCATAGTTATAATATATGCTATTTCAAGTAATATCAATGGATTTTATGGTATGCCATGGGTTCATCACAAGGGTCATCAAAGAGATTAAAAAGGTTGGTTGTTCTACAAGGCCGTCATGTAATTTATATATAGTAATTTAATATTGTTCTCATTGTGTAAGAATTGCTTAAATAGACTATTGCCCCATAAGGAATTTTATACAACTTTGTGGTAGCTTGAAGGCCTAGATGCTTACTTGTGACTTGATTAACTTTTAAAATTAGTAATTTGATCCAAATTCCATTCATGTCGTTCTGCAATTGAAATAGTATGATTAAAATCATTCACAACTTCTGTCACCAAATTTTTACATCCTTCTTTTTTCGTTAGATTTATACATTCCTATTTTTCATTTGTGTATTTCTAGAATACTATCTAAGATATTAAATTTATCTTCCAAAGATTATTTCTTTCTCACAAATTTTAGAAAATTTTTGTTTCATACCCTTGTTAATTATAATTATGTTTCATACCGTTTTTAATTATAATTTGGATTTCATTATTTTCAAATTACATATATTATAAATATGATTATATTATATAGTTATTAATTTTAAATTCTTACCATACCTGATTATATTGTACAATCCTGAAAAGTTGACTTAATGATTATGCATTTTTATTGTTTTTGTGCTCACTTTAAAAATTATTATAATGTTCATTTAGTGCATGGTCAATTTTAAGATAAAATTCCTCTTATAATTTGAATTTAATATATAAATATAATGTTATAATATCTTATTTATAATAAAAAATTGTGCTTTTTTTGGTTAAAATATTAAATGATTAGTTTTATTGTATTATTAGTTCTATAGAGAAAAATTATGAATTTTTCAATATTGAATTGTAAAATTATATTAATATATTTTTTTCTACTATGATTTTAACAAAACAAAAATCTAACTCTTAATTAAAATAATTAATAATTATAATTATTTATAGCGATAAATTTAATATTTTTAAGAATGATAATGTTAATAAATATTCAAGATATGAATTTTTATTTTTAAATTTTTATTCACATGCATTTAATGTGCGTGCAATAAAACTAGTATAATACTAGTTCCCCTAGCCTACCACGTAAGTTGTAGAGGTTAAAACCAAAGAAATGTAGTTTAATGTTGTTTAGTTTACAATAAAATTGTTAAAAAAATTTATATTTAACAATAATAATATAAATAAAATAGAAATTTTAATTTTTATGAATTTTAAATATTTGATACGTGTAAATATAAATGTTATCTTTGTTTTATTTTTTAAATGAAAAATATGAACAAAGTTAATTAGATTTTTTTTTATTTGAAAAGATATGTTTATATTTATGAAAATTTTAATTAGAAATAAATTGAATATGTAAATAATTAATTATAAGTAAATTTATCTAAAGAAATTATATTTATATAAAATAAATAATTATAAATATATTTATTTTAATTAAATTTCATTGAAAGATGTAAATCTATGTATAAATTTAATCAAAATATATACAAAGATATTTAATTAAAATATATACAATTAAATTTAATTAAAATAAATTTATATATAACTTATTGATTTGTATTACATAAATTTTTTATATTAATTATTTTATAAATTAAATTTATTTTCAATTAACTTTATAGTATAATATAAAAAAATCAGATACAAGAAAATCTAATTAATTTAACATATTTTTTATTTGAGGAAATAAAAAATAAAAATTTAAATTAAATTTGTACATTTTAAATATAAAATATTAACTACAAATTTATAATTTAATTTCTTTTACAACTAAATATAGTTTTTTAAAATATTTTTATTATCAAAGAAATAACTGCATAAACTACTCATGAAACTACAATCTCAGGGTTTGAATCCGCGCTCTCAACGTGGCAGGCGAGGTGATCTACCACCATAGCACAAACTTGAACTTCAGAAAAGACATATGAAATAAATATTTAACATTTTTTTATGGAGTCGCCAACATTAAAAATGCAAAAGAATTTTGTTATTTCTTAAGAAAATGGAAAAAATTTAGATTTTCTTACGAAAATGAAAAACAATTTCATTTTATTTTGAAAAAAAAAATATAAATTTTTTAACATTTTTTCTTCTTCTAAATTTTGTCCGAATTATACTTTTTTACTTATATAATTTTATATAATATTTCTTTTTAGAATTTGGCTTTTGTCTTTGAAAAAAGAAGGTCTAGATTAAATAGAAGATTTTGGAGCAAAGTAGGTTGCCAGCATCCCTGAGTTAAATTTTTTAAAAAATAATAATTAAAATTATTTTTTGGGGAAGAACAAGGTGAGCAAAATAGAGGGCATGTATCTTCTTAATTAATAATCAAAATTCTCAACCAATCAATATATTAAAATAAGCTAATATAATTAAATTTATCAAATCGGCTCTGTCAAAATATGGAGAGATTATCACGTGCGGTCACTTCATCATTCAGAGGCTAATCAGGACGCGTCACATCATCCGATATACAATGGTATATAATAACAATAAACAGTATATTGGTGACTTGGTACGTCCTGATTGGCCTCCAAACAACGTCCGGTGACCGTACCTAAAAATTTTGCCAAAATGTTAGCATTGTGCCTACGTTGCAAGCCTAGTCGCCCATGGTAGGATGATTTTACTTTGCAAAATTGATAACTATTTGCTCACTTGACAATACCACTCAATTTGCTCCTTTCTAAATTCTTTTAAAAGCGCGAATGTTTGACTAATTAAAAAATTATGAGTTTTTTTTTTTAATTTCTTCATTAATTGATCCAATGGTAATTTTTTTTTGGGACAGTTTAAGGGATTCGAGCTCGGGTGAGATGGGAGGACCGTGTTCCGTCGACCACTCGGCCGCAGACCCGATCTCATTAATTGATTTAGGGTTTAGGGTTTAGGGTTATCCGATGATATTTACCAGATTGTCAAAATTATTTTATCAAATTTAGGGTCGATTTGGGACGAATTTTTCTCTACTGTGCTTCACGGAACGTAACTGAGATGTGGTTTGGGGTCAAGCAATCGTGCTCTGTTCTAAAAATTTCCACGTTTGGTTGTTGCTTTTCCCATCTGAAGGAACCTCCCCGCGTTCGCCTGCTTCCCACTGTTCGAAGGTATGAGAAAGATGTCAATGCCCTTACAGTTATCTGCAAATTACCTCGTCTTCCTCATCCTGGCGAACTTCTGCGACCATTTCTTCCTCCTTGTACCTCATATCACCACCCTCGTGACCTCAATCGTCTGGTACATCGGAGTCGCTCAGGTATTGAAGAGCTAAAGGCCCATCCCATCGAAATCGCTCGGGTATTGAAGAGCTAAAGACCTAATCAGACAGCTTGAAGAGCTAAAGGCCCATCCCATCTCCTCGACCTCCGTCACTGTCCAGTCCGATCCAGCCCAGACGAACGACCTCAAGCCCTGATTTCCCTCTGCCGATCGTAAGCCCCAGTTAGCCGCGCCTGCACGTTCTGCCTCGCCTCCACTTGACCTCTTGCGCTAACGTAAGCCACCAGCTCCCGCCCCCTCCGTGATCTGGGCCGAACAAGAGCTTCTCAACCATCGTTTCTCCTCCTGACAAGTAGATATACCTCCTTACCTTTCTCTTCTCCTTCATCTTCTATCTAGGGCATTGAAAATATTAGGAGTATGCTTTCACCTGTTCTATTTAGCTAAATTTTACACATTACTTCCTTGAAATGCTTCCATTCAACTGTTGTATATGCTTACAAACTTTACTTGCTTGATATCACTCTACATCGTGTGCCTTTTTTTATACGTATAATTTTTTCATGCTGAAAGAAGCAACATTGCAAGTGTTTCTAACAAAGTGGTTTTAAGTCAGATTTGTTAACATAAAGAGTTAAAAAAAAATTAAAATTTGAACAAATTTTATTCATCTTTATTAATGAAAACCTGACACAAGCACGGACTCCACTCATCCTTTACTAACCGTTCAATGCATCTCATCCATACAAGTGTCATGTATCACACACCTACACATATACATTCTAGAATACTCTATCATATGTATAATTACCTATGTATTGTAGCATACAAAGGGGATGATGATCAGTTAATACAGAGACAGAGAGATCTTCTCTCTGGTTGGTGAAGTTTTGCTTCCCTACTAATTTCCACATGGTATCAGAGCTATGAACCTGGGTAGCTCTGTTTCATGGCTCAATCTTCTACCTCCCAGATCGGAGATGGTTCTTCCTCATTGCTTCTTGAAAGCTGTGTCATACCAGCTTCATTGAAGTTTGTCATTGCAAACATACGGTTCCTGGTTCCTACTCAGCTGTCTAGTGACAATTATCCCATGTAGAAGTCACAAATTATCAAGATCCTGCGAGCTAATGGTTTCTCCAGTTTTATTCTTCCCACTGCGACACCTCCTCGATGCACACTTTCTCAATCAGATGGAACGGTAGCTATTAACCCTCAATATACCGAATGGATTCTGATTGATCAGAATCTCGCAGCTGCAATTTGCTCTACTCTTTCTTCCTCCATTCTGCCTTATGTCATCAACTTGAAATCCTGTTCAGCTATCTGGGATACCCTTGAGAAATGTCTGCAGGCCTAAAATAGATCACGGGTGATTCAGCTCAAAAATGAGCTTCACAACATCACCATGAAAAATGTTTCAATGGCTCAATATTTAACTGAAATCAAAACTATAGTTGATAATATTGCAGCTGCAGGCTCCAATGTAGACATAGAGGATATCATTATGTATACGCTCAATGGCCTTCCACCTTCGTATCAGGCATTTAAGACATCAATACGAACGAGGTCTGATTTAATTACCCTTGATGAACTATATCCTCTCTTACTCATTGAAGATATCAACTTACAGTCTGAATCCCTTAAGCATTTCTCTGCAAGTGACCCTACCACATCTTTATATTCTGCTCGCGGAAGAGGACGTCGTAGTCGAGGTTGGTTTCCACAATCGTCAAACAGGCTGAATTCCTTCAATACTACCATTTGTCAGATATGTAACAAGAAAGGCCATGTTGCGTCTGCTTGCTGGCATCGTTTAAATCCGAAATATATTCCGCAAGTTTCTACCTCTACATCCAAACCTGTAGCGATGATGGCTGCACAAGACTCATCCAATCCAGATTGGTATTTGGACTTTGGTGCATCTTCGCGCTTGACCAATTCCCTCGATAACCTTGCTCAGCCACAGCAGTACCTTGGTCTCGATAGAGTTCAAATTGGTGATGGACGATCAATACCCATAGCACACTCCCGAACTGGTATTCTACCCACCCCATATTGTAAGCTCAAAATTTCTCCTCTTCTGCATTCACCTCACTTATCCTATAATATCCTTTCTCTATCCAATCTTATCAAATACAATAATATTTCTGTTCTATTTGATGCCCATGGTTTTACTATTAAGGACTTGACGACGCATCAAGTTCTTCTCCGGAGACCAAGCAGTAACGGACTATATCCGATATCATCACCATCATCTACCGCCCTTCATGCTTCCCGCGCATCTTCACTATGGCATAATCGTCTCGGACATCTGCATCACCGCGTGCTTCAACTCATCTCCAACAACCACCATTATCTTAAAATTCTTGTTTCTTCTTTTGTTTGTCATGATTGTAAGGTCAACAAAGGCCATAAGTTAGCTTTTCCAAATTCTATAACTAGTTCTTCTCATCCTCTATCTTTAATTCACTCTTATGTATGGGGTCCCTCCCCAATTGCTTCACATCAAGGATATAGATACTAAGTTATCTTTATTGATGATTTCTCTAGATTTATATGGTTGTTTCCTCTCCAATATAAATCTGATGTTACTTTAACATTTATCAACTTCAAAACTCTTATTGAAAATCAACTCTCTCATAAAATCAAATGTCTCTGATCCGATGGGGGCAAAGAATATGTCAATGTTCAATTGACCACATTCTTACAGCAACATGACATTGAACATCAAATCTCTTATCCCTATACTCCTGAACAAAACGGTCTTGCTGAGTGCAAGCATCATCATCTCATTGAAACTACAAGAACACTTTTGCACATGGCTTCTCTCCCATCTTCCCTCTGGACTGAGGCAGTCTTGACGGCATCATATCTTATCAACCGCCTTCCGTCTCGCTCCATTAATAATCAGTCTCCACTTCAAATTTTATATAACATCACACCTGACTATGCTTCAGTAAAAATATTCGGGTGTGCCTGTTTTCCGCTGCTTCCTCCCACGCACCGTCACAAACTTTCTCCCAAAGCTATTTCTTATGATTTCATTGGTTATTCCTCCACCTCCAAAGGTTATCGGTGTCTCGATCCCCTTACTTATCGCATATACACTTCTTATCATCTGTCCTTTGATGAAGACTCCTTTCCGTTTAAAGTCCTCCCACTTTCTCAATCATCTTCTACGTCCCCTTCAATACCACCTGGCATCTTAACCCCCACTACACAGACAACTCCTCCCATTATCTCCTCTCCAATCTCTGTTTCTCCAACAACATCTCCACAACAACCTATCCAACCTCCATCACTAGCTCCCTCCACATCTGAACCTACCAGCTCCTTCATGCTCCCACCCCTGCCTCAACTTCCCACAAAAACACATCACATGATTACCAGATCCACTACTGGTACCCTCAAACCTTCCAAACGTCTTAATTTAATTCATTCTCAAACTCCTATCAATTCCTCTTCCCTACCTGACCCAACATCCTTTTCTGAAGCCATGAAATGTTCCCATTGGAGAGATGCTATGGCTACTGAATTCCTTGCCCTTCAGCAACAAGGGACGTGGATGTTGGTGCCCCCTCCGCCTGACAAACTGGTCTTAGGTTGCAAGTGGCTATTTCATACCAAGTTTCATTCTGATGGCTCAATTGCCTGCTTTAAGGCCAGATTAGTTGCTCAAGGCAACCATCAAGAATATGGGATCAATTTTCTCGAAACCTTTAGCCCAGTAGCAAAGTTTCCCACCATTCGACTTCTACTTACTATTGCCCTCAATAATGCTTGGCCAATACATCAGCTTGATGTTGCAAATGCATTCCTTCATGGAACTCTTGATGATGAAATTTACATGACACAACCTAAAGGTTTTGAAGACAAACTAAAACCCAACTATGTGTGCCTACTCCGCAAAGCCATTTATTGCCTCAAGCAAGCATCACGTCAGTGGTTTGCAACCTTTTCCAATCATCTCAAAGCTTTCGGGTATCACCATGGTCAGGCTAACTCTTCTCTTCTTATTTTCAACAAAAATGGAGTTCAATTGTATTTGCTTATATACGTTGATGATATACTTTTAACTGGCAATGATTCCAATATGATATCCATGCTTCTGCTTCAACTCAACCAGCACTTTGCCGTGAAACATCTAGGTACTCGGCATTAGCATTACCTCCACTGATAATTCATACTTTATGTCTCAAACTGCCTATGCCTATATCATTCTTCAAACCGCTGGTCTTCTGAAATGCAAACCACTATCCAATCCTACCTGTACCAAACTACCAATGCATATCCCTGATGATCGGCTACCGTCTGATCCTACCTTTTACCGACAAATAACTGGCTCCTTGCAGTTTTTGACTATTACAAGATCGGATATTGCATATCCCATTAATGTACTATGCCAATACATGCACACTCCATCATCTGAACATGCTTTGCTGCTTAAGAAAGTCCTCCGCTATATTAAAGGCACAGCTCAGTATGGCATTCCCATTTCCAAAGGTCCATTTATCCTCTGTTCCTTCTCCGACACTGATTGGGCAAGCGACAAGCATACTCGTCGCTCCACAACTGGTCAATGTACGTTCTTTGGCAACACACTAATCTCCTGGAGTGTTAAAAAGCAACACACGGTTGCTCGGTCTTCTACCGAGGCCGAATACAGAGTGCTTGCTGCTACTACTGCTGATGTTCTTTGGCTTCGCAAACTACTTGTCGATTTTAATATTTCCTGTTTGCAGCCCACTGAAATCAAATGTAACAATACTTCTGCCATTGTACTTGCGAATAATCCTGTTTGTCATGCAAGGACAAAGCACATTGACATCGATCAACACTTTATACGGGATCACATTCACTCCAAATCTATCAACATTGTACTAGTGACAACACAAGATCAGCTAGCTGATGTCTTCACCAAGCCACTCTCCACTCGCAGGTTCCAAGATTTAAGGCTCAAGCTTACAGTCCAACAAGGACCGTCTGCTTGCGGGGGAGTATTAACGGAAACCTGACACAAGCACGAACTCCACTCATCCTTTACTAACCGCTCAATGCATCTCATCCATACAAGTGTCATGTATCACACACCTACACATATACATTCTAGAATACTCTATCATGTGTATAATTACCTATGTACTGTAGCATACAAAGGGGACGATGATCAGTTAATGAAGAGACAGAGAGATCTTCTCTCTGGTTGGTGAAGTTTTGCTTCTCTACTAATTTCCACAATCTTTATATATATATATATATATATATATATATATATATATATATATATATATATATATGTAAGGGTAACAAGGTAATTTGTTGTCAAACAGTAGCAGCACAGCAATTTAACAGTAATACTATCCAAATAAAATTTACTGATTTTTATATATCAACTTTAAAAAACAACTTTCTTTACAATAATTTCATAATCTACTTTAATGATAACTGCAGCCGTCCCAAATATACCTTTAATAATTTTCTGTCATCAACAGACATCCTTCTATCTTCAAATGACAATAAGCTGCGGGAACCCCATCGCCCGCTTCGAAGCCAACAGCAATAAAGGCGGCATGTTAAACACGCCCTTCACCTCCGCTTCCTCAAAAACCGCTGACCACATCGTCGGCAGCAAGTGGCAGTCCGCCGGAATATTATTTTCCGATTTTTCTATTCTCTCCCTCTTCAAAACCTTTTCCGCTTCCATACAATCCCTCCTCCTCTTCTCCGGAGACATCACCGCCGAATTCCTTGCAGATTTATTTGCCGATTGGCCGATCTCGTTGGGGAAGTTTAGGATAGCCTTGCTTCCGCGCATCTGGAAAGCAGCGTTGTCGTAAGCCCTTGCGGCCTCAACCGCGGTGTCAAATGTGCCGAGCCAAATCCTAGATCCTCGCCGTTTGGGATCACGGATTTCCGCCGCGAATTTTCCCCAGGGCCTATGCCGGACACCACGGTAATGACGGTCGACGATTAACTCCGTCGGACGAATACCGCCGTCAAGCCAGTCAATATTGAGGTCTAGATCAGAACGATCCCCGCCGAATCGGATCATCGATTGCGGTCGCTCCCGGAATCTGAACCCTCCGTCGAATGCTGTGTACATTTCAGTTTGTACTTCCAGGTAGTCGGAGACAGTGATGTCACCGGGAGGGGGGAGAGCTAGCGCCGTCGGCGTGGGTAGGTTGTCGAGTGAGGCGGCTGCGTCCTCGAGGAGGTGTTCGCTGATGAGGTCGAAAGCGGGGATGGAGATGTCTTGGGTGGCCATGTAGGTTGGAGTGTGATGTGAGAAGATTGAGCGGGGAATTTACTATAATAACTCGAGTATTTATAATTGAAGTCAGAAGGGATGCTTCCGAGAAGGAAGTAGGGCAGAAGTTTAGAGTTTTAATAGCACTGGACTCTGTTAGGCATCCAGAAGCAGCTAAAATTGTCAACTATATTCGAAATTTTCCTTGGCTGAGATGAAAAGAGGAGATATTTGTTGCATGTTGGATCAGTATAGAGATGGTTTTTTTTATTGCAGTGGAGGTGAATATTTTGTATTTTTAATCACGCGAACCTTCTGCTTGATGAAATGTCTAAAAGGGATGGGGTCAGGTGAAACCGACAGGGGATGCAAAAGGCATGGACGTTCTCGGTCTCAGCACACTTCGCCTTTAGCAATTAGCACAACTGGCGCGGTGGGAAGAGCTGGAGATAGCGCACTGGCTAAGATACAAATAGTGTACATCAATCCTATGGTGGAGTCATTTTGTCGTGAGGTATTTTTTATTTTTTTTCGTTTATTTCCTCTCTCTATCATCTGCGCTTGAAAACAAATATATCAATTTACGATTTGAACGCATCGCATTGCATTAAGGATTTTCCATCTACACACTTAACGGTTAGTTTTTTTTTGGTGTTGGTTTTTTTGGCTCTTACTTACAGCAATTAACTAAATATATAAATTCTTAACTATTTTTATGTGGTATATTCATGATCTATTACGTTTTAGGATTTTTTTAAGCTAAACCTATCCATAATATTATTAATTTTTTTGGGACATTTAGGTCAATTAAATCAAACTCACACACACAATGCATACACAAAGACTCAAATCCAAGATCTTTTAGTTGGAAGCCTAAGCTCTTAACCAACAGACCAAGATGAGCTGTGTCTATCCATATTATTAAAGCAAGGTTTCAAAAATAAAAAAAAAACCGGTTTTAAAATTTCTAACAAAAGATTCGGGCATTTTTATTTGTTTTGTAAAATGTAATAAATTAATGTCCTTCCATAAAGATTTTTAAAATTATCTTATTTTTAAATAAATGAGCAAGTTATGAGAATTTTTAAGCAAATATCCCCTACATTTTATAATTTGTATTTATATTTAGCTTTTTCTTTTACTCTTGTGATGTTGTAGACCTATTAGTTACATTTTTTTATATTTATAAAATGTAATTTTAACTATATATATAATGTTTAGTGTGATTAAAATTAAATTGATATATGATTTAGTGTATATTAAACTCAATTAATTTTTTGTTGGAAGCATTTATGTTGGTTGTGTTCTATTGCATGAGAAGTAATTGTAATTTCAAGGCAGAAAATTTCAATCAGAGTTTGAAATAAATATTTGGTTTAAGTTAACTTTAAAATTAATAACAGATAATCTATAAATAATTCTCATATTATAGATCACACTGGAGATGAGACCTTGAGTTTCAATATTATATGAATCAATAAATATAAAACTACAATTAGCAATAGAATAGTCATCGCTGGAGAAGAAAAATTCATTCTACATAATTGACTCCTAAAAAAGAATACACAATTTCAAACTAGGATTACAAATTCGACTTTTATTAACTGTAATTGAGATTGTATTGTATATATTGGGTGGTATTTATTTCTGGTGTGTATCGATTTTCTTAGATATATATATATGAGAAGGCCTCTCTATACACGTGTAAATTCATATGGCCAGAACATTAATGAGCACACATAGCCAGTCATCTTAGCTAGTCTTTGCCAGACTTGATGAGTAGATGGATAAGGTTCCTTATCTATAGTTGTAGACACAAGTCCTCAGTATGCCATGTTGGCTTTCTGATGCAGTCACCAACAATGAAAGGAAGTTGGCCAGTAGTTCCTGCCTTCGATCAAGTGATCCTTGAGCTGGGGCGAGCGGGCATTATTATTAGGCGAGTTGCCCTAGTTAAAACTTAGCCCAATTGTATTTTGGTGAGCTCAATATGGCATTTGGCGACTTAACTATGATCTGGTGCCATTGTTTGGGGACCTCTGGCTCAGCTTTGATGGCCTTGATCAGTCTATTACAATTTCAAACGAGTAAGTCGTGATCCTTAGTGAGTCTATTGCTTAGTCTTCTAATTCTGTTGACTCGTGATTAACTGGATTGCAAGATTATATATATATATATATATAGATGTGTGTGTGTGATATGTCAACAAAAATCGTTTTGATCGGGCATGAATCTCAAGGCATGTTCAAGTTGGAAACTTCAAAAGTTAATTCGGGATCATCTGAACTCTGATTTCAACAAATTTGTAATCAAATTGAAGATTTGATAAGATGAACTCAATGAGACCAATATATATATATATATATATATATATATATATATATATATATATATGATACATACAAAAAATCGACTTGATCAGCCATGAATCTCAAAGCTTGTTCAAGTTGTAAACCACAGTTGCCTTACTACGTCTCTCAGTCATCATCCTGATCGAACCTTGATAAGATTGAACTATTCATGTAGTACGATATTAATCACACTGGACGATCGACAGTGACAATTTTTTATCATCCCAGAGATCGTCATTGACAAACTTAAGTAAATCTACTAATTGTGTTGTACGATCATTGATTCGTACGGTATGATCAGTTTAAGATTCTTGAATTGATCGTATTGGGTTCATTTATCGTACATAATGAATAGGGATTTTGAACTAATCGTATGGTACGATCCTCAGATCGTACCATATGAATAGAAACAACTGAATTGAAAAATTAGAGTTTTTTAGAGCCTTGTATTTAAACATCTCTTAAATCTTTTGAGAGAGTCTTTGACGAGTTTTTTTGAGAGAACTTTGTGGACAAATTAAATGACATGATGACCACTGATTTGGGATTTAGTGTTTCTATAATCAAATCCATATAATTAGTGTTAATTGCTCTGAAAGATAAACTAACATTTGTATTATCGACTTGAGAAAAGAAACAATTAATTTTTATATTTAAATTCAATGTAGGGGATATAAAATTCACCATGAAGGATAATATTCACATACACCTATCATTTCAAATACGCCTATAATTACTCTGAAAGATAAACTAACATTTGTATTATCGACTTGAGAAAAGAAACAATTAATTTTTATATTTAAATTCAATGTAGGGGATATAAAATTCACCATGAAGGATAATATTCACATACACCTATCATTTCAAATATGAAACCAACAAAGGATTAGCTTTAGTCTAGTTTCAAAAGAGTTTTCCCATATTTTAGTGAACTAAGACTGTTTATTTTATTCTGGGATTTTGGGTTCCTATAGAGACAAGCCGCCATAGTCGATTACATCTCCGAAGAGAAAACTTTTGATTAAAGTGGAGATTAGACTAATTTGAATTTAAAATAGATAAGAGTTGCTCTATATACTTTGAAAATACCAATCATTTCCTCAAAAATATCATTAAATTTTATAGAAAATATATTTGAATACAGGATATTCTTTCTTATAATGGAATTTGAGGTATGCAGATATCTCTGGGCTTAAGCTTGCTTTGGATGCGCTGCCAACTAACAACTTAATACACAAGCAATCATTTTAGATGCAGTATATGATACAATTAGTTCTATCTTAAGAGATCACAGAAGTAGTTCAGACTCTGAATCAGTGACTCAAAATGAGTAGTTTTGACTTTACGTTCAAATGACACTAATGGGATGACTCGAGATAAACTCTATATTTTATCTTATTTAATTATCTTAACTAAATTTTTTAACTCTCAAAATGTTGGCAGCATAACGGACTTATACCAAAAGAAAAAGCATAGCATTCTCTAAGTGCAAGGAGGACCCCGCTACCTTGCCCACGTTGGGCATAAAGGTTTTGTATTAACATACGTTGTAGAAATAAAATACGTGCATGCATGCATGAATATGTAAGGAGGTTGGTGTCTATAGTATCCAATATTGTATCATCCTAGAATTAGTATGCATATTCCTATAAAGCTTGGAAGATGTACACCTAGGGAAGCCTAGAAAACTTCTACCCACTAATTTAAACTACCACATGTTGACCTCATTTTTGTATGAGGTAACTAGGACCAATCTAGTCCCTATGACATATTTAGACCTTAGGATCTATTCAGGCCTTAGATCTACCTAGACCCTAGGATCAATCCAGATCTTAGATTAATCCAAATTCAAGTTAATCTAGATCTCAAATTATATCAAACTTCAAACATATCCAGATTTCAAACCTATCTAAACCTCAACTCCCGTTTAAGCCTTGATCCAACTTCAATCCTATCCAATCATTTTATGATCATTCAAATGATTGTCAATGATTTGGATAACTCAAATTCAAGCACTCAAACCTAAAATCCAGCTCAAATCCAAATTTCCAAATCGAAATCCAAGGTTTAAAGGCCCTGTCTTGAAAGTCTTTTCTACTGATTTTTCAAACACTTCAAACCCTAGTCAAATGACCCCCGATTCATGATCTATCAAATGCATATTGATTAGGCATGTCCCTTGGGTCTACCCTCCAAATTGGAGTTTAATCTGAAGCCTCTAACCCCAAAAATTGGATTGAAATCCAAAAACTGTAAAATCATCAAATATTTACGGCCTATGCCACTAGACCCCTACTTTATGGAATTTAACCTTGGAGCCTTCTCCAAACCCTATGATCACATTCAAACCCCTGATTATGACTTGTTAAGCATTAAAATGCATTTTGGTGTACTCACTTTGACCGCTAGTTGACTAGGCGTCAAAATGACCAAAATGCCCCTTAAGGGCAATTTTGGAGTTTTCCATAGACTTCAATATGGCCTTTTCAAATCAAGCCCCAAAACCTTCTCCAATGCATCATAATTATCATTAGGAATATATTGGACTCAAGTCCTGACCCTAGTCAAGCCTGATTGACCAGATCAACTAGTTTTGACCAAAATACCCCTAAGGTGTTTAAACACTCATTTCAAGCCAAATGATTTCCTATTGCTTGAGACCACTTCCTGCAGATTTCAAATATCAAACCAAACCTGTTGGGTCCAAACTTAGGCCCTGGGTCACCATGACTGACTAAGTCAACCTAGGTTGACCAAACAGGCCCTTTAAGGTCCAAACAATCAATTTGATTGTAATGACTTCTCCAGACCATGGGATCACCTCCATTGATCTCCAAATCGCATTTCAAACCTGTTGGATCCAAACCTAAGCCCTGGGTTAACCTGGTTAACTAAGTAATCTAGGTTGACTAAGTCAACCTAGGTTAACCAAATATTCCCTTTAGGGTCCAAACAGTCAATTTGACTGAAATGATCTCCTCAGACCTTAGGACCACCTTCAATAAACTCAAAATATTAATTCAAATTTATTGAGCTCAGACCCAGACCTTGAGTCAACCTGGTTAACCAAGTCAACCTAGGTTGACCAGATCAACTCTTAAGGTCTCATACTTTGAATCAAACCCCAAGTCAATAACAGACCCACTTAAACTCCTCTGGGCACATCCCACAATGATTTAAACATGATTGGACACCTTGATCCAGTCATCAGTTGACTTGGTCAACCAGACCCATGTCTAGTCAAATCCAGTCAATATGAGGTCTATCCATCACATACAATCAAATCTCATCCAAACAAACCTTCTAAGCCCTCAATCTCACTCCAAGCTATAGTTCAAACCAATGTTTAAAATTGCGTAATTGGGTATTAAGGTGTTTTTTGTTCATGAGGCGAGGCGTAAGCCTCAAGACGTTTTGAGGCGTAAGCCTCAAAATCAAAAAATTGCGTAAACATAAAATGATAATTTTTTTATATACTAATGAGTAAATAGTATAAAACATAAAAAGACACAAGATATGAAGTGAAATAAAAAAATATCCCAAAAATAAGACAACAAGAAATATAGTTCAACTCAAATTCTATCTTTCCCAAATCACAGTATTCTTTATAAGAAGAATATATTAGTGCAATATATCAAACCTCTAAACATAATGCTTCACTTATTCTAAAGATAATGAATACAACAATATGCCGGGCAGCCGAGGGTTAAGGGGGCGCTGCCCCCTGGCGGGGTTTGACCTCCAATTTTTATTGTAAGAGTAATTTTTATTATAAGAACAATTTTTATTATAAGAGTAATTTTTATTGTAAGAATATTTTTTATTATGAGGGACAACTTCTATTCGGTACCCCTCAGTGGTAAGATTTAAAATGATAAAAATAAGGTAATTTAAAATTATAAATAAACAACATCTTAGTCCTATAAGCCATTGCAAAAGCATAGTGAAAGCGCAGCAATGATCGAAGACGCACGAGGGTGGGGGGCCGAACCGAATAGATATATATTAGGTTAGGATTTTTTTTTTTAATTTTAAGAGGTGGACGCCTCTAAAACATAAGGCGAGGTGGGCCTCAGTGAACTTGAGGTGTACGCCTCAATGCCAGCTCTCATTGCATAGGCTTTGAGGCTTAAAAGTTTAAAATTGCACTGAGGCGTGCCTCTTATTGCGCAATTTTAAACCATGGTTCAAACATCCCTAAGACTATCTTGACTTAAACTTTAGTTGGTTTGACAAAGTCAACTCAGCAAGGCCTGGTCAAATCACCTAAAACTCTTATATCTTGGTTTAAATTCTAATCCCATAGCATAACATCCATACCAAATCACTTATGCAACATCATCTGATTTGACCATTTAACCAGTCAAAGTCTAGTCAACAAAGCTTTAAATGATCTCATTTAGTCAACATCCCATTACAATCCTCAATCCCTTGCTTATAACCTGTTCCACATCACTCCCATAGCAAATTATATACTCCTTAAATCTGTATCAGTCCCCATTGACTGTTTGACTAGTCAAACAGTCAATGGAAATTTGAAATCCCTTAAAGTGGTCAAATCATCTAGTTTGAGCTAATCCCTTCAAAACTCTTTAATTCCAGTAGCTCTAATCACCTTCTGGAATATTCTTAAGCCCTCCTAATCCCCTGGTTTAAGCTTAAATGATCTTTTATCATTCCACATGTGCACATAGGGATAAAGATTGCTTTACACATCATGTCCTTTTGTCCTTTTTATTCCTCTGTTCCTAACTACCCTATGGATATGTGGCAAGCATCAGGCAATGCTTTCAAAGCAATCTTGCCGTCCAAATGCACCAGGGCTATTTGAATTGGGGAAAAGACCTAAAACAATCA
The DNA here is from genome assembly GCA_019925795.1 of Dendrobium chrysotoxum. Classification (NCBI taxonomy): domain Eukaryota; kingdom Viridiplantae; phylum Streptophyta; class Magnoliopsida; order Asparagales; family Orchidaceae; genus Dendrobium; species Dendrobium chrysotoxum. The sequence continues at coordinate 24,513,399 of CM034315.1, read as the reverse complement.
TTATTGACTTAGTATTCTCTCATTACTCCAGCCTCCTGAAGCCTGACTCCCAGTTCATTTAAACTCTCCAACCCTTCCTCCTCAATTCCCAAGTGAAACCGCACTGGTCAAAGCTGTCGGCGATGACTCTCTAGCCACCACAACACTCCATCCAAAGCTCCATTCGCTCGATCCAGTGCGTTTCGGACCGTGACCTCAACTAGGAAAACTTACGAGGACATTCAACAAGCTCAGAGAACTTTTAATCACCTCAATCCATCGATTGGATTATATAATATCTTCAACCCTAGTCTAAGACACTTAGAATAAAATAGCTTTTTATTAAGTGTTTATATGCCCGTAAAATAAGTTCCCCATAGTTTCTGTTCATTAAGAGAAGCTACGTTTAAATTTCATGCGTTTTGATTCATCCGATAGAGTGTTTGAGCTGATTTTTATTTAGGGCGTCAGTTTACGTTAATTCGATAGTATCCAAAATCTAGACTGTTGATCTTACGATCAAAAGGTTCAGATCTCGTCGTTCCACGGGCGATCCGACATGTATACATCCGCTGTTAGGTTTTGCCGTTCGATTCAATCTGAACCATCCGTTCGAAATAGTGGATGATCCAATGGCGTTGCAGGTTTGCTAACGTGGTTAAGTGAACCGCATCTGCGGTTCGGTGATTGCCCAATGATTGTTGGGACCTGCCAGTAGGATTACCCGCGTGTCCACCCGCCGGCACCGGCGTCGTCAGATTTATTTAAATGATTTAAATTTTATTTTAATCATTTTAAATTCAATTTTCTTCAAATAAATTTTAAAAATTCATTTTAAATCCAAATTTAACATATAATATATCAAATTGTTTGTTTTTCTAATCTCTTTATTTTAAAATTGAAATTAAATTAAAATACTTAATATATTTTAATTAATTTCAAATATTTAAATATTTGACATTTTGATTAATATTTAATTAAAATAAATTTAAATATTTTCAAAATTTAAGAAATTTATTTAAAATGATTTCTGATTTTTAAAGAATGTATCAAAATTAAGATAATGTTATTTTAAAATTATTTTTAATTATTTTAAATGTATTTAATTATTAAATTATTCAAAGAAAATTATTAAAAATTTAAATTTAATCTAAAATTTAAATATTTTATATCAAAATTATTCAAAGTTTAAAATCCCTTAGTTTAAAATTAATATTAATTTGAAATATTAAATATATTTTAAATTATCTTAAATATTAAATACTACGTATTTTAAATTAATATTTAATAAAAAAATGTTTAAAATATTTTCATAAAATTTAAAATCTTATTTTAAAATATCTTGACTAAATTAGTAAAAAAAATTTAATAATTAATTTAAATTGAAATTTTATTCTTAAATATTTAATATATTTTATATAATTCAAATTATTTAAGTATTTTCAATATTTGATTTACATATAAATTTTTTTATTTTTTTTATTTTTATTTTATTTTTGATTTATATATAATTTAATATGGAATTAAATATCTTCTAAAATTAAAAAGTTACTTTAAAATATATTAAATAATTAAATAATTATTTCAAAGTATTTTATTTTAAGAATTGAATTAAACTTAAGATATTTAATTAAATACTTTAAAATGATTATAAATATTTAATTAATGTTTAATTAAATATCATTTAATCAAATATTCAATTAATATTTTCAAAAACTAAAAATTTATTTTAAAATACTTTAAATAATGAAAAACTTATTTAAAATTTATTATTTTAAAATAAATTAAATTTAAAATATTTTATTTTAATATTTTAAATGATATTCAATTAATGTTTAATTAAGTATTATCTAATTAAATGATTTAATTAAATACTTTAAGGAAAATTAAAAAGAAACTTATTTTAAAATGTTTAAGAATTAAAGAATTGTATTAATATTTTAATTTGAAATTAAATTAATTTAACATATATTTTATATTTTAAATAATTTTTAATTAATTAAATATTTAAATATTTAACTAATATTTAAATAAAGTTAAATTAAAATAATTTTGACAATTTTAAAGAAAATTATGTTAAATTATTTTAAATTTAAAAAAATATTTAAGATTTAATTTAATTTAATTTAAGAATTATTTAAAATATTAATTAATTTTAAATTAATTTAAGTGCCTTAATTAACATAAAGCTCCAAAAATTCAAAAGAAATTTAATTTAAATAAAAAATTAATATAATATATCAAAAATTTCAAAATTTTAAATATTTAAATTTAAAATTCATTTTAGAATTATAAACTTAATTTACTTTAAATATTTCTAATTATTTGATTATTTTTATATTTAATTAATATTTAATTAAATATTCTTAAATTAAAATATTTATTTTTAAATATTTAAAATAATTAGAGGTTTATTTTAAGACCCTTTAATTTAAAATAAAATTTAATTTAAAATATTCTTAAATGCCTTTAAATAATTTCTATTATTTAAATATTTGAATATTTAATAAATATTAATTAAATTTTTTAACTTAAATAATTTTCGAAAATCAGAAATTTGTATTTTAAAATATTTTCATAATATTAAGTTATTTTCAAAATTATTTTAAAACTATCATTTCTAAAATTTAAATTTGACCTATTTTCAATATAAAATTTAATTTTCAAAATTATGTATATTTTAAATGTTTGAGTGTTGAGAGAGCTCTTGAAATTTTAAACGTGGTTTGAGTCTATATGAATAGAATTCATGGGGAAGAATTAGTGAATGATTATATTCCAATTAATCACTAATCAAATATTTATGTATGTATGTTATCTTCAACTCTTACATGTATAGGGTGCACACACTCGCACTTAGCTTAGGCTCTCCTAAGTTTAGTAATTGATTGTGATTATGTATGCATGTATATGTTTATCAAGGGTTAGTGACATTGAGTTAAACCCACTTGACCTAGTGACACATTAAGGATAAAAATTAAAGACTTATTTAGAGAAATTAAAATACATATGCAATAGGCATAAAACTTAAAACCATTTAAACATAGTGATAACTATAACCCATAGAAAAATTCTCACTGGTTTTAAAAATCATTAAACCCTTAATTAAATTAATTTAAGTTTGATGCATTAATTAATCCTTAAAACTTTCAAAAATTCTAATATATTAAATTTAAATCCAAAAATTACATATAATACATTTAACTAACCAAAATTCAACCTTTAATCAAAGAAAAATAAAAGCCCCTTGACTGGACTTTAATTTCAAACTTAATTTAATTTTGATTAAAAATTAATATTTAATTAATTTTGTTAATTAAAAATAATTTAAAATTTCAAAAAAATTCTCAAATACTTGAGAACATCTCCTTAGATCATTTCTGATATTTAGAGGAGATTTCAAGAAGTTTGGAGTTCATTTGGATTCGAATCATAAAAAGCTCTCTAATTAAATTAATTAAATAATTCAAATAAATTCTCAAACTTCAAAAATTCATAACTAATTCTAAAAAATTCCAAATTGAGCAAACTTAAAGGCATCAGACTCCATTTGGGGTCTAATATTTATTAAAAATATCAAACCACTAGAAATAATTCAAAATAAAAAAGTCAACAATCTAATCAACCTTAAGTTAAATTTTAAGTCAAAATTTTGAAAATTTATAATTTATTATAAAAGTTCTAAATCCAACAAACTTACAGTTTAATTACTAATCTTAAGGTCTATTATTTAATAAAAATACTAACTTTCTATAAATCAATCTTAATCTAAAAGTCAAATTTTGACCCCTTTAATTAATATATTTAAATAATTCAAATAATTCCAAAAAATTCAATAATTAATTAAAAATTCCAAAAAATATTAGTTTGATTAATAAAATCAATCAACCAACATTTTAATATATAACAAGCACTCAAGAGATGAAGTTTTTAGGATGGACTACCTTGAGCTGTGGGGCTAAGTGTCTTAAGGAGGTCTTGTTCCTCGAGCCCATTGTGACAACACCAGGAATGAGTTTAATGAAGTGTAAAAATTTAAATTTAATTGATTAATAATTACTTACCAAATTTAAAACCTTTAATCCAACTACATTAACCAGTTTTTTAGGTTGGACTACCTTGGGCTGCGGGGCTACGTGTCCTAAGAAGGCTTGGTTTCTCGTGCTCACTGTGACAACGTCACCAATCGATTAATAGTAAATTTAATTAATTAAATTTTTTAAAACCAGCAATCAATAAATTTTAATTAAAAGTTACCAACCCTCAAACCTTAAGTAACTTAATTCACTTAATTATACCGATTACCACTAGGTAACCCGAGCCTACGAGGCTATTAACTTAGCCCCAAAGAAGGTGAAATAAACTTCACGGTCCTGGTGAGTAATAAAGGTGGTAGCCATTTAACTCTAAAAATGCATCTTAAAATTAATTCTAAATCATTAATATTTAAACTTTAATTAAAATTTCTTTTAAGTCTTTCAACCAATCAGAACATCAAACAACTTTAATTAATTATCCTTCATAGGACATATCTAAACCACACAGCCTGTCTCACACACTTTAGATGGTTTGTTAGGACAACCAATTCTGGTCTTAGGCTAGGCCAGTGTTTACTTTTCTGTTGTGTGCTGGGTTTTCCGTGGTTTTCACTACATGCTAGTTGCTAGTATAAATTGATGTGATTTATTTATTTAAAAATTAAATGGTGCAAAATAAAAGTTAAGCTTTAAATTAACGATATTTTTTATAACTACTTTAGAAACGTTAAGTCCCACCTTCAAAATTAAAAGAGCATGATCAAGTGTGGCTGGTTTGAGCATTTTAAAATTTATTATATAACTACCTAGGATGTTAATTTAACTGTTGATTATTTAGGATAACCATACAGGTTGTTGAGTCTAGATTTTAATTTTCATTTAATATAATTTGATGTATTTAAGTTGTAATTAAGAGTTGTAATGTTAAGGTGACTATTTGAGATGGGATATTAAATATCCAATCTAAAATCTAAAGAGAAGGGTGACATCTCCTAGGGGAGAGTCCATCTTCATTTGGATATCCAGATTAGGATACTTTAAGTATTCAAGGAGAAAAAAGAATACCCATTTAGGGAAGAGCTTCTTTTCACTTGAATATCCAGACTCGATGAATCAATGGAGCCCGTAGAAAGACGAAGAAGTAAAGATCGACATGAATCCCATTCTCAAAGTCAATTAAGTCTTATGATTAAAAATCCAAGCTTGTTGTCAGTGGTACCCGACCACTTTACTTTTCTTGCAGACATTGAGTTGTAATATTAAGTGGCACTTATCATATGGATGTTCAATTTGGTAAATTTAATTGATTTGTTTAATTTGATTACGTAGTAGAAATTATATGCTTTTCTAGTCTTTTTTACTTACATGCCGATTTTGTTTTAGCTTGGAACTCGATCGGAGGCTCGTGATGCGCTTAAAAATATTTTCTACTTGAAATTAAAATTTAAAATATTTAAGCTCACATAGAAACTTAACGATTTTAAGAAGTAAGCTCAGACTCATCGAGGATTTTTCATGCATTCATATTAAATTTTCTCTACCTTGTTAGGCACCTCCCATCTTGCAAGTTCTGGTAGGTCACCTGACTTATTAGGGTGCAGTCCTATCAAGGGGAAGTTATGCATTCCTTAGGATAAAACTCTATTTTCTAAGCTTGATTTTAAAATTACTTCATATTTGATTTAATGCATTTTATCGGGTCGACTAGCATGCATTGCATTAGATACAAATTTAAATTAGTCTAAAATTTAATTTCATTTACTTTAACCTTCATATTACCCAACATAAATTAGGGGCCAATTAGGATCTCCTTTAGATGTCGACCCAAATTCCTTAAACTTAACTAAATAATGTCCCTTCCACTCTTACATAAAAGATCGGACTCATAGTTTCAAAGCGCTTAGGTGGTTAGTTGGCTCCCCAATTCAGGCCGGGGTAAGTCCAGGTTTGTACTATATTAGCTACGTTCAGGTTGCTTATTTTTAGTATCCAATTTAGACTTAGGTTCTGAGGTAGGTTTAAATTATAAGACCTCAACCTCTAGGAATTAAATCTCAATTTTTTAATAAAATTGACAAGTCAAACTTAAATCTCTTTAAATCCAAATTTAAGTCCAACACTTAGGATAGGCTGAGGTGCTTCTAAAATATTTTAGAATCCCAAAGCATTTCCTCCTTCGACCTCCAAAAATAAGTTTTCCCCTTTGATCCAATCCTTGTTGAATTTCTATCATCGCTTCCTTTGATATCAATCTTTAAGAATTCTAAATAAAATTTATACCCTTATTTTTTTAATCGAGAGTATTCATGGGAAACTCTGGTTTCCTACGATGTAATTAACTACGAGGGCTTGCGCTCGTAGAAGATTTAGAAATTCAGATCAATTTTTTAAAATTAAATTTTTTCAAAACCTCAATTAATTATCTTTGAGAAATTAAAGTCGACGATCATTATTGTCATATTCAAATGACTGATAGTGAACAATATTTTTTTTCTTCGAAAAGATATATCATTTTATTATCATGATTTTGATTAAAAAATTAATGATTTTTTATCCAGATTATTATAGTCAAACATACGATCAAACATCATTTTGACCCTCTAAGGTCATTTGTTGTCCTTCATTGAGTTGACTATGATAATCATGATAAATCCAAAGTTTTGTAATCTGAACTCATTAGGGAATGATATGTTCATATCCTGAGGTGATATATTATTCATAAAGACATGTTCAATTTTAAAACTAAAATTCCAAAAATTCAATTCTCCCAAAGAAAATTAGTTTTTTCAAAACTCCAGCAACTTTTTCAATCAAATACCACCCATATGATGCAATGTATGATACAATGTAAATAAAAGAGACTGTACATAAAAGAAGTTTATTTATTTATTAATTTGAAAATGTACAGCAGACATAGACTCTATAGAAAAAAGGATAGTCAGACTCCACCATAACAAACTTAGGTTTCTAATCCTATCATATGTATAGATTCAAATACATCTTCTTAGGTTTTCGAACTCCATATTTTCTATGGAATTCTAAAAGAGATTATCCTCTAAGGGAGAGGGTATCATCTTTTGGAGTCCCATTTGCATGTATAAGCAGATATATTTGATTCTTTTACAACTCAGGATGCTGTACAACTCAATTTATATACAATCTAAAATTTACAAGGATTCATACATATACATCATTCTTAGGTACATTCTACTTTGACTCTTGCAAGAAATGTAAAGCATATAAAAGTGTTCGGCAATTAATATAAAAATATGCAGGAGGAATTGTGTAATAACTTAATGCTTCTAATGCAGTTCTTAAAGAGCCTATGTGCACCAACATAAATTTAATATGACATCCAAAGTGCTGAAAATAAATAAACAAACATGGGGTGCTCTCCAAGAAAAGTACCTAGCAAGCAATTCATACCACCGGCTTAGCTTAGGCTAAAGTTGGTTGTCCTAGCAAACCATCTAGGTGTGTGAAGAAGGCTGTGTGATTTTAGTATATCCTATAGGAATTTATTATTTAAGTTGCTTGAAGTTGCTTTCATTTAAGGTGTTTGTTCATTAAGGTCAAAAGAGGTTATTAATTGAAGTTTACCTTGTATGAATATGTATTTTATTAATTACATTTTAAGGGTTGGAATTGATTATATTTTAAAAAATTTGTAAACTAATGACTCAAAGTGCGGGAATCATTAATCTACAAATCCTAAGGCTTATAATCAAAATGGAATCATCCCCCATATATGATAGATAACTATATAAAGCCTTTAAAGATTAGTTGTTGATTTATTAAGGATAGAAAGAGGGACCCTTTAATCTAATGCATATGCTCTCTTAATGAAGTCAAGCATATTGTATAGGGTCAATGATTTATTAATGATTGATTAAGGGTTATAAATCCAATACACTATGCCTTCCACAAGTGAAGGCTATCATAGTGTATAAAACTCTTAATTGGTTATTAAATTTTCTTAAATTTTTTTAATTAAATATGTGTGTGCTCTCCCAAAAGAATCAAGCACCACATAAAGGGATTATTGAATATTTTAATGTGTATTAAAGACAGAAAATTAATGTTAAAATGATCTCCAAAAGGAAGCAAGCATTAAACTTAAAAGGTCTTATTATTTAATTAATATTAATTATCAAATTAATTTGATTAAAATAAATTTTAATCAAACAAATTATCAAATCAGTTTTTGTTTTTATATTTTAAATTTTTTTTGTTGAATTGTTCTGAATTTTATTGATTAATTTGAAATTTTTAATTAATTATTGAATTTAAATTAATTATTAATTAATTATTAATGAATTATTATTAAATTTTATTCAAAAATTTTATCTAAATTAAATTATTAATGTATGAGTTTTATTTTATTTTATTCAAAATTTTTATGTATATTTGAATTATATTTATAATTTTATTTAATTATATTTGAAATTAAGAATTTAATGAATTATTTAAATGGCTTGGCTTAATTATTAACATAGCTTGAGTTATTTAGTTTTGATATCAAATTAATTCCAAAATTCATGATATTGATAATATTGGTTAATGATAACCAATAAATCAATTCCTAAAAATTTGGGATTAATTTGATTTGTATTTTATTTTTAATGAATTTATTTAATTTATATTTAATTATGGATTAATTAATTATTAATTAAAATTTAATAATATTTGGATCTAAATGTTATTTTTATTTAATTATACATATTAATTGGAGTTAATTAAAATTTATTTTGTATTTTTATGAATTGTATATAATTTATTATGATTTTTGGAAGAATCAGCCTTTAATTAAGGTCTAATTTTAATTTAATTTGTTTTAAGGTCAATTAATGTCAAATCAAGGTAAATTTAAATCCTAGGATATATAATGACTCTATGTCTACTAGTTTAAAATTTCACCCCTATTGAATATATGTATGAATTCCTAGAATATTTTTAAGTTTGCTTGACATCTTTCCTTAATTATTGTCCTTAAGTATCACCAAAGTTCAAATAAGTTTGATAATCAAGTTTCTAACTCTTGTGCATGTTTACAGTCAAGCTACAACAATCATTGTGAACTTAAACTAAATGGAATGAAAGCAAATGAATTTCCAAATGTTTAAGTCAAATCATGACTTAAGCATTTGAAAATATAGTTGAGGGACAATCAGGCATTCAATTAATTTTTAAAATACTATAATATAGCAGCAATATGCCATATTATTGGCCAACCAAGTTTGAACCTAAATGACTACACATAAAAGGAGTAATTGTATGAAATGTGTATGATTTATTATGAAATTTCAAACAGATGGGTTAAATAATAACCCATGCATTTAAAAATTCCATTACCAATATAATTAAATTGAAATAAATATGAGAAAATTATTGGAGATCGCTTAGATCTTGTAGTTTAATTTGGCAAAAATTTTAACTTAATCAAATGAATATTTAGAGATTAATTAAAAAAATTAAGAAATATGTATAACTAAAATTATTCTCTGAATATTCAAAATCTTAATCCAATTTTATTTTTGAATGATAGAGAATTTTATTATGAAGAAATCAAGGGTTTATTCATAAAAAATGATTAAGAAATGAATTTTTTAGAATTATTTGAAGTTTAAAATAGATTTTATAATTTAAAATTAGTTTTATATTAATAATAAGCTGACAACACAGTAATTACCAATGATTTCATCGTCGGCAATCATTGATAATTCATTAAAAAGCGACATCGGCGCATTAATGGAATGCAGTTTCAGCTTATCTACGTCAGCGTTCGCGTGTAGCCATCTGATCGCCCGCAATTTGGAACGAACGGGTGTGATGTTGTCGGATGAAGAACAGAACGACAGAAGGCATTTTCCAGTCTAGATGCAAAACGGAAAGACGAGATCTGGGCCGTTGATTTTAAGATCAATGATGCAAATTTCGTACAGTTTATTTTATTATTATTCCAAAACTCTAAGATGAAGAATGCCTTAAACTCAAAAATGGATAAACCAAATCTCATGAAAATTTAAATAGAGCCTTATTAGGAGTAAATGAAGAATGAGGAGTTGATTTGGTGGTCTAAAACGTGCTATTCTCAAAACTATTTAAATTTGAAGATTCTTAGTTAGGGTTAGCTTTTTACCTTGTTTGGATGAATTTTAATGGATATGCTTGGGCTTATTTTTCTCCTTGAGACCACTAGCACGATTCACTTGAAGGACGCGATGGTTGAAGAGGCCTAGATCACGGGCCAGATGTCTTGGATGAAATTTGAGCAAGTGTCATCGGAGAGCTATCGTCCGCGAGCTTTAATTGACTGATTGAGACTTGGGGAGTGTAGAGAACTTAGTGAGGGTTCAAATAAAAACGAGAAAATGCACTGGGAGGCTATGGGCAGTGAGTATGCTCGGGATGACTGAAAATTTCTCTTTTGCCTAATTCAAAACCCTAATGCTTCATTGGACAGTTAGTATCATTTTGAGCAATTCCTAAATGCTTGACAAGTGTCTAAGGTAGTTAAGAGAGCAAAGAATCAGCAAACCAAAGTACAATGATCTGGCAAGGTTTGTTTGTCTTTATATGGGAAGGGGACCATTAGAGCTATTTTAGGCTAATCTGTGTTGCAAATTTGGACGCAGGTCTTGTGATTTTGATAATAATAAATATTATTAGATTCTCTACTATTGTTATTATTGCATATTTGTTCTTGTACACTAACATTTCAGGTCCACTTTACACCGCACAAAATGATCAAATCAAGACTGGGTTAAGTGTCTTTAAGAGTTTGTATTTCTACTTTTATTTATTTATACTTTTCTTGAGTCAAAGTCATATATTTTACGAATGCTAAACTTGGTGATCGTGCACACACACACTCAGGGGAGTGAGATAGTGAGAAAATTAGAAGTGTAATTTTTTTGAACTAATCGTACTGTATCATATATATCGTACTATACGATTAACTATTTGAAAAATCATTATAACAACTAATTGACATAATTAAAGCTATTTGAACTCATCGTATTGTACAATCAAGATCATACAGGACGATCAGTTGAAATCAAGATCTCAGCTGCCAATCATAATTTAGGCAATATTTTAAAATTCAAAAATTGTACTAATCGTACTATACGATAGGCATCGTACTGTACGGTATACTCAAATCTTGTCTAAATTAATCTGATAATTAGGGGTTCAATTTTTGATTAATTGACTAGTCAGATTGTATTGGACGATGGGACCAATCGTATTATCCAACTCAATCTTTGCATGAGACTATTTATTTGCCACCAATCATATGGGGCAATAATCCAAATTGATTGACCTAGTCGTACTGGATGATGCTTGATATTATACTGGACGATCAACTCATATATTTGAACTGGTCAAACAGTGCCTTATTCTTCGTACAGTATTAATAGGTCTATTTAAACTAATTGTACTGTATGATATGGGATCATATTGTGCAATCAGTGTTGATAGAATTACATTATTAAGTCTATTTTTAAGACTTATGATTAATCTCTCTTAATAGACTTGTTTCAAGTCTTTGGCTTTTGGGTTTTCTAAAAAGCGAGCTTTGAGAAGAGATCTTGGAGAGCTTTGGGAAGGAGAAATGAGAGTTTGTGTGTGAGGGGTTTTCATACAGTTTCTCTTAGCAAGCTTTTGCCTTGTTTCCTCCGAGTGCCTTGCTTGGTTTCTTGGGTGGCTTTGGGAAGAAGATCGTCAGCTAGAAGATCGTCGAGGTTCTCTGCCTTCACCAGGAGGATGAAAAGGAGTATGAGATTCTCTGCCTTCACAGGAGGGTGAAAAAGAAGTGCTAGATTCTCTGCCTTCAGCAGTAGTGTAAAAATAGGTCAAGGTTCTCTACCGTATCGGGTTGGTGAAAAGATTATAAGGGCTTCTTCGCCTAGCTGTGGGGGCTTAAGAAGAGACACTTAAGTTTTAGTGCAATACTCCGAGAGGAGGTCTCTGGGGAGTGGATGTAGGTCATTGTTTGACCGAATCACTATAAAATTATGTTGTGTTCTTTCTGAATTTTTTTTTTGTAATTTACTTTTTTACACTTTGATTTTCTAGAAATTCCATGCTATAAAATTATCTTTTTGATGAGGTTTCTCACAAGTAGCGTTTTAAAAAATCTTGAGAAAAATGATCCATGGCACATTTTGGCAATAAAAACACCGTGAAGGATTATTTTACCTATACCACTGGCAAGGACATTTTGGATAAACCGTGTATTATATACGAATGAACTAGTGAGGTTAAACAATCCAGGTTGAATATCTTATTACACGATTATGAATTTTTTTGCATGAAACCTAATGAAACAATCTCAGACATGTACACTAGGTTTATTCAAATCATCACATCCCTGTATGCTTTAGGTAGAGAGCTTTCAAATTCTAAAAAAGTAAACAAAATTCTTTGATGTCTACCTAGTAATTATGATGTTAAGGTTTCTGCTATTTGTGAATCAAAAGATCATACTGTTTATTCTATAAATAACTTACTAGGCTCACTTATTGCATATGTGGAAGGTGTGCATATGAGATTATAGGATGTAGGAGATAAGAGAAAGGACAAAGTAATGGCATTGAAAGCAAATGAATCATAAAGTGATAGCTCTACAGCTAAGGAAGATGATGACATAGCACTGATGACAAGTCAATTCAAGACCTTTCTAAAAAATACAAAAGTGTCATCAGTAGTGGAACAAAGGTAAATCAAATAAAAATTTCAAAGCATCATATGGTATCATTTGTTTTGAATGTATGAAACCAGGCTACTTGAGAATAGATTGCACCAATCTAAAAGCTCACCCAATCAAGGAGAAGGGTGGGGAGAAGACTAAAGCCAAAAAGAGGAAGCAAAGGATGCAAAAGGCATTTTGGGTAGACTCCTATTCGAACTCATTAGAACTGAAAATGGAAGAGGAGGTAACCAATCTGTGCCTTATGACAAATAATAGTCTTTATTATTCTAATCAAGAGGAGGAGGGCTCTCACAAAATATCTAGTGAGAGCATGTGATATATGGACATCAGATGCTCAAGGTACATGACTAGAGACATAAATCAGTTCATCAAACTGGAGGCCAAGGCAGAGGCAATGTTACACTTGGAGGTAATACCACCAGGAAAGTGATAGGTTCATGTATGATTAGTAATTCCAAGAATTTTATTATTGAAAATATCTCACTAGTAGATGACATGAAACATAACTTGCTTAGTATCAGTCATTTATGTGACAAAGGTTTTCATATTAAATTTTTATCTACTAGTTGTGTGATTAATTTAAATAAAAATATTATTTTAGAAGGAAAGAAGATTAATAATGTTTACATGCTTGACTGGAATTATATTGAATATATTAGTTCCATATGTTTGAAAAAAATCGCTGATGAATCCTAGCTATGGCATAGGAGGCTATGCCATGTAAGCATGAAAATTCTTAGAAAAATAACCCAAAAGGACCTAGTTAGAGGCATACCCAAACTAGAATTTTCTAAAGACCACCTTTTGTGATGTCTGCTAACTAGGAAAGCAAATCAAAACTTCCTTTCACTCAATCAAGGACATCACCACCTGTAGACATTTAGAAATCATTCGCATGGATCTATTTGGACCAGTTAGCACTGTCAGCTTAGGTAGAAAAATATATGGATATGTGATTATTGATAATTACTCAAGATTTATTTGGATTAGATTTTTATCACATAAAAATGAATCAATTGAGAAATTTAGGTATTCTCTATATGAATTCAGAAGAAATTAGATTGTGAAATTCTAATTATTCATAGTGATCATGGTGGAGAATTTAAAAATGATCAGTTTAAATCATTCTATAAGAAACTAGAATGGAACATAATTTTTCAGCTCCTAGAATCCCTCAGCAGAATGGGGTTGCTGAAAGAAAGAATAAAACCTTAGTACTACATCAAAATAAATCATCTTTCATAATAATCTTCTTAATCTGTTTTTCTTATTTTTTGGCCCATGAACTTTTACCACATTCTTCAAAAGTAAACATAACTTCCAAAGGTTGTCTTAACTCCTTAAATCTCTGCAATATTAAATATACAGTAGCAAATCTCATAACAGCAGGTCGAATAATTTTCTTGTCAGTAAATTTTCTTATCAAGCTGAGTACCCAAGAGTGATTGTAAATGAACTTACTAACGAATTTGGCCTTCAATAAGGCTGATTTATGCTGAAACAATTGTCCCAACCTCTCAAGCATTAAATTAATGCAATGTGCAACACATGGAGCCCAGTAAAGGTGAGGCCTCTTCTCTATTAACAATCTCCCTACAGTTTTGTATGCACTTGCATTATTAGTAATAACTTGTACTACTAAAACCTCTCCTAATTCCTCCACACTTTCATCCAACATTTCAAATAATAGTTGTGCATCCTTTACAAAACTTGAAGCATCCACTAATTTTAGAAAAACAGTTCCATATAGATTGTTGACCAAGAAATTAATAATACTTCTATATCGAATATCTGACCAACCATCTGACATTATTGTCACTCATGTCTAAACCTAAGTCTTTTTAATTTCATCCACCATAATTGAATTATTTACTTGGCATACATGGTTTCTTTTAAAATTAGGTTTACATTTAGAATCTAATTGAGATTTTGGTTCGAAATTTATCTAATGCTCAAGTTCAAATTCAGTCTTTAATTTTAGCTTTTGTTCACATTTGGGTTCAAGGTCACGAAATGTTCTTTATAAACTTTGATATTGATTTAAATTTAAAAAAATCATATGTAGACTTTATTGTCATTATGGGAAGTAAGCGAAGAGAAAGCAATTAGGAAAAAAATTGTTACCTTGGCGAAGATTATAAAAGACGACTATTGCCATTTGATTTCTGTAATAGCTGCTTAGTCTTCCCTCAGTTCTATTTCTGTAACTTGAAGATGAAGAAAATGTGGCAGTCGAAGTCGGAGAGGCACGTCAGAGAGGCATGTTAGAGTCCGCTGTTGTCGGAGAGGCACGTCGAAGTCGAAAGCAATTAAAAAATAATCCCATCACGTCTGAAGATGAAGAACCGACGAGAATAGGAAAAAAATCAAGCGAAGATGAAGAAAAAGATGGGGGGGGGGGGGGGGGGGGGTAAGAAAGATAGAGGTACGAAACGGGAACGGGAACCTTACCTTCACCTCTAGGTACGTAAAACTTGGCTGTCGAAGTTGGTGGAGTTCTCTTTCGCCTTTCAGTTCTCACACGAAGCAATACCCTAATCCTATACGCGACCCTTATATGACTCCACTATGTGCATACTGCTCGGTGATATTTACATATAAACCGAATAAATTGAGGCGGTGCCTCGTTATGCCTCGAGGCGTTACACTCTGATGCGTGTGCCCTGTGTGAAAAAATCGAATGCTCCGCCCGACTCTTCGAGGCTTAAGCCTCGACGCACATGGGTTCCGCCTCGACTTGAGAAGCGCCTCAATGCGGACGCCTCGTTCGCCTTTTTATTCGTTGATCTAAGGTGAATCATTACAGAGTAGTGACTCAAACATAGTCTAACGAAATATATGATCAGTGAAGTGGACTTATATCTTTGACTCTGAAAGGAGTTTACAAAAGTCCAACACTTATAAACTTACATTCTCACATGGAGTGAAAATGCTTACGAAAACTCCACCTAATCAATTAAAAAACCATGACTTCACTTTACGCAAATGGAAGGTGGGTAAGCTGTTATTATTTAAGTTTTTAGAATATGGTTGACATCTAAAAAAGTTTTAGGTGGTCTTGGACTTATGAATGGTGGTTATACATCTAGGACTAAATGCAATTAAATTTTTATTTTAATTTACTTCTACTGCAATGCATGCTAATTGATCTATGTAAAAATCAGAATGATTTGAAATTAAAAAAAAACCATAAAAAATAGATTGTTCCCTAAAAGAGTAGGCCTCCCCTGAGACAAAGAAGCACTCTAATAAATCAAGTGGCTTGTCCAAATCCGTAGGCGGGGAGGTGCCTAAAAAAGGAGAATAAATAATATGGTTATGCGACTCTGGACGAACCTTGGTTTACATTCTAGCTGGTTATCTTTTTATGTTGCTTAATCCTAACTTTTATTAGTTATGAGTATAAAAAAAATTTATTTCCTAAGAGCTTAGGAAGAAATCCATACAAAAACGCATGCAAGAAATAAATCTAGGAAAAAGCAAGAGTTTATAAAGAAAAATTAATATAAACAATCATTCACCCAACCATCAATATAAAAAGCAATAATGCAACGAGAAGTGTCCAAAGTTTGATGTGGCAAGTGTCACTTAATTACAACCTCTTATAAACAGAGGTAACTAGGTGTTGCTTTAAATTACAACCTGGATTCTACTCTTAAGATTGACACAAGTTTTTTATAAAAATGAGGTCTTCTCTTGGGTTTTCAATTCTTCTGTCAAGGCTTGTTTCATTTCTCTAGGCTTCCAAATAAAAAGAACCTTCCAATGATATTTCCTAGGAAAGAATGCTTCATTTTTAGACTTTCACATTTTCATTTAAATTTATATTTAAACAAGAAATTATTCTATATACAATCGGCAGGGTGAGTGAAAAAAAAAAATAGTTTATATTAAAAATGTCAAAACAAATCACACTTAGTGCAAAAAGGTGTTTGCTCACTTTGATGAACCTATAATCTTAGCCATGGTTTTTAACTGGGGCTAAGCAGCTGGAGCATCTGCATAAAATTGGATTAGCTTTAAATTTAATTAATTTAATTTTTTTAATAAAAGCCCTACATAAATATGACCACTTATAGAAAATTTTGTTTAGAAAATAAATATCTAGATCACCCCAAACCTAGAGAAATCTAAACACCCATTACAAACATAGACATCATCACATAATCATTAAACAAAAGTCATTCAAACATTTACAGATGTCCACCAAGATCAATCAAATTTCTCATGCATCAATTAAAAAAAGGTACATCACCTCAATAGCACTCCTAACATAAAGCTAAGGCCGGTTGTCCTAAAAAAAGTTTGAAGTGTGTGTTATGCTATGCGGCTATCAACCTATTAGTTTATAAATTTCAATTTCTACTTTTATTTTGTTTAATATCTGGGGGTTATTTCATTTAAGTTTTAATGTTTTACTTCTTTTACTTTGACTTTTATCCTACTAGATTTTATTTTGTATTAATTTTCTAAAAGGATCATTGTATATTATAATAATGAGATTAAGTTTATGTCATTTGGAGGTGTTAGAGTAAATCCATTACATTAGTTGGCTTAATTTAGTGATATTGATTTATACTTTTTAATTTGATTTCATTATATATACCCTATTTAAATTTATCTTTTGAAGTTCATAAAGATAATCTCCTAAATATTTGAAGACTTCTATCCTATTAATATACGTAGGGATGCAAGCTAAGTTAGAATAATCAGGTCTACACTCTCCTAAGCTAAAACCAACGAAAACACCTGCATGCAAGGATGAACTATAAGGTATAAAATAAAAGCGGGGCTTCTAAAGGGACTTATGGTTTAAGGAGCGTTATAAATGTGTCAATGACTTAAAAGACTTAGATCTCCTAAGTATTAAGAAAACTCACCTCACCAGATCTTTGTCTAGTAGATTCCAGTCGTAGTATCTCCATTTAGAAGAAATAGAGACAACTGAATTCTCCAAATTCACTGTCCAAATGTTCACCATAGTTCCTTGCAAAAGACATAAACAAACAGAGAAAGATAATATTTGTTAGAGAAGTGATTATTTGAATTAAAAGTGAATAAGCATATAACTTTTTTGAAACAATAAACACTTAACCTTTTTCGGGTTTCTTTGCTGGCTGTGCTTGGCTAGCCTTTTAGACTTCAAGTTTTAACATGACATTTGCAAATTTGGAGCTCATCCAAAGTAATAGAAAGTGTAGAGTGAAGAGAGGAAGAAAGAGGTACACTACAGAAAAATAGTCCATTACCAATGGATTTTTCCGGATAGAATATTTTCAGGCGGCTTTCCTGTTGATTTTTAACGAATTACGATGAAATATTTCGGACTGATTTTCTGGCAGATTTTTCGGCGGATTTGCAAAGAAGTATTTCTGGCTGCTTTTCCTGCGGATTTTAGACGGATTATGATGAAATATTTCCGACTGATTTTCTGACAACTTTTCCTACTGATTTGTGAAGAAATATTTCCGGCGGATTTGCGAAGAAATATTTCTGGCATCTTTTCTGGCGGATTTTAATAAATTCTGAAAAAAAAACATGTGTTCGAAATTTCAGAATAATAATTAAAACTATTTGAATAAACTAATAATATTAACTAATCTAAATTAATTATTTAAATATTTAACAAAAATGATAAAAAATTTAATATTATTATTTATTTATTTATTTTTATTAATTTTAATATTTTATTTTAATTAATTAGTACTTTTTATAGTTTATTTTAATTAATTATTAATTTAATAATTTATTTTAATTAGTTATTGATTTAATAACTTATTTTAATTAATTGTTAATTTAATAACTTATTTTAATTAATTATTAATTTTAATATATTATTTTAATTAATTTTTAATTTTAATTTTCATATAATTATAGTTTAAATATAAAAGAGTAACTATTACAATGCATTTTCCTTATTAGCAAAGTGGTTGGGTGTCTGAAGTTTTTTTAGGTTCATGTTCGAATCCCATGGGCGTCACGATAAGGACAGCCGGGTCGCGGGCAACAGGGCATACGGGCGGGCAGCGGGGGTGGGTAGCCGGGTCGTGGAGGCAGGGCTAGCAATCGAGCAGGCGGGTAATAGCCGCTGCGGGCTTTTCTATTTTTTTTCCGGCGGCCTTTTTTCGTCGGACAGCTGCAGGAAAATTTTTCCTACGTGGGTTTTACTGGTGAAAATTTTTCCACTGGAAATGTCCAAATCCGCCGGTAATAAGTGATTTTCCTGTGGTGGTAAAAGAATAGAGAAAAATTAATGTAGTTTACTTCACCTTTTTAAGTTTACATTCCTTTTTCACCAAGATTCATATCTCCCTCATACAACCAATAATATTCCTATATGAATGGAAAATACTACTCCAAACTCCCTTTCTCCTAACTACGAGATGAAACCAAGCATAAAACCATACTTATAACATCTCATTTGGAAATTCCCAAGACACAAGCATATAGGATGAATTTTCAAACTCTACACACACTACCCCAAGCTTCATTCTTAGTTTAGTTTGCAACAACAAGAAACGAACCATAGAAATTTCATACACATTAGGAAGAAGAGTATTACTCATTACCATCATCATTTATTGCTTCATCTTTAATATATGTATGTTAAATACAAATAGAATAAGGGGTAAATGCAACTCTATTCCCCTCCAAGAACTCAAAATCCCTTCAACATAACCATTCACTCTTATATTGAATACATCTATACTCAATATGGAATAATAAAGCAAATGAAATTATCCAACATAGTTATAAACCTTTGTATTAAATGTTGCATAATGCCAATGCACAAAATATGCAAGAGAAATTTCCAGCACGATCATACTAGTGCTGTCGAAGCACTAGTATGCATAAAAAGTTTCCAATCTAGCCAACATTGGAGCATGAGCATATACATAGGCTCGTTTATCTAATCAATATTCATGAAGTATAACATCATTTTGTAAGAACACCATGTCTCATAAATAGTTTGGCAAAGAATTACATTTCCAATAAGAAGCATTATAATGGAAGACAACAATTGTGTTTTACTCGACGAATCAACCCGTGAAGAATGTCATTTGTTTCAAGAAAGCCAAGACTCCGTTGCTAATGAAATTGATAAGAAAACTTTGATTAAAGAGAAATGCAAGATATTTCAAATCCATTAGATAACAGACAACAAAATTAGTAAAGTTTATTAAGCTCCTTTAAAGAATGCATTGAAATCATTGTAAATGCTAGAATGCACTACGCATCGAGGTAAGAATATTTGAATAACAAGACTTCTAATCTACCATACTCTTTGAGATTTTATTGGGAAGATTTTGTGATAATGATTTTTGCTTGCTATATTAAAATGAGCATAAGAAATTGAAATCCATTAAGTTTTTTTAAAGAATAAATTTTAGGCCTTCAAAACTTTAGAGTAGGAAATATGATTTCAACAAGAACACCTTGTTGCCATTACAATTTGAAAGAAAGAAACATGATCTCAACACCCTCTTCCTGTTCTCTCAAAAGGACTCCAGCCCTTTTTCTCACTTTGATGATGAAAGAAATCCAAAAAAAATCTTTACGAAATGGTTAATGATTTCAGCATTTTTTTAGCAAGAATAGATAACCCCAAATTTCTCTAAGAAATATTATCAACATTCATCATTTCATTTACTGCCAAGATTATCAAAAAGAGGAGAAAGAAGTGCATCCATTTGAGGAAGAAGAAGAAAGAAATGCAGCCATCTGATTTGGGAGGAAGAAGAAATGCTTATAGCTAATACCACTCAACCTTTGTTTCTTGATTTTGTGGGTAGGAAGGGGCTCCACTGTTCGCTTCTCACTGCCCTCATCCGCTCCCTCTCTCTCTCGCTCACTGATTTGAATTCACACGGTAGCCCCCTCTTGCCCATCTACCTAGTTCGAGCCACACGCCTGGGTGATTCGTTCGCTCGTCTCCCTCTCTTGCTTGATTGAACTGCCCCTGCTCTCTCTCCAGCTCATCCAATGGAATTCACACGCCGGCCCTCATTAGCCCCATTTTATAACCTAACAGGGCTTAGGTAGGCTAATTATCGTCTTACCGTCACTATAACGTGAAACCAATGGCTGAGATCAAATTGCTTGATTTTGTTAAACTTGAATTTAGATTAATTTGATTAAATTGAGTTAAGCTAATTGGCATCAATTTGCAATAAATTAACTAAAGGTGAGTTAATTTTGGTCTATTGAACCTACGGTAATTAAATCAAACTTGAGTTGCATAGATTTGACATAATTTGATTAGACTTATTTGAATGAAATCAAATTGGCTTTAGTTAGTTTGAATTCGTGACAATTTGAGTTAAAGAAAGAGCGATGATGATCACAAGCTTTGTTTTGAAAGCAAGCTCAACAATAAAGATCATAGTCGAACGATAGTGGTTTGAGAAGTATAGTTGGCGACGGTGGCCCGAGGCTTACAATTGGATACCGGTGGTTGAAAGATCATAATCAAAAGGTAGTGCGTGTTAGAAGTACCATAGTTAGCATCTGATGGAGGTTAGCGGTGGTCTGAGGACCATAGTGGTTAGTTGACGAAGGATCGATGACGACGATTAGGCAATGGCTCAGTGGTGGCGATCAGGCAAAGGAGGCCCAATGATGGTGGTTATCCAACAAATTATCAGACAATGGCTGCCAGGCTGAAGAGGTCCGACAATGATTGTCAGACAACAAAAGGTCTGATGGTGATGGCTGGTCGTCGAAAGGGCTTACAGTGAGGCTTGGCTAGCAAAAGGTTCAACGTCACTAGTTGGTTAGTGAGTGTTTGTTGGTTGTGGTGCTCGGGTGGAGCTTCGGATTTCTTCGAGCCTTTCAAGCTCTCTTGAATCTTTAGCCCAGGTCCAAGCTCCATGTCCAAGCTCCTCCTCCCCTCATGTGAAGATTGTGGGTCAATTTATATATTTTTGAAAGTGCCATGCAATTAAATATGAGGTCATATTGATTATTTTTATCATTTATTAATTGTTTAGCATTTGAGTGCCTTAATGGTGTTCGAATCAAGAAATTTTTGCTCATTAGATTCATTTCATCAAGCTGCTTAATTCAACTATAAGCATGCCAAATTTGGAGAAAATTTGATTATTCAATTAAGTCTTAAAGTTTTTAATTACTTTTCAGACCTTTTATTAGTCTCATTTAGGCTCAGATTAGTCGACTTTTGATATCGTTGGTTTTGTCTAATCGAGATTTTTTGTTCAACTAAAAAATTGCTGAAATCGGAGTTTGGATAGACCTGAATTTAATTTTGGAAGTTTCCAATTCAAATATTCCTTGTGATTAATGCTTGATCATGGTGCTTTTCTATGACATATAAATAATTAATCATTGTTTAGTTCACTAATTTATGTTATTGCAAGTACTTTAATTTATATTGTGATTTTATTTAAATTAAACATGCAATATCTCACGGGTTGGTTATTTAACAGTAATTATTTTATATCTTTTTTAATATGTTTGTCATTTTAAGAAAAGAAGAGATTATTGAACACATTAGCATATAATAAACACTTTTTTGAAGATAAAAAATATACCAAAAAAATTTAGCTAATAATTTTATTGAATTTTATACATACACATTAAGAGAGCCACAATGATCAAAAAGTGCATATGAAGATTGCAGAATAGACATTTTATTCTTAAGAAGTAAAAGAAGCACATATATGATTTTGAAGCTCACATGTCTTTAAATTTAGGCTAGTTTGGGATGGCTTTCTTACTACTTCATAAAGTAATTTTTTAGTACAAGTTTTTCTTTTTTCAAAAAATTTTTGTATAAAAAAGTTGCTTTAGAAAGCAGTAAGAAAGCTGTCACAAACACATCCCTTAATCAAGAAAAACCATTTTTAAATTTACAAGCTTAAATTTAAATTTATTTCAATATAATATATATATATATATATATATATAAATACCTAGTTTAAAGGTTTTAACTATTTTTCTTTGGGTAAACCGAGGCAAAGCCTATTTATTAAAAGATAATAAAGAGTACATATAATCCTGCCAAGAGAAACAGGAACCCAAAAAACCCAGCAAACTAAGGACTGAAAGAAACAATAAACAGGAAGGCAAAAGCTCAACAGCAGGAAGAAAATTAAACCGACTCAAAACAGAAAAAGCACAACGTAAGGAAGAACAACCAAAAATCCTTCAGAACTCCATGCCAAGCTCCAGGATGTTGCCGCTGTTGATTAATTTCCGAAATAAAACAATGCGGAAATTGCTTTTTGATCTACTCAATATGCTTCCATCTGCTAGTTTTGAGGCAAATAGCGTTCTTAATAGTGCTAATGACTGTATTTGTATTACTCCATTTGCTGGGAAACCGGCGGTTATTTCTTTCTTTCCAAATATGATATACAAAACAACAAATAATAAGAAAATTGAAGTTCTTCTCCCACTTGGTCCGCTGTAGCGAGTTTTCTAAATGATCAAATATCTGTAACAAATTCGATCTTAATAAGAAAGAATTTAAAATGGGTAGCAGATTATTGATCACATGGTTAGAAAAATCGCAGTAAAAGAAAAGATGAGTATGATCTTCCTGAGCCTTGAGACATAGCAAGCATTCCGGCCTCATAGGAATAGATCTTCTAATCAGCAAATCAGCTACTTTCAGCTTCTGCATAATAGCCATCCAAGTGAAAATAGAATATCTGAGAGAATAATTCTTATGCCAAACAAATTTATGCCATGTCACTTCCCCGAAATGGGAATAATGTGATGTCATGAAATCCTTAAATTTAGGATTAAAAGAGCCCTCACAAGCCAAAGCCGGTTGCTCTTTTATATCCACCAAATAAATTTTCTCACAAACCGAGTTTGGCAATGTTTCATGAAGGGCCCAAGTATTATTTCTAATGCAGTCTTTCACCAAAAGTCCAGAAAATAAATAAGCAGAAGGCAAAATATCCACCAGCGCAATCCCATTACACCAGGGATCCCAGATAAAAGAGAAATTAGAGGAGGGGGTGATCTTAAAAGTGAGGTGATTCTTAATATTCTTAGTAGTGTTACAAATATATTTCCAGAATTTAGAAGCTCTTACCGGCGCCGGTTTCCAGGGAGAAAAATACTTGGATCTAAACCAAGAACTAATTAATGAATCCTGAGTAAGCAACCGCCACATGAAAGAGCAGTAAACACTAAAATAAAGGGAATCAATAGAAGGAATCACCAAACCCCCCATCTTCATAGGGATATCAGTTTTGTCCCAAGCAATCAGGATAATTTTCTTCCCATTAATATTCCCATGAAACAGGAATTTAGAACATTGCTTATTTATAGATTTACAAATGGATTTAGGTATTATTGAACCTCTTATCCAATAAGCTATGGTATTAGAAATAGTAAATTTCAGGAATTGCACTCTACCCGCAATCGATAGAAATCTGACCTTCCATCCTTCAAGCAAAGAAGTGATTTTACTCAAAAGTTGCTGAAAATGAGAAGACTTAAGTCTCTCAGTAGAAATAGGGATTTCAAGATAGGTAAGATAGGTATTAGTCTGGGTAATACCCAAAATATTACAGAATTGAACCACATCTTTAGCATTATGAGAAAACATAATCGAACTCTTGGAAGTGTTAATAAACAGCCCCGACGATTCAGCAAAATCCTTAAAGATTTTATTCAGACCTGTAGCATAATGCGCCTCGGCTGGACCAAACACCGATAAATCATCTGCATACATGAGATGGTTAAAAGGCTTGCCTTTCAAATTGAAACCCGCCAAATTATTAAGCATATAATCCGAAGATAAACTACAAGACAAAGCATCCATCACTAAGCAGAAGAGAAGGGGTGAAACAGAAACCCTTGTCTAAGTCCAGAGGAAGAATTGAAGAATCCCTCCAAAGAACCATTTAAACATATAGAGAAAAACACGTCAGAAATGCAACCTCGAACCCATTTGATAAAAATATCAGGGAAACCTTTTTGCCTCATTATATTTAACAAAAACCCCCGGGAAACAGTATCGAAGGCCTTCCTGATATCCAGCTTAGCACAAAAAAGGTTACGGTTAAATTTAAATTCTTTAAGAACATCAGAAGCAAGCAAAATATTATCTGTAGAAATTCTACTTTGAATGAAACCAGCTTGACTTTCATGAATAATGAAAGGTAAAACAGATTTTAATCTATTAGCCAGCAGTTTAGCCATAATTTTATAAAAAATATTGCATAAAGAAATAGGCCTGAAGTCATTAATATTAGAAGCATGCGGGCCTTTCGGAATTAGAGTAATAGCCGAAGCTTTTGCCCCTTTAGGGAAATAACCAGAGGAGAGAAAACTTTTAACCGCATTGTACAAATAATACCCGATGATATGCCAAGTCTTTTTATAGAATTCATAAGTATAACCATTCGGGCCAGGGGCAGAGCATGAATGACCATCAAAAATCACCACTTAATATCAGCATCAGTAAAAGGAACCGTCAACGAGCTAATCAAATGAGAAGGAATTCTGTTACCAACCGAAATGTTAAAATTGTTTTCCTTAATAGGCTTAGAAGAGTTAAAAATCTCTTTGTAGTGATTAATAATCGCCGCAGCAATATCAACATGTTTACTAAAACAACCAGCAGGAGTAGTTAATTCTTTAATAACATTGATATTATTTCTTGATCTAATCTGAGCATATAAAAACCCCAAATCATTCTCCCCTTGACTAAGCCATTTCGTTTTAGCTCTTTGGGAAAGCCAAGAAGACCAAGCATTGTTCAAAGTATTTAACTTATCACTGGTAAGCTTATAAAGAAGATTTAAATCAATATTCAAAGGATCATTTTGTAACTCAGTCATATAGCTGTGCTGCTTCTCCTTTAATTCAAGAATTGAATTGTAGATGAAACTCGAGGAAGACCAATTTCTCTTCTTTAAAGCAAATTTTAAAGCCTGCAAAGATTTATAGAAAGCAGCAATAGGATTACTGATGATAGGTTTGTCAAAAGCTTTAGTAAACTCCTCCCAAAACCCATCCATATTAATCCAAATGTTTTTAAAAAGAAATCTAGATGTAGTTTTCTCCCTCAGAGAGGTAAATAAGATTAACGGTGAATGGTCTGAAGAATGAGTAGGAAGAACCTTATAAAAAGCAAAAGGAAATAAGTCCAGCATAGTATTATTAACTAGCATTCTATCTAATTTGATATGAATGGGGGAGTCTAACCTTTGGTTGTACCAAGTATAAAAAAGACCTACAGAAGCTAAGTCAGTAACACTACAATAAAAAATGATTTTGTTTAGTTCCCCCAATTGATTCAAAAAATTATAATTGCCTCCCACTTTCTCATTCTCAAATCTATAACAATTGAAGTCCCCCATGATAACCCATGCTTGAGAGGGTTCTGGAGCTACATTTCTCAATTGATCCCATAAAGGTTTCCTATCCTCCATACAATTAGCCGCATAAACAACCGAGAGCTGGATGGGAGGTTGAGACCCCGCCTTAAGAGTGTCGTGAATAAGTTGTGAGGAAATGCAGAGAGGGGAGAAGGAAAATGAGAGGGGATTCCACTTGAGCCAAATCCTACCAGGATTAGAGCAATTAAAATTGTTACAACTATTCTCATTATTAAAAACTAGATGAGAGTTAACAAACCAAGGGTTCGAGACTGCCTCAATATTAACTTTTGCTTCAAGCAGACAAAGCATACTTAAATTATTAGTATTCACAAGCTCTCTACATGCTTTAACCTTGTTAGGGTTATTGAAACCTCTAACATTCCAACAAGCAATAGGGGGGACATACATTAGTGTTTGGAAGTTTTTGCCTTCCTGGCAGATTTGGCTCTGGTTTGCATAGAAATAGGAGAAGATTCTGAATTGTCAATAGATACATTAGGAGAAGGAGGAATATTCATATGTATGTTGTTTTCTATAGAGTTAACTTTTGTTTCATTCACATCCAGATCCTGTATAGGAGTGTCATTCGATTGCAGAACAGCAAATTTATTTGCAGTACGGACAGAGGTCGAAGGTATCAGATGCGGAATTGAGGGATGACTTGAAGATGAAGCTTCTTCAGTAGGAAAATTTAGATTAGGAATAATCACATCTTTAGTAGCGCAATCATTATGTACCATAGAAGGAATATCCTTGACAGCTGGAGGAGCTGTAGGAGGTAAATAGTTAATGTCTGAGTTAATACCTTCCAAATTGGACTTTTTTAGAGAAGGAGGTTTTTCTAGGCCCAATTTTTGAGTTCTAGGTTTCCGGCTTGTGCTTCTGCCTCTGTCCCTAGGCTTCTGTTGAAGTTGAACATCAGGTAAAGGGTTAGGATTTGATTTGCATAAGGAGTAAGGATGTACCAGAGAGCCACACCCCTCACAATGGCTAGGTTTCCAATTGTAAATGACTTTAAGCATAAAATCTTCCCCTTTTATACTTATCAGAATTTCTTCTAGTAATATCGACGCTTTTGAGATAAGAACACAAACCCTGGTAAATGTTAATCTCGCTCTTTTGGCTATGAGAGAATTGACAGAAATAAGAGTACCAATGTAGCTCGCAATTTTTGAAATACCTTTTGGAGTCCAGAGGGCCAAAGGAAGGTCAACAATTTTGATCCAAAGGGGTATAGAAGCAAGTTCATCCCTCTTAGGTTGGAAATTAGGAGACCATTTTTGAAGTATGAATGGTTTTTCCAGCAAAAACCAAGGCCCGTCGGACCAAACCATATCAAAGTCTTCTTGTGTAGAAAACTTAATCAAGAAAAAACCATCCGCCATAGATAGTAAAGAAAACGAACCTTTCAAGTTCCAAACCTTTTTCATGGCTGCTAGAAGTCTTTCATAATACGGTCTTGGCCCTAATGAATATTCGACTACCGATAATGCCCAAATCGACAGTCCCTTAGCAAGATCATCTTCTTTAAATGAAATCTTCTGACTCAGGTTGACAAAGGATACGGGAAAATCCTCCGACGCGAAGGAAGGGTTTACAAAATTCTTTGCGTAAGAGATATCAGAAGGAACCGGGGCTAGCCTCAGAATTGAAGGATTTAGAAGAGGAAGAAAGTCGCAGATTTCCATCTGGGAGAGGAGAAACCTCTCCTGGAAGAGAAGAGAACCAGAGCGGCGGCGAACTTCCTTGAAGAAAATCCTAAACTCCTCTCGACTCCGGAAGCTATTTTTAGATCAATTTTAACTAATTTTTTAATTGTTCTTAGACTAACTCTTGAAATGGTAAAACTTAAATGTCAATGAACTCCACTTACTTCTAATCATAGTGCTCATACCATAATGTGACAATGGTTTTGGTCTACTGTTCAATCTATTTATCTGTGAAACTCTGCTATACTTAATTGGCCTCCACTAACCTATTAATGGGCCTCTGTTAATCCTTTATGGTCCTTTATTATCAAGATATGTCAACAGTTACTTGTATGGAAATTGATTTTTTTTTGGAATATTTAGGACAATTAAGGCAAATTCATACACATATCACATACACAAGACTCGAACCCAAGACCTCTTGGTTAATAGCCAAAGCTCCAAACCAACTGATCAAAATGAGCTGTGTTATGTGATTAATCAAATACACATTTTGATCTATCATAGCTAATGCAATTCAATTCCAGGACTCTCAAATGATCTCTCTATGTATTGATATTAAATCCACTATAATGATTATAATATTACATATCATCAAGTCGAGAAACAAACTCATTTGTTATTCTACATGCAAAATTATTTTAGAAAGAAGAAAGGCCTATTCGCTTGGTACTCCTGCTTTAAAATTTGATTTGTGCTTTTTATTCTTCAATATACTTTCAATCGAGCATGTAAGATTATTCATTTATTTTGATTTCTCCCTCCTCTCTGCCCTTCTCCCCTGGGGTGGCACTTTCCTCTTTAGGCCAGATGTTATACAACTTTTTGAATATATACAGACCTTGCATTATGTTTCTGGTGCTTACAAGCTTTTTTATAAATTGTCTATATGCAGCTTAATCTATAACTTATGATAGAGAGGAATGGCCAAAGTTATGGTGGCTCTTTTCTTTGCTTCAGTTCTTTGCTCAGCAACATCAAGAAGGCTATTTGGCTAAAAGTTAAAATCTTGAAGAGTTTTGATGAGATAAAACTGATTATTTTGTAATGATTTGCCTTCTCTTGCTTTTGTGATTTTTTTTATATGATTGCCTAGTCCCTTCACCTTCAGCTCTTCATGGGGGCTCTATTTTTTGGTATAACCATGATGAAACTCTTTCCCATCCCATCCCTAGATGGCCTCCACATTGCATGCACTTTTATCCAAGTCCATGGCACCATTGGATGGCCCTCAACTCGGACAACCACGTTGAGTCTGATGCTCTACTAATATGACAATGTTGGAGAGTTTTTGTTGCCAAACTGGATTATGTTAACCATTTATTTTTTTTCTACCTTTTCCACAAGGTTGTTGATGTTGTAATAGGTTTTTTGCTCCTTTGGTTTCCTACCTCTAGAATTGATTTTTATTTAGGTAGATTTTTTCTCATTGTAATTTTTCCTTCTTATAGCATTGAAATATGCTAGTCCCTAAAATTCGTTTGCTCCCCCCCCCCCCCCCCCCCCACACACACACACTTTTAATTTGCTAAGTATGACAGGGAATGTCTAGAAGTGGCAACGTTAATCATAATGAGGGTGTGGGCGTGCTCCTCTGGCAAGAAGTGTAAGAGTTTGTGCACTTATGGATTGTGATATTGTAAACTACTCAAATTGTGCTTAAGAGTTTGCATTGAAAATGAAAAGCTGAGCAACATAAATATTTTGTCTTTTAATTACTATGTATGTCATTTTTCAAGTTTGTTTGTACCAACTCTTATAACTAATATATTTCAATAGTAAGAAACTCAAATATCTATTAATAAAATTTTAATAGCCCAATCTACACTCTAACCCTCTTAGGATTCCTCACCAAAGATAAACTAATAGTATATTTTTGTTCTCTTACACCTTTCTTTATATATGGTTTCTATCCTCTTCTCTTATTAAAACTAACACCCATAAATAATAGATAGCTAATAGCCATTTTTATAAAAAGGAAAATTTTGATAATGAAGAAATGATAAACATAAGAGAATATAAGTTATCCCTCGGCTCACTATAGTGCTCTGCATCAATTGCCCTTGGTGTTAGAAGAACTCAGCTTCGACAAGCATGTGGTAATTGGAGCATTGTTTGGTGGATATTATGTATAAATGTTTGAGATGTTGAAGGTTGTGGAGGTTTTAATGTCACCAGATAGTGCTACTATATAATTATTATTCCTAATTTTTTTCACAATAGGAACCGGTCCAATCTTTTTGTGGCTTAATTTTGAATATGTTTTTGGAGAAAATCATTCCCGCCATAGACGAACCAAGACTAACTCCCCAAGTTCAAACATTTTATGCCTTATATGTACATAAAAAAACTTGTTTGTAATTCTCATTGGACTCGTTCATTTTCTAGCGAAGTTCAATGCGCATGTTGCTATATTGGAAGGAGAACTCAATAACTACTCTGCTTTTATATTTTGGGATGATAGCAATGGCCAACATGTTATTGAAAATTTTGTATAGATAATGGTGAAGGGGAGATGACCTATAAAGTGATTAGACATTGAATTGTAAGGAAATTCAGCTTGTCAGATAATTTCATCCCACTATTTGGGTGTTTTTGCATGGGCAATGTAGCATATTTTTAAGAGATCGGTTAACAACTTTGGTTTACCCATCCAATTGTGGTTGGTAAGTGAAACATAGATTTAGTTCAGTATGAAAGTGTTTCCAAAGCTTGATCCAAAAATAGCTAATGAACTTGACATCATGATTGAAGGTGAGACTCCATGGGACACTATGGATATGAACAATTTTGTGAAAGAAGTGATAAGTAATATTAAGGGCATCGAGTGTCTTGTTAAAAGCAATGAAGTGATAAATCTTTAAAAACCTATCCATAGGTACCTTGATAGATTCATTTCCCCATTTTGTGGGAGGAAATCCTAAAATGAAGTCAAAGCTCAAGTCTTTCCAAATTGAATCAAGAACTAAAAGAGGGGTATATAAGCCTATAACTTTTATTCATTTGGTACACAAAATATCTTTCAAGAAATTGTGAAATATTTTGGTAGAGGTGAGGCTAGAAGAAACATGCTTGCAACTAAAGTACTGTATTTACTCTGCTAACATGAGCATCCAATCTGCAACAATGTACCACCTTAATGAGTTGTTATTGCCATGTTGATTCAGAGATGCACAATAGATTTTCTATGAATAGAAAACCCTATCGAATACAGTAGTCTGATAGTGTCCTACTATGAATGCAATGGTTTTAGAGTTCCTAGTAGTCTCTGTCTATGACATACAACACCTCCATGCATTCCAACCAAGTTAATTTGGTCTGCAGCTAAGTGAGAAGGAATGATCTCTAGCTTAGAGCATCTACCCCTTATTTTGAGAATTAGATATATGTTTTACACAAAAGTGAATTTCTATAGGAAAATAATCTAGGGAGTACACATATGATTTTTGTGTTTAGGATGTCTGCCAATCGGATATAGAAGCCAACTTCTTCAGATCAACATGAATACCTTCTTTGGATATGATGAAACCATGAAGGTAGACACTTGAGCTAGAAAAATCACACTTTGGAATATTAAAATACTATTTGTGTTATCTTAATGTGTTGAAAAGTGTCATTAAATGTTTAATATGCTCTTTAAAAGAATTACGATCTCATCAAAATAAACACCACAAAATTTCTCTAAAAAGATTTGAGTACCTCATTCATTACTCTCATGAAGGTCGATGGGCCATTGCACAATCAAAATGGCATGACTTTGCATTCATAGAGATCTTGATGAGTCTTTAAGGCTATCTTCCATTCATCGCATTGGTGGATTTAGATTTGATGGTACCCACTATGGAGGATCAAGCTTAGAAAAAATGGAAGAACCTAAATATTTATCCAGAAGCTCCTCTAGTTGGGGCATCGGGAACAAAAACAATTGATGGTTATCTTGTTTATAGTATTGTTGTCTGAACACATTCACCTGTTACCATCCTTCTTGAGTGCAAGCAAAGTAGGAATAATACATGGGCTCAAGCTTTGCTGAATTAATTGTATGGCTAGTAAATCATCAACTAATTCTTGCAAAATGGAATGATCATTAGGACTCATGCTATAGTATGGAAGGTTCAAAAGAATAGCGCTAGAAATGAAACAAGTTTGATGTTGTAATTGTCACATCAATGGAAGGGTCATTAGCAACTTCTTTGGATTAATATATGCAAATGCATTCGATAAAGTTTGTATGACCGTGGGTGTTGGGAAATTGGCCTACTAGAGCACTGCTCAGCCATAATTAATGTGAACATAAACGCAAATTCTTTCCAAGTTAACAGTGGAGACTGGCCCTACACTATATGCATCATAGAATTCCCCTTAGACATTAACATCGTGCTTTGATTTATATTGGGTAATTGTTTGAGCTTCTTCCCCTTCCACTCAAACAAATAGACATTGTCCCAACAATCATAAGTAGCCCCTACATCAAATTTCCGTGGTCTTTGCAAAATAATTTGGCACACATCCATGTATAATACATCACATAAAATCTCACATAGTATTTCCCAAAGGAAAATGTTAATTGACACATTTCAATAACATAGATATTCATTCATTTTTTAACCTAATGGATTTTGTAAGTATGTGGATTTTTCATACTCTTGACATTGTCTTGAGTTACAAGGCATGCATGACAGCTCATGACACTATATTTTCAATACACTCACAATCAATGAGCAAGTCAGACACCTTGTCATTTACAGTGCACGTTGTTCATGAAATTGCATTATATTAAGAATTGGTGAGTTCGTGGGGTGCTAGAAGCAATTTATCCATCATGCTTACTAATGGTTCACCATCATCCCCAATGACATCTTCAGTAGGGATGCCTTTGTCGATTTTAGCACTTAGTGGTCCTTCTTTATCTTCTTCAGCTTTCATAAGTTGAACTCTTTATCTATTTTGGCCATTTGATTTATGAATAGGTTGGAAGCATCTAAAATACTTCAAAGTTTTGTGTTTTGCATATGGATTATCCTTGTTCAGTGCTTCATATTTGTATGCCACTTTGGGATTGGCATTTAATCACAAGAAGCTAATCAGTCGAGAGCCTTATAGTTGTTGATGGGAAGCGTTAATTATTTGAACACTGAGCTTATTGGTGTCAACAAATTGGTTACTAAATTATCGATGGGATGAATGACCTTTAGATGGCCTATTGGACTAAATTTCTACTTTCATGACAAAATTAACAGCATGAGAGAGAGACCATTTTGAATTCAGCTCAATATTTTCTTAGATAGCATCCTTGAGACCATCAATATTGCAAGCGACTAATTGAATGCTAACTTCATTTAGATTGTTCCTTGCACCCAACCTATAGAACTTTTCTATAAAGTCACTTACAGAATGATTTCTTTATGAATAGTGTTGGTACTTTAAGTAGAGTGTTTATTTTAAATCAATTGAAAGAAAAATGACCTTGTAATAGTTGCTTCATTCTATACAAACTCCTAACTTCTTTCTTCCCAAGTAAATGTTTCATTTGAAGTAATTGATACTACCACACAGTGGCTTCCCTGCATGGAGAGTACACACAACATATTTCACTTTGTCGGGTGAAATCTATATATATTCAAAAAATCTCTAAGTAGCTTACTCCCAATCCAAATAGTACTCAATATGCAATTTCCCATCAAAGAATGGAATATCGAGTTTCACATGAAACTTAGGGCGATTTTGATTATATACTCCTTGTTATGTTGTCCTATATTGCTCACTCTTGACATCTTCATCTTTTGAGTTGGCAACTTCAACTCTATTGAACATCTTTATTTTTTCCTTAGAATTTGTAATATTCATTATCATCAGTTGAGTTCTTTGAGCTTTCATCGCAAGACATTACCATGCCTCTTCGCTAGTGTGGTTGTTGTCACAGCATTTTCGGTTACTAGGTGAACTCCAAATTTGAGAACCTACAATTCCCAACCTTCAATTCCCAACACATTTCAATAGAGAAGCATAATGAGCCCAAGCTCAATTTGATATTGGTAGAGAGCACCATGATCCCATGCTCAAAATTGGGATTCCATTATCATGGCCACCATGCAACCAATAAAGATTACAATAAAGGTTATGAAATAAGAATTTAACATGTATGAATAGTTTATAAGAAATATGGTAACCTTATCGGTATGAAGTTAGAATACTAATTCATAGGGTGCATTATGAAACTACAACATAAGTACTTCATAGGGATAAGGAAACCTACTATAAGTAAAATATTAGTTCTTATGGATTGGATAGATGTTTGTAGGGATAACTGCGTTAATAAATAGAAGACTATTTTAGATGTAGGAGTGGATGAGTACAATTCAAAGCTAATTTTGTGTTTTCTCATTACATGTCGAAGATGATTTTAAGTGAGAAAAATGTGTATTACCTTTTTAGCAGACCATTGGTGAAGAATGATTAATGGGTTATAATAAAGGAAATGGAGACAACAAATGAATTTTAGTGATATATGATCATCATTAAATTTGAGATTATATCCTTAATGTATACCGGCAAAAATTGTGATGTTTCCATGATTTGTGCATGAAAATTTATTCTACAAAAACTAAGTATTAATTTTTTCTTTAATTGATTTACCCTTTGCGGCATAGGAACAAGAAGAATAATTTCATTTTCTTTTGTTCTATTAATAGTTGTGTAGGAATTATTAGCTGAATCATTCTTACAATATGCAGTTGGTGTTTTCTTGTTATGGCTTTTGATATATCATCAAAAAATTATCTTGATCGGGCATGAATCTCGAGGAAAAATCAAGTAGGAAACTTCCAAAATTAAAATTGGGGCCATCTGAACTCTGATTTTAGCAAACTTATAGTCGAACTGAACGTCTCAAAAATACGAACCCAACGACACCAAATTTGACCCAATCCGAGCCTAGATGGGTCCAAATCAAGGGTCTAAAGCACTGTTGGAAGGTTCAAACCATAATTTGGATTACCAAATGGTCTCCAAATATGATGTGCTTATAGTCACATAGAGCGTCTCGATGAGACAAATCCAACGAGCCCAAGATTGCCAAAATCTGATATCTCTAAGGCCTTCAAATTTCTAGCAAACGGTCCACGATTAACGGATTCAACAATGGCCATCTATTCAAACCACTCCCTAATCACCCTTGATCTTCCTTCTATTTATGGGCCATGCCACTCCCAAAAATCTATAAATAGAGCCCCCTCTCCTCTTTGAAAGAGGCACCGAATTCTAAGCAGAAAAGAGAGAGATCAGAGATCGCTCTTGCCTCCTTGCTCCTCCTCGACCACCGTTGGAGTTCTGTTGGATCACCGCCTGACGCCCTGAACTCCATCGAACCACCACCTAACGTCCTCAGCTCCGTCAGACCACCGCCCGACATCCTCAACTCCATCAAACCAGCTCCTAACGCGCTCAGCTCCGCCGGACCACTGCCTGACGTCTACAGCTCCATCGGACCACCACCTGACATCCTCAGCTCCGCCGGATCACCGCTTGACATCCTCAGCTTTGTCGAACCATTGCTTGGCACCCTCAGCTCTGCCGAACCACCACCTGACATCCTTAGCTCCGCCGGATCACCACCTGACATCCTTAGCTCCGCCGGACCACTGTCACCGGACCACTGCCTGACGCCCTGAGCTCCACCGGACCACTACCTGAAGTCATCAGTTCTACCAAACCACCACCTAGGGCCTAGAATTCTGCTAGATCACCGGGTGACCCTGAAGTTTTTCCAGTGTGACATCAGATTTTCACATACCCCCGACTTCAATCCTACGGTTGATACTTATAATCTGATCGCCCTTGGAGGGGAGTCAGCTCACTGTAACCTACTCAAGTTCTAGTGGAATCATTTCAACTGAGCCAGGCCCCATGGTTTTTCCCTTTTCCAAGGTTTTTCATGTAAAAATCTTGTGTTCTCTATGTGTGAGCTGGATATTCGTGTAATGCTAAGACATAAAATTCTAACTCTATCTTCACGTATATTCTAACCCTCAATAGTTTTAATACTGAGGATTTTATGAGTGATAAGACAAAGAAGAACATGACATTTAATAGCATATCAGTAATTGGATGAATTTCTTGAAGTGTGCACGTGATTAGGCCATGCAAGGTTTGGTCAGTAAGGGGTCCCCAATGAGGTTGACTGATGTGCATGGCATTTTTCAACAAGATTTCTCCAAATAAAATAGAACATTATTATATCCAACATCCATGAAATCATTAACCAATCAGCACTCCCTTTATTTTTTAAAATTTAATTTATTATTATTGCTTTAAAAATAAAGTAATAATTATGATAAGAATTATCTTCTTTTTAATGAAAATTGGAAGAGGTGATATTTATTGTTAATCCTTGGCTTGTGGGATAGAAATTGCGTTAGAAGCGTGGTGGCCTTCAACTGGCCTTACAACTTTAGTGAGACTTAGGGTTCATTTGGGATGACTTTTGTACTACTTTTAAATCAGCTTTCTAGTACAAAAACTAAATTTTTAATACTAGAAAGATTCTTTATGAAGCAGAAGAAAGTCGTCCCAAATGAAGCCTAAGACTTTATTTGGGACACCTTTCTTACTGTTTTCTAAAACAATTTTTTAGTACAAAAATATCTTGAACTTAAAATTTTTGTACAAAAAGCTGCTTTAAAAAAGATGTAGGAAAGCTATCTCAAACGGAACCTCAATATTGTAAAGTAAGCCAAATAGGAAACATATATAGAAATTATTGGCAAGCACCCTTTCCTTTTTTGATGATTAATTTATTAATTTTTAATGATTAAATTCACTAAAGTGGTTAAATTATAAGAAACTTAAATTTTAATACATATAATTTTTTTTGATGTGGAAATTCTTAACTTGATGGACATTAGCTAAATAAGATTTGAGTTGGGGGGAAGATTTGAATTCATTGGTTAGCTAATTAGCAAAAGTGATCTTAGAGTCCTCAAAGACTTTTTGATTTAATTTGGTGAAGATTTGAACTCATTGGTTACCTAATTAGCAAACATTAAAATCAGCCCAATGTAGAAACCCAAGTTAACCTTGAAATTTTGAAAAATTATAATTAATTTTAGAAAAATCATAAAAGTACGAACTAAATTACTTTGAACTAATGAAGAACTCTATAAATAGGAAAAAATTAATTACACATCCTAATTAAATGCTAAACTAATTTTATAAGTACTTCAATGATAATCTAATCCTAAACTATAAAAAATCATTAAAAATCAAGTATAGTTCTAAATGACCCCATAATTTACGGAAACTTAGTATACACAAGCCTTGACTTATCTCTAAATTTTTACAAATTTTGGAGTTTATTTGGTCGATTTAATTTCAAATATATTACCCTTAATACATAAAAATATCAATTCTCTCTCTTTGAATTTTTAGAACTAAGAAGCAATTTTCTAATAATATAACAAAAATATGAATTAAGTTTTAGTAGACTCATGATAAGTTAACTAATCAGATAAAAATAATTAGAAACACCAACCAATCAAATAGATTTAAATTATACTTAATTCACGGTTTTATTTAAAATTTAAAGAAAAAATCAATCCTATGAACCTATTTAAAGTAATAGTAACATTATCCTAATCACAGAATTGTTAAGTAAAAATACTTTCTGTTTATTATGTTTAAATTTTTTTTTTTAAAGTGTTGTTTTAGTGGCCTTTGTGAAGGAAATGTTTATGAGAAAGAAAAAATCTTCAAGTGTTCAACAGCGCCACAGTGCCATTTTAGACGTGCCGCAACATAAGCATTCATAGCACCCCAATGCCAGATTCAGACATGGCAGTGTTGGGTTCTCTATTTTTCAGCACCGCGATGACACCAAGGTCAGCGCCACAACATAACATAGTGTCGATGCACCCTAATTCAACACCATAACACTGGAGCATAGGGAAAGTGAGCACCGGAGAGTCGAGCCAAGAAACACCTCAGCATCAAAATTCACATTCAAGCACCGCAACACTCAACTTCTGGAGTGCCGTCACTAGAGGAAATTCAAAAATTACAGGCAGTTTTTTTGTGGTACCTATGATATTTCCGGCGGTTTTGGAAACTACTGGTAGTTTGTAAACCGCCAGTATAAACCGTGTAGGAAACGTTTTCCGACGGTCTGTTTCCGGCAGTTAGGATAATCAGCGGCATAATTGGTCGATAAATTCTAGCAGTCATAGCGTCGGTGACTGCCGGTTAATCATCGACGACTTAAAGGTCATAAAACATGCTTGTTTTACTGGCGGTCTAACAGCTGGTTGACCGCCGACGACCACCGCCGATGACCGCCGATAAATCGCCGGTATGTATCGGTGGCTGTATTAAACTTTTGGCGGCTATAATAAGCTATCTGGCATCGAGGTTTTCTGTGGCCAAATCTCTAGTTGGCCGCCGGAAACCTATAGCATTTTCAAAAAAAAATTAACAGCCCCCCTCTTTTTACTCAAATTTCCAACTGCTGGAAAAAATTACTTAAAACTGGCATTTTTAATGACTTTAAGCCGCCGGTACCAGCGACAGTAAAACATAAAACCGACAGGTTTACCGGGGGTTATTATACCGCCGCTAATTTTGACAATTTTTTATTAAAAATAATCGGTTAATACCGGCGGTTAGACCGGTGTTATTACCGGCGGCTAAAGAACAGCTAGTAATGCCTGAATTTCATGT
Organism: Dendrobium chrysotoxum; assembly: GCA_019925795.1. NCBI lineage: Eukaryota > Viridiplantae > Streptophyta > Magnoliopsida > Asparagales > Orchidaceae > Dendrobium > Dendrobium chrysotoxum. The sequence goes on along the minus strand of CM034315.1, from coordinate 24,474,887 downwards.
AGTGCGTAGTGAATCAGTTGCCTATGCAAGTAGCCACGCCAACTCAAGAAAAAGATGTGTCATTTCCACCATAACCGTACCAGGTTAGCCAGCGCCACATTAGAGCCAGCATCGCAGCAGAGCCATCATCATCGTGCTGAGGCGGCAGTTCATTTTACATTGCTGCAGTGCCATCTTATTGAGTGTTATGGCACTTGAACACATCTTTGTACTTACTATAAATAGTTTTTCAATTCTATTATTTAGAGATTTTTATCACTTAAAATTTTATAATTTTAAATGTGTTTTTTTAGCTCCCCCTTAGAGTAAAGTCAAAGGGAGGCTAGAGAAGTGCAAGATACTTTCATTATGGAGATCTTAGCCTATTTTTTGTAACTTTTTGGTTGGAGGAAGGAGTGTGGAGAAGATCATTTAATCATTTTAGGTGATAATTTTTGTATTACTTCTTTTGTATTCCTTCTTTTAGGTGCTGTTTGGTTGCCGGAAAAAAAAATGCAGTGTAAAGTAAATGCAATGTAAAGTAAATGTAGTGAATTCTGAATGCTTTGAGATTGTTTGGTTGTTTGTAAAGTAAACGCAGGAAAACTGTTTCCCTTGTTTGGTTAGGTATATCCAGAGTAAAGTAAAGCAGTATATTTGTAATAATTTTTTTGGCATTATAACTAGTGTATTTATAAAAACAGTTTATTTATAATAATTAATATTATTTGATTTTATAAAATAAAACTAGTGTATTTATTTATTGCACTATCTTATTATAAATTTTTTTGAGATTATAAGATATAATATTCTACTGTGTATTAATTTAGCCGACGGTGGTGGCTGGCGATGGCAGAGGTGGTGGTCGACAGTGGCAATCAAAGGTGGTGGTCGACGGTGGTGGCCATAGGTGGTTGCCGGTGGTGGTGGAGGTGGTGGCCAACGGTGGTGGCCGACGGTGGCCAGAGGTGGTGGCCGGCGGAGGCGGTCAAAGGTGGTGGCCGACAGTGGCGGTCAAAGGTGGTGGTCGACGGTGGTGGCCAGAGGTGGTGGCCAGCGGAGGCGGTCAAAGGTGGTGGCCGACAGTGGTGGCCAGAGGTGGTTGCCGGCGGTGGCGGAGGTGGTGGCCAGAGGTGGTAGTCGGCGATGGCGGTCAAAGGTGGTGGTCGACGGTGGCTAGAGGTGGTTGTCGGTGGTGGCGGAGGTGGTGGCCAGCGGTGGCCAGAGGTGGTTTCCGGTGGTGGCAGAGGTGGTGGCCGGCGGTGACCGACGGTGGCGGTCAAAGGTGGTGGTCGACGGTGGCCAGAGGTGTTGCCAGTGGTGGCGGAGGTGGTGGCCGACGGTGGTGGCTGGCAGTGGTGGCCGACGGTGGCGGTCAAAGGTGGTAGTCGACGGTGGCCAGAGGTGGTTGTCGGTGGTGGCGAAGGTGGTGGCCGACGGTGGTGGCCAGTGGTGGTGGTCAAAGGTGGTGGTCGACGGTGGCCAAAGGTGGTTTCCGGTGGTGGTGGTCGACGGTGGCCAGAGGTGGTTGCTGGTGGTGGCGATCAAAGGTGATGGTCGACGGTGGCCAGAGGTGGTTGCCGGTGGTGGCGGAGGTGGTGGCCGGCGGTGGTGGTCAAAGGTGGTGGTCGACGGTGGTTAGAGGTGGTTGCCGGTGGTGGCGAAGGTGGTGGCCGGCAGTCGGAGGTGGCCGACAAAGGGTGCAATGCCCTTGAGTTTGCAATGTATTTAGAAGTCGCCCAAATCGGAGGAATTCTAAATGCACCAAAAATGAACTAGAACAGAATACACTGCATTTGTTTTACTTTACGTTGAATTTACTTTTCATCCAATCGAACACCAAAATTCTCCAAACCCCTGCATTTGGATTACTTTACACTCTAAATGCAGCAAACCAAATAGCCCCTAAATGAATAAAATGAAAATGAGTTTTTTTGTTGAATCTTTCATATCTAGTTAATTCTTTTGTTTTGGGCTGATGATGTAAAAGGTATAGCAAGTACTAATGTTGAATTTTGTGCCTTGAATGATATATTGATATTTTTAATATCCCTTGTTCTTTATTTAATGTGTATAATGGCCATGTGTATAGTTAATATCAAGTGAAAAATGCTAGAATAATCAAGAGTAGTGAAATGGAATATTTGCATGCCTAGACATATGATATTTAATGTTCTAAGTTTTATGAAGATAAAAAAATTATAGGAAGGCCATAAACCTTTTCTTCACCCCTACAAGCTCGATAGAAATTTAGAAAAGCATATGCTCTGATCCATATCAAAAAATTATGAGTCTCATTAAAAAAACTATGTTATCAACATTCATTAGTCCAAAATACTTTATTTTTATAAGTATCAAAATCACTTTGTAAGTTTTTTTTAGTGATAACATCAATTTTATTTTTAGTAAGATAAAATGTGTATTTGGATAGATTAGTAATTTAATTGTAACTAAGCAGAATACTTATTCGAGGGATTGATACTCTACTTTATCACTTTATTATTTGATTCAACTCGTATACCTGTATATTTTAGTGGGTTTTCATTAATTTTATATCAAAGAAAACCAAAGTATATTTCAACTCAGAAAGTCACATCCTAGCCCACTAGATCAAGTTTTTGGCATCATTATTAGGGAAGTAATGTGTGTATTGCAATTTTAACTATATTATTAAAATAAATACATATTTAGACCTACTTATATCATGTATCTTTATCTTCATTTTATTTGATAAAATTTTGAAAAAGCAAAAAAAGCATATTATTGATTATTTAGAGTATTTTCTTTTTAGTCGATTCATCATCATTGCATGCTTAGTAGATCTAGTAAGGAGCCCTTGTTATTTGACCCTGAGATAGAAATGACCCTTATAATAATTCAATTTTTTTTTTAAAATATCTAATTGAGCACAAGATCAAGACTACTCTGGACCTTTTATAAAGTATGCTAACCCTGTAGTGGAAGGAATCTATCAGAGTATACATAGACATATTATTTATGCTAATAACTTTGAGCTGAAACCTATCATAATTCAAATAGTTCAAACTTCTCAATTTTGGGGAACTACTATTGAAGATCCTGACCTACACTTAGCTAATTTCTTAAAAATCTGTATAATATTTAAGTATAATGGTGTTAGTGATGACATTATAGAATTAGATTATTTCCATTTTCTCTGAGGGGCAAGTTATGTTATGGTTAATTCTTTTTACTTAGGCTCTATAACCACTTGAAATTCGTTAGCTAACAAATTTCTAGCTAAGTATTTCCCACCTTCAAAAAATACAAAACTTAGGAATGATATCACATCTTTCCCCCAGTTTAAGGGAGAATCAATTTATGAAAGTATGGAGAGATTTAAGAAAATGCTTAAGAAATTTTCTCATCATGCTTTACCCTATTGGTTATTTAGTCAAACTTTTTACAAAGGATTAATAGGATCCCTTAGATCAATTATAGATGCTGCAACTAGAGGATCTTTAATGTCTAAGATATTTGAGAAAGCATATGAAATAATAGAAAAAATGACTACAAATAATTTCTAGTAGCCTATTGATAGGGTGAATCCTAAGAGAGTAGATGGAGTTTATAAATAAGATGCTTTATTAATTTTTACTGCTCAAGTAGCTACAATTTCAAAGGAATTGGATATTATTGGAGTTAATTCAGGATCAGGGTTATGATCATATATGAAATTAGAAGAGAAATATTTGAATTCTATTAGTGATAAAAGTACTCTAGGGATTGAAAATATAAATTTGATTAGAAGGTTCCCTATTTTAATATATATATATATATATCCAGGTTGGAAGAACCATCTTATTTGTAGTTGGTTAAAACATAATGTTGGTGGTAATAATCAATGAAATGTAGGTCAATCTAATCATGGAAGAAATTAAAATAATTCTTAATAACCTATTATAAATCCTAGACCTTCTTATCCCCCAGGATTTAATCAAAATAATCAGTTTGGAAATAGGAAGATACCTTTGAAATAGGTAGTGATTTAATTAGAAAATCAATTGCAAAATCAAGATGCTTTTATTAAAAATTTAGAAAATCAATTAGGATAGCTTACGATCTCTTTTAGTAGTAGAAATCATTACCATGTAATATTAAAATTAACCCTAAGTAAAAAAAAAGGAAAGAATCTTAGTGGAAACCACTTAAGGAGTGGTAGTGATGCACCCATCCAATTTGATAAATCTAGTTTATTATGCTGAAGACTATAAACTTAATATTGATGGGAGGCAACCTACTTCTGTTTTGTGTTTGAAGTTTCTTTTAGTTATTTAGTTCTTTTCTTAAGTGTGGTGCTATCTTTATTTTGTGATTTTCATTTTATGTTTAGTTATATATTTTTAGTGTTAGTTTACACTGTGTACTTCTATTATTTACATATAAATAAATTCCTTTAAACTTAAACAATTGTACATTATCCTGTACAGATACTTACACATTGATTATTTAGTTATCAAAATAAAATTATTGATAAAAATTATGTAAAATTAGAATAATAATAAAACCTTAGATAATAGTTTGAATAAACATCACATAATAATTCATAATTTGAAAATCTTATGAATTTACTAATATAGATGATTTAAGCTATTGATTTGATTTGAATTTAGAAATTATACACTAAGTCATTGACCACTGAATTAAAAAAAATGAATAATTAAGTTTAAGGAAAAGATGTGGGTAGCTTAAATTATAAAGACCATGATAAACTTAAAAATAGAATTAGTGATCTTATTGAATCCTTACATTAGATCAATTTAGGATTGTAAGAGGATGAAAGCAAAATTAATATTCAAAATTATTAAATAAATACTCTATAAGAAAGAAATAATGATGTGAAAATATTTGATAAAGAAAAAGCTAGATGTGTACATTCAAAAATTGATATCAGTTAAATCTTAAGTTCAAATTCATCTTAATACTTAAAATCAAATTGGATAAGGTAAGTGAACGGGTGCATGTGATGGTGCACCAATAAACTTCATGTTTAACAACAAGCGCAACTAATCCCTAAGTTACATTATTAATTTATACATTCAGAAGTCAATTTTATACTTACATATAGAGTGGATAAATTCAATTCAAGTAATAATAAGGATGACTGGATGGGGTAATTATTATAATCTTTCAAATTAAAATTATAACTTTGATTATTCCAAATTACTTTTAGATTGTGATGTATTATTTTATATTTAGTAATTTGAAATTATCAATTTTTTCCTTTGCTATTAAGTGACCAATATGTGATTTTTACCATTTCTTGAGCACAAGAAAAAGTTTAAAGTGGGGGGAATTTATTAAGTGTAAATTATGTACTATTTATTATATTTAAATTCTATAAAAATATGTTTTACTGGTTTTTGTGTAGAAAATCTTCATGAAAAGGCAAAAATCTGTAAATGTTGAACAGTTCCACAATGCCATCATAAGAAGCCTCCCAGCATATGCTTTATCAGCACCCGGACGCTAGATTTAGACATGGCAACATCGGGTTCCTACTAAAAAAATAAATCAGGCTAATGGGAATAATTTATCTAATTCTTAGAGGAAGCCTATATATTATAAAGCTGTTAGTTAAAATGATTTCACATCTTATTTAAATGGATATACAATCAATATGCATCTTGAGAGTAAAATAGAAAATATTACGAAGTTAGAGTTTTCTTTAGTTATTACAATTCTATACAAAAAGATCCCATATTCTATCATGAATATGGAGTTAAAGAGACAATGGTCACAATTTGGAGTTTTTAATATTACCTATATTTGAATTGATTGGGTATTGTGTTTATTTTAGTCCTAGGAAGCAAGGGATGAATTGTTAAGTGGAGTTCCATGGTTTGAAGAAGGACATGTAATTGGAACTGAGATTGTGTCTAATTTGTGTTTCAAGTGTGGGAGATTTGGTCATAAGCAGAACACTTGTAAGGAGGTGATGCCTAATGAAGTAATAGATAAGTCTTTAAAGATTATGGTAAAACATTCTATGCAGAACTTATCAAATGAAGTCGGTAATGGTTCTATGGCTACTAAATCAAATAAGAAGGATTCTTCTTCTTTATAGCAAAAATACTTTCCTAATAAGATTCATGTGGATCAGCATAAACCTTGTATAAGGAATGAGTCTTATGGACCTTGGGCCCTAGTGAATAATATAAGAAATAGATTTAGATATGCTAGTGGAACTTTTAATTTCAAAGCATTGGGAAATGTTAGGAAGGATAATAATATGTTTCCTTATAGTGGATCATTTACTACTTTCTTAAAGTTAATTAAGAGGTTGCTAAAGGCATTGATGCTAATAAAGTTTATTATGTGAAATATTATGCTTCTCAATTGAAATATGATAATTAAGTGGAATTGGTTAGCCGAGATCAAAATAAGGAATCTATCTGTGTTCAATTCAAATATGTTGTTGTGGGTCCACTTACTGTTGATAAAGGAGATCATTCTTTAGATAGCAAGGTTGATGCACTTCAAGTTAAAGTAAAGGAATCAAATGCATAAGTTAATACTAGGAGGGTTATTTTAGATATGATGGTGCTGATCAAATAAAAAATGGTGATTATCCACTAGTTAATTATAATCTTTATGCTGCCAAAGTTATTATTACTGATCTAGAAAGTTGGTGTTCAATTTAGAGATTCTGATGAGATTCTAGTTGCTGATAAAGAATGTCATATTAAAGATGATGTTGCATTTTTTGCTGATGCTCAAGTTAATCATTCATCAACAAGTTTTCATGAGGAAATTTTTGTAGGTAAAAATCCTTAATATGAAAATAATAATGGCTATGGAGGTACTACTGGATGGAGGATTACTCAAATGGGTCATTTTAATTATAATCCTCTTAATCATTTAGCAATTTAAGGGAATGATGGGGTGAATGTTAAATTATCTTCTAATAAAATAAGTCTTAATAAGGAGCTGAAGTTATTAGGCCCTATTGAATATATTTCTAAGAAGATGAACATTGATGTGGGGGATAAAAATATGGGCGGGGACCTTTCCCCTATTATTAATTAATGTCATCAATACTTTTTTGAAACTATATGGGAGCTAGAAAAAAGGAGGCTACTCTTTATTTTAAAAATATTGTCAAAGATAATGACGTGTTTTTTATTGGGTTGTTAGAAACCAAGTTGGCTTCTATTGATATAGTTGATGTGAATATAATCATTAATGATGTGTGGGAATTCATTCATTCTCCCGATGTGGGTATGTTAGAGGGTGTTCGTGTGTTATGGAAAAAGGATGTCTTCTTTTTCTATGCAAGCTATGTCTAATCAATGCATTATTGATAAGCTTAGATCTCCTAATGATTTGGTGTGGTTTGTTGCCATAGTTTATGGAAATAAGGATGTTCATGTGAGATGTAATTTGTGGGAAATGATAGAAACTTATTTTTCCAAAGATTAACCATCTATTATAGGAGGGGCTTTCAATTGTACCATTTTCAAGGAGGAGAAGAAAGGGGGAAAAAGATTCATTATGTCTTAAGGTCCTCAAGAGATGCATATTTTATGGTAAATAATGATCTTCTTGATGTGGGGTTTGTAGGACCCCAATTCACTTGGAGTAATAACATGTAGGGGTTGGCTCCGATATGGGAAAAGTTGGATAGAGTGTTATTAAATGCTGATGCTTTGTAATGTATTCATTTTGCTATTGTTAAGCACCTAGTTAAACTGGCATTTGATCATTGTCCTATTGTTCTCAATTTGACAAATGTCAAATAACAAAATACTAGAAGTTTTCATTTTGAAAATGTGTTCGCATCTTATCCTACTTCTTGGGGCATTATTTTTAAACATGGAATAAACCTATGTCAGGTTATCTTGCTAAAGTTTTGAATAAGAAACTTAAGTCATACATTATAAATTTGCATTATTGGAGGAAGAATAAATTTAAAGAGCTTATACAAATAAATGATACTCTTCAAAAATAAAATTTAAGTCTAGAAAAAGAAGAATGCCCTTTGGAGGAGTTGAATCTAGATAAGTTTATGAACTTGAGATGGAAAGTACATGAAATGAACATAACACTTGCTAGGTTAGCTATGTAACAACCCAACCTGACCAGGAAATGTCCTATTGTGTTGAGTTATGACAGGCAAATCCTAAGATCTAATTTTAAAACTATTTCAAATATTCTGCCAATATTCATTTGACATAAACTACATACTACATAGCTAATAAAATATTCAAATACGGAAAATAAACTCATCCACCAGGTTTCTTTCATTTCACCAAAATATATATACACTACAATACATGGTTATATATAGAAGGTATAAAACTGAATGATAAACTACCATGACTGTACAAAATCAAAATAAAAAAAAAATATATAACCTCAGGTTTGATCCTAAACTACTAATCGACAGTCTCTTTCCCTTTCCCAGATCTTAAAAACCACAAGCAAACTACAGTGAGCTATAACAGCTCAGTAGGCCATACAAACCAATCTAAATTTTTTATTTTATTTATTAAATTTTATTGAATATTTAAAAATAGTTAAATTCAATCTAATAACTCATTATTTAAAAGTAGTTAAATGCAATCTAATAACTCATTACAGTGAGAAACATAATAAAAATATAGTAATTATCCAATTATTTAAATAATAATATTGAGCAGATAAATGATAAGTGTAAATAATATATTATTCTATGTGTAGTAAAAATATATTATTTTAGTTGTGTTGTGCAGGAAAAGTACATAAAAGGTACCAACTTTTAAGTGTTATCCAGCACCGCGACATTAGATGAATCAAAGCTGCAGGGCCATTAAGGACACTGCCGAAGCTCCAAAATTGTGACATGGTGATGCAAAATTCTCTGCTTGATAGCATCATGTCATCAAAATGGTCAGCTTGGCTCCACCATTCTCACTATCTTTAAGCATCACGGTGATATTATTCTCTTATATTTTCATTCTTCTATGATTTCAATGAAAATATATTTGCTTATCTTTTCTTTCATGTCTAGATAATTCTATAGTTTTGAATTGATGATGTAGAAAATATTTTTAATACTAATAAAAATTCTTATGCTCTAAAAGTGAAATAATGTTTTCAACATTATCTCGTTCTTTATTTAATGCATATAATTGTTATATGTGTAGTTAAAATCTAGTGTGATATATAGCCTCGACAAAGGAATACAAGAATAATCAAGAATATTGAAATAGTATGTTTGCATACATAGACATAGGATATAAAATATGCTAGGTTCTTAAGGAGATGAAATAACTGTAGAAGATCAGCATATATCCTTTTCACCCTTATAAGCTTGATAGAGATCTAGGGATGTATATACTTTGAATTACATTAAAAATAAGAATTTTGTTAGAAAAGATATGTAATTTATATTCATCAATCCAAAACATTTTATTTAAATATTATATCCATTATTTTACTATTTTTATCCAGTAATTGAATCTCCACAACCAACAATTTTATTTTAGTATGATAATTTTGCAATTAGAGTAAATCATAATAGTTTATTTCTAAAATCCATACTTTCTCGTGGGTTTGACACTCTACTCTATCACTTTATTACTTAATTCGACACGTATACTTACATATATTAAGTGGGGTTAGTTATTTTTATATATCAAATAAAACCTAAGTATTGTTTATGGGTTTATAACTCAAAATTGCACTCTATAGTAACCCCATCAATAAACAAATTATAATGTATATCATAGAGTAGTTTATATCGTGTTTCTCAGACCCAGACAAAATCTCAAGGGATTCATACCCCTTATGACTCCATTTTATACTTATAGCACCAAAAACATATCATATATCCCTATTCTAAATAGAATCTCAAAAGATTCTAGCCCCTTATAGATCCCAGCTATTCCCTAACTCAAATAGAATCTTAGAGGATTCTGACCCTTGTGGCTCCCATAAATATAATTTAATCACATATACATATATATTATCACATTATAGTAGTTAAAGAGTAATTAAGCATGTATCAAAATTACATAATTTTCTATAACGCTAGGCAACAGAAATCCTACTAGACAAAAATACATATTTTCAAAAAATAACCAAATTACCAATGATTGTATAACATAATGTTTTAAGACTTTTATCATAATACAACACTATTTTTTAGGGTACAAATAATTTTCTATTCAATAAAATCTCACAAATTAAAAAAATCTTGTTATAAAATTTTTAGAAAATAATTAAAATGTGCATAATCATAATCTCCATAACATATAAAAAGTTATGGGTGAAAGTTTTACTAATGCAAAGTTATCTATATTTTTGAGTGATGTAAATATTAATTTGATAAAAAAATTAGATAAAAACATCATATTTTTAAAAATTGAGATAGACGTAATATGACCTACCACAAGATAAATAAGGTTCTCAATTGGGCTAACAGACAAAAACAACTTGAAGTTTCTTAAAAATAAATTTTCTCTTTCTCTCTCCTATCTTTCTTCCCTATATTTCATAAGCCATTCTCTATTTAGTGAAAGCGAAGCATTAAATGGAAAAATTGCATTTAATAAAGCTATTATTGCTTTAGATTTTTTTAATTATTAAATAATATATAATCATATTATTATAACAAATTTTTAGTATAAAATTCATAGAAATACTTTTGGAGATTTTGAAAATTATAGAAAAATATTCATGAAATATCTCATTTTGGTGAAAGGTTTCTAGTGAAATCTGTTTGTAAAATGGACACCTGTTGGTCCCAAAACCCCCACTTATACCAACAGGTGTCAATTTTTGAAGGAATTTCACTAGTGCCCGAAAATTATAAGAAAATAGGTTAATTAAAGCTCTGTATTATATATGTTTTGGCGAAGACCAATTATAATTTGGACTTAATGATTCCTAAAATAATTTATGACTGTTCTAGGAAAAAAAATTTTAAAAGAAATTTAGGGTTTTCACAATCTACCCACCTTAAGAAATGTCATCCTCTACATTTCTAAACCAGAATGAGTCAGAATAAACCCGAATACAACTATCTCATATAGGATTCCTTCTCCCAAGTAGCCCCTCTGGTGGTCCTATGCTTCCACTACACCTTGACCATTATAATATGTTTGCTCCTCACCTTTTTTACATCATATGCCAAAATCCTTTTGAGGTTCTTCCTTATAGTACACATTCATATGAACCTCGACATCATCAGTAGATAATCTCTTCCCAAAATTAGATACCCACTTTCATAAAGAAGATATATGGAACACACTATGTATATTAGATATATAATCAGGTAATAATAACATGTAAGTAGAACTGTCAATCCTCTCACTGATCTCAAAAGGTCTAATATTCCTTGGACTGAGCTTGCTGATTCTCCCAAATTTGCTGACACCTTTTGTAGGGCTAAATTTCACATAAATAGAGTCGCTAATCTGAAACTCAAGTAACTTGTATTTTTTTATCGTAATACTTTTTCTTCCTATCATGTGTAAATTTTAATCTTTCTTTGATCAAATGAATCTTTATTATAGTGTCATCCATAAAGGTTGACCCTATCATTTATCTATTTTCAACATATGTCAAATTCAAAGGAGTCCTATACATTCTACCATGCTGAGCTTTGTAAAGAGTGATACCTATGCTGAACTAATAACTATTTTTATACGTAAACTCTATCAACGGGATATGATCCTCCCAACTACCCTCAAAATCTACAACACAATCTTAAAAGATCCTCAAGTACCTGAATAGTCCTTTTGAACTATCCATTTGTTTATGGACGAAAAGCCCTATCAAAGTGCAATTCGTACCCAGTCCCTACTAAATACCTCTCCATAATCTAGAGGTAAACATGCCATCCCGATCAGATACTATCACCTTCGGCACACTATGTCAATGTATATTATCTTACCAGATTTAATATGATCAATCAACTTAGGATATTCTGCATCTAACTTTTGAGCTTCCTGAATCTTTTTTTGTAATGAAAGTCAAATGATCATTTGAGCCAATATATTAGAATCCCAATCAATAGAAGAAATTACCTCTAACTGTAATCTCTCCATATCTCCTATCAAATACTCATTAGAAGTGAGCTGTATATATGATAATCCAAAAGACTTCCTACTCAGAGCATGTGCCACCACATGAGCCTTACCAGCCTGATATTGAATAGTTAGATCATAGCCTTTTATTAGCCATCTCCTTTGCCGTAGGTTAAGATCCTTCTGAGTGAATATGTTCTTCAAACTTTGAATATTAGTGAAAATATCACATCTAACACTACACAGATAGTGTCTCTAGATCTTCAAAGCAAAAACCATAGCAGCTAACTCTAGATCATGCATTGGATAGTTTGTCTCATGTGGCTTCAACTGTGTGGAAGCATAAGCTATAACTATATCGTGGTGCATCAAAACATAACCCAAATCTCATAGTGAAGCATTATTAAATACCTAAAATCTTTCGGTACCAGATAGAAGATCCAAAATTAGAGTAGAAGTCAAATAATCTTTTAATCTCTAAAAACTAGCCTTGCACTCTGGTGGCCAAATAAAAGTTACTATTAATTTCTAAGTCAGACTTGTCAGAGGTGCAAAAATTTGAGAAAATCCCTTCATAAACTTCCTGTAATATCCAGCCATACCCAAAAAATAACGTATCACAAACACAGTAGTAGGCCTCAACTAATTAGTGACTGCCTGAACTTTTTGGGGATCTACAGAAATACCATCACCACTCAGTACATGTCGTAGAAAAAAAATACTCTTCAGCCAAAAATATCACTTAGAAAATTTAGTATATAACTAATGTTGCTTTAAAGTCTCAAACATAATCCTTAGATTCCTACCATGATCTTCCTCATAAATAAAATAAACAAGAATGTCATCTATGAAAGTAATCATAAACTGATCCAAATAATTTTCAAATATTTTGTTCATCATATCCATAAAGACAATTGTTGCATTAGTCCCTCAAATGACATGACCAAAAATTCATAATATCTGTACTGAGTATTGAAATCTATCTTCATCACATCAGTCTCTCTCACCTTCACCTAATTATAGCCGAATAGTAGATCAATCTTTAAGAATATAGAAGATCCAAAAAGCTGATCGAATATATCATCAATCCATGGTAGAGGATACTTATTCTAGATAGTGACTTTGTTCAACTCCTTCTAGTCAATGCACATGCGCATCGTATCATTCTTTTTCTTCATAAATAGAATAGGTGATCCTCATGGAGATACACTATGAAGAATAAATCCCATGTCAACTAACTCTTGAAGCTGAACCTTCAACTCCAAACGTTCCTTACGTGTCATCTTATATGGAGCTTTAGAAATTGGGGTCATACATAAAAATATATTAATATAGAACTCTATGTCTTTGTTCGAAGGAAAATTAACTAACTCCTCAGGAAGTACATTTAAAAATTTTTGTACTATCAGGACATTAGAAAGAATACCAAGATCTATATTCATATCCCAAACTGATGCTATAAATAACATGCAACCCTTATTCCATGATCTATCTGCTTTCACAATAGAAATCAGATAGGATAAAATACCTATAACTCCTTGGAATACATAACTCTTACTTCCTAGAAATAATGTAACTTCTTTAAGTAATTAATTTGAGCCCCATACTGACTCGACAAATTCATATCCAAAAAAACATCATATGAGAAAGTGGGTAATAAAATTAAACTAGATTTTCACTTATTAGAAATCTCAATATCATAAAAATAAAATTTATTGGCTGTCATACCATCTCCAATCGGTAAAGTAATAAAAAGAGAAACATATAGTACAATTAATGGCAAGTATAGTAAATTAAAGAAAAGCTCAAAAACAAAGGAACGACTAGCTCCAAAATTAAATAAAATATGCCATATATGCTCAAAGATGTAAACCGTACCTATCATAACATCTGGAGCAACATGTTCCTCTTGTTGATTCAAACTATATACACGTAGCTAAACTAGAGTTGAAGTAACATAGCTACTAGACTCTCTCTGACCACTACCAGATGACCTCCTTGCCACTGAGCTAGAACTACCATCTCTACCAAACGATCCCTTAGAAAAAGTATGGAGAGGAACTGCCCTTGGACTCCCTATCAATTTTACAAAGCTCTTAGATACGGGCTCAAAATGTTAGTCAAATCATGCTTGTGAACACTCTGCTACCTGGTGCCATATTTGACTGCATCTAAAGTACTGCCTAGACATCCTGTAACACTGATTAGAATGACATCTTCTATAACTTTGGCACACTAGAGCCTCACTAATAAAACTAAAACTAGATATATTGGCACTCCCAAAGACTACTGTAGATGCTGATTATCCACCTATCCTGGAATCTCTAAGTGTAAATTTGCTCTTCTTCCCAGAAAAGCCACTACCTGAAGTCTCACCACTAAACCTCTTCCTACTAGTAGTCCACCATTGATGAATAGCCATCAGATCGTTCTCTCCTCAAGCTCATAGAAATCAAAAATGTGAAATGACACTAGAAGCTATCTCAGACTATCCTGATGTTCCCTAAAAAACATGTAACACTTCTTCGCGGGAGTGCTAATTAGCTGTGGAGCATAACTATCTAAAATGGTGAGCTCTGCCTTATACTACATAACTGTCTTGCTCCCCTGAACCAACCTAAAAAAAATCTCCTACATCTACTGTCATATAAAAGGTGGTACAAACCAAGCTTGAAACACATCAGAGAACTCCTACTAGGTAATTAAAAAATTCAATCTCCCTTAAAATTTCTCCTCTTGCTAGCCCATCTAGAAACACTCTACCTTAGCATCTAATAAAAATATTACTAACGGTACCTTCCTCTCAAGAGGATATTTCATACCGTCAAATATCTTTTCCAGCCTCCTTAACCAGTCATCTACTACCCTGGGCTCAATAATACCCTCAAATCTTGGAGGATTTAATCTTAAAAATATCGTTAGATGTCTGTTAATCTCTTTAAATCTCACAATATGAACCCTACTCTGTGCCTAACCAACTGGTAGAGCAGTACTATATAAAGGAGCTACATAACTAGCGCTCTATTGATCCGTCATATCTGGGTCGAGTGGATCCATGATCACACAAGATATGCAAATAAATATACATGTAAATGAAATAAAAATAATAAACACCTGGACAGACTTGAAACTGCCCCATTAAATGTACATATCAATTCTTATAGCTCTATTTTATGATCCAATTCCAAAAATATTGCTCTGATACTAAAAAAGCTTGTTATAACCCAACTCGACTCGGATAAGTCCTACAATGTTGAGCTTTGACAGGAAAAAATCCCAAAATTTAATTTTAGAATTATTTCAAATTTTTTGTTAATGTTCATTTCAAATAAACTATGGACTACACAGCTATTAAAAAATCTAAATGCTGAATATAAACTCATCCACAGGTTTTTTTTTCCTTTTATCAAAATATATATACACTATAGTATATGGCTACATATCGAAGCTACAAAGCTAAATAATAAACTGTTTAATTGAAAATGTGTATGATTTCTAAAAAGACTTAATTTTCTTTGGAAAATATTTAATTTATGGAATTTTTAGTTTTGGAATCGAACACGTTATTATGATTGATATATCACCTCGAAAGGCGAACATATCATTCCCTAATGTGTTTAAATTTCAAAACTTTGGATTTACTCTAATTATCTTAGTCAAACTCAAGGAGAGACAACATATGATCCTGAAGGATTAAAATGATGTTTAATCCAATGTTCGATTATAATAATCTAGCATAGAGATCATTAATTTCATGATTAAAGTTATAATAATAGAATGACATATCTATCCGAGGAAAGAAAATATCGCTTATTATTAATCATTTGAAAATGATGATAATGATCATTATATTTAATTTTTCCAAAGATAATTAATTAAAATTTTGAAAACTTAATTTTGAAAATTTGATCTGGGTTTCTAAATTTCCTGTGAGTGCATGCCCTCATAGTTAATTATATCGTAGGAAATCAATAATTTTATTTAAGAATTTAAAGATTGATGTCAAAGGAGATAAAGGTTGGAATTTTAATAGGGATTGGTTCAAGGTTGAATGGTTCTTTCTAGAGGTCAAAGAAAGAGGGGTAGGAGGTGCTTAGGATTTTGAATTACTTCAGAAGCACCCCAGCTTATCCTAAGTGTTTGTCTTGAATTTGATTAAAAGAGATATTTAGTTTGAATGATCAATTTTATTAGAAAGTTGGGGTTTATATTCTCGATCACTAGAACGGGAGAATGCTCAGGAGGTGAGGGTGGAGACTAACTTACCATGTGGGTATGACATCCCCAGTTAAGATCCCATGGTTTTCCATTATCCCAAGTTCGTCGGTGTCCTTAGCCTACTTAGTCAAGTGCCAACCAGAGGACGCTTATTAGCAACCATGGGTTAACTCATTCAAGGGGACCTCGTAGGCCAAGGGGCTGGGGACCTAATCCTAGGCTGACAAATATGATGTTCACAGGTCTGTGGGTAGTGAACCTATGTCTATGTTATCTAACCTAGAATGCCACTCTCATTTCGCGTGCATATCAATATATCTCAAAAATAGAAAGAAACATTGACCTAAACTAAAGCTAGAGTTCGTGTCCTAACAAGTCAATCTAGGTGTGTCTAGCAGGTTGTATGGTATGTCCTGTATCGGGTAATTAGTTATAGTTGTTTAATATTCTGGTTGGTTGAAAGGCTTAAGAGAAGATTTTGGTTAAATTTTAAGTCTTAATGATTCGAAATTAATTTTAAGATCGATTCTTAATTATTTTTTGGATACCATCTTTGTTGCTCACTGAGGCCGTGAAGTTTATTTCACCTTCCTTGGGGCTAATTTAATAGCCTTGTAGGCCTAGATTACCTAGTGGTACCCGGTATGATTAAATGAATTAGATTTGATTTAAGGTTTGAGATTTGATGAATCTTAATTAAAGTTAATTGATTGCTGGTTTTAAAATTAGATTGAAATTTTTTGAATTTTTAAATCAAGTATTTAATTTTTTAAAGTTATTTGAATTATTTAATGTATTTAATTAAAGGGGTTAAAATTTGAATTTTAAATTAAGAATGATTTCTAGAAAATTAGTATTTTATTAAAATATTAGACCTTAAGATGATCAATTAGACTGTAAGTATTTTGAATTTGGATTTTTCTGTATTTAGTTATGAAGGTATGAAGTTTTGACTTAATTTTGACCAGATTGTTGACTTTTTAACTTTAACTGACTTTTGAAGGTTTGATATTTTTGATAAATACTAGATTTTCATTTGAATTGAATGCTTTTGAGTTTGACTGATTTGGAATTTTTTTGAAGTAGTTATGAAATTTCAAAGTTTGATGGATTAATTGAATTATTTAATTATTTGATTAAAGGGGTTTTTATGATTTGAATCCAAATAAACTCCAAACTTCTTAAAATTACTCCCAAAGACCAGAAATGATCTAAGGGGAGATTATCAAGTGTTTGAGAATTTTTTTTGGGATTTTTAATTATTTTTAATTAATTAAATTTATTAAATATTAATTTTCACTTAAAAACTCAATTAAGCTTAAATTTAATGTTAAATCAAGGGGGTTTTAATTTTCTTATGTTAAGGGTTCAATTCTGATTAATTTGAGATATTACGTATATTTTTGTGATTTAAATTTGATTTATTAAATTTTTTTGAAGTTTTAAGGGCTTGATTAAGGCTTAATCTTAAGGGGTTTGATTAAGGGGTTTAAAAGGTTCAAATTTTAGTGAGAATTTTTCTTAAAGCAGGGAAGGTTACTAAACTAAAGGGGTTTAAATTTCATGTCAATTGGATTTAAATTTGATTTGTTATAAGTTTTGGAAGTTTTTAATGCTTAATTAAGGAATTAATTAATTAAATATCTTAATAATGTTTAATTAAAGTGAATATTTTCTATGGGCTTTATGTGTCACTAACTTTTCTATGTTTGATGTTTCATCCCTAAAGGATATATGTGTAGATCCTAGAGTTTGCCTAAGTTCTCTAAGACTCATCCTCAATTATTGTCCTTAAATGACACTATTATTTTGTAGAATTACAATCACTATCACTAACCCTTTGGACATGCACATGAATGTAAACAAGCTATGTCGATGGGTTTTGAATTTGTAAAAAGAAGAAAACAAATATTAACTAAATGTTGGAGTTACTACAAGAACTTAAGGATGGGGGAATAGCTCAATAGGGAAATCTAGGAGCCCTAGGGTCTTATATATTTTTTTAGAAAAACTTACCTCACCAGACCTAATGTCCGGTGGCTCTGACTGTAGCACCCCCATTTGGAAGAAATGGGGGTGACTAAAGCTCCTTGGCTCTAACCTCCACTCAGTTCCATCAGTACCTCGCAAAAATGCGAAGAGAGAAAGAGGTGTCAGAATATCATGTATGATAATATAGAAATTACTATTAATTGACATATAAATGAATATGTGCAAAGCATAAATCAAATCAAATTATTGAAGCAATTCCAAAGTATATGTACCCTTTGCAAGAAACAATTTCAATGTATATGAGACCTTACAAGAATAATTATTAGAATATATATTTGTATGTAAATATGAATTTTAGCCCATATATCATCTCACAAAAAGAAATCAACATGTAGAGAGATCATGACCATACATATACAATAGAGATAGGAAGATTAAACCTTGCTGGTAATCTAATATGCACATAATTAATGAGGGAAAGTCCTGTTAAGATAAACAATGATATACATTCATACCAAAATGAGTCAACGAGTAAATTATCACAGTCGTAGGCTTATCAACCTTTTATTGAATATAATTATTATCCTATTCAAATGAGTGTAAACAATTAAAAGCATTGGAGAATAAACCCACTTGTAATACCAAATAACACTAGAGGATAGACACATGGAAATAAGCAAGTATAGATATGTCAACAAAATCTGCCTAGTGACTATCATCTCATCCACTAAAGGACATTGCTTATACATCAAAACTGAAACAAAAAAATGAAGGAATAGCACTTTAATTCCTCGAATATAGCAATGGAACAACAGGTCAGCTTTACCAATAAATCCATCTCAAGCATGTTTCAATGCTACACAACTTGTCATAATAAGTTATCAATCAAAACATTAAATCTTACCAAACTAAACTACCACTCACATATGTGGTGTTCATAAAATAAATGTATGATTTTAATTTATCATAATTCAATAAAACTCCTTCCGGTCTCGTCTCTCAAACTGCATTCAAATTGACAAATGAGACTTTATAATTAATCTCTTAACCTCTTTTGTTTGCATAAACATCAGGCAAATTAAAATCATCCTTTAAGATATTATCATCCAGATTTTTTTGAATGCCATAGTCATTAAAGCCATTATTGATGTTTGGTTTACTTCTACCATATTCATTGTTTTTGTTCAAGTTGAAATTGAATTGCTCAGAACCATCATCAAAGCCAGCGGAACTGCTTTCCTAGTTAAGAGTTTGAAATGTACTGCTTATCAATTATTATCTTCTTATAAATAATAAATATTTATATTTTTGCCAACTTTCAATCACCTAGTTAGCACACACATTTCACTATTAATTATACTAATATATATATATATATATATATATATATATTCAACAACAGATATTTTATCACCCTCATGCACATCAAGACGTCAAATACAAAATCATAACACTACATCCAATAACATTGATATAACATATCAGATGAAAATAGACAATGATGCCTACAGCATGCTATATTCCCATGCATATATTGAACAAAATAATATTTTAAGAGCAGAAATTAAGACAGGTCGAAGTCTCAATACAGAACAATTCTTGCATGCTAACTTATTAATCGTAAGCAAATTTCTTTAAATAATCATTGTAGTTCATTTTAAAATAAACATATAGAAGAAGAAGCATGATGCTTTTGGAATTTTAATTAAATCGAAAGTAAAAATAGGCCTTAGATTCTTAAGAATCACTAGTAGAAATATGAAAGAACTAACCATACAAGATGAAACATAAACTGAACTTTCCATTCCAATAGGGCAATCTAGCATGTTAGCCATCTAATCAGAACAATTGTTCAGAATGAAATTAAAGTATAGAATATTTGTTTCAGTATATTGACGTGTGCTTGTGAGCATTTCCTATGTTTGGCAAGTAAATTTATTGTGAAATTTAATCATACATGCAGAACAAACATTGTTAAGTGATCAGTGCTATAGCAATCTAAAGAACACTTGAACAAAATATTAACATTGCATATAATCAACTTCAAAATTATCCAAGTGTTTTGGAATACATTAAGGCTACCTCTGCATACCTTCAGTTGAGGCTATCATGAATAATAGCTTCCCGTGTTAGAATCATGATATCACCCTTTTCCTTAAAAGTTGATGTGCATCCTTGCTTTCCCTTGCTTCGCTTGGCCTGAATGAACTTGCCATTCCAGATGAATATGAGTAGCCCCCTTACTGCTATGTGTGAATCTTAGAGAAGGAGAGGTCGCTACTGTAGTGTTGAGAGGAATAGAAAGGCTCGAAGTTCTCCTTTGTTTGGTGCTGAAATCTTGCCAAAAATGAGATGGATATTTCCCTTGATGGATGAAAGAAGAAAAAATCCCCTCTCTTGAACAAAATACCCAAGCCGCAACTCTCTAACTTGACCTAAATCTACTATAGGGGGGTGGTCGGAGCTTTAAGTAGACCTTCTTCTTCTTCCTCTTACTTGGACGGATGGAGAAGAGGAGGGAGCGGCTGCTGAAGGGCGTATGAGCTGCTGGGAGACATGAGCTAAAATATGGATTGTGAGAAAATGAGAGTAAGTGATGGCTAAAGCTTGGAGTCGTGTGGGATAGCCATTAGGGAATGAAAGACGGCCAGCCCTAAAATCCCCCATTTGCCTCTTGGAAGCCCTATAGACTTCTTTTTGCAAGCAAAATGTTGATCTTACCCCTGTCTTGATTCAAATCAATGGCTCAAATTGATTCCTGCTTTAGATGGGGGGATTTTTGAGAGCTAAATGGCCAATGAAAGCTGAATTAGACATGTCAAATCTTCAAAATTTGGATTCAAATTATGCTAATTGAATCAACTTGGGTTAGTCGATGTTGATTATATATATATATATATATATCACTAAAATAGGTTGAATCAAATCAATAGAAGATGTGGAACCTCAAATTATGTAAGATTCAAGCTAACTGACACCGATTCAATTTAGATTTTGGTTGATTGCATTTAGAATGAGTCAATTGAAATTATAGAGCATTAAATGATGTTTGAATCGAATTAAATTGCCTCAATGAAGTTCAAACAAATTTATTTGATTAAAATATAAAAGGTTTCGGTTAATTTAAGTTTCACTCGACTCAATTCGAGATCACTTAATTAAATCGGTTTGATAAAAGCCAAACGAGTTTTGATTGGCGATTGATTGGAAGTTGGAGTATTGAAGGTGATTGAAGGTTGGATTGGAATTTGATTAAGAGCTAGATTGGGATTGAAAGTTCGTTAGGGATGTTAAGCCCTTGTGATCTAGTCCCGAGACTAACCAAGAGGGTGGGGGGGTGAATTAGTTATTTTAAAAATTCATGAGCAAAAGTGATTTAGAAAATTCTTTTGGATGTTTTTAAAAAATAATTACAATTTCACAATGATATGCAGATGTTCAATAATATCTGAATAATAATCATAATCACATGATCATCAATAAAAAAATAAATGTGGAAGATAATCAGAAAGAACACACAAGATTTTATAATGGTTCGGTCAACTTGACCTATGTCTACTCCCCGGAGCCTCCCCTCTGGGTATTGCACTAACACTAAGTGACTCTCCTTCTGCTCCCACAGTAAGACAGAGAAGCTTGTACAAAACTCCTTTCCACCAACCTGGTGAGGCAGAGAACCTAGACTCCTTTTGCTTCCTCCTGAAGCAGGCAGAGAACCTGGACTCTTTTCTCTTCCTCATGAAGCAGGTAGAGAACCAGGATCTTCTTGCAGATGATCCTCCCACAGAGACACCAATAAGATAAGAGACGATGACCAGAGAAGATGACTCAAATCCTGTCTTGGAGCAACCTTTGTGAATCCCTCATAAACTCCCCCTCACAAGATCCTCTCTCTCTCTCCGAAGCTCTCTCTCTCTCTTAAGGTTCTCTCTGGAAAGGAAGGTGGCAAAAGATATTTCTTATTGAAAGAAAAAGATCTTAAATAGGAGGGCTAAAAAATTGCCCTAAATCTTAACTGGTCGTCAAAGATCATCCAGGATGATCGGTCGATCATCCTGTACGATTAGTACAAAATCACATGTATCAGCCAGGATGATTTGGTTTCTCTAGATGATTAGTAGACAAAATTTGTTCAGATTGTCCCGTATGATTCTACGATCATCCGGGATGATTCTACGATCATCCGGGATGATTAATGTAAATCAAGAATTTCGTCCAGAAAATAGCTCAGGTAGTTCAGGGCAACTTATGCTCGACGATCTCAAAATGACTTGATCGTCCAGGATGATATCTATATCGTCCTGTACGATTAGTTTAAAAATGACAATATTGTCCTGCATATAGCTCGGGTCGTATAACCAAAACATGTTGGACGATCTCAAAATGACTTGATCGTTCGGGACGATATCTCGATCATCCCGTACGATTAGTTCAAAATTGGGAATATCATCCAACACATTTCTCGGGTCATCCAGGTGAAGTGCTCTGGATGGTCAGGATTTTGCATGTAACGTCCAGGATAATATGATCATATCAATCAAAGATTAATTACTTTCCTTAATCATAATACTAATTTATGTAAGATTACAAAGGACCGTCCAAGATGATATACGTATCATCTAGAATGATATACGTATCGTCCAGGATGATTTACATATCATCCAAGACGATCAGATCAAATCTCTAAAAATAAAAACTTGCCTAACTTAATCTGGTGGCTGAGAATTTTTGATTTGAGCCTATCATCCTATATGATGGGTATTTCATCCAGAACGATCTGCTTAGTCAAACCGACTTAATATGGTCGCCCTAATTAGGGTTTTTGTTTTCACTGGATCATCCAGGATGATATGAATATCATATAGGATGATATGAATAAAATTTGAAATAGAAACTCTAACTCACTAAAACTCTCCCTTTGAGTGTGTGTGTGCAAGGTTACTTAGCTAGGGGATCAATTATATTACATTTGACTCAAGAAAGGAAAAAATTATATTTCAACATACGCGGACCCGATCTTGAGTTGGCTTAAATTGCATTTAATCTTTTTTACCTGAAATATTAGCCAATCAAAATAGAACACAGAAATGTTTGTTATCATCAAAATTTTAATCCTTAAATTCAGGTTTGTAATAATCTCCCCCTTTTTGATGATGGCAAATATTTATTTAGTAGTTTCAAATCAAGCAGATCGCAGTAATTAAAGCACAGACGAGAGGAAATTTGTCATTATAAATTTTACTAATCATTGACAAATAGTGACATTCAATACACAAAAGAACCTACTATAACACAAAAACAATAAAAGAAACTATTAGTACCATAAAAATAACTCCCCCTTTTGACATCACAAAAAGGAGAAAAAAAGGCAAAATAACAACAAACTAAAACATCACAACACACCAAACTAATAGAGAAGCAAATCCTGATCAGATGGAGGAGGTGGTGGAGGATGAAAATAGCTGTGAATGGTGGTAAACTGCTCACCAAACTAGGCCATGTCCTAGTCGTGCTGCTATTATTGGTGAGTCACAAATGAATTGAAGCGAGCAACATTAGTCGCATGCTGCTCCTCTTGTACTTTCATGTAGGAGCTAAAGTGAGCCTCCCACTGGTCAAACTGTTGCACCAATTGATCTAAGGAAGTGGTTGGGGACACTCCAATTAAAGTCAGGGTCAGATGCTAAAAGATGAAGCTTATCGCCAGAAGTGGACAATTGAAGAATGTTATGAAAGTCCTGGAGGGTTAATTCTATAGGTCATTGATTAACAAAGGACTGAAGGGCAGAGTAATCAACGGTAATGTGAAGATTCACAAAGAAAACTCTAAGAAGTTTAGTGCTAAAAGGAAAAGCCAGTGTAACAATGAAGGTGAGGGATGTGTGAGTGAACAGATCAAGTACCGGATAGGTGAGGGTCTGTGGGTTCATAATTTTGGAGATAGTGATCCCAGCATCAAGATATCTTTGAAATGCAACTTGATTAGCTACATCAGGAAAGCGGGGATCGATAGTTCCCTGGGAGGAACTAACACCCTGATGCCGAGATCGTTTGCTACTAGCCATTAGAAGATGATGGGATGAAGGATCGAGGGAAGAATGGTGAAAAATGGTGAAGAAAATGGCTATTTAAATAGAAATAATCCAGATCGTCCAGGAGGATCGCAGGATCATCCAGGATGATAGGAGCAATTATGACATCAAGGACGATTGGTCAAAAAGGCAGTTAGATCATCCAAGATGATAAGATATCATTCAGGAAGATTAGACACAGACGATCTTCCTGAGGAAACAGGTAGGATAAATTTTGACTAAAGATATCATCCAGGATGATTAGGTGGATCATTCAGGATGATAGGCAATAAATGAATTGGATGGGCTGAAGTTAAATCATCCAACTTCTGCCACGAGGATCTTCCAAGATGATGAGGTGGATCATCCAAGACGATCACCAATAATTGGTGCAAACCAGCCATGGGGTCATGTGGGCATGATTTGAATGGATCGTCCAGGATGATGTATGGATTGTCTAGGATGATGTCAGATCATCCAGGACGAGGTGGGGATCGTCCAGGACAATGTGAAGAAAAAAGTGAAAAAGATGAAGGATGGAGAGGAAAGATCAGGGATCCCTAAAACACACAAAAAAATCAAAAATCAAAATCAAATCAAATGAAAAATAGAAACAAGAAAGTAATAGTAAAAATAACAATATTTTTTTTGAATCGATCAGCTCCAGTGAAACATAATTTTCCTTTATTTTTAATTCAAAAGACAATAAGAAGAAAATAGACCACACTAAAATCCATAAAAAGTTAGAAAATCAACTTTCATAACTTCTACCTCAGACACCTTACAGGTTCAAGTTCCTTTCAAACCAAAGTCTAATTCAGAAGAAAAGAAATTAGATTTAAAAAGAGATCCTTTCAAGCCTCATTCCAGAAAAATATCTGATAGAATAGTATTACAAAGTAAGGAATAAAAAATTATGATTTTTTGTCTTAAGCTTTTGAAAATATTAAGTAGCGCATGGATTTTTCTAAGAAATTTAAAGATCTAAAAGGGAAGAAAGCTTATTTTTTTTGTGGGCTCATTTTACGCCTCTTTTTTAATTTGTTTGGCATACTTTGCCAATCTTTTGATTTTTGATACACTTTGTGTATCTTTCTAATTTGGTGACATTGCACATCTTTTCAGCTTTGAGTTAATTTTGTGTCTCTTTTTTTGCGCTCTTTGCACATCTTTTACAAGCTTGGTTCCTTTCATAATCATTAAAGAATCTCAGTTATGAAATTACCTTCTAGACATAAGAGAGGATAAAACTCACTCTCTATAATAAGGAGGAGTAATTCATAAAATAAAAATCATATATCATATGATAAGTGCAATCACCTAATTAAGAAAAAATATAACAATGATCCAAAACTTTGAAAGCACTATTCATATGAGGTAGATTACTGTAGGAAGATAAAGTAGATCTCTATTTCAAAAACTAACTTTTTAATTTTGAAGAAGATTTTTATCCAAAAGAAATAATACACCATTAAAGAAGTTAGAAGAAGAGAAATAATCATCAAAGTTTCTTTCCTTAAAAAGATTCAGAGTCAATCATTACTTACAAGCTTCCAAATAAAAATAAGATAAAACTCTCAGTCACAAATCTAATTTATCAGTAGTAATGAGCAGTGATCTGATTTATAAGAAAATCAGTAAAGAAAGAACATGTAGGAAATCATATCAAAATAAATACTCAAATAAAAAAAATAACAACAACAAAAAGAAAATCAGTAGAGAATAAAAATAAACATGAAACAGATAATTAAACCAAATACAAACTAAATGAAAATAATTAAAACTAGAAAATTTAAAAATCATCATTCATCAGATTCATGGATTTATGTTAATCATACCCAATCTAGTCCTTAAAATACTGAATGAGTCAAAGGCCAGTGGTTTAGTAAAGATGTCAGCCAGTTAATTTTTAGTTGCTACATGGTGTAGCTCAATGTCCCCTTTTGTAACATGGCCTTTAATGAAGTGATGCCTTATGTCAATGTATTTGGTTCTAGAATGTTGGATTGGATTCTTAGTAATGCAGATGACACTGGTGTTATTACATAGAACTAAAATTGTGCCAACAGGTAATCCTAAATCTAGAATTTGTAGCTTCAACCATAGGACTTGTGCCACACAACTTCCTAAGGCAATGTACTCAGCTTCAATAGTGGAGAGTGCAACTGAATTCTATTTTCTACTAGACTAAGAGACTAAAGACTATCCTATGAATTAGCAAGTTTTAGAAGTTCTTTTTTTATCCACAATACTTTCTGTAAAATCAGAATCAGAATATCCAATAATATCAAAAGAAGTGTTGTGCCTAGGATACCAGATTCTTAAGTTTAGGGTCCCTAAGAGATATCTAAGAATTCTCTTAACAACAGTCAGGTGGGACTCTTTAGGATCAGCTTGAAGCCTAGTACAAAGAAAAACACTAAACATGATATCAGGTCGGCTAGAAGTCATGTAAAGTAGTGATCCTATAATTCCTCTATACTTCTTCTGATCAACAGATTTTCCATTTGAATCCTCATCTAACTGAACAGATGAACTCATGGGAGTGTTGATTGGCTTGGCTTTGTCCATTTCATATTTCTTTAAAATATCCTTAGTGTATTTTGATTGATTCAGAAAGATTCCATCATCCATCTATCTTATGCTAAACCCCAAAAAGTAAGACAATTCTCCCATCATACTCATCTCAAACTCCTTACTCATTATTTTAGAAAATCATCACATAGATTTTTATCAGAAGATCCAAAAAGTATAACATCAACATAGATCTGGACAATGAGTAAATCATCTCCTACTTTCCTTAGAAAAGAGTGGTGTCTATGCTCCCCTTAATAAACTCTCTTTTTAATAGGAATATACAAAGCCTCTCATACCAAGCTCTGGGTTCCTATTTCAATCCATATAAGGCATTTTTTAATTTGTAAATATGAATAGGATATTGGAAACTCTCAAAGCCTGGGGGTTACTCTACAAAGACATCCTCCTTTATTACCCCTTTCAAAAAGGCCCTCTTAACATCTATTTGAAAAAGCTTAAATCCCTTATAACAGGCAAAGGCTAGAAGCACTCTAATGACTTCCAATCTAGCTACTGGGGCAAAGGTCTCCTCAAAATTAATCCCTTATATTTGGTTGTACCCCTTAGCCACCAATCTTGCCTTATTCCTAACCACCACACCAAAATTATTCATTTTAATCTTAAAGACCCATTTGGTTCCCACTACACTTTGATTCTTAGTTTTTTTTATTAACTCTCAAACATCATTTCTTACCAATTAGTTCAATTTCTCTTGCATAGCTAAGATCCAAAATTCATTAGAAAGGGCTTGATTGATGTTGGTGGGTTCAGTCATTGAGATAAAGGTAGAATGGTTTACTTCCTTCCTAAGTCCATGCCTAGTTCTAACACCTTCAGAAGGGTCTCCTAAGATCAATTCTTTAGGATGACTTGAAGAATATCTCCAATCTCTAGGTAAAATATTTTGAGATTCTACCCTTTCCTCCAGATTTATATTTTCAACTCCTTGGGTAATCTATCCTACATCTTCTTCTTCCTCAACTCTAGTCTCCTTAGAATCAAATTTATCAAACACTACATAAGTAGTCTACTCCACCACCAAAGTCCTCTTATTAAACACCCTAAAGGATTTTCGCATATTAGAATAGCCTAAGTACACTCCTTCATCAGATTTTTGGTCAAATTTTTCTAAGGATGATTTCCCATTATTTAGAAAAAAATCTTACAGCCAAAGAAATGGAGGTGAGACAGGTTTGGAGTTCTACCCTTAATGATCTCATAAGATGTCTTATTCAGATTGGATCTAATATTCACCCTATTCAGCACATTATAGACAGTGTTCACCGCTTCAGCCCAAAAGTATTTTTGAAGTGAATACTCAGTAAGCATGGCTTTAGCGGTTTCCACTAAGGTCTTGTTCTTCATTTCAGCTATCCCGTTCTACTGAGGGGTCCTAGGAGCTAAAAAGTTGTGGCTAATCCCTTGCCCCTCATAGAAGGTTCCAAATTTCATATTTTCAAACTCTCCACCATGATCACTATGGATGGTCAAGATGTCACAACCTAACTTCTTTTGAATCCAAGTGGAGAAGGATTTAAATTCATCAAATGACTCAGACTTATGTGACAGAAATCTAATCCAAGTAAACCTTGAGTAGTCATCAATAATCACAAATCCATAGACTTTTCCCACTAAGCTGGCAGTACTAATGGGTCCAAAGAGATCCATGTGAAGGACTTCTAAAGGTCTAGAGGTGCTGATATCCTTAATGGAGTGGAAAGAGCATTGGACTTGCTTCCCTAGTTGACAGGCATCACACAGGTAGTCCTTAGTGAACTTAAGCTTGGGAACACCTCTAACTAAGTCTTTTTGGGTGACTCTTCTAAGGGTTTTCATTCTGGCATGACATAACCTCTTATGCCACAGCCAAGACTCATTAGCAGCAGTTTTTAAGCAAATTGAAACATCAACTTTAAAGCAACTTACATCCAACATGTTGACATTATTGATCCTTTTTCCCTGCAAAATAATTTTATCATTTAAGCTTATAATGTAGCAAGTTGGCAGGAACTTTATGTTGTATCCTTTGTCACAGAGTTGACTGATGCTGAGCAAGTTGTGTTTCAGTCCATCTACAAGTAAAACATTTTCAATAATAAAATTTTTTGAATCACCAATTATACCTGCTCCTACCACCCTTTTGGTGGTATTATCTCCAAGTGTAACCTTGCCTTCATCCCTGGCCTCTAATAAAATGAATTGATTTGTATCTCCAGTTATATGTCTTGAACATCCACTGTCTAGGTGCCACATGCTCTCATGAGGCCTTTTATGAGAGCACACCTATAAAATTATCAAACATCAGATTTAGGAACCTAAACAAGTTTGGGTTCCTTCTTATGAAAAGAAAAATACAATGCATATATGCTCTGCTGTGAAGCATGTAATTTTGGCCTCCACACCCAATGTGTACTACGGTGAACAGTGCAAGTGTGAGAGATATATCCTAATATGTCATAAGAAAAATATCTAATCCCAGGAAAAGGGTTAACTAATCTACGTGGGTGATAGTGCCTCTTCCTAGGTTTGAATGAAACATGCTTTGATGATTTTAAATGAGATTCTTCAAAAGGCGGAGGTGCATAAAATTGTGCAAAAGTAGGAGGTGTTTCATTATTCTCATATGCACTAATTTTCACACTTAGAAATTTATTTTCTTTCTTGAGACTTATAATTTCAAAATTTAAATAATATTCATCACTATCTAAATCAGATGCATGTGATTCCAATTTGTTAAATTGAGCTTCTAAATCAACATGCAATACTTTTAATGAATCATACTCAATAATCAAATCAGAATGCCTTTTATTCAACTCATCAAATTCATTAAGTAATAACATATGATTGATATCAAGTGTAGAATGATCTTTAATCAAAATTTTATGCTCTTTTTCTAAATTCAGAAATTCTAATTTCAGGCTAGCATGAGTTTTCTTAAGATTTCTATATGATGAATGGATTTTCTTAGAAAAATTAAGCAATTAATCATAAGTTAGTTCACATACCTCTTCTTCATCAGATTGACCAAGATGCTCACCAGCCATTAAACATAAGTTTGTAACTTCCTCTTCAACTTCAGTCTCAGAGGAGTTGGATGCAGAATCTACCCAGAAAGTCTTTTGAATCCTTTTCTTGTCCTTCTTAAACTTGGGTTTCTCCTCACCCTTCTCCTTGCTTGGGTGAGCCTTAAGTGTAGAACAATCAGCTTTTATATGCCCAGGCTTCCTGTATTCAAAACAAACTGTATCAGAAGAACCTTTAAAATTTTTATAATTCTTACCTTTGTTTTGCTTCTGATAGTTCTTGTGTTTCTTCCTCAGAAAACTTTTGAATTGCCTAGTGATTAAGGCAATGTCATCATTATCAGATCCTGAAGAGCTAGAATCAGAATCACTAGCCTTTAGGGCTATAGTATTCTCTTTCTTCTTCTCACCTATATTAAGCTGTCTTTGGTTCACCCCTTGCTCAAAAGCAATGAGTAATCCAAGTAAGTAATCAATAGAATAGGCATTCAAATCTTTAGATTCAGTAATTGCAGTTATCTTGGCATCATAAGAAGAAGGCAAATATCTCAGAATTTTGTTCACTTTTTAATAGTTAGTGAGTTCTCTTCCTAAAGCATGTAGAGAGATGACAATTTGTGTAAACTTAGTATACATTTCAGAAATTAATTCACTAAGTTTCATGCGAAAGATTTCATAGTCGTGAAGCAAGATGTTTAATTTAGATTACTTAACATTAGATGTACCTTCATAAGTAATGCATAGTCTATCCCAAATTTCTTTACCAGTAGTTTAAGTAGAGACATGCATGTAATCCTCAAATTTCAAAGCATAGAAAAAATAGTTCAAGTACTTTGCATTAAGTTGGGCTAAGTCCCGATCATCAAAAGTGCATTGGTAAAAGGCAGTTAAGTTTTAACATTATTAACAAGTCTAAAAGGAGCTTCATAGCCATCTTTAACAAGCATCCACATGCAATAATCTATAGATTATAAAAAGGTGGACATGCGAGTTTTTCAAAAATCAAAAGATATGTTATCAAACAATGGTGGTCGTGTAATTGAATAACCTTCAGCAGTATTATGATTACCAAAGTTAGCCATAGATCAAAATTCAAAAGTTTTTAAACCTAATTTTTGAATCCTGCTCTGATACCACATAAAAGTTTGTTAGGGATGTTAAGCCCATGTGAACTAGTCCCGAGGCTAACTAAGAGGGGGGGTGAATTGGTTATTTTAAAAATTCACGAGCAAAAATGATTTAGAAAAATCTTTTAGATGTTTTTAAAAAATAAATATAATTTTTCGATGATGTGCAGATGTTTAACAATATCAGAATAATAATCACAATCACACGATCATCAATAGAAAAATAAATGCGAAAGATAATTAGAAAAAACACACCAGATTTTATAGTGGTTCGGTCAACTTGACCTACATCCACTCCCCAGAGCCTTCCCTCCGGTATTATACTAACACTAAGTGACTCTCCTTCTGCTCCCATAGCAAGGTGGAGAAGCCTATACAAAACTCCTTTCCACCCTGATGAGGCAGAGAACCTAGAATCCTTTCTCTTCCTCCTGAAGTAGGCAGAGAACCTGGACTCCTTTTGCTTTCTCTTGAAGCAGCAAGAGAACCTAGACTCCTTTCACTTCTTCCTGAAGTAGGCAGAGAACCTGGATTTTCTAGCGGATGATCCAACAAGATAAGAGATGATGACCGAAGAAGATGACTCAGATCCTTGCTTGGAGAAAACTTTGTAAATCCCTCAAAAACTCCCCCTCACAAGATCCTCTCTCTCTCCTAAGCTCTCTCTCTCTCTCTCTCTCTCTCAAGGTTCTCTCTAGAAAGGAAGGTGGCAAAAGATCTTTCTTGTTGAAAGAAAAAGATCTTAAATAGGAGGGCTAAAAACTTTTCCTAAATCTCAACAAATAGTCAAAGATCATCCAGGATGATCGATCGATCATCCTGTACGATTAGTACAAAATCACATGTATCAGCCTGGATGATCTGGTTTCTCTAGATGATTAGTAGATAACATTTGTTCAGATCGTGCCATACGATTTTGCGATCGTCTGGGATGATTAGGGTAAATCAAGAATTTCGTCCAGAAGACAGCTCGGGTCATCCAGGGCAACCTATGCTGGATAATCTCAAAATGACTTGATCGTCCAGGACGATATCTATATTGTCATGTACGATTAGTTTAAAAATAATAATATCGTCCTATACACAGCTCGGGTCATACAGCCAAAACATGCTGGACGATTTCAAAATGACTTGATCATCCAGGATGGTATCTCAATAGTCTCGTACGATTAGTTCAAAATCGGGAATATCGTCCAGCACATTTCTCGGGTCATCCAGGTGAAGTGCTCTGGACGGTCAGGATTTTAAATGTATCGTCCAGGATGATATTGCGATCATCTAGGACGATATGATTATATCAATCAAATATTAATTACTTTTCTTAATCACCAGACTAATTTAGGCATGATTGTAAAGGATTGTCCATGACGATATATGTATCGTCCGGGACGATTAGACCAAATCTCTAAAAATAAAAAATTTCCTATCTTAATCTGGCGGATGAGAATTTCTGATTTGAGCCTATCATCCTATACGATGGGTATATCATCCAGGATGATCTGTTTTATCAAACTGACTTAATATGGTCACCCTAATTAGGGTTTCTATTTTCACTGGATCATCCAGGATGATATAAATAAAATTTGAAATAAAAACTCTAACTCACTAAAACTCTCCCCCTGAGTGTGTGTGTGCAAGGTTACTTAGCTAGGGGATCAATTAAATTATGTTTGACTCAAGAAAGGGAAAAATTACATTTAAACACATACGAACATGATCTTGAGTTGGCTTGAATTGTATTTGATCTTTTGTACCTGAAATGTTTGCCAATTAAAATAGAACACAGAAATATTTGTTATAATCAAAACTATAATCGTTAAATCTAGGTTTGTAACAATCTTCCCTTTTTTTATGATGGCAAATATTTATTTAATAGTTTCAAATCAAGTAGATTGTGTTGAAATCCAGGATCCCGAGCACTTAATTTTAATGGTGACAACTAATACTTACTGAATCCATATGGACTTCCAGGATCCCGAGCACTTAAAATGTTTATCCTTGTATATGAGCACTAACATTTCAGGTCAGATGCACACTACTCAAGGTTACTGGAGACTCAAACCAGGTAGAATATGATGTTAAAAATTCTGTAATTTTTATTTCTTTATTTTCTATTTTCTTGAGTCTACCACAGAAGCATGTATGTGAAAGGAGCAATCATGCACACACACAGGGGGAGATTTATTTTTATGTTAATTTTTTTTTCAAAAAAAATATCGTATTGTACAATTTTAAATCGTACTGTATGATTCATCAATAATACTCAGGCTAACAGCTATTTTTCATATGATTATCTTTAAAATCTAATCGTACTGTACGATCATTATCGTACTGTACGATGAGATTCAATTGAAAAACCCTAGCCGCCAGAATAAG
Source organism: Dendrobium chrysotoxum (assembly GCA_019925795.1). Taxonomy (NCBI): domain Eukaryota; kingdom Viridiplantae; phylum Streptophyta; class Magnoliopsida; order Asparagales; family Orchidaceae; genus Dendrobium; species Dendrobium chrysotoxum. The sequence goes on along the minus strand of CM034315.1, from coordinate 24,441,492 downwards.
TTTGGTAAGTTTATAATTTTAATTTCTTGAACTATTTGTACTATATGATCATGATCGTACGGTATGATTAATTGAATACTTACCAAAATTATCTCCCGTTATCAGGAAATAAATGTTAGTTTCTTATTTAAAGTTGATCGTACTGTACGATAATATATCGTACCGTATGATAGACAGAGATGATTTCATTCATCCCTTCGATCGTACCAGACAAAACCAAGGTATTTGTTCAATTCATCCTGGATGATATTCATATCATACAGCACGTTATCGTGAAATGAACTAATCGTACTGTACGACTAGTGGAGTGCTGGATGACTAATAGAGATGATTTCATACATCCCTTCGATCGTACCAGAAAAAACCAAGTTTTTTTGTTCTATTCATCCTGGATGATATTCATATCATACAGGACGATATCCTGAAATGAACTAATCATACCATACGACTAGTGGAGTGGTGGAAGACTGGCAGAGACGAATTCTTTCATCCCAGGGATCATCCCACAGATTGTCCTGTACGAATAATAGAAATCAACATGATTGTCATGTATGATATACATATCGTACAATACGATATTTATAAATTTTGAGAACTGTTCGTCTGTGATCGTATTGGATGGATCTGTACTTGAACTGATCGTACTGTACAATGATATATCGTACTGTATGAACAGAAACACAAAAGTTAAAATCTTTAGGATTTTCTGAAGCCTGATATAAAAATAACTTAAAATTTTTTATGAGATGTTGTTGGTCTATCTTCTTGCTGTGAGAGGCTTTGAGGGAGGAAGGGGATTCTTGAAGGAGAAGTTTTTCTTTGGAGTGATCCAGGGCTTGCGAGAGGAAGGTGAAGGTGAGCTTGAGCGTGAGGGAGAAGTAGTGTGAGGGGATCACACGATGGCTCCAAGCTAGCTGCATGCTTTGCTCCTCTTGTTGATTTAGGGATTCTTGGGAAAGTTCTCGAGGGAAGAGTCACTTCAAGATCAACATCGTCAAGGTACTCTGCCATCTCCAGGAGGGAGAAAAGGGAGAAGGTCCACTGCCGTCACTAGGAGGGTGACATAGCGTGTGGTATTCCGCCGCACCGAGGGAGGTGAAAGTGAGTATTGTAAAGGCTTCTCTACCTTGCTGTGGGAGCAAAAGGAGAGTCAACTTTTACTTGTGCAAATCCCGGAGTAGAGGACTCCGGGGAGTGGACGTAGGTCAAGTGACCGAACCACTATAAAAATCTCTTGTGTATTTTTTCCATTTTACCATACTTTATTTTTCATGCTTTTAATTAGTACTTTAAATTGCTTGGTGAAAAATTATGATTTAAATCTTGTATTGTGAAAGTTACAATTGAATTACCAATATCATCGTTGTGAACGTTTTACTTGCTTTCACAGTTTATTCGTTAAGTTGTCCTTTAAAAAATACAAAAATTTAGAACTCTTGTTTAGGATTGATTTTTTAAAATACCAATTCACCCCCCCTCTTGGCGCATCTCGTACTTTCAAGTGGTATCAGAGAGGGGTTTCAAAATAGTGTTTTAGAAAACCTAGAAACGTAAGATCCATGGCACAATTTGGTAACCGTAACATTGCGGAGGGTTACTCTATGACCCGTCCACCTTTATTTGACAATATACCGTTTGATTTCTGGAAAATACCCATGTCTACATTTTTACAGTCTCTAGACTATCGCATGTGGATGTTGGTCCAAGAAGGTTATTCTACACCGTTTCGTATGTTGAATGGAATTAAAACTGAAATATCGTTTAATGAATGGAGCATTGAGGATAGAGAACTTGCACAGTAAAATGCTAAATGTCTAAATTATTTCTTTTGCGCATTAAAATCAGAAGACTATATGCGAGTATTAACTTGTACTACTGGTAAGCAAATTTGGGACAAACTGTGTATCACGTACGAAGGAACTAGTGAGGTCAAATAATTTAGGTTGAACATACTGCTACATGATTACGAACTATTCTGCATGAAACCTAGTGAAACTATATCTGACATGTACACTAGATTCACCCAGATTATAACATCTCTGCATGCTTTAGGGAGAGAGTTGTCTAACTTGGAAAAAGTTAATAAAATACTGCGATGTTTGCCTAGCTCATATGATGCTAAAATCACTATAATAACTGAGTCAAAAGATCTGAACATTTATTCTATTGACAATTTACTTGGGTCACTCATTACCTACGAGCAAGGAGTGAGTCAACGACAAAGTGATGCAGGTGAAAAGAAGGAGAGAACAGTAACTTTAAAAGCAAACAATTCTGAAAGTGACAGCTCAGGAGTGGAGGAAGATGACGACATCGCCTTGATGATTCGTCAGTTCAAGAATTTTCTGAAAAGAAAGCAGCACCGTCATCAAAGCAATTGGAACAAAGGTAAAAGCTCAAAGCATACTAAAGTTGCATCCGACACAATTTGCTTTTAGTGCAGGAAACCTGGTCATCTCCGAGCTGATTGCCCCAACGTCAAGACTCATCAAAGCAAGGAAAAGGGTGAGGAAAGATCAAAGCTCAAGAAAGGCAAATTTAAGACGCAAAAAGTATTTTGGGCCGACTCTGCCTCAGAATCATCGGAAGAAGAAGCAGAGGAGGAGGTAACGAATCTATGTCTTATGACAAATGATAATCTTGATCAATCAGATCAAAATGAGGTATGTCAACTGTCTTACGATGAACTGCGTATTTTTTCTGAAAAAATCCATGACTCGTATAGAAAGTTAAAGAAAAAGCATGTTAGTCTTAACACTGAGTTTAGTACTTTACAAAAGGAGCATGCTAGTGTAGTTAAGAATTTTTCTGACTTGGATAAAGATCATATATCTTTGCTTGATGAATTTGATGCATTAAACAAGAAGCATATTGAATTAACCACTGCACACGATATGTTGAAATCATCACATGTTGAATTAGAGAATGCATTTAAGGAACTAGAAGAACTTGCAGAGGAACTAAGTAGGAGTGAGCATACATTGAGATTTGAATATGCAAGCCTTAACCAAAGTAATAAATTTTTAAAAGAAAAACTTTATGCATTTGAAAATAATAAAACACCTCCCACATTTGCTGAGTTTTTTCAGCCTCCACCATGTAAACCATCTCATTTAAAACCAGTACAGCATGCATCATCCAAACCTAGAAATAGGCACTACCACCCCCGTAGATTAGTGAACCCATTTCCCGGTGTCAGATGTTATTCTTGTGGCTTGCTAGGTCACATAGCCCGCACATGCACAATTTACTATAGGATAAATCTAGTGTGGAGACCTAAATCACATTCATCACAGCATAACATGCATACATTTCATTCATATAAGCATAGGGTGGAACCCAAACTCACTTGGGTTCCCAAAGCTAACCTGTGATTGACATTATAGGGATGCTCTCACAAAAGACCTAGTGAGAGCATGTGGTACCTGCACAGTGGCTGCTCGAGACACATGACTAGAGACATGAAGCAGTTCGTGACACTGGAGGCCAGGTTAGGAGGCAAGGTAACTCTGGGAGACAACACCACCAGAAAAGTGGTGGGCTCAGGTATTATTGAAACTCTAAGAATTTAATAATTGAAAATATATTGTTAGTTGATGGTTTAAAGCATAATCTTTTAAGTATTAGCCAACTATGTGATAAGGGCTTTGACATTAAGTTTCTGTTTAACAAATGCATGATTAGCCTAAATGGTACACTTGTGTTAGAAGGAAAATGCATAAATAATGTCTTCATGTTAGATTTAAACTGCATTGAAAACTCAAACCCTTTGTGTCTGAAAATAATAGCTGATGACTCTTGGCTATGACATAGGAGACTATGCCATGCTAGTATGAAATCACTTAGGAACATCACTCAGAAAGACTTAGTTAGAGGCATACCTAAGTTAGACTTTACCAAGGACCATCTATGTGATGCCTGCCAACTAGGAAAATAGGTGAAATCATCATTTCATACAATTAAGGATATCAACACCACTAGGCCTCTAGAAATTCTACACATGGACCTATTTGGACCTGTTAGTACCGCTAGCCTAGGAGAAAAATCTTATGGATTTGTAATAGTGGATGACTTCTCTAGGTTTACTTGGGTAAAATTCCTAGCTCATAAGAGTGAGTCATTTGAAGAGTTTAGAACATTCTCCACTTGGATTCAAAGAAAATTAGGATGTAAAATTAAGACAGTTCATACTGATCACGGTGGAGAATTTGAGAATGATAAGTTTGAATCATTCTGTAAAGATGTTGGAATAGAACATAATTTCTCTACCCCTAGAACTCCTCAGCAAAATAGAATAGCTAAAAGGAAGAATAGAACTTTAGTTGAAACTGCTAGGGCTATGTTAGCTGAATACACTCTTTCTAGATATTTTTGGGCAGAAGCAGTGAATACTGCGTGCTATATTTTAAATAAGGTAAATGTTAGATCCAAACTTAATAAGACACCCTATGAGTTACTTAAGGGTAGGACACCCAATCTTTCCCACTTACATATTTTTGGTTGCAAATACTTCATCTTAATCAATGGCAAGTCACCCTTAGGAAAGTTCGATCCTAAATCTAATGAAGGGGTTTTCCTAGGCTACTCATCTGTAGGTAAAGCCTATAGAATCTTTAATAAGAGGACCCTAGTAGTAAAAGAGTCTACCCATGCGGTATTTGATGAATCCAAAAAGACCTCTGAATCTAATCATGAAGAAGAAAAAGTTGAGATTATACGGGGAGTAGAAACCATTACCATAGAGACTAGAGTGGAACCTCAGGAACATCTGCCTAGAGATTAGAAATTTTCTTCTAATCATCCTAGAGAACTGATCTTAGGAGACCCATCAGAAGGTGTAAAAACTAGACATGGACTTAGGAAAGAGGTTAGTCATTCTACATTTATATCTATGATTGAACCCACGAATATAGATCAAGCCTTAGGAGATGAATTCTAGATCCTAGCAATGCAAGAAGAGTTGAACCAATTCGTTAGGAATGATGTATGGGAATTAGTCAAAAGACCTAAAGAACAAAGTGTGGTTGGAACTAAATGGGTTTTTAAAAATAAGATGAATGACTCTGGAGTAGTAGTGAGAAACAAGGCTAGGTTAATAGTAAAGGGGTATAACCAAATTAAAGGAATAGATTTTGAAGAAACCTTTGCTCCGGTAGCTAGACTAGAAGCCATCAGGGTACTGTTAGCCTTTACTTGCTTTAGGGATTTTAAGCTGTATCAAAAGGATGTCAAGAGTGCTTTTCTGAACGGGGTAATCAAGGAAGATGTTTATGTGGAGCAAGCCTCGGGGCTTGAAAACTCACAATTTCCAAACCATGTGTTCAAACTGAAAAAGGCACTATACGGGTTAAAACAAGTACCTAGGGCCTGGTATGAAAGACTTAGTACATTCCTACTAGATAGAGGCTTTGTTAAGGGTAGTGGACACCACCTTATTCTTGAAGAAGGTAGGAGTTGAGATACTCATTGTTCAGATTTATGTAGATGACATCTTGTTCGGATCGACGGAGAAAAACTTATGTAATGAATTTTCAAAAATAATGAGTGATGAGTTTGAAATGAGTATGATGGGAGAACTTAGTTATTTCCTTGGGTTTAGTGTAAAACAAATGGAAGGTGGAACGTTCCTTAGCCAATCTAAGTACATAAATAATATTTTGAAAAAATATGAAATGGACAATGCTAAGGCTATGAATACACCCATGAGCTCTAACATTCAATTGGATAAAGATCCCAGTGGGAAGTCTGTAGATCAAAAGAGGTATAGGGGAATAATTAGATCACTTCTCTACTTGACTGCCAGTAGACCAGACATAATGTTTAGTGTGTGTCTCTGTGCCCGCTTTCAAGCTGACCCGAAAGAATCTCACATGACTGTTGTCAAAAGAATTCTTAGATATCTACTAGGCACCCCGAACTTAGGAATTTGGTAACCTAGACACAACACTACTTTTGAAATCTTAGGGTACTCAGATTCAGACTTTGCATGATGTAGGGTAGATAGAAAAAGCACTTTTGGTACTTATCAATTCATTGGATAATCATTAGTTTCATGGTCCAGTAGAAAATAGAATTCGGTAGCCCTATCAACAGCCGGAGCAGAATATATAGCAGTAGGTAGCTGTGTTGCACAAGTTTTGTGGGTAAAATAATAACTTTTAGATCTAGGACTACCTATAGGAACCATCCCAATCATGTGTGGCGACACTAGTGCTATTTGTATATCCAAAAATCCAATTCAACATTCATGAACAAAATATATAGATATTAGACATCATTTCAGAAGAGATCACGTAGCCAAAGGCGATATTGAACTGCACCATATTACTACTGAAGATCAATTGGCTGATATTTTTGCAAAACCATTAGATTTTGACACCTTTAGCACCTTGAGAACAAAGTTAGGTGTCATAGACATTCAAGCTTAAAAAAAAAATGTGAGTTTGTTATGTTGTTTTGTTTTCTTTTAAAATTAAAAAAAAATGATTTCCTGATCCTCTTACCTTGCTAATGACAAACCTTGAATTTCTCTGCACATCGTACTGTATGATTACATATCGTACTGTACGATTATCCCAAAATCACTCAAATCTCTGACGTCCACTCCCATTTATAGCCCAGATCTATCCTGGCTTGCACATATTATACTATACAATTCACCACTCGTACCGTACGATACACATTATTAGACATCGTACTGTACGAACCATACATCATGCTGTACGATCCATGTGTCAAATGGATTGGGACAAATTTAAACTCGTCCGGTATGAAAATTATTATCCTTCGTACTGTACGAACACCTGTTCGTACTGTACGATTCATTTTGTCAAAAGTCATTCAGACGACTTCTCGGGACGATTGCCTCTCACTCACGTTCATACAGTACGATTCTGATCATACTGTACGATTTGACTCTCTTTTTTGAACGGTCGTCCAGACGACATTATTGCACCTATCGTACTGTACGATCATCAATCGTACTGTATGATAGTTCTAAAATTCTATAAAATGGAGGGCTTCTTTGGCTAAACTCACTCACTCCAAATTTCCTCACTTTCTCAATTCACTTCTTCAACAATGTCTGGTGCAAGTAAGCGCGGCCGAATGATCGTCGGGAGCTCTTCCTCCTCTCGGCGATTCGACGATCGCTTTCTCTCCGCTGCAGATGAGAAAGCATACAATAAACTCAAAGAAGCTAAAATCACCTCATCTCGAATGTTGAATCAAGCTGCTCTGAATTTTGAGGTGATGAACCTTTTCGCCTCCATCACTCTTCAATTCATGTTAACTCTAGCGTTTCCCTTCCACTCCGAACTATTTTTTGAATTTCTTGCCAATGTAAAAGTTGACCTAGAGAACACCACCTTCACTTCCTATATCTGCAAACAACATGTCATTATCACCGTTAACGACATAGCTGCACACATTGGGCTATCCACTGACGGCCCTCATCCCCAATCTATGATCTCACATGATTATGATTGGACCTTAGTTAACATGACCCTTAGAGGTGTCCCATCCAATCAACACCTGCCCCTTGTCCAAACTCTGAATCAGAATGCACGCGTTATCTAGCATGTCTTTCGCACGTCCATCATACCCAAAGCTGGAGACCATATCCATATTACTCCACTGCTATCCGTGGTCACTTATCTAATAATGTCTGGAACCAAATTCAATGAAGCCTAAATGGTTTTTGATTATATACATACCCTGTCTGCATACCGATATCCCGGTGCCCGCCGAAAACTCAACCTAGCTTTAGGACATGTCATAGGCTACATCTTAGATGCTAAGTATCAAATTCATTATCCACTACCTCCAGATCATCTTCTTATCTTCTACTCAGATGCCTCTTTTCGTATCTTATTCCATCAGGGGGCCACTCACGCTGATCCTGATTTTGATGAAGAAGAGGCTGCTGCTCCTGCTGACGCCCCTCCACCACCACTAATCTACCCGCCTGGTCTTGCTCATCCTGACTACCCTCACGATGACATCATTCAACACCTTGATCGATTGGAGACTAGGCTAGATTCCCACATTGCTCAATAACATCAAGAACATGAAAGTGATATGAAATGGTTTAGGGAGCGCTTCACCTCCATCGATCACCAGTTTGCGTCCCTCCATCAGTACTACCAGCTATTTCCACGACCTCCGCCACCACCTCTGGATCAGGATCCAAAATTTTGAGTTATTGTAGTTATTTATGTTATTTTTTTTTGTTTCTTATCATTGTAGTTGTTTGTTTATTTTTTCCTTTTTGGTGCTGTCAAAAGGGGGAGACATTTCTATGATCTGTGTTGTTCTGTTTTTTAAAATTAATGATATCAGTTGTTTATGTTTACTCTTCTGCTCTTACTATATGTTATTCTATTGTTATGTTTTTTTCTGTAGGTTATAATAAAAAGAAAATAAATTTTTTTCTCTCCTCCTATTTAAAAAAATAAGTTATCCTTCTGAGGGGGAGCTAACAAATACAGAACAACTGTGGCCATCAGAAAATATTATTTGACACCATCAAAAAGGGGTAGATTATTGAAATCCAGGATCCTGAGAACTTAATTTTGATGGTGACTACTAATACTTACTGAATCCATATAGACTTCCTTAAGATTACAAATGTTTATCCTTGTATATGAGCACTAACATTTCAGGTCAGATGCACACTGCTTAAGGTTACTTGTGTTACAAATCTGGTTTTGATGATGACAAACATGTTTCCAGTGTGTTTTGCTTGGCTAATCTGTTTCAGGCACAAAAGACCGCGAGCCACTCAAGCCAACTCAAGATCGGGTCCAAGTGTGTCAAATATATGATTTTTCTTTTTATTGAGTCAATTGTAATGTAACTGATTCCCTAGCTAAGTAACCTTGCACACACACACTTAGGGAGAGAGATTAAGTGAATTAGAGTTTCTGTTGAAAATTTGTTCAGATCGTCCTGGACAATATCCACATCGTCCTGGACGATCCAGTTAAAACAGAAACCCTAATTAGGGCGACTAAGTTAAGAAGGTCTGATTAAGCAGATCGTCCTGGACGATCTTTGGATCGTACGGGATGATATTCTCAAATCAGAAATTCCCAGCCGCCAGATTAAGTTAGGCAAGTTTTATTTTAAGTATTTTGGTCTGATCGTCCCAGACGATACGTGTATCGTCCTGGACGATTCACTACAATCATGCCTAAATTAGTCTGGTAATTAAGGAAAGCAATTAATGTTTAATTGATACGATCACATCGTCCTGGACGATCGCAGGATCGTCCCGGACGATCGTGATCGTCTTGTCCATTTCAGCTGTACGTCCAGAACTATGTACAGGATGATTTGGGGCCTTTTTGAACTAATCATACCGGACGATTACCCTATCGTCCGGGACGATCAAGTCATTTTTTGGTCATCCAGCACAGATTTCTCTGGACGACCCGAACTGTCTTTTGACGATTTCCTTCAATTTGAACTAATCGTCCCGGACGATCGCAGGATCGTACGGGACGATATGAACAACTTTTTCTACTGATCGTCCAGAAGAGCCAGATCGTCCAGGCTGAAACAGCTGAATTTGAACTGATCGTACAGGACGATCTACCGATCGTCCTGGACGATCTTGGCCGACAAGTTGAGATTTAGGGCAAATTTTAAGCCCTCCTTGAAAAGAACTTTTTCTAATTTTTGGAAAGATCTTTTGCTGCCTTCCTTCCCTTAGAAATCCTAGAGAGAGAGAGAGTTGGGAGAGAGAGAAGAGATCTTGTGAGGGGGAGTTAGTGAGGGATTCACTAAGGTTGCTCCAAGCACGGATCAGAGTCGTCTTCTCCGCTCGTCGTCTGTCGTCTAGTCGGTGTTCTTCGTGGGAGGATCATTCGCAAGAAGATCCAGGTTCTCTGCCCGCTTCAGGAGGAAGCGAAAGGAGTTCGTAGGTTCTCTGCCTGCTTCAGGAGGAAGCGAAAGGAGTTCGAAGGTTCTCTGCCTGCTTCAGGAGGAAGCGAAAGGAGGTCGGGTTCTCTGCCTCACCGTGTGGTGAAAAGGAGGTGTTTTGTACAGGCTTCTCCGCCTTGCTGTGGGAGCAAAAGGAGAGTCACTTTTGTTTAGTGCAATACCCGGAGGGGAGGCTCCGGGGAGTGGACGTAGGTCAAGTTGATCGAACCACTATAAAATCTGGTTTGCTTTTTCTGATTCAGTTTTGCACTTTACTTTTCAATATAAACTGCTTGGGTGAATATCGTTGGTTGATCTTTTCGCTATTGTTTACTTGTTTCCGCTGCTAAGTATCGAAAGGATTTTTGTAGTTATCGTGAAATTTTTAAATAACCAATTCACCCCCCCTCTTGGTTAGCCTCGGGACTAGTTCACTAGGGCTTAACATCCCTTTCGAACTGTCAAGTGGTATCAGAGCGGGATTCAAAATTTCTGTTTAAAAACTTTTGAATTTGATCCAATGGCTAACTGTAACAATCGTAATACTGCTGAAGGTTATTCTATTACTAGACCACCGTTGTTTGACAATATTCCTTTTGATTTTTGGAAAACACGCATGTCTACTTTTCTGTAATCTATTGATTATCGCATGTGGATGTTAGTTAAGGACGGATACGAACCACCTTTTCGAATGATTAACAATGTGAAAACTGAATTGCCGTTTGCTGATTGGACGTTTGATGATCGTGATTTAGCACAGTTGAATGCAAAATGTTTGAACTGTTTCTTTTGTACTTTGAAATCTGAAGACTATATGCGTGTTTCTACTTGTACAACGGGAAAGGAAATCTGGGATAGGTTATGTATAACATACGAAGGTACAACTGAAGTCAAACAATCTAGGTTAAACATCTTGTTACATGATTACGAACTTTTTCGCATGAAACCTAGTGAGACTATTTCAGAAATGTACACAAGGTTCACTCAGATTGTTACCTCTTTGCATGCTTTAGGTAGAGAACTTACCAACTACGAAAGAGTGAACAATAATCTTAGATGTTTGCCTGCTTCTTATGATGCTAAGATTACTGTTATTACTGAATTCAAAGATTTAAATACTTACTCTATTGACAGCTTACTTGGATCACTCATTGCTTACGAGCAAGGGGTGAACCAAAGGCAACTTGATGCAGGTGAACGCAAGAAAGAGAAGATCGTGGCACTAAAGGCCAAAGATTAGATGCTAGCACTTCCGGGTCTGATAGCGATGAAGTTGCCTTAATCACAAGGCTATTCAAAAGCTTTCTAAGAAAGAAACATAAGAACTATCAGAAGTGGAACAAGGATAAGTTCAATAAAAACTTTAAGGGTTCATCTGAATCGGTTTATTTTGAATGCAGGAAGCCTGGACACATTAAGGCTGATTGTCCAACACTTAAAGCTCACCCAAGCAAGGAGAAGGGTGAGGAGAAACCAAAGTTCAGGTAGGACAAGAAGCGGATTCAGAAGGCATTCTGGGCAGACTCTGCATCCGACTCTTCTGAGACTGAAGCTGAAGAGGAGGAAACAAACTTGTGTCTGATGGCGGATGATCACCCTGGTCAGTCGGACCAGGAAGAGGTATGTGAGCTTACTTACGATCAGTTATTTGAAGTTTCTGAAAAGATTCATACATCGTATAGGAAGCTTAAGAAAACCCATGCTAGTTTGAAATTAGATTATTTGACTTTACAAAAAGAACATGATTCTGTAGTTAAAGATTATTCCACACTTGATTCCAATCACATGTCTCTGCTTGATGAGTTTGATGAATTGAACAAAAAATATTCTGATTTAGTTACTGAGCTTGATTCTTTGAAAACCACGCATGTTGATTTAGAAAAAGCTTTTAAAGAGTTAGATACAATGGCATGTGAAGTAGAAAGTAACAATGGCGCTTTAAAATTTAAAATTGCAAGTTTAAAGAAAGAGAATGAGTTTTTGGAAGTAAAAATCAGTGCTTTTGATAAGAACAAAACACCGCCTACCTTTGAACAGTTTTATGCACCGCCACCTTTTAAAAATTCTGTTGCAAGTTCATCAAAGCATGTTTCATACACTACTAGGAAGAGGCACTATCACTCACGACGTTTAGTTAATCCTTTTCCTGGTGTTAGATGTTTTTCATGTGGCATGTTAGGACACATATCACACACTTGTACTGTTCACCGTAGTACACATTGGGTGTGGAGACCCAAACTGCCTGTTTCACAGCACAGCATGCATGCATCGCATTCTTCTTCTCATAAGAAGGAACCCAAACATGTTTGGGTTCCTAAGACTGACATTTGATGATTTTGTAGGTGTGCTCTCACACAAGACCTCGTGAGAGCATATGGTACCTGGACAGTGGATGTTCTAGACATATGACTGGAGATGCAAATCAGTTCATTTCGCTGGAGGCCATAGCTGGAGGCAAGGTTACACTTGGAGATAACACCACCAGGAAGGTGGTAGGTACAGGTATAATTGGTGATTCAAAGAACTTTATGATTGATAATGTTTTGCTTGTAGATGGACTGAAACACAACCTGCTGAGCATCAGTCAACTCTGTGACAAGGGATACAGCATCAAATTCCTGCCCACTGGCTGCATTTTAAGCTTAAATGATGAAGTTGTTTTGCAGGGGCAAAGGATCAACAACGTCTACAAGCTGGATGTAAGTAGCATTAAATCTGATAATTCAATTTGCTTAAAAACTGCTGCTGATGAGTCTTGGTTATGGCATAGGAGATTGTGTCATGCCAGTATGAAAACCCTTAGGAGAGTCACCCAAAAGGACTTAGTTAGAGGTGTGCCCAAGCTTAAGTTCACTAAGGATCACCTGTGTGATGCCTGTCAGTTGGGGAAGCAAGTACAGTCCTCTTTTCACTCTGTTAAGGACATTAGCACCTCTAGACCTTTAGAAGTTCTTCACATGGACCTCTTTGGACCCATTAGCACTGCCAGCTTAGGGGGGAGAGTCTATGGTTTTGTGATTGTTGATGATTATTCAAGGTTCACTTGGGTTAAGTTTTTGTCACACAAATCTGAGTCATTTGATGAGTTTAGATCTTTCTCTACTTGGATTCAGAAGAAGTTAGGATGTGAGATTATTACCATCCATAGTGATTACGGAGGGGAGTTTGAAAATGAAAGATTTGGAAGTTTTTGTGAGGATCATGGGATTAGTCACAATTTTTCAGCTCCTAGGACCCCTCAGCAGAACGGGGTAGCTGAAAGGAAGAACAGGACCTTAGTGGAAGCTGCTAGAGCCATGCTTGCCGAGTATTCACTTCCAAAATACTTTTGGGCTGAAGCGGTGAACACTGCCTGTTATGTGCTGAATAGGGTGAATGTGAGAGTCAAACTGAACAAGACACCTTATGAGATCATTAAGGGTAGAACACCAAATCTGTCCCACCTCCATGTTTTTGGCTGTAAGGTTTTCATTCTGAACAACGGGAAGTCACCCTTAGGAAAATTTGACCCCAAATCTGATGAAGGAGTGTTCTTAGGATATTCAAGTGTGGGGAAATCCTTTAGGGTGTTCAATAGGAGGACTTTGGTGGTGGAAGAAACAACCCATGTAGTGTTTGATGAATCTGATCCTAAGGAGTCTAGATCTGAAGTAGAAGATGAAGAGATTGTTGAGGTTACCCAAGGAGTTGGAAATACAAATTTGGAGGAAAGGGTAGAACCTCAAATCCCATTGCCTAGAGATTGGAGATATTCTTCGAGTCAACCTAAAGAACTGATCTTAGGAGACCCTTCTGAAGGTGTTAGGACTAGGCATGGACTTAGGAAGGAAGTAAACCATTCTGCCTTTATCTCAATGACTGAACCCACCAACATCAATCAAGCCTTGTCGGATGAGTTTTGGATTTTAGCTATGCAGGAAGAATTGAATCAATTTGTAAGGAATGATGTTTGGGAGTTAGTAGAAAGACCTAGAAACCAAAGTATTGTGGGAACCAAGTGGGTCTTTAAGAATAAGATGAATGATTCTGGTGTGGTGGTGAGAAATAAGGCAAGATTGGTGGCTAAGGGGTATAATCAGATAGAAGGGATAGATTTTGAGGAAACTTTTGCCCCTGTAGCTAGATTGGAAGCCATTAGAGTGCTACTAGCCTTTGCCTATTACAAGGGATTTAAGCTGTTTCAAATGGATGTCAAGAGTGCCTTTTTAAATGGGGTAATTAAGGAAGATGTGTTTGTAGAACAACCCCCAGGTTTTGAGAGTTCCCAATATCCAAGTCATGTCTATAAATTAAAAAGGGCCTTATATGGATTGAAACAGGCACCCAGAGCTTGGTATGAGAGGCTTAGCACATTCCTGTTAGAAAGAGAGTTTGTTAAGGGGAGCGTAGACACCACCCTTTTTCTGAGGAGAATAGGAGATGACTTACTCATTGTCCAGATTTATGTTGATGATATAATTTTTGGATCTTCTGATAAATACTTATGTGAAGAGTTTTCTAAAATAATGAGTAAAGTGTTTGAGATGAGTATGATGGGAGAATTGTCCTACTTTTTGGGGTTTAGCATAAGGCAAATGGATGATGGAACCTTTCTCAATCAATCAAAATACACTAAGGACATTTTGAAGAAATATGAAATGGACAAAGCCAAGCCAATCAATACTCCCATGCTCTCCTCAGTTCAGTTAGATAAGGATTCAAATGGAAAATCTGTTGATCAGAAGAAGTATAGGGGGATAATAGGTTCACTGCTTTACCTGACTGCTAGCCGACCTGATATCATGTTTAGTGTCTGTCTTTGTGCTAGGTTTCAGGCTGATCCTAAAGAGTCCCACCTGACTGCTGTTAAGAGAATTCTTAGATATCTTTTAGGAACCCCAAACCTAGGAATTTGGTACCCTAGGCACAGCACCTCTTTTGAGATCATTGGATATTCTGATTCTGACTTTGCGGGGTGTAGGGTGGATAAGAAGAGTACTTCTGGGACTTGTCAATTTATAGGACAGTCGTTAGTCTCCTGGTCCAGTAGAAAATAGAACTCAGTTGCACTTTCCACTGCTGAAGCTGAGTACATTGCCTTAGGGAGTTGTGTGGCCCAAGTTCTTTGGTTGAAGCAGCAAGTCTTAGATTTAGGAGTACCTATTGGCACAATTTCTATTCTGTGTGATAATACTAGTGCCATCTGTATCTCTAAGAATCCAATCCAACATTCTAGGACCAAACACATTGACATTAGGCATCACTTCATTAGGGACCATGTTACAAAAGGGGACATTGAGCTACACCACATAGCAACTGAAAATCAACTGGCTGACATATTCACTAAACCACTGGCCTTTGACTCATTCAGCATTTTGAGAACCAGATTAGGAGTGATTGATATAAATGCTTGATTCTGATGACTGCTGATTTATGACTGTTATGATTGGTATTCTGATTTCTGTTAGTTAGTTTTTTGTATTCTATTTTCTAATTTCTGTTAGTTAGTTTTTGTATTCTGATTTCTGATTTCTGTTAGTTAGTTTTGGTTTGATTATTTGCTTTCAGTTGATTTTATTTCTTCTGCTGATTTCTGTGTTACCCTTTTTGTTAGTTTGATTTGAGTATTTACTTTGCTATGATTTTCTACCTATTTTTATTTATTTACGGGTTCATATCTTGCACTTACTGTTTTATGCTTTTCAAGATCTGATCACCGCTCACTACTTCTGGTGATCTGAATTTTTGACTGAGAGTTTTTACCTTGTTTTGGTTTGGAAGCTGATAAGCAGTGATTGACTTCGCTGAATCTGTTAAAGAGAAGAAATATTGATAATTGTTTCTCTTCCTCTAACTCCTTTACTGGTGTGTAGTTTCTTTTGAATAAAAATCCTTTTCAAAATTAAAATGTTAGTTTTTGAAATAGAGATTATTTTCTCTTCCTACAGTAATCTGCCTCATATCAATAGTGTTTTTCAAAGTCTTGAGTCATTAGTTTGATTTTCTAAACCAAGTGATTGCATTTGTCATATGTTGTATGGATTTTGTTTTGTGAATCGTTCTTCCTTACTGCGGAGAGTCATCTCCTATGTCTGGAAGATAATCTCACAGCTGAGACTCTTTAATGATTATGAAAAGGAGAAAGCTTATAAAAGATGCGCAGTGCGCCAGATAATTTGAAAAAGAGGCATAAAATGAGCCCAAAACTGAAAAGATGCGAAATTGCCAAATTGGATACACAAAGTGTATCAAAAATCAAAAGATGCGCAAAGCGCCAACCAATTTGAAAAAGAGGCACAAAATGAGCCCAACACAAGCTTTCTTTCCTTTCAGATTATTAAATGTCTTAGAAAAATCTGTGCGCCACTTAATATTTTCAAAAGCTTGAGTCTTGAAAATCCTGATTTCTGATTTTTTACTTTGTAACACTATTATATCAGATATTTTTCTGGAACGAGGCTTGAAAGGATTTCTTTTCAAATCTAATGTCTTTTATTCTGAATCGGATTTGTGTTTTGAAAGAGGTTTGCATCGATAAGGTGCCCGGGGTCGGCGCTACAAACGTTGATTATTTCCAACCTTTTCTGGATTTCAGCGCTGTCAATCGTCCTGTCATTGGTTTTCGAATCTAAAGTCAAGGAAAAATTCTGATTTTCTAAGAGCAGCTTAATCAAAAAATTTTTAAATAAAAAAAAAATACTTCTATGTGTTTTTGACGTAAGCTTTATTCGTCTTTTTGTTATTTTGATTTCATGGTTGTGTTTTTCGCTCCTCCTTTTTGTGATGTCAAAAGGGGGAGTCAGAGTTGTAGTCGTGTCGTGTCTTTGTTTCTGTTTTCTGAGTCTTATTTCCTGTATTATTTTAGCTGTTAAATGAAACTTAAAAAAAAAATGTTTGTTTGTTTGATCTCCTAGTTTACTTTTACTGTCAGACTACTTTATAAATATTTGCCATCATCAAAAAGGGGGAGATTGTTGCAAATCTGGTTTTGATGATGACAAACATGTTTCCAGTGTGTTTTGCTTGGCTAATCTGTTTCAGGCACAAAAGACCGCGAGCCACTCAAGCCAACTCAAGATCGGGTCCAAGTGTGTCAAATGTATGATTTTTCTTTTTATTGAGTCAATTGTAATGTAACTGATTCCCTAGCTAAGTAACCTTGCACACACACACTCAGGGAGAGAGATTAAGTGAATTAGAGTTTTTGTTGAAAATTTGTTCAGATCGTCCTGGACGATATCCACATCGTCCTGGACGATCCAGTTAAAATAGAAACCCTAATTAGGGCGACTAAGTTAAGAAGGTCTGATTAAGCAGATCGTCCTGGACGATCTTTGGATCGTATGGGACGATATTCTCAAATCAGAAATTCCCAGCCACAAGATTAAGTTAGGCAAGTTTTATTTTAAGTATTTTGGTCTGATCGTCCCGGACGATACGTGTATCGTCCTGGACAATTCACTACAATCATGCCTAAATTAGTCTGGTAATTAAGGAAAGCAATTAATGTTTAATTGATACGATCACATCGTCCTGGACGATCGTGATCGTCTTGTGCATTTCAGCTGTACGTCCAGAACTATGTACAGGACGATTTGGGGCCTTTTTGAACTAATCGTACCGGACGATTACCCTATCGTCCGGAACGATCAAGTCATTTTTTGGTCGTCCAGCACAGATTTCTCGGGATGACCCGAACTGTCTTCTGGACGATTTCCTTCAATTTGAACTAATCGTCCCGGACGATCGCAGGATCGTACGGGACGATATGAACAACTTTTTCTACTGATCGTCCAGAAGAGCCAGATCGTCCAGGCTGAAACAGCTGAATTTGAACTGATCGTACAGGACGATCTACTGATCGTCCTGGACGATCTTGGCCGACAAGTTGAGATTTAGGGCAAATTTTAAGCCCTCCTTTAAAAGAACTTTTTCCAATTTTTGGAAAGATCTTTTGCTGCCTTCCTTCCCTGAGAAATCCTAGAGAGAGAGAGAGTTGGGAGAGAGAGAAGAGATATTGTGAGGGGGAGTTAGTGAGGGATTCACTAAGGTTGCTCCAAGCACGGATCAGAGTCGTCTTCTCCGCTCGTCGTCTGTCGTCTAGTCGGTGTTCTTCGTGGGAGGATCGTTCGCAAGAAGATCCGGGTTCTCTGCCCGCTTCAGGAGGAAGTGAAAGGGGTTCGTAGGTTCTCTGCCTGCTTCAGGAGGAAGCGAAAGGAGTTCGAAGGTTCTCTGCCTGCTTCAGGAGGAAGCGAAAGGAGGTCGGGTTCTCTGCCTCACCGTGTGGTGAAAAGGAGGTGTTTTGTACAGGCTTCTCCGCCTTGCTGTGGGAGCAAAAGAAGAGTCACTTTCGTTTAGTGCAATACCCGGAGGGGAGGCTCCGGGGAGTGGACGTAGGTCAAGTTGATCGAACCACTATAAAATCTGGTTTGCTTTTTCTGATTCAGTTTTGCACTTTACTTTTCAATATAAATTGCTTGGGTGAATATCGTTGGTTGATCTTTTCGCTATTGTTTACTTGTTTCCGCTGCTAAGTATCGAAAGGATTTTTGTAGTTATCGTGAAATTTTTAAATAACCAATTCACCCCCCCTCTTGGTTAGCCTCGGGACTAGTTCACTAGGGCTTAACATCCCTTTTGAACTTTCAACTTGAGACTCAAACCGAGTAGAATAGGATGTTGAAAATTCTGTAATTTTTATTTCTTTATTTTTTATTTTCTTGAGTCTGCCAAAGAAGTATGTATGTGAAAGGAGCAACCATGCACACACACAGGGAGAGATTTGTTTTTATGTTAAAAAAATTAAAAAAAAAAAAATATCGTAGTGTACGATTTTAAATCGTACTGTACGATTCATTTAGAATACTCAGGCTAACGGCTATTTTTAAGATGATTATCTTTGTAATCTAATCATACTATACGATCATTATCATACTGTACGATGAGATTCAATTGAAAAACTCTAGCCACTAGAATAAGTTTGCTAAGTTTATAATTTTGATTTCTTGAACTGTTCGTACTGTACGATTATGATCGTACGGTATGATTAATTGAATACTTACCAAAATTATCTCCCGTAATCAGGAAATAAACGTTGGTTTCTTATTTAAAGTCGATCGTACTGTACGATAATATATCGTACCGTACGATAAACAGAGACGATTTCATTCGTCCCTTCGATCGTACCAGACGAAACCAAGATTTTTTGTTCTATTCATCCTGGACGATATTCATATCGTATAGGATGATATCCTGAAATGAACTAATCGTACTGTACGACTAGTGGAGTGCTAGATGACTGACAAAGATGATTTCATTCGTCCCTTCGATCGTATCAGACGAAACCAAGTTTTTTTGTTCTATTCGTCCTAGACGATATTCATATCGTACAGGATGATATCCTGAAATGAACTAATCGTACCGTACGAATAGTGGAGTGCTAGATGACTGATAGAGATGATTTCATTCATCCCTTCGATCGTACCAGACGAAACCAAGTTTTTTTGTTCTATTCATCATGGATGATATTCATATCGTACAGGACGATATCCTGAAATGAATTAATCGTACCGTACGACTAGTGGAGTGCTAGATGACTGGCAGAGATGAATTCTTTCATCCCAGGGATCGTCCCACAGACCGTCCTGTATGAACAATAAAAATCAACATGATCGTCCTGTACGATATACATATCGTACAGTACGATATGTATAAACTTTGAGAACTGTTCATCTGTGATTGTACTGGACGGATCTGTACTTGAACTGATCGTACTGTACGAACAGAAACACAAAAGTTGAAATCTTTAGGATTTTCTGAAGCCTGATATAAAAACAACTTAAAATTTTTTATGAGATGTTGTTGGTCTATCTTCTTGCTGTGAGTGGCTTTGAAGGAGAAAGGGGATTCTTGATGGAGAAGTTTTTCTTCGGAGTGATCCAGGGCTTGCGAGAGGAAGGTGAAGGTGAGCTTGAGCATGAGGGAGAAGTAGTGTGAGGGGATCACACGGTGGCTCCAAGCTAGATGCATGCTTTGCTCCTCTTGTGGCTTTGGGGAGTCTTAGGAAAGTTTTCGAGGGAAGAGTCACTTCAAGATCAACATCGTCAAGGTACTCTGCCATCTCCAGGAGGGAGAAAAAGGAGAAGGTCCGTTGCTGTCACCAGGAGGGTGACATAGCGTTTTGTATTCCGCCGCACTGAGGGAGGTGAAAGTGAGTATTGTAAAGGCTTCTCCGCCTTGCTGTGGGAGCAAAAGGAGAGTTAACTTTTACTAGTGCAAATCCCGAAGTAGAGGACTCCGGGGAGTGGTCGTAGGTCAAGTGACCGAACCACTATAAAAATCTCTCGTGTGTTTTTTCCATTTTACCGTACTTTATTTTTCATGCTTTTAATTAGTACTTTAAATTGCTTGGTGAAAAATCCTAATTTAAATCTTGTATTGTGAAAGTTACAATTGAATTACCAATATCATCGTTGTGAACATTTTACTTGCTTCCGCACTTTATTCGTTAAGTTATCCTTTAAAAAATACAAAAAAGTAGAACTCTTGTTTAGGATTGATTTTTTAAAATACCAATTCACCCCCCCCCCCCTTTGCGCATCTCGTATTTTCAGATTGCAGTAATTAAAGCACAGATAAGAGAAGATTTGCCATTATAAATTTTACTAATCATTGATAAATAATGACATTCAATACATAAAAGAACCTACTACAACACAAAAATAATAAAAAAAACTACTAGTACCACAAAAACAACTCGCCCTTTTGACATCACAAAAAGGAGAAAAAAAAAGGCAAAACAACAACAAACTAAAACATCATAACACACCAAACTAATAGAGAGGTGGATCTTGATCAGATGGAGGAGGTGGTGGTGGATGAAAGTAGCTGTGAATGGTGGTGAACTGCTCACCAAACTAGGCCATGTCTTGGTCATGCTGGTGTTGTTGTTGAGTCACAAATGAATTGAAGCGAGCAATATCAGTCGCATGCTGCTCCTTTTATGTTGCCATGTAGGAGTCAAAGCGAGCCTCCCATTGGTCAAATCACTGCACCAACTGATCTAAGAGTGATGCTATACAGAGAGGAGCAGGTGCAGCTAGCTAAGGAGCAGCCTCCCCCTCTTCTCGCTCAACACCTACCGCGGGCTCTGAATGAAGTCTAGTACTGTGGAGAGTATGAAAAGAGCTATTGGAGAAGAAGATAGGTGGGATTCTGGCTGTATTTGGATATTGAAAATTGTATTTTGTTTCAAGGGCATGGTGGATGAGATGTCCTAAAGCTAGATTGGGGCACCTCCTGTGGCCCGGATCCCTAATGGTAGCCAGTTGTTCAATGTAGTGAAAAAGTAGATTAGTTACATTAAAGTCACGAAGGGCCATGATGTATTAGGTAGTTATGGAGAGCAAATGAGTGATGTGGATGTGGTCCCTAGCCTTAGCAGTGATAGAGGAGCGAAGGACATGTTGGATTGTCCTAGCATCCTTGACTAGGAAGGAATAGGCCTGGTCGTGTTATTGGGCATTTGTGTTTCTAAGGAAGTTGTTGGGGACACTGCAATTAAAGTCAGGGTCAGATGCTAAAATATGAAGCTTATCGCTATAAGTGGACAGTTGAAGAATGTTATGAAAGTCTTGAAAGGTTAATTCTATATGTCATTGATTAACAAAGGACTGAAGGGCGGAGTAATCTACGGTAATG
The DNA here is from genome assembly GCA_019925795.1 of Dendrobium chrysotoxum. Lineage (NCBI taxonomy): Eukaryota > Viridiplantae > Streptophyta > Magnoliopsida > Asparagales > Orchidaceae > Dendrobium > Dendrobium chrysotoxum. The sequence goes on along the minus strand of CM034315.1, from coordinate 24,419,889 downwards.
CGAAGATTTACAAAGAAAACTCTAAGAAGTTCAGTGCTGAAAGGAAAAGCCAGTGTAAGAATGAAGGTGAGGGATATATGAGTGAACAGATCAAGTACAGGATAGGTGAGGGTCCGTGGGTTCACAGTTTTAGAGATAGTGATCCCAGCATCAAGATATCTTTGAAATATAGCTTGATCAGCTGCATCAGGAAAGTGGGGATCGGTAGCTCCCCGGGAGGAACTAGCACCCTGATATCGAGATTATTTGCGACCATTTATTAGAAGATGAGGGGATGAAGGATCAAGGGAAGAATGGTGAAAAATGGTGAAGAAAATGACTATTTAAATAGAAATCTTCCAGATCATCCAGGACGATCGCAAGATCAACTAAAACGATAGGAGAAATTTTGACGTCCAGGATAATTGGTCAAAAAGGCAATCGGATCGTCCAGGATGATTAAACACAGACGATCATCCCGAGGGGATAGGCTGGACGACTTTTGATTAAAGGTATCATCCAGGATGAATAGGTGGATCGTCCAGGATGATAAGCAATAAATAAATCAGACAGGCCGAAGTTAAATCGTCCAACTTCTGCCATGAGGATTATCCAGGATGATGAGATGGATCGTCTAGGATGATTACCAATAATTGGTGCAAACCAGCCATGGGATCATATGGGGATGATTTGAATGGATTGTCTAGGATGATGTATGGATTGTCTAGGATAATGTCAGATCGTCCAGGATGATGTAGGGATTGTCTAGGATGATGTGAAAAAAAAAGTGAAAAAGATGAAGGATAGAGAGGAAAAATGAAGGATCCCAAAAACACACAAAAAAAGAAAAATCAAAATCAAATCAAACAAAAAATAGAAACGAGAAAATAACAGTAAAAAAAATGATTTTTTTGAATCGATCAGCTCCAGTGAAATAGAATTTTCTTTGATTTTTAATTCAAAAGCCAATAAGAAGAAAATCGACCACACTGAAATCCAAAAAAAGTTGGAAAATCAACTTTCATAACTTCTACCTCAGACACCTTACAGGTTCAAGTTCATTTCAAAAAAAAGTCTAATTCAGAAGAGAAAAAATTAGATTTGAAAAGAGATCCTTTCAAGCCTCATTTTAGAAAAATATCTGATAAAATAGTATTACAAAGTAAGGAATCAGAAATCATGATTTTTCGTCTTAAGCTTTTGAAAATATTAAGTGGCACATGGACTTTTCTAAGAAATTTAAAGATCTCAGAGGGAAGAAACTTATTTCTTTATGGGCTCATTTTGTGCATCTTTTTTAATTTATTTGCCACACTTTGCGCTTCTTTTAATTTTTGATATACTCTGTATATCTATTTAATTTGGTAATATTGCGCATCTTTTTAGCTTTGAGCTTATTTTGTGTCTCTTTTTTTTGGTGCTCTTTGCGCATCTTTTACAAGCTGGCTTCCTTTCATAATCGTTAAAGAATCTTAGTTGTGAAATTACCTTCCAGATATAAGAGAGAATAAAACTCTCTCTCTATAATAAGGAGTAATTCGTAGAATAAAAATCATACATCATATGATAAGTGCAATCACCTGATTAAGAAAAAATATAACAATGATCCAAAATGTTGAAAGCACTATACATATGAGATAGATTCTGTAGGAAGATAAAGTAGATCTCTATTTCAAAAACTAACTTTTTAATTTTAAAGAAGATTTTTATCCAAAAAAATAATACACCATTAAAGGAGTTAGAGGAAGAGAAACAATCATCAACGTTTCTTCCCTTTAACAGATTCAGAGGAGTCAATCACTGCTTACAAGCTTCCAAAATAAAATAAGGTAAAACTCTTAGTCAGAATCTAGTTTATCAGCAGTGGTGAGTAGTGATCTGATTTATAAGAAAAGCAGTAAAGCAAGAATGGTAGAAAATCACATCAAAATAAATACTCAAATTAAAAAAACAACAATAATAAAAAGAAAATCAGCAGAGAATAAAAATAAATAGGAAATAGATAATCAAATCAAACACAAACTAAATGAGAAAATTAAAACTAGAAATTTAGAAATCAGCAATCATCAGATTCATGTATTTATGTCAATTACACCCAATCTGGTCCTTAAAATGCTGAATGAGTCAAATGCTAGTAGTTTATTAAAGATGTCAGCTAGTTGATTTTTAGTTACTACATGGTGTGGCTCAATGTCCCCTTTTGTAACATGGTCCCTAATGAAGTGATGCCTTATGTCAATATATTTGGTTATAGAATGTTGGATTGGATTCTTAGAAATACAGATGGCACTGGTGTTATCACATAGAACTGAAATTGTGCCAACAAAAAATCCTAAATCTAGAATTTATTGCTTCAACAAAAGGACTTGGGCCACATAACTTCCTAAGGTAATATACTCAGCTTCAGCAGTGAAGAGTGAAATTGAGTTCTATTTTCTACTGGACCAAGAGACTAAAGACTGTCCTATGAATTGGCAAGTTCTAGAAGTGCTTTTTTTATCCATCCTACATCCTACAAAATCAGAATCTGAATATCTAATAATCTCAAAAGAAGTTCTATGCTTAGGATACCAGATTCCTAAGTTTGGGGTTCCTAAGAGATATCTAAGAATTCTCTTAACAAAAGTCAGGTGGGACTCTTTAGGTTCAGCTTGAAACCTAGCACAAAGATAAACACTTAACATGATATCAGGTCGGCTAGCAGTCAAGTAAAGTAGTGATCTTATAATTTCTCTATACTTCTTCTGATCAACAAATTTTCCATTTGAATCCTTATCTAATTGAATAGATAAACTCATGGGAGTGTTGATTAGCTTGGCTTTGTCCATTTCATATTTCTTCAAAATGTCCTTAGTGTATTTTGATTGACTCAAAAAGGTTCCATCATCTATCTGCCTTATGCTAAACCCCAAAAAGTAGGACAATTCTCCCATCATACTCATCTCAAACTCCTTACTCATTATTTTAGAAAAATTATCACATAAGTTTTTATCAAAAGATCCAAAAAGTATATCATCAACATATATCTAGACAATGAGTAAATCATCTCCTACTTTTCTCAGAAAAAGGGTGGTGTCTATGCTCCCCTTAACAAACTCTCTTTCTAATAGGATTGTGTTAAGCCTCTCATTCCAAGCTCTGGATGCCTGTTTCAATCCATATAAGGCCTTTTTTAATTTGTAAACATGATTAGGATATTATGAACTCTCAAAGCCTGGGGGTTGCTCTACAAAGACATCCTCCTTTATTACCCCATTCAAAAAGGCACCATTGACATCCATTTAAAAAAAGCTTAAATCCCTTATAACACGCAAAGACTAGTAGCACTCTAACGGCTTCCAATCAAGCTATAGGGGCAAAGGTCTCCTCAAAATTAATCCTTTCTATTTGGTTGTACCTCTTAGCCACCAATCTTGCCTTATTCCTAACCACCACACCAGAATCATTCATCTTATTCTTAAAGACCTATTTGGTTCCCACTATACTTTGATTCTTAGGTCTTTCTATTAACTCCTAAACATCGTTCCTTACAAATAGGTTTAATTCCTCTTGCATAGCTAAGATCCAAAATTCACCAAAAAGGGCTTGATTGATGTTGGTGGGTTTAGTCATTGAGATAAAGGCAGAATAGTTTACTTCCTTCCTAAGTCCATGCCTAGTTCTAACACCTTCAGAAGGGTCTCCTAAGATCAGTTCTTTAGGATGACTCAAAGAATCTCTGGTGTTGTTGTCTCCAAGTGTAACCTTGCCTCCAGCCCTGGCCTCCAGTGAAATGAATTGATTTGCATCTCCAGTCATATGTCTTGAACATCCGATGTCCAGGAACCACATGCTCTCACGAGGCCTTTTATTTGATTACACTTATAAAATCATCAAACATCAGATTTAGGAACCCAAATAAGTTTGAGTTTCTTCTTATCAAAAGAAGAATGCAATGCATGTGTGCTACGCAATTTGGGCCTCCACACCTAATGTATACTACGATGAACAGTGTAAGTGTGAGAGATATGTCCTAACATGCCACAAGAAAAATATCTAATGCCAGGAAAATGGTTAACTAATCTACGTGGGTGATAGTGGCTCTTACTTGGTTTGAATCAAACATACTTTGATGATTTTAAATGAGATTCTTCAAAAGGTGGAGGTGCATAAAATTGTGCAAAAGTATGAGATGTTTCATTATTCTCATATGTACTAATTTTCACAGTTAGAAATTCATTTTCATTCTTGAGACTTGCAATTTCAAATTTTAAATAATGCTCATCACTATCTAAATCAAATGCATGTGATTCTAATTTCTTAAATTCAACTTCTAATTCAACATGAAATTCTTTTAATGAATCCTACTCAATAATCAAATCAGAATGCATTTTATTCAACTCATCAAATTCATCACGTAATGACATGTGATTACTATCAAGTATAAAATGATCTTTAATCAAAATTTTATGCCCTTTTTATAAATTTAGAAATTCCAATTTTAGGCTAGCATGAGTTTTCTTAAGCTTCGTATATGATGAATAGATTTTTTTAGAAACATCAAGCAATTGATCGTAGGTCAGTTCACATACCTCTTTTTGGTCGGACTGACCAAGATGGTCACCAGCCATCAAACATAAGTTTGTAACTTCCTCTTCAGCTTCAGTCTCAGAGGAGTTAGATACAGAATCCTCCCAAAAAGCCTTGTGAATCCTTTTCTTATCCTTGCTGAACTTGGGTTTCTCCTCACCCTTCTTCTTGCTTGGGTGAGCCCTAAGTGTAGGATAATCAGCTTTTATATGCCCTGGCTTCCTGCATTCAAAATAAACTATATTAGAAGAACTTTTAAAATTTTTACTATTCTTACCTTTGTTCCACTTTGATAGTTCTTATATTTCTTACTCAAAAAGCTTTTGAATTGCCTAGTGATTAAGGTAACATCATCATCATCAGATCTTGAAGAGCTAGAATCAGAATCAGTAGCCTTCAGGGCTATAGCCTTCTCTTTCTTCTTCTCACCTGCATAAAGCTGTCTTTGGTTCACCCCTTTCTCGTAAGCAATGAGTGATCCAAGTAAGTTATCCATAGAATAGGTATTCAAATCTTTGGATTCAGTAATTACAATTATCTTGGCATCATAAGAAGAAGACAAATATCTCAGAATTTTGTTCACTTTTTCATAGTTAGTGAGTTCTCTTCCTAAAGCATGTAGAGAGGTGACAATTTGAGTAAACCTAATATACATTTCAAAAATTGATTCACTAAGTTCATGCAAAAGAGTTCATAGACGTGAAGTAAGATGTTTAATCTAGATTGCTTAACTTTAGATGTACCTTCATAAGTAATGCATAGTCTATCCCAGATTTCTTTACCAATAGTGCAAATAGAGACACATATGTAATCCTCAAATTTTAAAGCACAGAAAAAATAGTTCAAGCACTTTGCATTCAATTGGGCTAAGTCTCTATCATCAAAAGTCTATTCGGCAAAAGGCAGTTCAGTTTTAACATTATTAACAAGTTTAAAAGGTGCTTCATAGCCATCTTTAAGAAGCATCCACTTGCAATAATCTATAAATTATAAAAAGCTGGACATGCGAGTTTTCCAAAAATCAAAAGGTATATTATCAAACAACAGTGGTCGTGTAATTGAATAACCTTCAGCAGTATTACGATTACCAAAGTTAGCCATGGATCAAAATTTAAAAGTTTTTAAACCTGATGTTTGAATCCCGCTCTGATACCACTTGAAAGTTCATTAGGGATGTTAAGCCCTTGTGAACTAGTCCCGAGGCTAACTAAGAACGGGGGTGAATTAGTTATTTTAAAAATTCATGAGCAAAAATAATTTAGAAAAATCTTTTTGATGTTTTTAAAAAATAATTACAATTTCATGATGATGTGTAGATGTTCAATAATATCAGAATAATAATCACAATCACACCATCATCAATAGAAAAATAAATGCAAAAGATAATCAGAAAGAACACAATAGATTTTATAGTGGTTCAGTCAACTTGACCTACGACCACTCCCCGGAGCCTCCCCTCTGGGTATTGCACTAACACTAAGTGACTCTCATTTTACTCCTATAACAAGGCGGAGAAGCCTGTATAAAACTTGAAAGATCGAGATGCGCCAAGAGTTCTAATATTTATTGATTTTTTAGATTTCTTACAATAATAACTTAACTAGTCAAATGCGGAAGCTGATGATTTGTTATATAAAGATGGTGATTATTCTCTAATTATCACAATAAAATAATGTTCTCAGATTTTTACCAAGCAGTTATAATAGAAAATAAGATGCATGAAAATAAAGTGCGGAAAATAAAATCAGAAAGAGCACACCAGATTTATAGTGGTTCGGTCAAACTATGACCTACGTCCACTCCCCGGAGCCTCCTCTCCGGGTATTGCACTATCACTATAGTGTCTCTCCTTTAGCCCCCTCAGCTAGGCGGAGAAGCCCTTACAAACTCTCTTCCACCAACCCGGTGTGGCAGAGGACCGTACTCCTTTCACAGGCAGAGAACCTTGACTTCTTTTCACCCTCCTGGTGAGGCAGAGGACCTTAACTCCTTTTCACCCTCCTTGTGAGGCAGAGGACCTTGAATCACTTTCACCTTCCCCGGTGCGGCGGAGTAGCCGGGTCTTTTGACACCAAAGAGGTCTTCTTCTTCCCAAAGCTTCCCTCAAGACAAACCTTGACTCTTGGAGGAACTCAGGTGCAAGTTCGCCAGAGCAACCGTGTGAAAACCCCCTCTCACACTCCCTTGATGCCCACAAGGATCTTCTCCCTCTCTTACAAACTCCACCCTTTCTCTCCCTAGCCCAAAGCTCTCTCTTCAAGCTTTCTTTAGAAGAAAACAACTCAATGAATGCTCAAAAAGACCCCTACAAAGTCTTATGAGAAAGCTTAAATAGAGGGCTTCAAAAAAACCTTAAAAATCCAATTCAGCCGTCAAAGATCATACAGTACGATCGCAGGATCGTCCAGTACGATGTGCAGAATTTGACCTGTTAGTACTGTACGATCGCAGAATTGTACAGTATGATTTGTTCAATCAAAGTGCAGTTCGTCCAGGACGAATCCTGGGATGACCAAAATCGTCTCTAATCATCGTATAGTATGATCTAGTTCGTACAGTACGATCCAAATATCAAAATTACGCAGATTCGATTGAATAATCACAGGATTAAATTAGGCAATATTTTAAACATCGTACAATATGATTAAGATCGTACAGTACGAATAGAACAATTTTCAAATTCAAATTTTTGCCTAATTTAATGATTGACGGGGTTTCTAATTATACCAGATCATGCAGTACGATGTGGTATTTGTACTGTATGATTAGTTATATTTCAAAAGAATTTTTTTTCAAAAAATAAAATATTTTAATTAATTTCTGTAACACCAGATCGTACAGTACGATCCAGATCATACAGTACGATGTAAAGAAAAATTAAAATATTTAACATTAAATTTTCTCCCCTTGTGTGTGTGTGCACGGTCACCAGGCTATCATGCACCTTTACAGGACTTGATTCAAGAAGTTAAAATAAATTAATGAAAATTATATTTTCTTTCATCATAACCTATTCTACCCATTCTTGAGCCCTGAATCTTCAAAGACCGGTGCCTGTTGTACCTGAAATGTTAGTCAACACACAAATGTGTATACACAATAAATACTAGGAGAAATAAAGAGCCAATCAATAATATTGTTATCATCAAAATCATAAACTCGGGAGCCCGATTTATAACAATCTCCCCCTTTCTGATGATGGCAAATATTATTGGTTGAATTTGCAAATTTAAAAATATTTTCTCTTAATCTCCCCCTCACTAAGAGAATTATATTAAAAAATAGGGGTAAGAATTTTTTTTTAACAAATAAATATTTAGAAACTAAATAACATAAAATAAAAAAAAACTAAATAACAAAAAATTTAAAAAAAACCTAAACTACAAATGCAACCAACCACAATGCATTCTCCCCCTTTGACATTATTAAAAAGAAGAGAAATAATGCAACACGTAAGTTAAACTACATGCAAAAGAAGGTAATGATATATAAGAAACTAAAATATGAAATCATGCTTAAAACATATTAAACATCAAACACACAAAATAGATAAACAAACATACAAAACAAATAAACAAAACACACAAATAAACCTCAACATACTTATACCTGATCAGAATTACCAATCAAATTCTTGATGATTTAGCATAAGCTTGTTACCTCGTCATCTTGCTTCTGTTCTGATGATTCAGAAGCTAAGTCTGCCCAGGAGATTTTTTGCTTCTTTCATTTCCCCTTATTGGATTTGGCTTATCCTCACTCTTTTTCTTTACAAGATGTTTCTTAAGATTAGGGCATTCATTTTTGAAATGTCCAGGTTTCCTATACCTAAAATAAATAATTTCATAAGCAGGCTTATCATACTTGTCATTTTTACCTCTGCTTTGCTTTTGTTCTCTCTTGTGCTTGTGCTTCAGTAGACTTTTGAATTGGCTTGTTATTAATGCCATTTTCTCATTCTCATCACTTTCTAAGCCATCTTTATCTGTGTCATTTGCTTTTAGCACTATAACCTTTTCATCACCTGCATCAAAAAGTCTTTGACTCACTTTGCTCGTAGGCAATGAGTGAGCCGATTAGATTATCAATAGAATAAGAATTCAAGTTTTTTGATTCACATATAGCAGTCACTTTAGCATCAAATTTATCAGGTAGACAATGTAAAATTTTGTTGACCTTTTCTAGGTTTGAAAGTTCTCTACCTAAAGCAAGTAATGATGTCACAATTTGAGTAAACCTAGTGTACATGTCTAAGATAGTCTCATAAGGTTTCATGCAAAAAAGTTCATAGTCATGCAATAATACATTTAATCTAGATTGTTTGACTTCACTACTACCTTCATATGTCATGCATAGTTTATCCCAAACTTCCTTGCCAGTGATACAGGTAGAAACAATTATATAATCTTCAGAAGTTAAAACACAGAAAAAGCAATTCAATGATTTAGCATTCAATTGAGCATAAATTTTTTCTTCTCTACTCCATTCAGCAAAAGGAATATCGGTTTTCACACCATTAACAATACGAGACGGTATAGAATATCCAGATTGAATCATATGCCACATCCTAAAATTAATGGATTGTAAAAATAGAGACATGCGAATTTTCCAAAAATTAAAAGGAATATTTTCAAATAGTGGCGGACGAGTTATTGAATAACCTTCTGTAATATTTTTATTTCCAAAGTGAGCCATTGATCGTTTTCCTCTAGGTTTTCTAAAACATTATTTTGAGTACCGCTTTGATAACACTTGAAAGATCGAGATGCGCCAAGAGCTCTAATATTTATTAATTTTTTAGATTTCTTACAATAATAACTTAACTAGTCAAATGCGGAAGCTGATGATTTGTTATATAAAGATGGTGATTATTCTCTAATTATCACAATAAAATAATGTTCTCAGATTTTCACCAAGCGGTTATAATAGAAAATAAGATGCATGAAAATAAAGTGCGGAAAATAAAATCAGAAAGAGCACACCATATTTATGGTGGTTCGGTCAAACTATGACCTGCGTCCACTCCCCGGAGCCTCCTCTCCGGGTATTGCACTATCACTATAGTGTCTCTCCTTTAGCCCCCTCAGCTAGGCGGAGAAGCCCTTACAAACTCTCTTCCACCAACCCGGTGTGGCAGAGGACCGTACTCCTTTCATAGGCAGAGAACCTTGATTTCTTTTCACCCTCCTGGTGAGGCAGAGGACCTGAACTCCTTTTCACCCTCCTGGTGAGGCAGAGGACCTTGAATCACTTTCACCTTCCCCGATGCAGCGGAGTAGCCGGGTCTTTTGACACCAAAGAGGTCTTCTTCTTCCCAAAGCTTCCCTCAAGACAAACCTTGACTCTTGGAGGAACTCAGGTGCAAGTTCGCCGGAGCAACCGTGTGAAAACCCCCTCTCACACTCCCTTAAAGCCCACAAGGATCTTCTCCCTCTCTTACAAACTCCACCATTTCTCTCCCTAGCCCAAAGCTCTCTCTTCAAGCTTTCTTTAGAAGAAAACAACTCAATGAATGCTCAAAAAGACCCCTACAAAGTCTTATGAGAAAGCTTAAATAGAGGGCTTCAAAAAACCCCTAATAATCTAATTCAGCCGTCAAAGATCGTACAGTACGATCGCAGGATCGTCCAGTACGATGAACAGAATTTGGCCTGTTAATACTGTACCATCGTAGAATCGTACAGTACGATTAGTTCAATCGAAGTGCAGTTCTTCCAGGACGAATCCTGGAACGACCAAAATCGTCTCTGATCATCGTACAATATGATCCAAATATTAAAATTACACAGATTTCATTGAATAATCACAGGATTAAATTAGGCAATATTTGAAACATCGTACAGTACGATTAAGACTGTACAGTATGAATAGAACAATTTTCAAATTCAAATTTTTGCCTAATTTAATGATCAACGGGGTTTCTAATTATACCAGATCGTCCAGTACGATGTGGTATTCATACTGTATGATTAGTTATATTTCAAAAGAATTTTTTCTAGAAAAATAAAATATTTTAATTAATTTCTGTAACACCAAATCGTACAGTATGATGTATAAAAAAATTAAAATATTTAACATTAAATTTTCTCCCCTTGTGTGTGTGTGCACGGTCACCAGGCTATCATGCCCCTTTAAAGGACTCGATTCAAGAAGTTAAAATAAATAAATGAAAATTACATTCTCTTTCATCATAACCTATTCTACCCAGTCTTAAGCCCTGAATCTTCAAAGACTGGTGCGTGTTATACCTGAAATGTTAGTCAACACACAAACATGTATACACAACAAATATTAGGAGAAATAAAGAGCCAATCAATAATATTGTTATCATCAAAATCATAAACTCGGGAGCCCGAGTTGTAACAAAACTCCTTGCCACCAACCCGGTAAGGAAGAGAACCTGGACTCCTTGTGCTTCCTCCTGAAGCATGCAGAGAACCTGGACTCCTTTCGCTTCCTCCTGAAGTAGGTAGAGAACCTGGATCTTCTTGCGGACGATCCTCCCATAGAGACACCAATAAGATAAGATACGACGACCAGAGGAGACAACTCAGATCCTTGCTTGGAGCAACCTTTGTGAATCCCTCACAAACTACCCCTCACAAACTCCCCCTCACAAGATCCTCTCTCTCTCTCTCTCTCTCTCTCTCAAGGTTCTCTCTAGAAAGGAAGGTGGAAAAAGATCTTTCTTGTTGAAAGAAAAAGATCTTAAATAGGAGGGATAAAAAATTGCCCTAAATCTTAACTAGTCGTCAAAGATCATCCAGGACGATCGGTCGATCGTCTTGTACGATCAATACAAAATCACATGTATCATCCTGGACAATCTAATTTCTCTAGATGATTAGTAGACAAAATTTGTTCAGATCGTTTTGTACAATTCTGCGATCATCCGAGATGATTAGTATAAATCAGGAATTTCATCCAGAAGACATCTCAGGTCATCTAGGGCAACTTATGCTAGATGATCTCAAAATGACTTGATCGTCTAGGATGATATATATATCATCCTGTACGATTAGTTCAAAAATGACAATATCATCCTACACACAGCTCGGGTCGTATAGCCAAAACATGCTGGATGATCTCAAAATGACTTGATCGTCTGGGATGATATCTCAATCGTCACGTATGATTAGTTCAAAATCGGGAATATTATCCAGCACATTTCTCGGGTCGTCTAGGTGAAGTGCTCTGGACGGTCAGGATTTTGCATGTATCGTCCAGGATGATATTGCGATCGTCTAGGATGATATGATGTATCAATCAAATATTAATTACTTTCCTTAATCACTAGACTAATTTAGGCATGATTAGAAAGGATTGTCTAGGATGATATACGTATTATTCGGGACAATCAAACCAATTCTCTAAAAATAAAAACTTACCTAACTTAATCTGGCAGCTGAGAATTTCTAATTTGAGCCTATCATCCTGTACGATGGGTATATCATCCTAGATGATCTGCTTAGTCAAACTGACTTAACATGGTTACCCTAATTAGAGTTTCTATTTTCACTGGATCGTCCAGGATTACATGAATAAAATTTGAAATAAAAACTTTAAAACACTAAAACTCTCCCCCTGAGTGTGTGTGTGCGCAAGATAACTTAGCTAGGAGATCAATTACATTACATTTGACTCAAAAAAGAGAAAAATTATATTTAAACACACACGGACTCGATCTTGAGTTGGCTTAAATTTTATTTGATCTTTTGTACCTGAAATGTTAGCCAATCAAAATAGAACACAGAAATATTTGTTATCATTAAAATTATAATCTTTAAATCCAAGTTTGCAACAGGGATTTGATTGGGACCTATATGATTGATAAGTGAGCATCTGCCAGTCATTAGGTCACCAAAAGAAAACCCAAGTGGATTATATTGACCTCATACAGAAATGAGGTCAACATAAACTAGTCATAACTTTATAAAAATCAAAATAGACAAATACCTATAACCTCATATTTGATCCTAAACTGCTAATTAATAGTCTCTTTTCCTTTCCAAGATCCTAAAAACCACAAGCAAATCATAGTGAGCTATAACAGCTCAATAGACCACACAAATTAATCTAAATTTTTAATTTTTTTAATTAAATTAAACTGAATATTTAAAAGCAGTTAAATTTAATCTAATAACTCATTCTTTAAAAGCAGTTAAATGTAATATAATAACTTATTATACTGAGAAATATAATAAGAGTATAATAGTTATCCAATTATTTAATAATATTACTGAGCATATAAATAAATTATAATGCATATCATAGAGTAGTTAATATCATGTTTCCTAGACCCAACATAATCTCAAAGGATTCTAGCTCCTTATGACTCACTTTTGTGCTTATAGCACCAGAACATATTACATATCTCTATCCTAGATAGAGCCGTAAAGGATTATAGCCCCTTATAGTTCCCAATTATTCCTTGACATAAATATAATCTTAGAGGATTCTGGCCACTTATGGCTTATTGAATCACATATGCTCATATATCATTACATTATATAAGTTAAAAATTAATTGAGCATATATCAAAATTATATAATTTTTTATAATGGAGGCAACATAAAATCTTATTAGGCAAAAATGTACATTTTCAAAAAATAACTAAATTATGAGGGATTATGTAAAATAATATTTTAAAAGCCCCAAAAATGGACTTTCTCTTTATCTCTCCTCTCTTTTTTCCCTAAATTCCTTAAGCCATTCTCTCTTTGGTGAAAATGAAGCAATAATTATAAAAATATCATTTAATAAAGCCATTATGGCTTTAGATATTTTTTAATTATTAAATAATATATACTAATATTATTATAATTAATTTTCACTACAAAATTCATAGAAATTCTTTTAGCGATTCCAAAAATTATAAAAAAATATCCATAAAATATCTCATTTTAGTTCAAAAATTTTGGTGAAATGGATTTGCAAAACGAATACCTATTAGTCCCAAAATCCCTACTTGTACTAACATATGTCAATTTTTTTTAAGGAATTTCACTTATGCGCAAAAATTGTTAAAACAAGGGTAATTAAAGCACTACATTATATATATTCTAGCGAAGATGGATTATGATTTGGACTTATAATAATTTCTGAAAAAATTTATGATTGTTCTAGGTCAAACAAGTAAGAAGTCCTGACTATCACGATAATTTTTGATGTTGTATCAGTAACCATTGTCTCAGTAAACAGAGTCGTCACTCATTACCGGTCGGCATAATAATCATCTCCTTATAACTCCTAATCAGTGTATCATATAAATCAATAAATGATAACACCAAACCATGGTATTTAAATGAAAGCCCATCGGCCCACTATCTTGAATAGGTTAATCAATCTCTAACCAACGAGTCAACCAATTTTTACTCATCTTTTACATATACATTATTATCACAATACTATAAAAGTAATGGTGACTAGCTATTACTCAATCATATATTTACATTCATTTTTAATGTATTATAGTAAATAATATATAATTGAGGTTAATTCAGAAAGTGTCAAAATGTCATGAAGGTAGGCAATAAAAAATCCTACTATATAAAAATTCATATTTTTAGAAATTAACCAAATTACCAAAGATTGTATATAACAATATTTTGAAGTTTTTATTGAGCTAAAATATTATTTTTAGATGTCAAAATAAATATTTGAGTTCACAAAAATTATTGCTTTTTTTTAAATTACCTAACAAAAAATCTTAAATAAATACTCAAAATATTTGTAATCTCAATCTCTATAACACATAAAAAGTTACATAGAGAAAGTTTTACCAAAACAAAATTATTCTTATTTTTTGATAAAGGAAACACAAATTTGATCAAAAAAATATCAAAAACATAAAATCTTTAAAATCAGAAATAGGATAAATATTTCTTATAGTGAGATGAGCAAATCTTCCAACAGGTTCGTCGGATGAAAATCACTCTACGATCTCCATATCTCAAGTTTTATTTTCTCTCTCCTCACTTTCTCTCTTATATTAGTTTTTCATTTCTTTGTTAGCTGATTTGAATAAGAAAAAGCTTTTAAAATTGTTTTAGTGACTTAGGATATTTTAATTAAAAGAATAATTTAATATTATATAATTAATTTAATCAATTTTTTATATAAATTTATATAAATTATTTTGAGGCTTAAAAATTATAAAAAAATATTTATAAAATAAATTATTTTATTTAAAAATTTTTAGTGAAAAAAATTTGTAAAACGGACACCTATTAGTCCCAAACTCCCTACTTGTACTGATAGGTGTCAATTTCTTAAAGATTTTCACCAGTGCACAAAAATTATGAAAAAAATTATGTAATTAAAATACTATAATGTTAATACTATGATGAAGACAGTTTGTGATTTAGACGTATATTGACTCAAAAAAAAATTTATTTGGCAAAGTCAACATACAAGCTATTACAAAAAGGATAATGCTTAATAGATTGAAGTTATGTTTTCCTATGCTTATATCTAAGGAGCAAGTGGCATTTGTACCATGAAGATCAATTTTAGATAGTTGTCTATTAGCTTAAGAGATTTTTAATAAGCTCAGATTTTTTTTAGCCAAACTCAGGATGGTGGCACTCAAGATTGACATGAAACAGATATATGATAGCATGCATTGGAATACATTGATTCAAATTATGAGGTTGATGGATTTCCCTTATAAATTTTCTAAATGGATTGCTCAGTGTGTGACACCCAAATTTTTTATTATTATAAATGGGAATAAGACTGATTGGGAGGGAAAAAGTTGGCTTAGGAAGGGTTGTCAATTGTCACCATACCTCTTTATTTTGTGTTATGAATTACTATCAATGGCTTTTCAGTTGGGAGGGCAAAATTTGGATATCAAATTATCTTCAAATGCTGAAAGGATATCTCACCTACTCTTTGTAAATGATGTTCTTATATTTGTTGAAGCTACACATCATTTAGTTGGAGGGATCAATAAAATCCTTACATAAGATTGTCTTTTGACATGTCAGAAAATGAATATAACCAAATATATGGTGTTGTGTGGTAAATTTGTAACTACTAGAAGGAAAAAAAAAAGGGGGGGGGGGGGGGGGGGGGGGGGGGGGGCGTGGTTGATCATTGAGATTTAGATTGGAGAAGGAAATCACTTTTTTGGGTGTGACAATTGCAAAGACAAGGTTGGTGCTTAAGATTTTCAAATGGTAATTGCTCATGCTTTTAAGAGATTAAATGCTTGGGTTAATCATTCACTATCAATTGCTGGGAGAGTTACCTTTATTAAATCAATATTCTCATCACTTCCTTCATATCTTGTTGAATATTCATTGGCTCCTAAAGGGATACTAAATAACTTAGACAAATTGTGCAGAAATTTTCTTTGGCATAAAGGCAATGGGAGGCAGGGTTTGCATTATATTTCTTGGGAATAACTTTGCCTTCTTTTAGGAATGGGAGGTCTTGGTTTACAAACTGTTATTGGAATAAATGGACCTTTGAGGGCTCGGTTGGAATGGTTGTTTTTTCATAATCCTAGTCTTTGCTTAGTAGAAACATTATTACTAAATATGGGAAGGATAATTACTGAGAGGAAATTAAGAGAGGATTACCAACAGTGTGGCAAATTATGGTGGAGGGAGCTTAGCTTCTGAAGCCATTAATCAGGTGGAAATTGGTTAATGGGTAGAATATCAATGTGCTATAAGGTATTTGGATCTTGGATAGGAATTTGGTTAGCTGGTCTGCTCTTTGTAATTATCTGAATTTGCAAGGAATGACAGTTGATCAACTGTTGAAGAAATATGGAGAGTGGAATGTTGCAGAACTTTAGAAGCATTTCGGAGAATAAATGATCAAATGCTTTTTATAAATTCCAATTTACTCAAACCTCTCAGAAGATCTACTCGAATTAGTTTATGTGAAATCATGTAGATCAGTCACAACAATGGCATTTGAGCTCAGTCTTTATCCATGTTCTTATCCATGTGTGAATTTGAAGTGGATAAGGAAATTAAAGCTAATGCCTAGGGAGATTCTATTTTGGTAGAGGATAATAAAAAAATGCATTACCCATAAATGCTATGTTGGTGTATAGAAGGTAGCAAGATGTCAATCTTTGTCCAAGAGGTTGTAATCTTATTAAAGATATTAAACATTTAGCTATTCATTGTAGCAAAGTGAAAGATATAATTACAAAATTTCATGAATGGGGCATCCAAATTCTAGTATTTCAGAATTTTTCAAGCTGCTTGATAGAATTGTAAAGGAATTCAATTAATAATATTAGGATGGTTAGAATGTATTATTCTATTATGTTTCAATCGTGGAGAGCTATAAATGCTGTTAAACATTATAAGTAGGTGCCTTCCACTTCAGTTGTTATTGCATCTGTAATTTCTAATGCTATTCAATCTCAACTGTATCCAATTTGGTAGAACTCAGATGTTGACTAGCTCATATAGTTATATTACAATAATTGGCATTCCCCGCCTCTTGAATGGATAAAACTAAATGTAGATGCTTATCTTCTACAATCATATTGGTATTGGATTATTGGAATTATAAGAAATCGTAAAGGAAGATTTTTATTAGACTATGGTAAACAAATGAAACATTGGAATTTTGCACAAGTAGAGCTACTGGATGTTGTTACTCTCAGGGATTTAATCTAAAAGTGGTTGTTTGAGAAGCAAGGAATTATTATTGAAGGTGATAATGTTACTATAATAAAGATGCTTCAAAAGTCAATAGAGAATATTAAATGGCAATGCAAAGAAGGCTTGGAACATGACTTATCTTTTCTTAAAGATTTCAAATAGGTTTTATTATTATTATTATGCATCTATTTGATTGAAAAATATATTTTTTTGAAAAAGATTTAATTTTCTTTGGAAAAGTTTAATTTTGAAATTGAACACATCATTGTAAATGATGTATTACCTCATGAGGTAAAGATCTCATTCCCTGATAGGTTTAGATTTCAGAATTTGAATTTATCCTGACTATTGTAGTCAAATTTGAGAAAGAACTACATATGACCCCGAAAGGTCAAAATGATTGTTCAATCATATATTCAATTACAATAATTTGGATAAGAGAATCATTGATTTCATAATCAAAATTATAATAGTAATTGATATATCTCTCCAGAGAAAGAAGTTATTAATCATTATTGATCATTTGAAAATGACGATAATGATCATCGAGTTTAATTTTTTCAAAGATAATTAATTAAGGTTTTAAAAATTTGATCTGGGTTTCTAAATCTCCTATGAGCACAAGCTCTCATAGTTAATTACATCGTAGGGAGATCAGAGTCTCCTATGAATACTCTCGATTAAAATAGCGATACGAATTTTATTTAATGATTTCAAAGCTTAATGTCAAAGGAGGTAAAGGTTGGAAATTCAATAGGGATTGGTTCAAGGTTGAGCAGCTCTTTCTAGAGGTCAAAGGAAGAAGGGTAGGAGGTGTTTGAGATTCTGAATCACTTTAGAAACAACCCATCCTATCCTAAGTATTGGGCTTGAATTTGATGAAAAATGATATTTAGTTTGAATGATCAATTTTATTAGAAAGTTGGGATTCAATTCCCAAAGTTTGAGGTCTTATAGCCTAAGCCTGCCTCATAACGTAAGTCTAAATTGGGCACTAAAAATCAATGACCCAGAACCTAGCTAATACAATACAAGATCTGAACTTACCCTGACCTAAATTGGGGAGCCAGCTAAACAACCTAGGTGCTTCAAAATTATATATCTGGTCATTTAATGTAAAGTGGTAGGGATGTTATTTAAGATAATTTTTTGAGAATATGGCCGACGTCTAGAGAATATCCTTAATTTGGCCCCTTAACATATATTGGGTAATTGATATTTAAGCTAAAAATATAATTAAAGATTTAGACATTTTTTAAGTTGGTTTTTAATATAATGCATGCTAGTTGACTCAGTTAAATGCTTGAATCAAAATAAAGAAGTTTTAAAAAGGCTTAAAAATAATTTTATCCTTGAGATTGCATAAATTTCCCTTGATAGAATTGTACCCTCATAGGTCAGGTGGTCTGCTAAAACCCGCAGGCAGGAAGGTGCCTAACAAGTGGAAAGAAAATGCAGCAAATATGTTATGAAAAACTCTCGACAGTCCCGGTCTTACTTCTTAAAATGCTAGAATTTCTATCTTATCTTAAAAATTTTAATTTAATTAAAGTAGAAGAATTTTATTTATACCCTCACGACCCTCCCATCAGGTTCCAAGCTAAATCAAAATCGGCATGCAAAAGCGCCAAAAATTACTAAAAGCAGGAAATCCTAATATCATAATTAACATCAAATAATTAATTAAATAATTAAATCAATTAAATTAATACTCAAACTGAAAGTCCATGTGGCAAGTGCCACTTAATTATACAACCTAGGTTCTACAGGAAAAGTAAAGTGGCTTCGACTAACAACAACCCGGATTCTACTCCTAAGACTCAAGTGACTTTAAGAATGAGTCTTCTCATTCTTCACTTCTTAGTTCCTCCACGAGCTCCTTGGATCGTTGGGTCTGGATATCCAAATGAAAAGAAACTCCCCCTTAAGAGGGGTGTTATCTTTTCTCTTTGAATATTTGAGAGATATCCTAACCTGATCTTCAAAATGGAGGAAGACTCTCCCCTTAGGGATGTTTTCTCCTCTTTGAAATTTAAGTTGGATATAAATATGTCATCTCAAATCACTTAATATTTACAACTCAAATTCCTATCAAATTATATTTGAATTCGAAAGAAAAATCTAGACTTAATAACCTGCAGGGTTATATTAATAATCAACACCTAATTTGACATCCCAAGCACTTATATACTTTAAAATTAAATGCTCAAAGTACAGCCACGCTTTGCCATGCTCTTTTAATTTTAAAGGGGAACTTAAGGAATTTCTAGAGCAGTTGTAGAAAATAATATCAATTTAAAGCTTTAATTTTATTTTGCCCCCTTTAATTTGCAATTGTCCAATATGAGCATGTACATCTGCATAAGATTGAATTAGTATAAATTATCCCTAACCTAAGGGTAGATCTAACGCACAATCAATCACACCATATATTACAGAATTTAAATAAATAAATTAATCAATTATTTAATTCTAACAACAAGCATGTAGTGAAAATCACAGAAAACTCGACACATAACAACAGGAAAGTAATACACCGGCCTAGCCTAAGACTAGAGTTGGTTATTCTACCAAACCATTTAAAGTGTGTAAGGTAGGCTGTGTGATTTTGATATATCCTATGTAGGGAAGTTAATTAAAGTTGTTTGAGGTTCTGGTTGGTTGAAAGACTTAAGGGATTTGAGTTTGAGTTTAAGTATTAATGGCTTAAAATTGATTTTAAAATGTGTTTTAATGATTTGTTGATTACCACCTTTGTTGCTCACCGAGGCTGTGAAGTTTATTTTACCTTTCTTGGGGCTAATTTAATAGCTTCATAGGCCTGGGTTATCTAGTGGTAACCGGTATAATTAAGTGATATGAGTTTGGTTAGAGTTGGAGGGTTATTGAATTCTAATTAAACTTTATTTGTTACTAATTTTAAGATTTGAATTTATTTAAGTTTACTATCAACTAGTTCGTGGCGTTGTGCCACCAAGCTCGAGGAACAAAGCCTCCTTAGGACACATAGCCTCGTAGTTTAGAGTAGTCCAGCCTATAAACTTGGTTGATATACTTTGATTAAGAATTTTAATTTTGATTAGATCATTAATAATCAATTAATTTTAAAGTTTTAACACTCTATTGAATCAATTCGTGGCGTTGTGCCACTAAGCTCGAGGAACAAAGCCTCCTTAGGACACGTAGCCCCCTAGCTCGGAGTAATCCAGCCTAAAAACTTCATCTTAGGAGTGGTTATTGTGTATTAAGGGTTTGGTTGAGTTATTTAAACATTAAATTAATATTTTCTAGAATTTAGAATCTATTATCAAATTTTAGACTTTTTTGGATTATTTTAATCTTTTAATTAAGGGGACTAGAATTGACTTTTAATTAAGCTTGATTTTTAGAATGTTAATATTTTTATAAATTACTAGACCATAAGATGATCAGTTAGACTATAAGTATGCTAGATTTGGATTTTTCTACATTTAGTTTGAAGTTTTAACTTGAAATTTGACTTAGGTTTGACTAGATTGTTGAGTTTTTAAATTTGAATTATTTCTAGAATTTTAATTTTTTTGATAAATATTAGATCCTTATATGAGTTGAATGCCTTTGAGTTTACTCAATTTGGGGTTTTCTTGAATTAGTTATGAATTTGCAAAGTTTTGTATATTTATTTGAATTTTTTAAATTATTTAATTAAGGGCCTTTTATTAATTTTGCTTCAAATGAACTCCCGACTCCTTGAAATCAACTCCAAAGGCCAGGAATGACCTAAGAAGAGATTCCCAAGTGTTTAGGAAATTTTTGAAAATTTTAATTATTTTTAAATATTTAATTTAATTAAATATTCAATTTTACTTAAAATTAGATTACTCTTAAAATTGATATCAAATTATAGTGATTTTAATTTTCATTGATTAAGGCTTGAATTATGGTTAGTTAGAGGTACTATGTGTATTTTTGTAATTTAAATTTGATTTATTAGAATTTTTAGATGTTTTTAATGTTTAATTAAGATTTAATCTTGATTAAATAAATTAAAGACTTTAATGACTTCAAAAATCAGTGAGAATGTTTTTAATGGTTCGAATTTCAAATCAAAATGATGTGTGTCCTAATTATTAGAATTTTTTTAAGTTCTCTAACCAAGATCCTTAACTATTGTCCTTAATGATATCACTACGTATAAATAGGTTTGAATCAATATTTGTCTAACCCTTGGACTTAACATAATAAGTACACATACAAGCACAATCAAATCCTAAATCTAAGAGAGCCTAAACTAAGTGCAAGTGTGTGTACCATAAGCATACAATGATTAACATAAACATATGATTAAAGACTAGATTAGTGAACAATCAAAATATAATCATTCACTAATCACCCTATTTAATTCTATTCATTCAAGCTTAAATTATGCTTAAAATTTTAATGGATATCTCAATTATTTAAAGATTTAAATATGTATAATTTAAAATAAATTTCAATATATATATATATATATATATATATATAAACCTATATATTAAAATATAAGTATTTAAAATAAAATAATAAAAAATATTGTTAAAATAATTTCTTAAAAATTTGAGAGATCCTCTTAATTTTCAAAGTAATTTTAAAATAATTAATATAAAATTTAACTAAATATTAATTACATATTATAAATAGTTAAATAGTTAAAATTATTTAAAATAAATTAACATTTAAATTTCAAAATTAATTAAAGTATCTTAAATTAAAAAATATAGATATACTATTTAAAACTTTCTGAATTAATTTGAATTTAATTTGAAATTTTAAAGTTTAAGATAATTAAGTAGATTTAAAATGGTTCAAAATTAATTATTATTTAAAATAATTCTTAAATTGAATTAAATTAATTCTTAAATGTTTACTGGAATTTTAAAATTATCTAAAATAATTTCTTTGAAATTTTAAATTATTTGAATTTTTATTTTTATTAAATATTGATTAAACATTTTAATATTTAATTAAATAATAAAACTTTTAATTAAATAATTAAAATAATTAAAATATATTAGATATTTTAAATTGAACTTAATTTTAAAATATTCAAATTACATTTTCTAATTTTTAAAATAATTCTCTTAAAATCTTTAAAATTGATTGAGTTTAATTTTAATTAGATATCAATTTATTATTAATATTTAATTACTTAAAGTTTCTTCAAAATACATAATATCTTAAATTGATTTAATTTTAAATTAAAATATTTTAAAATAATTATTCAATTATTTGAAATATTTCCACATGATTTTTTTATTTTTGAACATAATTAATTAAATTAACCATTAATTAAACATTTAAGATACTTAAATATTTTAAATCATTTAAAATATGTTAAACACATTTTTTAAATAAAATTTTAATTTAAAATGCTTAATACATTTTAATGATTTAATTAAAAATAATATTTAAAATAATATTTGAATTTAAAAAATGTTTACTGAATATCTAATTAATTATTAATTAAAATCTTAATATTTTATTATTTAAAATAATTAAACATATATTAAATATTTTAAATTCATTATATTTTTAAATTAAAGGGAATTAAAATACGAGCAAATTGATATATAATATAATTTTTTTGGATTTATATTTTATTTTTGATTTTATTTTTAAAGTTTCTGGCTTTAAAATTATTTAAAAATTAATTAAATATAATTTAAACTATACCGGCAGCATGGCGGTGGCGGACCAGACACGCGTTAGCCAGGGATTTGCAGGTTCAAACAACGGGAAATGATTGCACGGCGACGTAATGATTGTGCCACCAGCAATCATTGGGTAATCAAAATCGCTCACCGTAGTTCTACTTATCCACATCGAACGATGATCCTGACCGTTGATTCCGCCCGGTTTAAGATTAACGACTCGGATCGAGTCGGACCGCACATAGAACAATTGGATCTGATCCACGGTCAGACAGAGCTGGGGAAGTGTGGATCTTACGTAAATGGAGGGTCACGTAAACCGAGCTTTAAAATAAGTATTTGAGCTCGTTCTCTCGATCGGGTAGATCAAATTTAATGAAATTTTAAACCTAGATCCTAGGAGTGAATAGAGTTAATATGGATTTTGTTTTACGACTTTAAATGCTCTATCTAAAATGCTATTTAAAATTCAATCTAGTGACATAGGGCTAGAGTTTTAAGAGATTTTACTGTGGGTTTTGAGGGGGAAATGAGTTCTCTGAATTTGTAGTCTGTCCTCGCTTAGATTTGTTGAAGAAAGCCTGGCTCAAAGACGCCTAGATTGATGATAAACTGGCCTAGAAGGATTGAGGCTTGGGTTCACCGGAGGGTTATCACCGATGAAATTTTAATAGTGGGGTTCGAGCTGGAATGAATGTTGGAGAAGCCTAGAGCTCAGGTAAGCTAAAGGCTGGGTCTGGGAGAGCTTGGATAGTGAGAGAATGCAAGGGTTCGAATGAGGCTTGGTTTGGGATATTTTCCCTATTCAAATGTCCCCAACTGATTTGGACGGTTGGGATTGCTTTATCTTGATGCTAGGATGTTCCCCATGTGTCCAGGGGTTGTTAGGGGCAGGGGGAGAGGACGGGCTAAGGACATCCTAGGTGTAAAGAGTCCTTTGTCCTCTTATCCACATGGGGATGACTGAGAGCCATTGGATCTTGATCAAAGAGTTAGGTAGACTTTAGGAATGTTCTAGAGACTAACCTAGCAGCTAGAATAATTTGGATTAGGTTTGATTGGGTTTAAGAGGGGTTTTGACCAAGTTTGACCCCTATAAACCCTTGATTTAACAAGCTGACTGATCCTATGCCACTTGGACTGATGAGGTGGCATGGAGGGGGTGTTAAGGACTGGAGTGATGAGTTGGAGGGGGTTTAAGTGGAATGAACTAAACTTAAGAGGGAATTTAACCCTTTTTAACCACTCCTAGTGCTCATGCTGACTATTTGACTGGTCAAATAGTCAACCTAGGCTTAGGTGGACAAGGGGTAGAGCTTTAGGGGTTGATTGGATAGATCTCAAGGTCTTAATATGGTATGCTTGAGGTTTGAAATGGGGATTTGAAGTGATTTGACAAAGTACTATGGTTGGCTTGGTCAACTTTGCTTGAATTTGATTAGCTAGTGAATGGGATATGATTAACATGTAGTTTGGAGTTTATTTGAAGCTTGAAAGGGGCTTGATAGGTAAATGGGTCAAAATAACTCATTTAAAACCTTAATGGGTACTTAGATCAACTAGGTTGACCCAAGGGGTGGGTCCAGAAGCAACAGGTTTGAAATGACAAATAGAGTCTGGTGGAGGAGATTTCAAGGGTCAGATTGGTCATCTGGGTCAAAACCTCCTATTTGGGCCCTTAATGGGTAACTGGGTCAACCTAGGTTGACTTGGTCAACCAAGTTGACCCAGGAGCTGAGAATGGGCTCAACAAATTTGGTTTGATGTTTTGAATTTGTTGGAGGTATTTTTATGGTTTAAATGGGTCATTTGGGTCTAATGGGCCTATTAGGCCCTTAAAGGGTCATTTAGGTCAACCCTGGTTGACTTGGTCTACCAGGTTGACCCATGGTCTGAAAATAGGTTGAACAGATTTGATTTAACATTTAAAACTTGCTTGAAATGGTTGCATTCAATTTGGAGCTCATTTGATCAAAGGTGGCCATTCACACCCTTGAGGAGTATTTTAGTCATTTTGGGCCCTAGTAAACTGAGAGTCAAAGTGAGTCCATGAAAATACAAATTACTAATTAATAGGTCAGGATTAAGGTTCTAGAAGTGATTAGAAGCTTTAGAGAAAGCTCTAAGGTCAGGATCCACTGGGTGGTAGGTCCAATGACATAGGCCATAAATATTTGAAGGTTTTACAGCCTTTGAATTTTAATTCAGTTTCTAGGGTTAGAACCTTTGAATAGGCTCAAATTTAGAGGGTTGCCTCTAGAGACATGTCCCATTAATGTGCAATTGATAGACTCTAAATCAGAGGTCATTTGACTGGATTTTAGAGTGTATGAAAAATTCTTGGAAAAGGCTTTCAGGACAGGGCCTTTGAACATTGGATTTTGAATTGAATTTCTAGATTTGATCTGGATTTTAAATCTAGATGATTAGATTTGAATTATCTAAATCATTTATAATCATTTGGAGATCATAAGTGATAGGATAGGGTTGAAGCTTGATTAGAGGCAGGATCAAGGTTTAAACTAGAATTATTTTTATTAAGGTTTGAATTGATTTGAAGTTAAATAGGTTTGAAATCTGGATGGATTTGAGAACTGGATTAATCTAGATCTAGATTAAATTAGATCTAGATTGATTAGAAGCTGGGATTGATTTGAGATTTGAATTAATTTGATTCTTCAATGAACTGATTTAAGGTGTGGGTTTATTTGGAGTTTGAATAGATTTGATGTCAGGATTGACTTGAATCTGGATTGATCTATGATATAGATTGATTCTAGGGTCTGGATTGATCTAGAATCTGGGTAGATTTAGGACCTAGGTAGATCTAGAAACTAAGTAGATCTAGGACCTGGATAGATCTAGAACCTAGGTAGATCGAAGGTTTGAAATCTAGGATAATCTTAGAGTCTAGATAGATCTTAGGATTTGAATTAGTTTGGAAGCTAGACTGATTTAGAGTCAGGATCAATCTGAAATCTAGATTGGATCCTAATGACCTCGTACAAAAATGAGATCAACAGCATCTAGAGATAGTAATAAATTGGTAGACTTTTATGCCTCTTACGGTGTATTAGGAAATTTTCTTTGGGATTGTGTTGATGATGTAAACCTTCCTTAATAATTATTATCAATAATATGGAAGAAATATGATAGAATAGCTATCACTTAGTAGATTGTATTTCTTTTAAAAAAAGACCCAGATAAAGTTTGCAAGAAAAAACCAACCTCAAAATTTACTAGGTTAAAGTTTTAGGATGAATTCGACACAATCTGGATTGAGAACTACATAAGTCAAATTTTAGAGTTATATTTTTATATTATTTAAATCATATATATATTATTAAAACAATCAAAACACAAACAAATAGAATTAATAAAAAAATTACTTTAAAATTTTATTAATATAAATTGATTATAATAGATTATACTATATAATGTTAATCATACTATAAAATGTAGATCATACAATATAATATGCTATAAAATAAATCAATTTGCATTAATTAAGGGATTTTTAAAATTAATATACATGTACTAATCATATAGTATAATGTATATCATATCATACAATCAAATTAATTCAAAATTTAAACTATTCATCTTGTATGATGTATATTATATTGTACTATTAGTTTCATAATTTAAACTTATTAAGTAACTAAAATTGGGCTCAAAAGAACATATCATAAAAAGAGAATCAGATTGTATGACCAACCGAAGCAAAATTTATATGATATGAATTATTTTATACTAATTGTACTAAATGATATTCAACTCACATAATAAAAGCTACATGAGGCTTGTCTACATGGATAACTTAGTTACAACTCATTCAAGAATTATTACCATCACTTCAGCAATGTAAATCCCACACATAAAGATGGGTCCATTCAACTATTCTCTTTTAGATGCTCCCTTGATAAATATTCTAGCATAAATAACTATGATGAATTTTATTCACTTGCTAGCTTACAATGATGAGGGTATCAATAAGATTTTAGAGATGTTGTTGAATGGCGATCTTCAATATTTTAATCCTGATAATTAGGGTTAGCATATAATTTAAAAACATTTAAGCATTTGCTCTTGCTTTAATCAGTTCTAATCACCATAAATACTCTTTATCATGATTGATATCTATGATTTCATCTAAATAGACAAATTGTGAAGTGAATGTTAGATATTGTTGAAGTTGTGGAGACTTTTCTGCCAAAATGATATTACTGTTTCTCTTATTATTATCTTGCCCCTCAAGCTGATAATAATGATTATCTAATCATTTTTGTTACAAAGTCTTATGGTTACAATGATGATGTAGTAGATAGGTGATTATACTTCTTGATATTAATTAAAAAGATATGCGTAACATTTTTTGCTTTTAAATGACTAAATCCATCATTTTGAAAATTGACCGAGTACTTATATAATCGTTGGTAAGTTATTTGTGGAGGACGACATCATAGAAGAAATATTTTGATGAATTCTCTGGAAGATCATTTTATGAGCTCATGATCAGTGGGTTAATAATTTTAAGTGGCATGAGGACTTCAATTGCCGAGCATATGGACCAGTGACAATATAATATGATTAAGTTGTACTAGAAAGTTACTTTAAGAAGTAATAAAAAACTGTCTTAAAAGAAGCTTAAGTTTTGCCCGAACCATATAGGGATTACAAGATGAATAAGTATATTTTACCCACCAAAAAATTCAACAAAAGTGATCACTTGCAGAAAGTATAAGAAAAAAAAAAAACAAATGAAAATTGCACCGGAAGAAATCAAAAGCAAATTAAAAAAAAACGATATTGCAGTTCGAAGTTACTTAAAAATATTAAATCACATAGACCAAATAGGATTGGTTCTTAAGCCACTGCATTTGGAACTTATATCAAATTATCAAATTATTAATTTACAAGGTCTGAACATCTGCAGCCACAGCTCCAATCGTAAACGACAAAATCTATATTTATCTTAATGAAATTTCCAATGAATTTGCGATTGCGTCACGTTGTTATGCAAATCACAGTTTATTGCGTAATATTTTGATTTACATCATATAGTGATAAAAAATAAGGAATTTTTTAAAAAAAAATCATGGGCCTACACAGCAATAACAGCAATATCAAGCCTTTATCTCACTATGTGGGTCGGCAACATGAACCCTTTTTCTCCATTGTATCCTGTTAAGAGTCAAATTCTCTTTTAAATTCAGAAAATAAAGGTCTACCTCTACCTTTCTTAACTTTGATTAAATCAAATACATCTACTCTCCGAACCAAGTCATCGGAAGGCAACCATTTTATATGACCAAACCTTCTAAGGCGACCCCTTCCCCTTGGTAATCCTTTTGGTCGTGTTTCCATTCTGCTCCTCTAGTATAAGGTAATTGAATCAAATTGGGTTAGCTCTTGCTAGCCTCCTAAGCCTAATTTATGAAAGAATGGAATGGTATTCACTAGCCTTGAAACCATCGACACTCTCTAATCTTATCTTCCACTAGAGCTACTCGAATCATTTCACGTATATGCTCGTTTCGTATCCTGTCTCTAAGAGTAAAATCACTCATCTACCTAAGCATTCTCATCTATGCAACACTTAATTTAATATTATGCTTCTCTTTTAATGGCGAACATTGTGCACTATAAAATATTGTAGGTCTCACCACCATCTTATAGAATTTTCCGTCAAGGTTGAGGAGGACTTTTCTATCATAAAATAAGCTCGATACATTCCTCCACTTCAACTATTCAACTTAAATTCTACTAATAATATCCCCATCTATTTCACCATCACTCTACACAATAGACCAAAGATATCTAACATGATGATTTGATTGGGCCAAATGTAATATTAAAAAATTTACTATGCAATCATTTGATGATTATACTGATAAATTAGAGAGGAAAAAAATGCTTTTTTTTTATTTGTTTAAGAAAAATTTTGTTCAAAATCATGCTATTATGGAGTTCTCATTAAATATTTCCAGAAATGAAAGATGAATCTTTCAAACTATATCAAAATAAAAGAAAAAAATTCAAACAAAATTATTATTATTATTATTATTGCTGTTGTTGTTATTCTTGTTATTATTATTATTATTTAAAATGTTGAAATAAATTATAAAATATCTTATATGAATTTATAATCTAAAAATATTAAGTTTTTTGTCTAATACATACAATATAAATTGAATTTTTTTTAAATGCTCGAAAAAATTTTATAACAGAAAATAATTGTCCTATACTCAGCAGGCCAATATATATATATATATATATATATATATATATATATATATATATATATATATATATATATATATATATATATATATATATATATATCATCAAATGATTGATAACCGTTAATATTCACTTATAAAATATTACAAACAACCAAATGTTTCATATATTATACTTTTGCTCTCTCAATGAGACAACTGTATACGAGTTAGAACCTATAATTAATTTAGGCTTTGTTTGGGATAGCCTTTTATTGCCTTACTTTTCATATCGTAGTTACAATTTCTATTTTATCATTATTTTTTTTACGTAAAAAAAAGTATTGGGAAGTTGTTTTCTACAATTTTTAAAATTTACTTTTTCTACAATAGTTTTAGAAAATAACAAGAAAGTTGTACCTAATTAAGGCTCGTTTGGGACGGCTTTCTTACTACTTCTTAAAACAACTTTTTAGTACAAAAATTAAAATATTTGTATTAAAAGTTGCTTTAAGAAACAATACGAAAATTGTCCGAAACGAAGCCTAAGGGTTCGTTTGGGACGACTTTTTTATTATTTTTTAAAATTGAGTTTTAGTTAAAAAATTTTAATTTTTGTACTAAAACTTCGTTTTAAGAAGCAATAAAAAAGCCTTCCCAAACAAAGCCTAAGTCTTAGGCTTCGTTGGGGATAGCTTTCTTACTGCTTCTTAAAAGTTAAAACAGCTTTTTATTATTAAAATTTTAATTTTTGTTCTAGAAAACTAATTTAATAAACCGTAAAAAAGCCTTCCCAAATAAAGCCTTAATCTCAACTCTTTTTTGGAAATGTTCCTAACTAAGGCTTCATTTGGGATGGCTTTCTTACTGCTTCTTAAAGCAGCTTTCTAGGACAAAAATTTTAATTTTTTTTACTAGAAAACTACTTTAAAAAGCAGTATGAATGTTGTGCCAAATGAAGCGTAAGTCATTCCCCCCAAAATAATTTTATAGTTCTTTTTTTTTAATTTCTACATTTTTATTAAAATAAAAGTGTATTTAATATCTTGTATCATTTCATCCAACTCATTATAAATTTGACTTTTATATGAAAAAAAAATTAAGTTATGATATTATAATTAAAATTTGACCTTGATGAATTAAAAATTTTAAAATTTATTTTAAGATAATGTAATATAAATTGAAAGAGGTTTTTTTACTATTACTATTATAAAAATTGTCTACCAGAAAGAATGATACTTTATTCACTTATATTAAAAAAGAAATATTTGATTGTCTCAACAATGATGTAATAATTCAACATTTTCAGAAAATTAATATTAGCTGTAATAAATTATAAGTTTTATATATTTCATCCTTTTAAAATAATAAA
The DNA here is from genome assembly GCA_019925795.1 of Dendrobium chrysotoxum. Taxonomy (NCBI): domain Eukaryota; kingdom Viridiplantae; phylum Streptophyta; class Magnoliopsida; order Asparagales; family Orchidaceae; genus Dendrobium; species Dendrobium chrysotoxum. Next base: position 24,389,444 of record CM034315.1, on the reverse strand, counting down.
TTCAAACCAAATTTTTGTAAAATTCCCAATGCCAATCACAAGCCAGCATGAAAGAAATTTTGAGGGAATATTTGAAAAATCTTATTTTTACCCTACTAGAAAAAAATTTTTGCTCTGCCACTGTATGTAAATTATATTGTTGTTGCGGGCTAGAATATACGCGGCGGTAGAGTATGAATTCTAGGCCTTAGCATTGCACGAATATCCAGCTCACACACAGAGAACACAAGATTTTTACGTGAAAAACCCTGAAAAGGGGAAAAACTACGGGGCCTGGCCCAGTTGAAATGATTCCACTAGAACTTGAGCAGATTACAGGGGACTGACTCGCCTTCAAGGGCGATCAGATTACAAATATCACCCATAGGGTGAAAGTTAGAGGCTTGTGAGGGCCTAATGTCGCTCTGGCAGAACTTCGGGGTCGCGTGGCGGTCTGGCAGAGTTTTGGTCCTTAGGTAGTTGTCGGGCAGAGTTAAGGATGGTAAATGGTGGTCCGGCGGAACTCCAGCGTCAAGGCGGTGGTCCGGCGAAGTGCAGGGCCTCAGGTGGTGATCCGGCGAAGAGCAGGGCCTCAGGTGGTGGTCTGGCGAAGTGCAGGGCATCAGGTGGTGGTCCGGCGAAGTGCAGGGCCTTAGGTGGTGGTTCGGCGAAGAGCAGGGCCTTAGGTGGTGGTCCGGCGGAGCAACGGCGTCAAGGCGGTGGTCCGGTGGTGGTTCGGCGAGGACCAAGGCCTTAGGTGGTGGTCCGGCAGAACAACGGCGTCAAGGCAGTGGTTCGGCGAAGAGCAAGGCCTTAGGTGGTGGTCCGGCGGAGCAACGGCGTCAAGGCGATGGTCCGGCGGTGGTCCGGCGAAGAGCAAGGCCTTAGGTGGTGGTCCGACGGAGCAACGGCGTCAAGGCGGTGGTCCGGCGAAGAGCAAGGCCGTAGGTGGTGGTCCGGTGGAGCAACGGCGTCAAGGCGGTGATCGAGAATGAGCAAGGGGGCAAGAGCTCTCTCTTTTTCTCCTTAGGATTAGGTGTCTTTTTCAAGAAGAGAGGGGGCTCTATTTATAGATTTTCGTGAGTGGCATGGCCCGTAAATAGGTGGAAGATCAGGGGTAGTTAGGGAGGGGTTTGAATGGATGGCCGATCTTGAATCCTTTGATCATAGGTCGTTCGCTGGACATTTGAAGGTCTTAATGATGTCGGAATTTGGCGATCTTAGGCTCGTTGGATTCGTCTCGTCCAGACGCTCGATTCGACTATAAACATGTCATATTTGAAGATCGTTTGGTAATCCAAATTACGGTTTGAACCTTCCAATAATGCTTCAGACTCTTGATTTGGACCCATTTGGGCTCGGATTGGGTCGAACTTGGTGTCGTTGGGTTCGTATTTCCGAGAAGTTCAGTTTGACTGTAAGTTCACTGAAATCGGAGTTTGGATAATCCCAATTTTAATTTTGAAAGTTTCCAACTTGATTTTGCCTCAAGATTCGTGCCCGATCAAGATAATTTTTTTTGATGACGTATCAGTTGCCCCCCTATTTTCGGTCGTTAAGGTTCTAGATGTCCGAAAATACGCGTCATAATTTTTGGAGGATTTTTTGAGCGATTTGAAAATTGAAAACAATCTAATCTTGGGTATAGAGGTCTCGAATAGCTTCGAAAGTGTCAAAATTGATTCTGGAACGTCGAAAAACAGTTTTGGGGACCCCAAAAATGTCCGATTTGACCTTTCTAGGCCCGAAATTGGGCCCGGAAATGAGCTGGGACGGCCCAGCCGCCGCAGGCAGCCTCCGGCTGCCGTGCGCGGCTGCGCGCCTGCGGGCCGCCTGGCCCGCGCCTACGGGCTGCCTGGCCCGTGCCTGCGGGCTGCCTGGCCAGCGCCCTGCCCGTCGATAGAGCAGTTTTGGCCGGTCGTGGTTGACCGGCCCTGGTCAGCCGGGCTGACCAGCAAGCGCCGGAGGTTGCCAGAAATTTTTTTTTTTTTAACTAACAGCATACAGCCCCCCCCCCCCACCCCACCCCTTTTTTTTTTTTTTTTAACTTTCCTAACCTCCCTACCCCCCCCCCCCCCCCCACCTATAAATACCCCCCCTTAGGCCCTTATTCCTTGCACCTTTCCCCTCTTCCCCCTCTCTTTTCTTTCACGTAAGGCCTTCCCCTGGCCCTGAACGGGTGGCATCCCTCGTCCAGGCCCAGGGCCCCTTGCTGCGAGAAGGAGACTCCTTCCCCTCCGCCCTTTCGCCTGTCTGTACTCTTGCTATACGGGAGGTCTTCCCCTGCCTTCGGATAGGTGGCTTCCCTTATCCTACAGCAGGGCCCCTTCCTATACAAAGGTCATGTCGGGCGACCCTGTTCCTTCGAGTGATCCCGCGGTCGGGAGAAATTCTGTCGCGTTGCCTGACGGAGAGCGGAGGTCCACTAAAGGAGCGAAGGTAGATGATGTTGCATCCACTATTACGGGCGATCTTCTGATGCTTCTTCATAAGAATTTCCACATCCCTAATGATGTGGTAACGACGGTTCCGAAGAGGTCTGATCGGGCCAGTCTTCCTCCTTCCGGGTACCTTTCTATCAGCGAGGCCAGTTTGCGAGCAGGACTGCGTTTTCCACCTTCCGCTTAGCTGGTCGATATTTTGAGGAGATGCGGAGTGTGTTTGTCGTAGCTTTCTAATAGAGCCATGTCGGTGACAGTGGGACTGATTGCCCTTTTTAGAGACCGGGGGGCTGTGCTGACACCCGAGCACCTTTCACGGATGGGACGACTTACCAGTGATGTGCATGGGCGTGTGACCTTTAGGTGCAAATGGTTAGACATGCGCACCCGGGACCCTGCGAAGAACTGGTCCAGTTCCTACTTTTTTGTGAGGAATGACTGGGGCCTACTTGAGAAGTCGGGGAAGATGAGGGACTTGCCAGCTCCTTTGCACGTCAGAGAGGAGGACATGATGAGGCTTCTGAAGGTCCCTGATGTCGAGCATCTTCTATATGAGGTTTATTATTTAAATAAGTATATAGAAGAAGAGTTTCTGTTCAAGGTTGGCCTGTCCTTTCACTCCGGGAGGTCGGATGCTCGGATGTTAAAGCCGACTTCCAAGGTTCCTGAGCCGCCTATCCCAGTTCGCTGGACATTTGAAGGTCTTAATGATGTCAGAATTTGGCGATCTTGGGCTCGTTAGATTCGTCTCGTCGAGTCGCTCGATTCGACTATAAGCATGTCATATTTGGAGATCGTTGGTAATCCGAATTACGGTTTGAACCTTCCAATAGTGCTTCGGACTCTTGATTTGGACCAATTTGGGCTCAGATTGGGTCGAACTTGGTGTCGTTGGTTTCGTATTTTCGAGACGTTCAGTTTGCCTGTAAGTTCACTGAAATCGGAGTTTGATGGTCCCAATTTTATTTTCGGAAGTTTCCAACTTGATTTTGCCTCAAGATTCGTGCCCGATCAAGATAATTTTTTTTGATGACGTATCAATTGTATTACCTCTTTTCATCTATAATTTACTGTGCATCTATTTGCTAAACATTCTTGCAAAATTTTATCCCACTCAATATATATATATATATATATATATATATAAGCATTTGGGCAAGAGAAATTTAACTTTATGTGCCCCTATAGTATTTAAAATTGAATAGATTGCCTTGCGTTTCATTTCCTTAGAGAAATTTTCTGAATGTTCATTTTGAATTAATAATATCCATTTTTTCATAAATATCTCGTTGTATAGGAAGAATGAATTACCACCCATCCTACTTCAACTTTCTTTATTATTGTCATCATTGAACCTTGGTTTAAGATTGTTCCATTAGGAGGTATCGCTCTGCCGAAGTTCAATATTTTTTTGTTTATCAGTGGCTTAAATATATTTATATATTTTTCATTTTTCAATTGTGTATAGAAGATTTGGTTATAATGCATAGGCAGATTTAGACTTCATTTGGGATAGTTTTCTTAATGCTTTCTAAAACAGCTTTCTAGTGCAAAATATTCTAGTTCAAAAAATTTTTGTACTAAAAAGCTGCTTTAAAAAGTAGTAAGAAAATTATCCCAAACAAGGCCTTAGTATCAAATATTGTATATCAATAGTTATTAAAATATGAGCATGAATTATGTTCAGATCTTATTTAAAATATAATCAAACATGGTTCAAGTGTATCAAAAACTTTTTTTTTTTGGGGAAAAAATCTACCAACGAGCCTACGCATTAATTAAATAAGAAATTACAAGTCCTTAAAAAGGATCTACTGCTCAATACTTCTCCAAAGAGCTACAATCAAAAGTAAATTAGAACCTAAGAGCCAATGATCCTAACTAATTATAATGAAGAAGAAAATCTATGAAAAAGACTACAGGAGGCCAGGAACCATCACCCAAAAGAGAGAAGGTGCAAAAAAGCTTAAAAGCTCAAGCGAGCAACTGCAAAAAAAGACAAGACACCAAAAGAAAGCAAATATAGATGTGTGTTGCAGGCTAGAATATACGCAGCGATAGAGTTAGAATTTTAAGTTCTCGCGTTGCACGGATATCGAGCTCACACACATAGAGAACACAAGATTTTTATGTGAAAAATCCTAGAAAAGGGAAAAACCACGGGGCCTGGCCCAGTTTGAAATGATTTCACTAGCACTTGAGAAGGTTACAACAGGCTGACTCGCCTCCAAGAGCGATCTGATTACAAGTATCAACTGTAGGGTTGAAGTCAGGGGTATGTAAAAGTCCAGCATCACACTAGTGGAACTTTGGTGTCACTCGGTGATCTGGTAGAGTTCCTGGCCTCGGGTGGTGGTCTGGTAGAACTTGGGACGTTAGGTAGTGGTCCAGCAGAGCTCAGGGCGTCAAGCGGTGGTCCAGTGGAGCTTATGATGTTAGATGGTGGTCCAGTGGAGTTCAAGGTGTCAAGCGGTGGTCTGGCGGAGCTTAGGACGTCAAGATGTGGTATGACGGAGCTCAGGGCATCAGCCGGTGATCCGGCAAAACTCAAGGCATCAAGCGGTGGTCCGGCAGAGCTGAGGACATCAGGTGGTGGTCCGGTGAAACTCAGGGCATCAAGCGGTGGTCTGCCGGAGCTAAGGACGTCAGGTGGTGGTCCGACAGAGCTCAAGGTGTCAGGCAGCGGTCCGACGGAGCTGAGGACGTTAGGTGGTGGTATGATAGAGCTCAGGGAGTCAAGAGGTGGTCTGTCGGAGCTGAGGACATCAGGTGGTGGTCCGACGGAGCTCAGGGTGTCAGGTGGTGGTCTGGCAGAGCTGATGACATCAGGTAGTGGTCCGGCGGAACTCAGGTCATCAAGTGGTGGTCTGATGAAGCTGAGGATGTCAGGTGGTGGTCTGGTGAAACTGAGAGAGTCAAGCAGTGGTCCGACGGAGCTGAGGACGTCAGGTGATGGTCCGACGGAGCTCAGGGTATCAAGTGGTGGTCCGACAGAGCTGAGGATGTCAAGTGGTGGTCCGACGAAACTCATGACATCAAGCGGTGGTCCGTCAGAGCTGAGGACATCAGGTGGTGGTTTGGTGGAGCTAAGGGCATCAGGTAGTGGTCTAGCGGAGCTAAGGATGTCAGGTGGTAGTTTGACTAAGTTCAGGGCATCAGGTAGAGGTCCGACGGAGCTGAGGATGTTAGGTGCTGGTCCGACAAAGCTTAGGGCGTCAGGCGGTGTTCCGGCGGAGTTGAGGACATTAGGTGGTGGTTCAGCAGAGCTCATGGTGTCAGGCGATTGTTTGAAGGAGCTGAGAGGACATCCGATGGTGGTCTGGCATAGCTCAAGGCATTAGGCGGTGGTCCGACGGAGCTGAGGATGTCAGGCAGTGGTCTGGAGGAGCTAAGGACGCCAGGTGGTGGTCCGGCAGAACTCTGGGCATCAAGCGGTGGTCCGGTGGAGCTGAGGATGTCAGGTGGTGGTCTGGCAGAACTCAGGGCGTCAAGCGGTGGTCCGCCGGAGCTGAGGACATCAGGTGGTGGTCCGGTGGAGCTCAGGGCGTTAGGCGGTGGTCCTACGAAGCTGAGGATGTCAGGTTGTGGTCCAGTAGAGCTCAGGGCATCAGGCAGTGGTCCGGCGGAGCTGAGGAAGTCAGGTAGTGGTGCGGGAGAACTCCGACGTCATGCGGTGGTCGGGGAGAACTCCAACGTTAGGCGGTTGTCCGGAAGAACTCCGACGGTGGTTGAGGAGGAGCAAGGAGGCAAGAGCGATCTCTAATCTCTCTCTTTTCTCCTTAGGATTAGGTTTCCCTTTCAAGAGAAAGGGGGGCTTTATTTATAGATTTCTTGGAGTGGCATGGCCCGTAAATAGAAGGAAGCTCAAGGGAAAATGGGGAGTGGTTTGAATGGACTATCGATGTTGAATCCCTTGATTGTGAACCGTTTGCTAGTCATTTGAAGGTCTTAGGGATATTAGATTTTGGCAATCTTGGGCTTGTTGGATTCTTCTCATCGAGCCGCTCAATTTGACTATAAGCACGTCATGTTTCGAAACCGTTTGGTAATTCTAATTGGCCCAGAAAGCCCTTTAAGCTCTCCTTTTGTTCTTTTCACATTTCTCTTGTCCTTGACATTTTCTTTTATTTTTTGGCTCTTTTGGGTATTCTAACTTCATATGGCTTATCGTTTTATATTCATAGCACACAATGTTAGTTGAAAGCTTATTTACAATGTTACTTTAACCTCTCCATTTATTATTGTGACATGGATGCTTAATTTTTAGGAATTTCTTGAATTATCTCATCATCAATGCTATATCTTATTTTTCTTCTCCTTTTGAAGTTCTATTTTATCAATTATCGACATTCGGTGTAATAGTCTTCTCTCTTCTTTTCTCATACTATATGTATTCCTTTTACAAACCTTTTGCTCATAAGAAATCATAGAATCAAGAAGGTTATCAATAAAATAAGCACTTAAATCTTTAGATTTAGTTATGGGTGTCCCCTTGGCATCCCAAGATTCTGGCAAACATCATAAAATCTTATTAAAATTTTCAGCTTTAGAAATATTTCTACCTAAGTCATGTAGGGATGAAATAATTTTTATAAATCTAGTGTGCATGTTAGAAATTGTCTCACCATATTGCATGCAAAAAAATTTCTTAATCATGCAATAGAATATTCATGCATGAATTTTTGGCTTTATTGGCGCCTTTAAAAGTAATGCATAATTTGTCATAAATTTCTTTACCAGTTTATAGATAAAAATATGCATATAATCTTTGAATTCAAAGCACAAAAAGAAAATAATTCAAATATTTGACATTCAGTTGTGCTAGTTATTTATCCTTAAAACTCCATTTATTAAAGAGGAGTTTCACTTTAATTCTATTTTCTAATCTATATAGCATTGTGTATCATACCATCACTAAGTTCCATATTATAAAGTCAATGGATTGTATGAATATCAACATGCGAGTTTTCAAGAAATCAAATGGTATATTATCAAATAGTAGTGGTCTGGTCATGCAATATCCTTCCACAGTATTCCTATTTCTAAATTATGTCATGTCACAATCTACTTAAGGTGCTTAAACCAAAAAATAAGAACCCCACTTTAATACCACTTAAATGAGACTTGGTACAAACTAAGAGGGGATGAATTGGTTATTTAAAAATTATTACAGAATAAGACAATATGCAGCGGAAGTAGTTTTGAAACTAATAGTAAAACTTCAAAGTAGAAAGAACTAAAAAAGTATTTTTTTTTAGAGTAATGAAAATGGCTTACAACCAAGTTTAAAAGAAAGATTAAAGAAAATTATTTTTATTTTTTAAAAAAATATTATGAAGAAAATATTTTAAAATATTTTTTTAGGTGCATCCGCAACAGTCATTGGAACCACAAATCTAAGCAATATAGAAAAATGTAGGAAATAAATAATGAAAAAAGTAAAAGAAATGCAAACTAGAAATTTTATTGTGGACCTACATCCACTCCCCAAGTTCTTCCTCCTTGAGAATACCATTAGCAAACACTCATTTCGCATTCAACAAGGTGAAGAAACCCTTCTCCATTCACAAATGCAGAATTAATTTTTCAAGCTCTTCCTTCCTTGAAAAGCTTAAAAGACCTCCTTCTACTTTCTAGGACAACATAGATGCCTTCACCCTCCTTCTACTCCTCACAATGACAGATATGCTGCTCCCCTAGCCTCCACAGCTATTCATAAGTCTTCCACCCAAAGATTCTCTCTAGTGCTCCTCTCCAATAGCTCCCAACACAAACCATAGACCACAATAGTGTAGGCTAATGAGGAAAACCATGTGATCTCCCTCACACAGCCCTTAACACTATCAAGGAACCCTCACTCAATCTGACCTTTTATTCTAAGTGGTTTGTGCAAACTCTCAAAAAATAAAGAGAACACCCTCTATTTCTCCAAGGACCTCTCAAGAAAAATATCTTTGATGGATCACTTGCCTCGCACACTTAGGATTAAAAGAATTGAAATTAGCTATTTAAAGCAAACCCTAATTTTACTTTTTTAATATATTGATTGTCTGTGGTGGGGTTATCCGTGATAGTGATGGTAATCTTATTATGGCCTTTGCTAGTCCCTTATAGAATGGTGATGTTTTCCATGCTACTACCTTGGCTATTCTTTATGGTTTAAGGTTATGTATTTCTATTAACGTAACTAATGTTTTTATTAAGGTGAACTCTGATTATAATTTCCAATTCTTAAATTCTGACAATGATATGGGTTGCAATCTTGATCTTTTTTATCAGGTGAGGGAAATCAAGAATCTGTTGATCTTCTTGAACTATTCTTTCTATCATATATGTAAAGGTGGTAATGCTTGTGCTACTTGGCTTGCTAATTGGGGGTGTGGTTTAGAGGTTTTAGCTAATTTTATTGGGACCAACATACTGATGTCTCTAAAAGGGCTTCTTATACTTGATTTTATTGGTGTTCCCTATGTTAGAATTTAGAATGTTTTCTTGGCTGTTTTCTGCTCTTTGGTGGCCTGCAGGGGGTTATGGGTCTGCCTGTTTGGGTTGTTGTTTCTTTTTTTGTTGGCGAGTGTTGGTTTTTTTGGTGCCCTTTTTCGGCCTCGCTGCCCTTGTGCTTGGTGGTAAGCTGCTGGTCTGATGGTGTGTCTTGACCTGTTGGTTCCCTGATGGGTGGGTTGTTTGGCTGCCAATTGTGGTTGGCTTTCTTGGGTCTTCTGCTGTTGCTCCTCTTCTGTTTGCTGGGGGTTTTTTATTTCCTGGGTTGGTTTTCTCTCTAGTTGGTTGTTTCCTATTTTTGGCCTTGTTGCTTTCGTGCTTGGTAGGGTCGTTACTGGTCTGGTTGTTTTGTGTTTATGTTGGTCTTGGTTTATGGGTATTTCTCTGGCTTTTTGGTGGTTGTGTTATTACTGGTTACTGTATTTCTTCTTATTTGTTCTTTTTCTTGGCCTAGTTTGGCTTGCTTTCCTGGGAGGCCTTGGCCTTTCTATTTCTCTGTCTGAGTGGCTGCTGTTAGTGTAGGGCTATAGTGGTTACCTTCTTGTTGTGGTTCTATTTAGGCTTTGTAGTGAAAATTGGTTGGACTATTTTGCTATTGTGATTCAGTGTTTGGACTATCTTTGCTTTACTTCTGGTATATATTGTTGTTATGTCTTTTTGCCTATCAGATTTTTTTGCAGATTCTATTTGTTGCTGCAGCTTGATGGTTTGGTTCTGAGGATGGTTGATTGGAGCCTTTTGATGAGCCGTTTGATGTTCTTTGGAGCCTTCTGTTGCTCTATCTATGATATAATTGTTGTTATGTCCTTTTTGCCTATCTGTCTTTTTTTGTAGGTCTACTTGGTGCTGCAGCTTGATGGTTTGATTCTGTGGTTGGGTTTTTGGAGCCTTTTGATGTTTTTTGGTCTGCTCCTCTTTTTTTGGGTGCTCTCTCTTGAGCACCATAGAATGTACCTAGGTCGTTTTGTATTATTTTGTAGTGGGGAACTCGAGCTCTTAGGTTTTTTCTTTCTTTTTATGCTTGTAGCTCTTTTGAGCAGTTGAGAGCTTGAGGTCCCCTTAAGGGCTGTGTAACCTTTTTCTTTAATCAACGTGTAGGCCCATTTGTGGGTTTCCCCTAAAAAAAAGATTGTACAATACTATTAGATAAATTGACTCAAGCAGGATCCTGGATGAATAATGGTTCATCTAGCAAATTTTTTGTTTGTTCATACTATATGATTTATATTATATATTATGAATGCTAATCATAATTTAATCATGATTTGATTGCTTGATTCTTAGATCAAAATAGGTAAACTTCATTAATATTTGTATAGTATGATCCAGATCGTATAGTACAATTAGTTTAATTTTTAAAATTTAATTTTGTTAATTTTTAGAAATCTAAAGCTTTGAGTACGTATTTATCAAAATAACTAATCATCTTGGATATTTAAGATCATTTAGTATGACTAGTTATCTTAATTTGAAATTTGAATAATCATTATAAAACGTTTGATTTAATTCTAAAATAACTAATCGTACGATATGATTTAATAGAAAAATAAAATGTTCAATTTTATGCTCCACTTGTGAGTGTGTGCTCGGTGGTCTTTCCAGCATACATCCAAATACATAAATATTCAAGAAAAGAAAAATATCGACTAATATTATAAGTTTTGACCATTCTCAATTCTATAATTCTTGAGGTCTCTCCTTTGACATGACTTCTTGTTTGTTGTACTTAGATTTAGTTCATTTGCCATAAGTGAAATGTTAGTATAGCAAAACAACCTGTCCATATTGCAAAAAATATTGAGTTACCTAATAATGTTTGAAATCATAAAAATAAATAAATCAGGTACACATGTTTCGGTAAATGAAATGGTGGTCCATCTCCACCTTAAATAAGCTTGGCTTTTTCACCTATATTTGACGTAAGTAATATACAATATGAGATTTTTAATATTCTTCAAAATTTTAATTCTTCAAGTTCATTTACACTGATCATTCTTCTAAAAGGCTTCAAAAATACATCATCTTCAAAGGAAGAAGATTCGTTCTTTTGGTTCCTTTTTATTTAGGATAAATAATCTCATTTAACTTTCAAAATTTATTTACACTTTTTTAATTACACTTTGATAAATAGAAACTGATACTATAATCCTATAAGGGTAAGTATAAAAGCTATTTATGTAGTAACTTGGACTCCCGAGTTTATGATTTTGATGATAACAAATATTATTGATTGCATCCTTGTGTCTCCTAGCATTTGTATTGTATTTTTTTTGTGGGTACTAACATTTCAGGTATGTCATGCGCCATTCAATAAAGATTCAGAGCTCAAGATTGGGTAGAATAGGATATGCTGAAAGAGTCTGTAAATTTTATTTATGTATTTTTTCAATTTTTTGAGTCAAGTCCTGTAAAGATGTATGCAAGCCTAGTGATCGTGCACACACATACACACACTCATGGGAATGAGATCGAGAGAAAAATTAGAAGAGTTATTTTTTGAACTAATCGTATTGTATGATAGGTATCATACTGTACAATCAGCTTATCAAAAAAATCATTGAAACAACTAATTTTGATAATTAAAGCAATTTCAACTAATTTTACTGGACAATATTGATCGTACAGAATAATTAGTTGAAATCATGATCTTAGCTGTCAATCATAATTTAGGTAATATTTTGAAATAAAAATTATGTACTAATCATACTATAGGATATGTATCATACTATAGGATATATATCGTACTGTACGTCCCAATTTTTGCATGGGATGATATTTTATGGTCACTAATCATACAGGATGATAATCCAATTTAATTATACTAATCATATTGGATGATGATCATATTGTATTGGACGATAAACTTAAATACTTAAACTGATCGTACAACTCCTTAATCTTCGAACAGTACTAACAAGAATATATTGAACTAATCATATTATATGATCAAGGATCATACTGTACGATCGGGGATGATAGAATTAAGTTTTTAGGGTTTATTGAAGCCCTTTATTTAAGTTTTCTTATAAGATATTGTATAAGTCTTTTTGCCAATCATTGAGTTGTTTCTTCTGAAAGCTTGAAGAGAGAGCCTTGAGCTAGGGAGAGAAAGGATGATGTTTGTGAGAGAGGGAAAATATCCTTATGGGTTTCAAAGGAGTGTGAGAGGGAGTTCCATAACACGGTTTCTCCGGCGAACTTGCACCTAAGTTCCCCCACGTGTCAAGAAAGAAGCTCTCTTTGGTGATAAAGCCTACTCTACCGCATCGGGGAAGGTGAAAGTGATTCCAAGCTCTCTGCCTAACCAGGAGGATGAAAAGGATTCTAGGTATTCTGCCTCACCAAGAGGTTGTAAGGGATTCCAGGTTCTCTACCTCACCAGGAGGGTGAAAAAGATTCCAGGTTCTCTACCTCACCAGGAGGGTAAAAAGGATAACGATCTTCTGCCGCACCAGGTTGATGGAAGAGATTTTGGTAAGGACATCTCCGCCTAGCTATGGGGGAGAAAGGAGAGACACTATAGTGATAGTGCAATACTTGGAGAGGATGACTCCGATTAGTGAACATAGGTGATTGTTTGATCGAACCACTATAAATCTCTGATGTGTTTATTCTGATTTTTAGTTTTCTCACTTTATTTTTCTGCATTTTAATTCCATATTAACTGCTTGGTGAAAATCATGATTAATGCTTCATTCTACTAGAATATCATCATCACTATTGATTATTCTTACAAGTTAATTAGCTTCCACATCAAAGTGAAAGCATTTATTTCATATTAGTGTGCTTAGCGACAAGTTAACTTAGGCTTAACATCTTTATCAAACTTTTAATTGGTATCAGAGATAGTTCTCGAAAATAGTATTTTAGAAAACCTAGAGGAAAATGATCCATGACACATTTCAGAAGTAGAAACACCGCGGAAGGCTATTCCATCACATGTCCACCTTTATTTTATTTTATTTGATTTTTGAAAATTTTGTATGTCTACTTTTCTATAATTAATTGATTTTTGAATGTGACATATGATTCAAATTAGTTATTCTGTATCGTCATGTATTATTAAAGGAGTAAAAAAAACTTTCCTTTTATTGAATGGAGTAGAGAAGAATAAATATATGCACAACTAAATGCTATATGCTTAAATTATTTTTTCTGTGCACTTAAGTCTAAAGACTATATGAGAGTTTCTACTTGTACCATTGGCAAAGATATTTGGGATAGACTATACATTACATATAAAGGCACATGTAAAGTTAAACAATCTAGGTTGAACATATTATTGCATGATTATGAACTTTTTTGCATGAAATCTTATGAGATTATCTCAGACATGTATACTAGGTTTACTCATATAGTGACATCATTGCATGCTTTAGGAAGAGAACTTTCAAACTTAGAGAAGGTCAATAAAACTCTATATTGTCTACCTAATAAATTTGATGCCAAAGTCACTGTTATATTAAATTGAAAGGCTTGAATGCTTATTCTATTGATAATCTGATCGGCTCGCTCATTACCTATGAGCAAAGTGTGAGTCAAAGAATTTTGGATGCAGGTGATGAGAAGGCTATAGTGCTAAAGGCAAAAGACACAGATAAAAATGGCTTAGGAGATGATGAGAGTGAGGGGCTAGCATTAACAAGAAAATTTAAAAGTCTCCTGAAGTGTAGCACAAGCATGAACAAAAATGAAGCAAAGGTAAAAATGGTAAATATGACACGTTTGCTTCTAATATTATCTACTTTATGTGTAGGAAACCTGGACATCTAAAATATGAATGCCATAATTTTATGAAAAACCCTATAAGGAAAAGGGTAAGGATAAGCCAATTATAATAACGGGAAAAAAAAGAAGCAAAAAATCTTCTGGGCTGACTTAGCTTCTGACTCATCAGAATAGGAGCAAGATGATGGGGTAACAAACTTATGCTAAATAGTCAAGGATTCAATTAGTAATTCTGATCAGCTATAAAGTTTATTTCTCTATTTTTTGTGTTTGTCTCTCTGTTTGTGTGTTTGTTTCTCTATTTGTGTGTTTGTTTATCTGATTTTTGCTTTGTGAATTATTTTTATGTATGATTGTATGTTCTAATTTTGTTCTGCTTGTAGTTCAATTTTAGGTGTTATATTTTCTCTCCTTTTTGGTGATGTCAAAAGGAGGATAAGGAATTTGGTTGCATTGGTTAAACTTATTATTTAGTTTCATTTTTTTCTTAAAATTATAAAATAAATAAATTTAAAATAAAAAATTAATATTTTCCCCTATTTTTAATATAATACTCATAGTGAGGGGGTGTTGACCTCATTTTTATATAAGGTCACTAGGACCAATCTAAACCCTAGATCAATCCAGACCCTAAATTAACCTAGACTCCAGATCAATCAAACCCCAAATCAATCTAGACTTCAATCAATTCAAAATTTAAGTCTAGATTTTAGTCAACTCAAAATCGATCCAGACTTCAATCATTCAAATCTCAATCAATCAAGACTTTAGTCAATCTAGCCTTCTATCAAATTTCAATCCTATCTAGTCATTTAAAATCATCCATATGATTATTATTGATATGGATAATTCAAATTCAAGCATTCAAATCCAAAATCTAGTTCAAATCTATAAATCTAGAACTAAAGGCTTATGTCCTGAAAGCATTTTTTAATGATTTTTCAATCTTTTCAAAACCTAGTCAAATGATCTCTGATTTATGATCTATCAATTGTATATTGATTCGTCATGTACCTAGGGTCTACCCTCCAAATTTATACTCAATCTGAGGACTCTAACTTAAAAAATTAAATTTATTTCTAAAAGCTATCAAACCTTTAAATATTTACAGCCTATGCCAATGGACCCTTTACCCTATGGATTTTGACCTTGGGACCTTCCCAAGACCTTTGATCATATCCAAAGCCTTTGTTATGATATGTTGAGCATTAATATATATTTTGGTGGACCCACTTTGACCCCCAAATGACTAGGGGTCAAAATGACCAAAATGCCCCTAAAGGCAAAATTGAAGTTTCCTTAAAACTTCAATATGGCCTTTTCAAATCAAACCCTAAAACCTCCTATAATGCATCCTCAACATCATTGGAGTGCATTGGACTCAAACCTAGACCCTGGACCAGCCCGGTTGACCAAGTCAACCAATTTTGAACAAAATACCTCTTAGGGGTTTGACCATTTCAATCCAAATGATCTCATCTTTGCATGAAACCACCTCTATTATATTCCAAATTTTAAGCCAAACCTGTTGAGGCCAAACTTAGGCCCTGGGTCAAATTGGTTGACCAAGTCAACCTAGGTTAACCAAATAGCCCCTTAAGGGCATAAATGGTCAATTTGATCCAAATGACCATTCTAGCCCTTGAGCCCGCCTCCATTCAAGTCAAAATATCATTTCAAACCTATTTAAGCCCAAACATAGTCCTGGGCCAACCTAGTTTGACCAAATGGTCCCTTAAGTGTGCAAATGGTCAATTTGACTGAAATGACCTTTCTAATCCAGGAAACCACCTCCACCAGACTACATTGATCAAACCAAACCTGTTGAGCCCAAACCCAGATCCTAGGTCAACTTGGTTGACTAAGTCAACCTAGATTGACCAAATTAGCCTTTAATCCCTTTTCATATTGAATCAAACTCCAAGTGCATTCAAAACCCTTTTGAATTCTTTTTTTTTTAACAGAGCTTTATAATGATTGAAGTTAATTAATCAAATCCCATATAAGTGCTTAGGATATTTGCATTTAAACCATTATTTTAGTTTGCATACTCATGATCTAGGCACTCTAGCTTATATTAGATTTGTTGGACAAGTGTTATGGTGAGTACATCCCTTATCATAACACTTCAAAATTAATTATGTGGGAAAATTTGCTTTGGGTGGATTTTGAGCATTTGAGTTATGCGCTAACTCAAATACTTGAAAATTCACTCCCCTCCTTTTCAATGCACCTAGCCTTAGGTCACTTAATTTGTATGGTGTGATTGCTTATATACATCTGTTTTAAGGGTTAGTAAAACATTGATATTAACCCATACAACTTAGTGTCACTTAAGGACAATAATTAAGGACTTATTTTAGGAGTTTAGGAGAATTCCTAGAAAATTAAATTTACATCCAATAGAGAGGAAACTTGAAACTCTTAAACTTAATGACATCCTTTACCTTAGGGTAAATTTCCACTAAATTTAAAAATCATTAAGCTCATTATTTGATTAATTCAAAACTAAACCCTTAATTAAGCTCAAAATTTTAAAAAAGCACAATATTTCAAATTAAATCAAAAAAATTTTAAACAATATATCAAATTGATCAGAATTAAACCCTTAAAAAAAATTAAAAGCCCCTTGGTTAGACTTTAATTTTAAGTTTAATTTAATTTTAAGTGAAACTTAATATTTAATTAATTTAATTAATTAAAAATAAATAAAAATTCTAAAAAATTCTCAAACACTTGAGAACACTCCCTTGGGTCATTGCTGACCATTGGGAGTGATTTCAAGAAGTCTAGAATCAGTTTGGATTCAAATCACTAAAAGCCACTATATTAAATCAATTAAATAATTCAATTAAATACCAAAACTTTAAAAAATCATAACTAATTCCAAAAAATTCCAAATCAAGAAAACTCAAAGCCATTCAACTCTATTTAAGGTATAATACTTATTAAATATGTCAGAATTTTAGAATAAAGTCAAAATCAAAAAGCCAATTTTTTTGTCAACCTTAAGTCAAATTTATTCAAAATTTCAAAAATTCATAATTAAATATAGAAAAATTCAAATCCAACAAACTTAGTGTCTAATTACGCATCTTAAGGTCTAATATTTAGGAAAATTCTTAAAACTCTAGAATTCATTCTATTTTGAAAAGTTAATTTTTAACCCCTTATTTAATAAATTAAAATAATCAAATAATTCCAAAATATCAATAATTTCTCTAAATTCCAGAAAACTTTAATTCAACTCTTAAAACCAACAACTAATCAATTTGATTAAAAATTTATTAACCTTTAACCTTTAACCAATCTAGTCACTCAATTAATACCAGTTACTACTGGGTTACCCGTGCCTACGAGGCTATTCACTTAGCCCCAATGAAGGTGAAATAAACTTTACAGCTCTTGTGTAAACAAAGATAGTAATCATTTAATTCTTAAAACTTATCTTAAAATTGATTTCAAAATATTAATACGTAAACTCAAATTAAAATTCCTTTAAACTTTCAAAAAATATAAACACATTAGACAACTTTAACTAATAACCCAGCATAGGATATATCTAAGCCGCACTGCCTTCTACACACACTTTAGATGGTTTGCTAGGACAACAAATTCTAGTATTAGGCTAGGCGGGTGTTTTACTTTCCTGTTATTGTGTGTCAAGTTTTTTGAGTTTTCACTGCATGTTAACTATTAGAATTAGTTGATTGATGTGATTATTTATTTAAATTTGAATACAATCTGTGAATTGATGTGATATGCGTTAGATTACCCTTAGATTATGGATGATCTGAAAGCTAATACAATATTCTATAGGTGGTCATGCTCATACAGGGCTATCAAAATAAAGGTTGTATAAGTTAAAGCTTTTAAATTAAATACTTTTTTGCAGGTACTACGCCTGCCAAGCCCCCTTTTAAATTAAAAAGAGCATGGCCAAGTGTGGCTGTGATTGAGTTTTAAGCATTTTAATATATATATAACTGCTTGGGATGTCAATTTAATTGTTGATTACTTAGGATAACCTTGCTGGTGGTGCTTCAGTCTAGATTTTTAATTTTATTTCTATGTAATTTGATGTATTCGAGTTGTAATCAAGTTTGTTAAACGTGTTTTAAGATGGGATAGCAATAATCCAACTTAAAATCCAAAGAGAAGGGTAACTTCCATTAGGGGAGAGTTCCTCTTATTTTGGAAATTCAAGTTAGGATACTTTTAAAAATCTAAAGAGAAAAGAAAACACCCCTTTAGGGGGGGGGGCTTTTTCTTTGGATATCCAGACCCGATGAATCCAAGGAGCTCGCAGAAGGATGAAGAAATGAAGACTTAGAGAAATATCCTACTCAAAGTCACTTGCATCAGTCTTAGAAGTAGAATCTAAGTTATTGCCAGTGGTACCCAGGCACTTTTAAATTATGTAGACCCTGGGTTAGAATATCAAGTGGCATTTGCCACATGGACACTATATTTGATTTATTTAATTTGATTTGATTGATTTATTTAATTTGATTGTGTAGTAAAGATTATCTGCTTTTTCTAGGTTTTTTTTTATTCCATGTCATATTTATTTCAGCCTGGAATGAACGGAGGCTTGTGAGGGTACGATAAAAAAGATTTCTCTACTTTAATTAATTTAAAAATTTTAAGTCAACATAGAAACTCTAACGATTTTAAGAAGTAAGCTTGGGCTCACTTGCGACCTTTGCTCACCGAGGGTTGCATGCATTATATTATTACTTCTTTTCTTTATTAGGCACCTCCCCACCTATGGGTTCTAGTAGGCCACCTAACCTATTAGGGTGCAGTCCTGTCAACAGGAAGTTGTGCAATCTTTAAGATAAAACCTATCTTCTAAGCCTAATTTTAAAACTACTTCATATCAATTTATGCATTCATCGAGTCAATTTGCATGCATTGCATTAGATATCAATTAAAATGAGTCTAGAATTTAATTACATTTTACTTTCGAGCATCAAATCATCCTACATATGATAAGAGACTAATTAGGATCTGCTCTAGATGTCGGCCCCGATTCGTCAAACTTAACTAAACAACGTCCCTACCACTCTTACATAAAAGATCAAACACATGGATTTTAGCGCCTAGGTTGTTAGCTGGCTCCCTAATCCAGATCGAGGTAAGTCCAGATTTATATTATATTAGTTAGGTACATGCTATTATTATTTAGTGCTTAAAATAGACTTAAGATCTGGGACAGACTCAAAATTATAAGTCCCCACCCTTGGAGAATGTAATCCTAACATTCTAATAAATTGATCAAATCAAATTAAATTTCTCTTTTATTCAAAATTTAAAACCCATCATATAAGATAGGCTGGGGTGTTTCTGAAGTATTTTAGAATCCAAAAAACACCTCCTAATTCTCCTCCGTTGACCTCCAAAATAGGTGTTCCAATTTAATCCAATCCTAATTGAATTTCCAACCTCACTTCTTTGATATCAATATTTGAAAATTTTAGATAAAATTTTTACTATTATTTTAATCAAAAGTCTTTATAGGAAACTCTAATTTTTATAGGAAACTCCAATTTCTAATGATATAATTAAAAAACTCTTATTTCCTAAGATATAATTAACTATGAGGGCTTGCGCTCGTAAGAGATTTATAACCCAGGTCAATTTTCAAAATTAAGATTTCAAATTTTATTTAATTATCTTTGGGAAAATTATGGTCAACGATCATTATCATCATATTTAAATGATTGATAATAAATGATATCTTCTTTCCTCGAGAAGATATATTATTCTAATTGTTGACCTCTAAAAGGACACTGCTCTGTAGAGACTGAATACAAAGGGTATGATCGCACTATCCCGTATGACAAAACGGTCGAGGGCCTTTGCACTCTTTGCAAGCAGGCCAATGGGAGGGCGGATGAGATCATACATATTATTAACCATTGAGGATGGTAGCTTTCACCTACATACCTCAATGGGTAATAATATGTTTGACCTGATTAAGGTCATAAGGTTTCCCCCATT
Organism: Dendrobium chrysotoxum; assembly: GCA_019925795.1. Lineage (NCBI taxonomy): Eukaryota > Viridiplantae > Streptophyta > Magnoliopsida > Asparagales > Orchidaceae > Dendrobium > Dendrobium chrysotoxum. Next base: position 24,369,789 of record CM034315.1, on the reverse strand, counting down.
CAATACATCACCTTGAGTGGGGTTTATTTGATGTGGGATTTGGTTTCCCACGGGCGCAAGCTCCCGTGGTTAATTACATCTTAGGTTGGGGCCTAAGAAGACCCTCTATTAAGAACTATACATTATTCTCTCAAATGATATTGGCACATAAGGAGTAATCTAGGAACTTCCTATTCAAAGGGAAGGAGAGGCTCGATTTGGCTTAGTTAATATGCATGACTCATATTATCATCTGGAAGGACTAAGGTAGGGGAAAGAAACTGGAGAAAGACAACATTACACTTTGAGCATGTAAGAGAGAAAGATGGAGGTGGCGTCATCCATGAGACACAAATAGGTGGGATTTATAGCCCTTGAAGGATAAAGGACTTTACCCGTCGATGAGGTATATTACGGGACATTGATAGTAGTAGTATTAAACCCTAAATCTTGAGTAGGTTTAGTATTCTACACATAATACTAACACCCATATCCTAACTAATGCATTATGGGCTTATATCCTACCTAAAAAGGAAAGTAGCTAACCACCTAGTCGTACAAAATTCATGTTGTCCAGTCTTTATGAAAGATGGGAGGGTAGATGAGTCTTTGGAAATTAAGGTCGACATTTAGAGAGGTCCCTAAGTTGCCTTGTACTTATGAAGGGTAGTATGTTTCTAAGACTAATGCAATTAAATTTGTGATCCTTAGTTGGTTTCTAATGCAGTGCATGCTAGTTAAAATCTCCAAATTAGAAATGTATAAAATTTTAAATGGCTTACAAAATAATTTTTTTTAGAAGATTATGCTTCCTCAAGTTCAGCACCTCGTCCTCATAGGTCAGATTATCTGAACTCTACCTGCATGCAAGGAAGTGTCTAAATAAGGAAAGAGAAGGAGTAACTAAGATGCATGTAACCCCGGATAACCTACGGCTTATTCCCTAGATCATTATCTTTTAATGTTATTTAATTCCTAAAATTTTAATTTTTAATAATGAGGAGAAAAGTTTTGTCCTTAAAGAGCCTAACGAAATCAGGCACATACACTTGCAAGAAAGAAACCTATAAAAGTATGCAATTTCTACTGCACAAGCAAAGTAAACACATCAATAAAATATCAGCCAGAGTAAAAAAAAAAAAGAATATCCAAAAGTCCATGGCAAGTGCCATATGATATACAACCCAGGGTCTGCAGAAAAGTAATGGTGGTTAGGCTCCATCGTCAACATCCTGGATTCTAATCCTATAAAATGACACAAGTCTTAAAAATAAGGCATTTAATCTTGATCTTCATCTTTTGGTCCTTCTGTGGATTGCCTTCCTTCAATCTTCTTATGGTTCATCTTCGATAGGGTACCCAATAAAAAGAAATTCCCTATAAAGTGACTTTCTTTTCTCTTTGGATCCCTAATATTTTATTAAAATGCCTCATTTTTATAGACTTTCACAACTCTTTACTTCAAATACATTATATCAGAAAAGATAAAATCTAGACTCTCTTGCAGGGTTATCCTAAGTAATTAGAATAAAATATCCCAAGCAGTTATATATGAAAATGAAAATACTCATGCCAGCGACACTTGGCCATGCTCTTATTTATTTGGGGGGGGGGGGGGGGGGGGGGGGCTAAGCGGCTGAAGCACCTATAGCAATTATATATGATTTATTTATTTATTAGCCTCTTTTTTAGCGCTGCATTAGCATGGCCACCTGTAGAAAGCATAGTTTAGTATCAAAATCATTCATAACCTATGGATAATCTATCACACATCATATTACAAAGATAATACAGTAATAAAAATCATCATTACAGCAATTATCATAAAAAACTAAAATAACCAGCATACGTGCCACATGCAAATCACCACATCACAGAAAGCGAAAGAAAACACTGGCATAACCTAAGGCTAGAAGTAGTGTCCTAACAAACAATTCTATATGTATTTAGTAGGTTGTGTGGTCTTGGATATATCTTATGTTAGGTAATTAGTTCAAGTTATTTGTGATTTGATTTGTTGAAAGTCAAAGGAGAATTTTAATTAGAGTTTAAATATTAGTATTTTGAGGTATATTTTAATTAATTTAGTTGGTTGGTCAATTTTAATGTCTTAGGATAATATTCTCTAAAATTTAATTTGAATTAGCAAATTTGGAACGTTCGGGGTTATCCTATTCGCTAGATCAAAGGGGTCTAAAGTGGACTTTCAAAAATAAGATAAGTTCTAGAGTCCTAGTATTTTTATTAAATATTAGACCTTATGTGGAGTAATTAAACTTTGATTTTACTGGATTTAGAGCTTTCTACACAAAGTTATGATTTTTAGAAGTTTTGGGCCTAGTTATCAAACTACGGTTGACCGAGGAGTTGAATTTCTTATTTAAGCTGATTTCCAGAAAGTTCATATTTTTAATAAATACTAGATTTTAATTGGAGTTTAATGCCTTTTAGTTTACTCAATTTGTATTTTCTGGAATTAGTTATGATTTTTCAAAGTTTGGGCATTTAATGAATTATTAGAAATTGCTTAATTAAGGGTATTTTGGGGATTTTCATTTAAATGAAGTCCAAACCTCTTGGAATCACCTCCAAAGGTCAGGAATGACCTATGGAAGTTTTTTCAAGTGCTTGAGAAATTTTTTTGGAATTTTTATTAATTTTTAATTAATTAATTCAATTAAAGGGTAATTTTTAATCAATATTAAATTAATATTCAAATTATGGTCAAATTAAGGGGCTTTTAATTTTCTTAGATTAAAGATTGAATTTTTAAAATTATGATATATTATTGGAAATTTTTTAGTTTAATTTAGATTTATTAGAATTTTTTGAAGTTTTTGGGCTTTAATTAAAAAGGTAGGTTAGGGTTAATTAATTAAGCGACTTAAAGGGTCCTAAAAATTTCTAGAAAATTCTTGGGGGTCTGAAATGTTACTAAGTTTAAATGATTTAAGTTTCATGTCATTTGTAGGTGTATTCTGATCCTTAGAATTTATCTAAGTTCTCTAGACGGGTCCTTATTTATTGTCTTTAAGATGTTACTAGGTTGAATGGGTTCAAATCAAATGTCATGACTAACCCTTGGGTAACATAAGTAAATGCAACAAACAATCACATGAACACAATTACAAACCATGTCCTTATAACTGGGATAAACCTAAGCTAAGTGCTCGTACATCCTAAATATGTAAAGATTAAACACTAATTAACATGACTAATGACTTGATTAGTGAATAATTGGACTACAATGATTCACTAATCCTTCATCATAATTCCATTCACATGCTCAACCTATGTTTAAGATTTCAAAGGGACCTCTCAATATTGAAGGATTTAAATATACATATAATTTTAAAATAAATTTTAATATATATATATATATATATATATATATATATATATATATATATATATATATAAGTTTTAGAATAAAATAATCAAAATAATTTAAAACATATATATATTTTTGAGAGATCCCCTGATCCCCTAAAATAATTTAAAATAGTTTAAAATAAATTTTTAATTTTGAAAACATATAATATAATATTTAGTTAAATATTAATTAAATATTAAAGTAATTAAATAAGAAAGATTAATTAAGATAAATTAGGTTTTTAATCTCTGAAATTAATTTTAAATAAAAAAACTTAATGTTCTTAAAATTTTAAGGTATTACATCAATTTTTATAATTTAAATTGAATTTAATATGAATTTTTAAATTTTAATGTTATTAAAAGTATTTAAAATAATTTTCTTAAAAAAATCATTAATATTTAAAATAATTAGTAAATCAAATCAAATTAAATTATAAAAGGTTTTTGAAATTTTAAAATAATTAAAATAATTTTTTTTACTTAAAATAAATTTATTTCAATTTAATTTAAATATTAATTAATATTTAAATATATATTTAGTTAAAAAGTAATTTAAAATGTAAAAAATATCTTAAATGAATTTAATTTTTTTAAAAATTAATATATTTTAAAATAATCATCTAATTATTTAAAATATTTTAATGTGAAATTTTTTTTATTTTGAAAATATTTAATATGATATTTAATTAAATATTTAAAAATAAGGGTTTTTTTTAAATAATTTAAAATAAATAATATATTTTAAAATAATTTTAATTTTAAATTAAAGGTTATTAAATTCTAAAATTTTGATGTAATATATGTATTTTTTGGATTTTAAAATAATTTTAAAAATTTATTTAAATAATTATGAATTAAAAAAGATTTAAAATTAATTTTAAACCTAAATTTAAATAAAAAGACGGCGGTCAGACACTCGGCGGGCTCCGATTGGTGGATTTAAACTGTGAGCAATCATTGGCAATGATTGCGTGACCGCGCAATCATTAGCAATGATTATGGCGACGCGAGAATCAGCGGCCACTACTTAAACATGTCGTACACGAGCTCTCAATCGTTGGATCATCTGTGGTTTCGAATCAATGGCTCAGATCGCACTAGACAGAGAACAGAGCCGTGAGATCGAGATTCGTGGTTGATCTAAACCGCATAAAGGCTAGATCACGACTGTTGATCGCAAGATTAACGGTCCCGATCTTCCCTCAATAAACAGAATATATAGACCGAGCCCTTAAACTATATTCTGCCTCGTTCTCTCGATAGGATGGATCAAATCAAATGAAATTTTAAACATATGATCTACGCAGGAAGAGCATTCATGTGGGACCAATATCGTGCTCTAAAATACACTATATGAAAAGTTATTTTTTCACTTAAAATAAATTTATTTGAATTTAATTTAAATATTAATTAATATTTAAATATATAATTAGTTAAAAAGTAATTTAAAATGTAAAATATATCTTAAATTAATTTAATTTTTTTTGAATTAATATATTTAAAAAAATCATCTAATTATTTAAAATATTTTAATGTGAATTTTTTTTAGTTTTAAAAATATTTAATATGATATTTAATTAAATACTTAAAAAATAAGGGTTTTTAAAAATAGTTTAAAATATATAATATATTTTAAATTAATTTTAATTTTAAATTAAATGTTATTAAATTCTAAAAATTTTGTTGTAATATATGTATTTTTTGGATTTAAAAATAATTTTAAAAAATTATTTAAAGAATTCTGAATTAAAAAAGATTTAAAATTAATTTTAAAACTAATTTTAAATAAAAAGGTGGCAGTCAGACACGCGGCGGGTTCCGATTGATGGATTTAAACCGCGGGCAATTATTGCCAATGATTGCGCGGTCGCACAATCATTGGCAATGATTGTGATGGCGCGAGAATTAGCGCACGCTATTTAAACACGTCAGACACGAGCTCCTGTCCGTGTGATCATCCGTGTTTCGAATCAACAACTCAGATCATGCAGGACAAAGAACGAAGCTGTAGAATCGAGATCTGCGGTTGATCCGAACTGCATAAGGGCTAGATCACGATTGTTGATCACAAGATTAACGGTCCCGATCTTCCCTTAGCGAACGGAATACGTAAACCAAGCCCTAAAACTATATTCTTCCTTGTTCTCTCGATAGGATGGATCAAATCAAATGAAAATTTAAACATATGATCTACGCATGAAGAGCATTCATGTGGGACCAATATCGTGGTCTAAAATGCACTGTAGAAAAGCATATCATTTCTCAAGTGTACTGGGTCCATATTTTTAAGATAGTTGATTTATCTTTTAATAAAAATTGACCTCTACTTTAAATCTTAAATTGGAGAGAGTTGTGGTTAACTCCACTAGATATTTAAAGGCCCCTCCCTCCCACCGCTTATGTGGGTTGATTCTATGATTAAATTAAGATTTGTGTCGAACTTAATTTGGTTTTAAAAATAAAAATCTTCTATATCTTCTCGTATTTTTCTATCTTAATAGGCATCTCTTGCATGCTTAAAATATATTTAATGATTTTCCTAGTCAAGTTGATATTTTTATCAAAAGATTGGGTCTGCTTCGAAGATTACTCTTCATTTTATAAGAGAATGAGTTTTCTTCTCCTATACTTGAAATATAATATTGGCATCTAAAAAAAGAGAGCAATCATTTTAAGATTTTGAAGAAAGTGAAACCTCTTATCAAAATCAAGAAAAGTCAAAAGATGCACCAAAAGTCAACAGTACACAATGTGTACCAAATTTTAAAAGGTGTGTAAAGTGCCCTAAAATTAAGAGATGTGCGAAGTGCACCAAAAATTAAAAGATGCACAATGTGCGCCACAAAGATAAGAAATAGGCATTCTTATTCATTAATTCCTTAAATCTCAAAAAACCCAATCACCTTTAATTACTTGACTTTAAAAAATCTTGAAGCCAGATTCTTCACCATGTATAGATAGTCAATTAGATAAAAAAATGTCGTGCAAGAGAATTGAAAAGATTAAATTTCTCTCTCCAACTTAGACCTTTTGAAATTGATTTTTATTTAAAAATATACAAGGGAGATCCCCAGTTCAGTTTCTATAAAACTTGGACTAGGTCAAGAAAACCTAAATTCTTAAACATTTCTGGATTAGTTCGAGTCACTCTACTTCTCACTATACTTTTGAATTTGTTCCCATTCATCATTTTGATGGGGTCCAAAGGGCTAAGAGGAAATTTTTAAATAAAAGGAATGAATCTTCTACTCCTGATAAAAATTCAAATCTAATTCTTGAGGTATGTATATGAGTCCATACATATAGGCATCATTTCCTTTAGAATCCACTTTGTAAAATCACACTCTATGCTAGGTCTAATATATTTCCAATTAAAAGGTGTGTTTTACATCACTGGAAATTACTTTTCTAAATTAAGTCACAACTGAGCAGAGTGCCCGACTCCAATTGGAGGAGCTCAAGGGCCTTGTAGAGCATCATCTCCAGCTTAACAAAACTTAAAGCTATATAAAGCCTGAATGGTTTAAGCTCATGATAAGTTAGTACACCTTAGAACCTTCCAAGTAAGAAACTTGGTCCTGGTTCTTTAGAGGCTTATCTTAGCTCACCGAAAGATTAGTGGGGAGTTTGAACCAACATTAGAATAACCTTTTATCATATAGATGATCTATGAGGAAGGTTAATATCAAATGATCAATTTTGAAGGGTTCCACCTAATATTTTTTAATATTGGGGTGGCTCTTCAAGAGGTACCATGACAGATGAGTATCAAATTTAGCATCAAAGAAAATTCTTCAAATTTAAAAATTTTGAATTCAAAACTCTCCAAATTCAAAATAAAAAATAAAATCAAATTCAAAAATCCTCAAAATCAAATCTCAGCTTCCAGAATCCAGTCTCCTTTTCCTTAAGGTTAGGTATGAGTCCCAGTACTTCCTTCCACTGGAATTAGAATCACTTGTGGTGGATAACACCCTTTATGATACCATCCTAATTTCAGTCCAGCCTTGATCCTCTGTGGTTCGGTGTAAGTCCCAGTGCTTCCTTCCCACATGATCATCCAATTTTCTTTTTTATAAGGTTAGGTGTGAGTCCCAGTACTTTCTTTCCTTAGGATTAGAATCACTAGTGGTAAATAACTCCTTTTACGGTACCATCCTAGTTTCAATCCAGCCTTGATCATATATGGCTAGGTGTGAGTCCAGTACTTCCTTCCCATATGATCATCTAATTTTCCTTTCCTTAAGCTTAGGTGTGAGTCCAAGTGCTTCCTTTCCTTAGGATTAGATGTGCTAGTGGTGGAGTACGCCCTTCATGGCACCATCCTAGCTCCCTCTAGTTTTCTTTTCTTTTTGGTTTAGGATTCTTCCTTTTCTTAGGATTAGACATGCTAGTGGTAGAGTATGCCCTTCATGGAACCATGCTAACTCCCTCCAATTTTCTTTTCCTTTAGGTTAGGATCCTTCCTTTTCTTAGGATTAGATGTGTTAGTGGTGGAGTATGCCATTCATGGTAGCATCTTAGCTCCATCAACCTTTCATTTCCTTTAGGTTAGGATCCTTCTTTTCTTTAGGATTAGACGTGCTAGTGGTGGAGTATGCCCTTCATGGCACCATCCTAGTGTTGATCCCTAGCTTTCTTCACCATTAAGTTAGGATTCATCCTTTCCTTAGGATTAGATATGCTAGTGGTGGAGTACACCCTCTATGGCGTCATCCTAGTTTTGATCTCCAGCTTTCTTTTCCTTTAGGTTAGGATTCTTCCTTTCCTTAGTATTAGATGTACTAGTGGTAGATAATGCCCTTCATGGCACCATCCCAGTTTAATCCAGCTTTCTTTTCTTTTAGGATAGGATTCTTCTTTTCCTTAGGATTCGATCTATTAGTGGTGAATAACGCCCATCTTGGCACCATTCTAGTTTAATTTAGTTTTCTTTTCCTTTAGGTGGGATTCTTCCTTTCCTTAGGATTAGATGTGCTAATGGTGGATAACGCCCTTCATGGGACCATCCTAGTTTTAAATCCAACCTCCTTTTCCTTAAGGCTTGGTATTTCCCATCATTAGGATTAGGTCCACTAGTGGTAGAGAACACCCTTTATAGCACCATCCTAATTTCAATTTCAAACTCCATAATTAAGCCTTCTTTTCCTTAAGGTATGGTACTTCCTTCCCATATGGTTAGATCTACTAATGGTGGAGTACACCTTTCATGGCACCACCCTAGTATTAACTCAACCTCAATCATCTAAGGTTATGCTTTCCCTTCTCTTAGAATCATAATTCCAGACTTGACCTTTTCCATTTGTTCAATGCCAATATATGCAATAGAACTTTGTTCTATTACATCTATTAGAGTTTATTTATTGACCTCATTTATGTATGAGGTCACTAGGACTAATCTAAACCCCATATTAATCTAGACCCAGATTAATCTAAACTCAAGATCAATCCAGACTACAAATTGATCCAGACTTCATTTAATTCAAGATTCAAGTCCAGATTTCAGTCAACTCAAAATCAATCCAGACTTCAATCATTCAAACCTCAATCAACATAGACTTTAGTCAATCCAGCCTTCTATCAAGATTTTATCCTATGCAATCATTTACAATCATTTATATGATTTTTATTGATATGGACAATTCAAATTCAAACAAACAAATCCAAAATCTAATTCAAATCTAGAAATCCAGACCAAAATCTTGAACTAAATGCTTATATCCTGAAAGCCTTTTTTAATAAGTTTTTAATCTTTTCAAAACCCAATCAAATGACCTTTGATTCATGATCTATTAATTGCATATTGATTAGGCATATTTTGAGGGTCTACCTTCTAAATTTGAACTCAATCTGAGATCTCTAACCCCAAAAACTAAATTTATTTTCAAAGGTTGTAAAACCTTCAAATATTGATAACCTATACCACTAGACCCTTTACCTTATGGATTTTGACCTTGGGACCTTCCCCAAGACTTTTGATCATGTATATAGCCTTTTTTATGATATGTTGAGCATTAATCTATATTTTGGTGGACCCACTTTGACCCCCAGTTGACTAGGGGTCAAAATGACCAATATGCTCCTCGAGGGCAAAATTAAAGTTTCCTTTAAACTTCAACATGGTCTAGTCAAATCAAACCATAAAACCTCCTCTCACGCATCCTAAACATCATTAAGAGTGCATTGGACTCAAACCTATTTGACCAACATATCCCTTAGGGGTTTGAACAGCCATTTCAATCCTAATGACCTCATCTTTGCATGAGACCACTTTTATTAGATTCTAAATGTTAAACCAAATCTATTAAGCCCAAACCCAGATCCTTAGTCAACCTAAGTTGACCAAATAATCCCTTTAGATCCTAAATGGTCAATTTGATCAAAATGACCCTTCTAACCTTTGAGACTACCTCCATTCTACTCAAAATATCATTTTAAACCTATTGAGCCAAAACCCCAGGCCCTAGGTAAACTTGGTTAACCAAGTCAACCTAAGTTGACCAAATGGCCCCTTAAGGTCCAAATGCTCAATAAGATTGAAATGACCTTTCTAATCCAAGAAACCACCTCCAGAAGACTATATTGATCATACCAAACCTGTTGAGCCAGAACCATGACCCTAGGTCCACCTTGTTGACCAAGTCAAATTAGGTTAACCAAATCAACCTTTAAGCCCTTTTCATATTGAATTAAACTCCTAATGCATTCAAAACCCTTTATGATGATTGAATTTTATTAATCAAATCCCATATAAGAGCTTAGGACATTTGCATCTGACCCCTTATTTTAGTTTGCATACTCATAATCATGGCACTCTAGCTTATATTAGGATTTGATGGACAAGCGCTATGGTGAGTACTTCCCTTATCAAAACTCTTCAAACTTAATGATGTGGGAGAATTTGCTTTGGGTGGATTTTGAGCATTTGAGTTATGAGCTAACTCAAATACTTGAAAATTCACTCCACTCTTTTTCAATGCACCTAGCCTTAGGTCACTTAATTTGTATGGTGTGATTGGTTATATACATATATTTTAATCATTAGTAAAATATTGATGTTAACGTATACAACTTAATGTCACTTAAGGACAATAATTAAGGACTCATTTTAGGAATTTAGGAGAATTCTTAGAAAATTAAATTTACATTCAATGGGGAGGAAACTTGAAACTCTTAAAATTAGTGACAACCTTAGCCTTAGGATAAATTTCCACTAAATTTAAAAATCATTAAGCACATTATTTGATTAATTAAAAACTAAACCCTTAACTAAGCTCAAAATTTCAAAAAACCACATAATTTTAAATTAAATCTAAAAATTTCAAATAATATATCAAATTGACATAATTAAGTTTTTAGGGTTGTTTGAAGCCCTTTATTTAAGCTTTCTTATAAGACTTTTTATGAGTCTTTTTTCCATTCATTGAGTTATTTATTCTAAAAAATTGAAGAGAGAGCCTTTAAGCTAAGGAGAGAATGGGTGAAGTTTGTGAGAGAGTGAGAAGATCCTTGTGGGTTTCAAGGGAGTGTGAGAGGGAGTTCCACATAGTTGTTATGGCGAACTTCTACCTGAGCTTCTCCATGTGTTAAGGTTTATCTTGAGGGAAGTTTTGGGAAGAAGATCTCTTTGGTGATAAAGGACCCGGCTACTCCGCCATACTGGGGAAGGTGAAAGTGACTCCAGGCTCTTTTCCTCACCAGGAGGATGAAAAGGATTCTAGGTTCTCTGCCTCACTAGGAGGGTGAAATGGATTCCAGGTTTTCTACCTCATTAGGAGGGTGAAAAGGATTACAGTCCTCCACTGCACCGGGTTGGTGGAAGAGATTTTTGTAAGGGCTTTTTCGCCTAGCTGTCGGGGCTAAAAGAGAGACACTATAGTGATAGTGCAATACCTGGAGGGGAGGTCTCTGGGGAGTGGACGTAGGTCATTGTTTGACTGAACCACTATAAATCTCTGGTGTGTTTATTCTGATTTTTATTTTTTATACTTTTCTTTTCTACATTTTAATTATGTATTAACTGCTTGGTGAAAATTGTAATTAATGCTTCGTTCTACTGACTAGAATATCATCATTGCTATTGGTTCTTGTTACAAGTTAATTAGCTTCCACATCAAAGTGAAAGCATTGATTTCGTATTAGTGTGCTTGGGGACAAGTTCACTTAGTCTTAATATCCTTATCTTTAATTTATTCTCATTTTTAAGCAATTTGTAAAACTTGTCCTTGCTTGTATTTATTTAGGTGGCTAAGGAGCCAAAACACTTGTAAGAATTTATATGTAATTAAATTTAATTATTATCCTTTTTATTAGCCCGTCATAAGCATGGTTTTTCTAACAATCAATCTAAAGTATGTGCAAGGTTGGGTGGCTTAGATATTCACTATAAAGGTTTAAGGTTATATTTTTTACTATTTAAATTTGTTACAAGCACAAGAGTTTTAATTCAAGTTTAAGTATTAATGAATTATGAATTCATTATATATTTTATAATTTAATATTTTAAAGTTTTTTTTTATTATTTTTATTTTAAAGTACAAGTTAATCAATGAACTTTGAGTGTAATAATTGTTGCTATCTGAGAGCCCAACCATGGGTTTTGTTTATCAAAAATATTATTGAAAGTTTATTTTCTTATTCCTGCATTATATGTTGGATATTTATTTCATTCTCTACTAACTATTTTATATACAACATACACCAAGCAAAGACTGCAGAATATACTCAAGACAGTGTAGCATAAGTATAAAAGTTAGTTTATGTGTTATAGAGTATATATTTTATTTTTCTTGAGTCTATTTCTATATTAAGTAAATGTTGGCCTAGCAACCTAGCATACACACAAGGGGGATTAAAATGGAATGTTTAAATTTTTTTTATTAATCATGTAGTACGAGCAAGATCGCACTATATGATATGTTCAAACAAATATTAATTAAAATATTTAATTAAGTAATATTAATTAAAATTGGTAAATAACTAATTATAGTATATGATTATAAATTATATTGTACTATCAACTATTCAGATAAAACTCCACCAACGAATTAAATTTCCTTGGGAAAGTTAGAAATTGACTTTGAATTTTAATTATGAAATCCAACCTACCATTAGAGATAATATACCACCTCAGAAGGCAGAGATAAAATCTCCTAATGGGTTCAGACTCAGAATTATGAATTTTCTCTTGAATATTATAACAAAATCTAAGAAAGAACTACATATGACACTGTAGGGTCAAAAGGAGTTTGATCAAGTATTTAGCAATGATAATTTAGATGAATTATTATTAATTTCATATATAAGGATGCATTAACAATTAATATATCTTCCCGAAGGAAGAAAATATCATTTGTTATCAATTATTCAAACATGATGATAATGATTATTATTGATTTTAATTTTTCCAAGGAAGAATTAACTTAAACTTTTGAAAAGTAGATATGGGTTCTAAATCTCTACTAGCACAAGACCTCATATTTAATTACATCTTAGGGAGGATTAATTCCCTATGAATACTCTCCATTAGAATGAACGATATCAAAGGAGGCAAATTTAGAATCTCAACGGGGATTGTATCGAGTTTGAGCACTTATTTTGGTAAATAAAGGAGGAGAAGTAGGAAATACTTTGAGATTCTAAAATAATTCAGAAATGGCTCAACCTATTATATGTGTTAGGCTTTAAGTTTTAGATTGAGAGAATATTTAATTTGAGTTGATCAATTTATTAGGAATTCAGGATTATATACCCTAAGTATGGTGTCTTATGACTTTGAATCTGCTTTAGATCCTAAGTCTAAATTAGGCACTAGATAATAGTAAACTGAACCTAGTTAATATAGTGTTATACCTAAACTTACCCCAGCCTGGATTGGGGAGCCAGCTAAATGCCTAGGTGATTTAAAATCCATGAGTCCAATCTTTTATGAAAGAGTGGTAGGGACATTGTTGATTAAGATTTTGAGAATTGGAGCCAAAGTCTAGAGCAGGTCCTAATTAGCCTCCTGACTTATGTAGGGTGAATATGCTTGAAAGAAAATGCAATTAAATTTTTGACTCTTCTAATTAATTTCTAATGCAATGTATGCTGATCAACACATGTATTCATAAAATATATAAAAAATATATTAAAAAGGCTTAAAAATAGATTTTATCCTAGAGATTGCACAATATTCTCTTAACAGAATTGCACCCTAAAAGATTAGGTGGTCTGCCAGAACCCATAAGTTAGGTGGTGCCTAACAAAAAAGAGAAGAATTTAATATGTAAAAATGAGAACTCTTAGTGGTCCCGAGCTTACTTCTTAAGTCGTTAAAATTTTTATGTGAGCCTAAAAATTTTATTTATATTTTAAGTAGAAAATTTTTTATTCATACCCTCACAAGCCTCCATGTATCCAGGCTAAATCAAAATCGATATGCAAGAAAAGTAAATTAGGAAAAATAGGTATTTTCTACTGCTCAAATAATGTTAATCAATCAATCAAATTAATGTAATTAAATAAATCAAATGTCTATCGGCAAGTGTTATTTAGTTACAACCTACAAGCTAGAACAATCCCCGAAGGCTTCAATGATAGGCTTTATAGAAGCTAAAAGTGGTCGAGTACAACTATCAACAACCCAGATTCTAATCTTAGGACTAGCACAAGTGACTTTGAGTGGGATACGCTTTATTTTCACTTCTTTATCCTTCTACAAGCTCCGTGGATTCGTTAGGCCCGGATATCCAAATGAAAAGAAATTCTCCCTTGAAGGGATGTTTCCTTTTCTCTTTGAATATAAAAAAAATCACCCTCATTTGGTCCTCCAAATGGAAAGGAACTCCCCCAAAAGGGTAGGTTCCCACCTCTTTGGCTCCCAAATTAGATGATGATATCCCATCTCAAAGTTACACTTTCACATTACAACTCAATTTGATTAAATTATATCACATCAAAAAATAAAAGAAAAAAATCTAGACACCCTGCATGGTTATCCTAAATAATTAAAATTGAAGTCATCCTAAGCAATTATATAAATCAAATTACTTAAATTAAATTCACAGCCACACTTGGCTATGCTCTTTTAAATTTTAAGGGAGCCTTAGCAATTAGCGCCTACATAAAACTTTATTAATTTAACCTTTATTTTTCCCTCTTTATTTTAGCCCTGCATGAGCATGGGCACCTACAAAAAACCTTGTGAGCATCCAAATTGTTCTTAACCTAAGGATAATCTATCACCCATCACATCAATTCACAGATTATATAATTAAATAAACACTCATATCAATCAACTAATTTAACAAACAGCATGCAGTGAAAATCATGAAAAGCATGACACATGAGTAGTAGGAAAGTAAACATCGGCCTAGCCAAGATCTAGAGTAGGTTGACCTAGCAAATCATCTGAAGTGTGTGTAGAAGGCTATGTGACTTGGATATGTCCTAAATTGGATAATTTGTTAAAGTTGTCTAATGTTTAAATTTGTTGAGTGCTTAGAGGATTTTAGTTTAAATTTAAGTATTAGTGGTTTTAAAGTTGCTTTTTAAATATATTTTAAGTGTTAAACGATTACCATTTTTGTTTACACTAGGGCTATAAATTTTATTTCACCTTCATTGGGGCTAAGCTAATAACCTCGTAAGCTTGGGTTACCTAGTGGTAACCAGTTTGATTAAGTTAATTTAATTAGTTAAAAATTAATAAATTAATAAATTTTTCATTAAATTAATTATTTACTAATTTAAGAATTAAGTTAATTTAAAATTTTCATCAATCAGTTTGTGGCGTTGTTATAATGGGCTCGAGGAACCAAACCTTTTTAGGACACTTAACCCCGAAGCTCTAAGTAGTCCAGCCTATAAACCAGATTGATATAGTTAAATTAAGGATTTTAATTTAGTTAAGTAATTACTAATAAATTAATTTTAAGATTTTACACTGTATTGAATCCATTCGTGGCGTTGTTACAGCGAGCTCAAGGAACCAAGCCTCCTTAGGACACTTCGCCTTGCAGCTCAAGGTAATCCATCCTAAAAATTTTATCTTTGGAATGCTTGTTATGTATTAAGGGGTTAATTGATTAATTTTATTAATCAAGTTAATTTTTTCTAAAATTTTTGTTAATTATTGAATTTTAGAATTTTTGGAATTACTTAATTCATTAAATTAAAGGGGTTAATCTTTGACTTTTAAAATTAAAGTGAATTTAGGAATGTTATATTTTTTCTAGATACTAGATCTTAAGATGAGTAATTATATACTAAATTTATTAGATTTTGAGTTTTTTATATTAAGTTATGAATTTTTGAAGTTTTGACCAAGATTTGAACTACAATTGATCACATAGTTAACATTTTGACTTTCACCTATTTCTAAAGGTTTAATATTTTTAGAAAATACTAGATCTCAAATGGGGTTGAATGATTTTTAGTTTATTCAATTTGAAATTTTTTAGAATAAGCTATGAATTTTTTAAATTTGGGTATTTAATTGAATTTTTAAATTATTTAATTAGGAAGCTTTTGATGATTTTGATATAAATTGATTCCAAACTTCTTGAAATCACTCCCAAAGGTCAGAAATGACCTAAGGGAGTGTTCTCAAGTGTTTGAAAATTTTTTGAAAATTTTAATTATTTATAATTAATTAAGTTAATTAAATATTAACTTTTCTTTAAAATTATATTAAACCTAAATTAGAAGTCTGATCAAGGGCTTTTAATTTTCATGGGAAGAGGGTTAAATTATGGTTAATTTGATATATTATTTAAATTTTTTAGATTTTATATGAATTCATTATAATTTAATTATAATCTTAGGCTCATTTTAAGGGTTGATTTTGTTCTAAATCTGGGTTCAAGCATTGCAGTTTTGATGATATCAAACATTCTTAGTTCTTTACTGTTACTACTGCATATCTATTTTAATTGCCCATGCCTACTAACTTTTTAGGTTCACAAAATTAATTGTAATTCAAGCCAATTTAAGATTGGGTAGACTAGGACTGAGTCAGTCTATAAGTTTAAATTTTGATGGTTTTTATCTTTTCTTGAGTCAAATGTAATAAGATGAATCTTGATGCTAAGTAATCTTGCACACACACATTATGGGGACAAATTTGGTGAGTTTGAGAGTCTTCTAAATTTTGAGCATATCATATAGGACAATCCAAAATCATCCTGGATGATTAGTTCAAATCAGAAACCCTAATAGGGCATCTAGGTTAAGTAAATTTAATTAGGCAGATCATCCTAGACGATACTCCCATCATCCTGGATGATTTGTTTAAATTTAGAAATCAGCCGCTAATCACATCTAGGAAATATTTTATATTTAGAATTTTGTTCTAATCGTACAGGACGATACTAGTATCGTCTTGTACGATTAGAACGAATCGTACAGGACGATACTAGTATCGTATTGGACGATTAATTATAATTTTTCCAAAATGATCTCTTAATTAGGATAATAATTATGGTTTAATTGATCAATCACATCAAACAGGACGATCATCCCGATCATCCTGAACGATCCTTTATATTTCGTGGGATGATCTCCAATTATCCCGGATGAAAATCATGATTTTTTTCTGATTGCCCAGGATATCGTCCTGGACGTCCCAAACTTTATGCGAGATGATTTATTGATTGCCACTCAAAATGAACTGATCATCTCGAATGATTGTGAAATCGTCCCAAATGAAAACCCTTATTTTCTTCTGATCATCCAGGATATTGTCCTAGAGGTCCCAAACTTTTATCTGGACGATTTATAGTTTTCCACTCAAATTAAACTAATCATCACAGACGATCATAAAATTATCATGGACTATATGTAAAAAATATTTCTTCTGATCATCCAGACCATGGCAATCGTCCAGACAAAATAGCTAATTTTGTATTGATTGTATAGGACGATCGACTGATCATCCTGGATGATATAGTTGGTAAGTTGAATTTTAGGGCATTTTTTGAGGCCTTCTACTTAAGCACTTTAACCATCTCTTCAGCAATCTTTTGTTAATTTTTTTTACTCCTAGAGAGCTTAAAGGAGAAGGAGAGTTAGGGAGAGAGAGAGAGAGAGGATCTTGTGAGGGGGAGTTAGTGAGGGGATTCACAAAGGTTTCTCCAATCAAGGATTTAATCGTCGTCTTCCATCTTCATCCTTGGTTCCATGGTGGCTCTAGGGAGATGAACATCAGCATCAGATCTAGGTTCTCGACCTACTTCAGGAGGAAGCAAAAGGAGTTCGTGGTTCTTTTCCCGCTTTAGATGGAAGCAAAAGGATTCTGGGGTTCTCTGCCAACTTCAGGAGGAAGCAAAAGGAGTCAAGGTTCTCTGACTCACCAGTCTCGATGGAAAAATTTTCTAAGGGATTCTTCTGAAAGTTCGTTAGGGATGTTAAGCCCTTATGAACTAGCCCGAGGCTAACCAAGAGGGGGGTGAATTAGTAATTTTAAAAATTTGTGAGCATAAACAATTTAGAGAATCTTTTTGAATGTTTTAAAATGTTTATAGTTTCACGATGATGTGGAGATGTTCAATAATAATAAAATAATAATCACAATCACACAATCATCAACAGAAAAATAAGTGCAGAAAATAATCAGAAAGAACACACCAGATTTTATAGTGGTTCGATCAACTTGACCTATATCCACTCCCCGGAGCCTCCCCTTCGGGTATTGCACTAACGCTAAGTGACTCTCCTTCTGCTCCCACAGCATGGTGGAGAAGCCTGTATAAAACTCCTTTCCACCAACCCGGTGAGGCAAAGAACCTGGACTCCTTTCGCTTCCTCCTGAAGCAGGCAGAGAACCTAGACTACTTTCGCTTCCTCCTGAAGCAGGAAAAGATTCTATACTCCTTTCACTTCCTCCTAAAGTAGGCAGAGAACTTGGATCTTCTTGTGAACGATCCTACCACAGAGACACCAGCAAGATAAGAGACGATGACTAGAGAGGATGACTCAGATCCTTTCTTGGAGCAACCTTTGTGAACACCTCATAAACTCCCCCTCACAAGATGCTCTCTCTCTCTCCCAAGCTCTCTCTCTCTCTCTCTCTCTCTCTCTCTCAAGGTTCTCTCTGGCAAGGAAGGTGGAAAAAGATCTCAATGATAGAAGATAAGAGATCTTAAATAGTAGGGCTCAAAAATTACTCTAAATTTCAACTAGTATACAAAGATCATCCAAGATGATCGGTAAATTATCGAGGATGATCAGTACAAAATTACACTTATCAGCCTGGACGATCGAATTTATCTGGATGATTAGAAGATAAAATTTGTTCAGATTGTCCCGTATAATTCTGCGATCGTCTGGGATGATTAGTGTAAATCAGGAATTTTGTCGAGAAGACAGCTCGGGTCATCTAGGTCAACTTATGCTGGATGATCTCAAAATGACTTGATTATCCAAGATGATATCTCTATCATCCTATACGATTAGTTCAAAAATACCAATATCATCCTGCACATAGCTCGGGTCGTCTGGGATAACTTATGTTGGATGATCAAAAATGACTTGATCGTCTAGGACGATATCTCTATTATCCCGTATGATTTGTTCAAAAATAAGAACATCATACAGCACATTATTCTGCTCGTTCAAATGAAAAGCCCTGGACGGTCAGGATTTCTAATTGATCATCCAGGATGATCTTGAGATCTTCCAGGATGATATGATTGAATCAATCAAACCTTAATTACTTTCCTTAATCAATAGAATAATTTAGACATAATTGTAATGGATCGTCCAGGATGATACACGTATCGTCTGGGATGATTAAACCAAAATTCTAAAAATAAAAACTTGCCTAAGTTAATCTGGCGTCTGAGAATTTCTGATTTAAGCATATCGTCCTATACGAAGGGTATATCGTCCAAAATGATCTGCTTAATCAGATTGACTTAACATGGTCGTCCTAATTAGGGTTTCTATTTTTACAGGATCATCCAGAGTAATATTACTATCGTCTAGGATGATGTGAATAAAAATAGAATAGAAACTCTAACTCACAAAAATCTCCCCCTGAGTGTATGTATGCAAGGTTACTTAGCTCAGGGATCTATTACATTACAGTTGACTCAATAAACATGAAAAAGTACATTGAACCTAAACTACAAAATAGACTGACTCGATCTTGAGCTGGCTTAAATTTATAATTAATCCTGTGAACCTAAAAAGGTTAGGCACTTAAACAGACATAAAAGTATTTGCTATCATCAAAATCATAGTCCTTAAATCTATATTCGTAACAATCTCCCCCTTTTTAATGATGGCAAATATTTGTTAGTAATTTCAAATTCAGTAAATAAAAATTCAAAACACTGAATTTTAAGAGCGTATAATGACCAGAAACAAAAATAACTACACCCCCTTTTGACATCACAAAAAGGGGAAAACATCACAAAGATGCATAAAGCAAACAGTACACAACCAATAAACAAAAAGTAGCAAAAGAAAAAAAAAGATGAAGAAAAATAAGAAAATATAAGAAAAATCAACAAAACACAGTTTTTTTAATCGATCCGCTCCAGTAAATTAGAATTTTTCTTAATTTTCAATTCAAAAGCCAATAAGAAGAAAATCGACAACGCTAAAATTTAGAAAAGGTTACAAAATCAAGTTTCGTAACTCCTACCTCGGACACCTTACAGGTTCAAATTCCTTTCAAACAAAAGTCTAATTCAAAAGAGAAAAATTAAATTTGAAAAGAGATCCTTTCAAACCTCGTTCCAGAAAAATATCTAATAAAATAGTATTATGAAATAAGGAATCAGAAATCATGATTTTCAATCTCAAAATTTTGAAAATATTAAGTGGTGCATAAATTTTTCTAAGATATTTAAAGATTTGAATGGGAAGAAAGCTTGTTTATTTGTGGGCTCATTTTATGCCTCTTTTTTAATTTATTTGGCACACTTTGCGCATCTTTTAATTTTTTGATACACTTTATGTATCTTTCCAATTTAGCGACATTACACATCTTTTTAGCTTTAGGCTCATTTTGTGCCTCTTTTCATTTTTGCACTCTTTGCGCATCTTTTACAAGCTTGCTTCCTTTCATAATCATTAAAGAATCTCAGTTGTGAAATTACCTTCCAGACATAAGAGAAGAAAAAACTCACTCTCTATAATAAGGAGGAGTAATTCACAGAATAAAAACCATACATCATATGATAAGTGCAATCACCTGATTAAGAAAAATATAATAATGATTCAAAGCTTTGAAAATACTATTCATATGAGGTAGATTGCTGTAAGAAGATAAAATAGATCTCTATTTCAAAAACTAACTTTTTAAATTTGAAGAAGATTTTTATCTAAAGGAAATAATACACTATTAAAGGAGTTTGAGGAGGAGAAATAATCATCAACGTTTCTTCCCTTTAACAGATTCAGAGGAGTCAATCACTGCTTACAAGCTTTCAAACAAAAATAAGGTAAAACTCTCAGTTAGAAATTCAGTTTATCAGTAGTAGTGAGCAGTTATCTGATTTAGAAGAAAAGTAGTAAATCAAAAACAAATAGGAAATCGCATCAAAATAAATACTCAAATTAGAAAAATAACAACAATAAAAAGAAAATCAGCAGAGAATAAAAATAAACAAGAAATAGATAATCAAATCAAATAAAAACTAACATAAATAAAATGAAAAATAGGAAATTTAGAAATCAGCAGTCATCAAATTCATACATTTTTATCAATCACACTAAATCTGATCCTCAAAATGCTAAATGAGTCAAAGGCCAGTGGTTTAGTAAAGATGTCAGCCAGTTGATTATAAGTTGCTACATGGTGTAGCTCAATATCCCCTTTTATAACATGGTCCCTAATAAAGTGATACTTTTTGTCAATGTGTTTGGTTCTTGAATGTTGGATAAGATTCTTAAAGATGCAGATGGCACTAGTATTATCACATTGAATTGAAATTGTGCCAACAGGTAATTCTAAATCCAGAACTTGTTACTTCAATCAAAGGACTTGGGCCACACAACTTCCTAAGGCAATATACTCAGCTTCAGTAGTGGAAAGTGCTACAGAATTTTATTTTCTACTGGACCAGGAGACTAAAGACTGTCATATGAATTGGCATGTTTCTGAAGTACTCTTTCTATTCACCCTACATCCTATAAAATCAGAATCAGAATATCCAATAATCTCAAAAGAAGTGCTATACCTAGGATACCAGATTCCTAAGGTTGGGGTCCCTAAGAGATATTTGAGGATTCTCTTAACTGCAGTCAGGTGGGATTCATTAGGATCAACATGAAACCTAGCACAAAGATAAACACTAAACATGATATCAGGTTGGCTAGCAGTCAGGTAAAGTAATGATTCAATTATATCTCTAAACTTCTTCTGATCAATAGATTTTCTATTTGAATCCTTGTTTAACTAAACACTAGAACTCATGGGAGTGTTTATAGGCTTGGCTTTATCCATTTCATATTTCTTCAAGATGTCTTTAATATACTTTGATTGATTGATAAAAGTTTCATCATCCTGCCTTATGCTAAATCCTAAAAAGTAGGACAATTCTCCCATCATACTCATCTCAAACTTCATACTCATTATTTTAAAAAAATCATCACATAAGTTTTTATCAGAAGATCTAAAAAGTATTTCATCAATATAGATTAGACAATGAGTAACTCATCTCCTATTTTCCTTAGAAAAAGGGTGGTGTCTACGCTCCCCTTAACAAACTCTCTTTCTAATAGGAATGTACTAAGCCTCTCAACCCTAAAGCTCTGGGTGCATGTTTCAATCTATATAAGGCCTTTTTTAATTTATAAATATGATTAGGATATTAGAAACTCTCAAAAACTAGGGGTTGTTCTACAAAGACATCTTCCATTATTACCTCATTTAAAAAGGCACTCTTGACATCCATTTAAAAAAGCTTAAATCTCTTATAACAGGCAAAGACTAGTAGCACTCTAATGGCTTCCAATCTAGCTACAGGGGTAAAAGTCTCCTCAAAATTAATCCTTCTATTTGATTGAACCCCTTAGCCACCAATCTTGCCTTATTCTTAACCACCACACCAGAATCATTCATCTTATTCTTAAAGACCCATTTGGTTCCTACTACACTTTGATTCTTAAGTCTTTGTACTAACTCCCAAACATCATTCCTTACAAATTGGTTCAATTTCTCTTGCATAGGTAAGATCCAAAATTCATCAGAAAAGGCTTGATTGATATTGGTAGGTTTAGTCATTGAGATAAAGGTAGAATAGTTTGCTTTCTTCCTAAGTTTATGAATAGTTCTAACACCTTCAGAAGGGTCTCCTAAGATCAGTTCTTTAGGATGACTCGAAGAATACTCTAATCTCTTGGAAAATTATTTTTAGGTTCTACCCTTTCCTCCAGATTTGTTATTTCAACTCCTTAGGTTATCTCTCCTACTTCCTCTTCTTCCTCAGCTCTAAACTCCTTAGGATCAGATTCATTAAATACTATATAAGTAGTGTCCTCCACCACTAAAGTCCTCTTATTAAACACCCTAAAGGATTCCCCATACTAAAATATTCTAAAAACACTCCTTTATTATATTTTGGGTCAAATTTTCCTAAGGATGATTTTCCATTATTCAGAATGAAAAACTTACAGCTAAAGACATGGAGGTGGGACAGTTATGGAGTTCTACCCTTAATAATCTCATAGGGTATCTTATTCATATTGGATCTAACATTCACCCTATTCAACATATAACAGGCTGTGTTCACCGCTTCTGCCCAAAAGTATTTTGGAAGTGAATACGTAGAAAGCATGGCTCTAGTGGCTTCCACCAAGGTTCTGTTCTTTCTTTCAGCTACCCCGTTCTGCTGAGGGGTCCTAGGAGCTAAAAAGTTATGGCTAATCCCTTGCTCCTCACAGAATATTCCAAATTTCACATTTTTAAACTCCCCACCATGATCACTATTGATGGTCAAGATCTCACAACCTAACTTCTTCTGAATCTAAGTGGAGAAAGATTTAAATTCATCAAAGGACTCAGATTTATGTGACAGAAATCAAATCCAAATGAACCTCGAGTAATCATCAACAATCACAAATTCATAGACTTTCCCCCCTAAGTTGGTAGTGATAATAGGTCTAAAGAGTTCCATGTGAAGGACTTCTAAAGGTCTAGAGATGCTGATGTCCTTAATGGAGTGAAAAGAGGATTGGACTTGCTTCCCTAATTGACAGGCATCATATAGGTGGTCCTTAGTGAACTTAAGCTTGGGGACACCTTTAACTAAGTTCTTTTGGGTGACTCTTCTAATGGTTTTCATACTGGCATGACATAATCTCATGTGCCACAACTAAGACTCATCAGCAGTAGTTTTTAAGTGAAATGAAGCAGCACATTCAATATTATTTAAGTCAAGCATGTAGATATTATTGATCCTCTTGCCCTACAAAATAGTGTTATTATTTAAGCTTATAATGTAAGTGTTTGCCATGAACTTGATGTTGAATCCTTTGTCATAGAGCTGACTGATGCTAAGCAAGTTATGCTTCAATCCATCTACAAGCAAAATATTTTCAATCAAAAGGTTCTTGGAGTTTTCGATTATACCTGTTTACCACTTTCCTAGTGGTGATGTTTCCAAGAGTGACCTTGCCTCCAGCCCTAGCCTCCAGCAAAATGAATTGATTTACATCTCTAGTCATATGTCTTGAACATCCACTGTCTAGGTACCACATGCTCTCATGAGGTCATGTGTGAGAGCAAACCTATAAAATCATCAAATATCAGATTTAGGAACCCAACCAAGTTTGGGTTCCTTCTTATGAAAAGAAGAATGCAATGCATATGTGCTGTACTGTGAAACATGCAATTTGGGCCTCCACACCCAATATATACTACGGTGAATAGTATAGGTGTGAAAGATATGTCCTAGCATGCCACAAGAAAAACATCTAATGCTAGGAAAAGGGTTAACTATCTACGTGGGTGATAGTATCTCTTCCTGGGTTTGAATGAAACATGCTTTGGTGATTTTGAATTAGATTCTTCAAGTGATGGAGGTTTATAAAATTGTGCAAATGCAGGAGGTGTTTCATTTTTCTCAAATGCACTGATTTTTATACTTAAAAATTCATTTTCTTTTTTGAGACTTGTAATTTCAAATAATGCTCACTACTATTTAAGTTACATGCCATGGTGTATAGTTCTTTAAAAGCTCTTTCTAAATCAACATGCTATGCTTTCAATGAATCATGCTCAACATTTAATTCAGAATGCTTTTTGTTTAACTCATCAAATTCATCAAGTAATGACATATGATTGCTATCAAGTGTAGAATGATCCTTAATCAAAACTTCATGCTCTTTTTCCAAGTTTAAGAATTCCAATTTCAGTCTAGCATGCATTTTCTTAAGTTTCATATATGATGAATAAAGTTTCTCAAAAATATCATGTAATTGATTGTAGGTCAGTTCACATACCTCTTCTTGATCAGACTAACCACGATGTTCGTCCACCATCAAACACAAATTTGTAGTCTCCTCCTCAGCTTTAGTCTCAGAGGAGTCAGATGCAGAGTCTGCCTAGAAAGCCTTTTGGTTCTTCTTCTTATCCTTCCTGAACTTGGGTTTCTCCTCACCCTTTTCCTTGCTTGGGTGAACCTTAAGTGTAGGACAATCAGCCTTTATATGTCCAAGCTTCCTGTATTCAAAATAAATTGTATCAGAATAACCTTTAAAATTTCTGCTACTCTTACCTTTGTTCCACTTCTGAAAGTTCTTGTGTTTCTTTCTTAGAAAGCTTTTGAATTGCCCAGTGATTAAGGTAGCATCATCGCTATCAGACCCGGAAGTATCAGTATCTGTATCGTTGTCCTTCAACGCCACAGTTTTCACCTTCTTCTTCTCACCTACATCAATTTATCTTTGGTTCACTCCTTGCTCATAAGCAATGAGTGACCCAAGTAAGTTATCAATAGAATAAGTATTCAAATCTTTAAATTCAGTAATTACAGTTATCTTGGCATCATAAGAAGAAGGCAAATATCTCAGAATTGTGTTCACTTTTTCATAGTTAGTAAGTTCTCTTCCTAAAGCATGTAGAGAGATGACAATTTGAGTGAACCTAGTATACATTTCAGAAATTGATTCACTAGGTTTCATGCGAAAGAGTTCATAGTCAAGAAGCAAGATATTCAACCTAGACTATTTAACTTTAGATGTACCTTTATATGTAATGCATAATCTATCACAGATTTTTTTACCAGTAGTGCAAGTGGAAATACACATGTAATCCTTAGATTTTAAAGCACAGAAAAAATAGTTCAAATATTTTGCATTCAGTTGTGCTAAATCACGATCATCAAAAGTCCATTCAGTAAAAGGGAGTTCAATTTTAATGTCATTAACAAGTCTAAAAGGTGCTTCATAACCATCTTTAACAAGCATTCACATGCGATAATCAATATATTGCAAAAAAGTAGACATGCGAGTTTTCCAAAAATCAAAAGATATGTTATCAAACAAAGGTGGACGAGTGAAGGAATAACCTTCAGCAGTATTTCTATTACAAAAGTTAGCCATAGATCAAATTAAAAAGTTTTTCAAAACTAGATTTTATGAATCCCGCTCTGATACCACTTGAAAGTTTGTTAGGGATGTTAAGCCCTTATAAACTAGCCCGAGGCTAACCAAGAGGGGGGGTGAATTGGTCATTTTAAAAATTCTTAAGCATAAATAATTTAGAGAATCTTTTTAAATGTTTTAAAATATTTATAGTTTTGCGATGATGTGCAGATGTTCAACGATAACAAAATAATATTCACAATCACACAATCATCAACAGAAAAATAAGTGCAAAAAATAATTAGAAAGAATACACCAGATTTTATAGTTGTTCGATCAACTTGACATATGTCCACTCCCCAGGGCCTCCCCTCCAGGTATTGCACTAACACTAAGTGACTCTCCTTCTGCTCCCACAGTAAGATGGAGAAGCCTGTACAAAACTCCTTTCCACTAACAAGGTAAGGAAGAGAACTTGGACTCCTTTCACTTCCTCTTGAAGTAGGTAGAGAACCTAGACTCTTTTCTCTTCCTCCTGAAGCAGGTAGAGAACCTAGACTCCTTTTGCTTTCTCCTGAAGCAGGCAGAGAACTTGAATCTTCTTGTGGATGATCCTACCACAGAGACACCAACAAGACAAGAGATGACGACCAGAGAAGATGACTCAGATCCTTACTTAGAGCAACCTTTGTGAACACCTCACAAACTTTCCCTCATAAGATTCTCTCTCTCTCTCTCTCCCAAGCTCTCTCTCTCTCAAGGTTCTCTCTGGCAAGGAAGGTGGTAAAAGATCTCAATAATAGAAGATAAGAGATGTTAAATAGTAGGGCAAAAAAATTGCCCTAAATTTTAACTGGTCGAAAAAGATCATCCAGGATGATCAGTAGATCATCCTGTATGATAAGTACAAAATTACACATATCAGCCTAAACGATCTGGTTTATCTGGACGATTAGAAGACAAAATTTATTTAGATCATCCCATACGATTCTACGATCCATGATGATTAGTGTAAATTAAGAATTTCATCCAAAAGATAACTCAGGTCGTCCAGGTCAACTTATGTTGGAAGATCTCAAAATGACTTGATCATCTAGGATGATATCTCTATCGTCCTGTATGATTAGTTCAAAAATGCTAATATTATCCTGCACACAGCTCGGGTCGTCCTGGGAAACTTATGCTGAACGATCAAAAATGACTTGATCATCCCGTATGATTAGTTCAAAAATAGGAATATCATCCAACATATTATTCTGCTCGTCCAGGTGAAAAGCCCTGGATGGTTTGGATTTTTAATTGATCGACAAAGATGATCTTCAGATCGTTCAGCATGATATGATTGAATCAATCAAACCTTAATTGTTTTCCTTAATCACCAAACTAATTTAGGCATGATTATAATGGATCATCTAGGATGATAAACATATCGTCCAGGATGATTAGACCAAAATTCTAAAAATAAAAACTTACCTAAGTTAATCTGGCGGTTGAGAATTTTTGATTTGAGCATATCATCATGTATAATATGTATATCATCTAGGATGATCTGCTTAATCAGATCGACTTAATATGGTCAGCCAAATTAGGGTTTCTATTTTCACTGGATCATCTAGGATGATATTACTATCATTTAGGATGATGTGAACAAAAATAAAATAGAAACTCTAACTCATAAAAATCTCCCCCTGAGTGTGTGTATGCAAGGTTACTTAGCTCGGGGATCTATTACATTACACTTGACTCAATAAACATGAAAAAATTATATTGAACCTGACCTATAAAATAGGATGACTCGATCTTGAGCTGAGTTGAATTTATAATTGATCCTGTGAACCTGAAAAGGTTAGACACTTAAACAGACATGAAAGTGTTTTCAATCATCAAAATCACAGTCCATCAATCCAGATTCGTAACATCTTTTCCTTGCTGTGGGAGCAAAAGGAGAGTCACTATAGTGTTTAGTGCAATACCTGGAGGGGAGCCTCCGAGAAGTGGATGTATGTCAATTTAATAAAACCACTATAAATCTGGTGTGTTCTTTTCATTTATTTTTCCATATTTTAATTTTTATATATTTCTGTGATCTGATCTGTGGTTAAAATTTTGATTTTGGTCATCTGCTTTCGCTTATATTGTTCGTGTTTTAAATATTTAAAAAGATAAAAATATTTTTCTGTTTATACAAGAATTTTTAAAATACCAATTCACCCCCCTCTTGGTTAGCCTTGGGACTAGTTCATAAGGGCTTAACAACCCTAACGAACTTTTAGATTTTGGGTCCCCTAAATAGTGGACCAAATGGACTCCATTTTCAATGAAACTTGGGCCATAAGTTTACATAATCTCAAGGCTCAAGCCCACTAAATTTGGACCGAAGATGGAACATCTAAGGTTATTAACCATACCCACTAAGGTAACCATATGGTTACCTTCAATAATCTAATGGGGCTATCTAGACCAGGGATTGGGGTGCAATTAGGGGCCATCTAACCCTTATACTAAGAAAAATTAACACACCAAATCACACAGCCTAATTCTAATTGGAGAGATCACCAAGTTAGATTGAACTTAAGGGTCAAACCGTGACACTTAAACCTAAACTAACTCAAACTTGCCCTAAATCAATTCAAACAGAGGGGAGAAATTTTGGGCATGTTAGAGACATGCCCAAAATTAATCTCCCAAAGTTTCAATCTATGGTGAAATATTATTAAGCATTCATTACAAAAATACCCCTAGGACTATTACTAGAATGGACTAAATTGCATGTATAGTCACTACTTAAACCATAGGGCTTTGATAGGTCTCCACAAACCATTTCCAATAAGCCTAAAAATACCTAATTTGGTCAAGTGTGTGATAAGATATGAATTTTTAAATCTCCCTTGATTTTCTACAAAATTTAAATGGCGAATTACCTAGTTAGCCAAACTTTTCATGCGAGTGCCATCTAAATAGCCAGGCAATCATTGGTGGCTGACTGGATAACACAAAATTAATCACAGCCATTAGAAGTTTATTAAAATAGTCACGATTGATAATGGCCCAGAACCATGGGATTAAATTGGAGTCGTTTATTGTGATCAATGACTCTATTTGCATCTTCAAGCTCCCACAGGACTCTGCAGCCAGTTTCTCCAGCATGATCCGAGAGATTTGTCTAGTGAACTTCAATGAAATTTCATAGAGAGGATCATGATGATGTGAACCATCAATCTAATGGTCAAAATTTGGTGGTTTGATGGTTTACTTCACACTTGACCACCACTAGCTAACTAGGGGCTCAAGAGTAGGATTTCACCTTGTAGAAAGCCCCATCGAATAAGTTCTTCTAGTGGGAAGCTTTAAAGGATGATGATGAATAAACTTCTTTCTGGCATCGTAACTAGAGGATCGTTGGAAGTATCACTTCGATTGGAGGGCAGGGAGGATTCACTGGAGCTCACCCGAATTAATGGCTGGAGAGGGCTGGGAGGGAGAGGAAAGGGAGAGGAATACTCAGGAGATTATGGGGGGAAATTTTAAAAATATTGGGAGTGAATGGGGCGCTCTTGGTTGGTTTCCCTATTCAAGCCCTTTCCATGGCCTTGGATGGTTGGGATTGCTCGAGCAAGCCATTGGATCACTACCAAGTGGGAGGGAACATCCTATCTGTTCCCTGTGAGCTCAAAGCCAGTGAGCTTAGGCTTCTAGGAAGCTTTGGATGAGACCCGAGATAGAGGTGACCACCGAAGCTCTAATTCGCTTACTCTTATCACCGCCGGCTACTGGCTAGGTCAATATGAGGTGGAAAGCTTATTGGAGGTCTGGTGAACTCATCCATCAGCTCAATTGGGCAGGAGGCAACCTAATTCACCATTAAGGCTCCAGTTGACCCAAACCTGAATGGTTTGGTCGAGTTGGGTGCAACCCAGGTCAGGTTATAAGCTATATTTGATGTAGGAGGTACATTAGGTCAAGGGGAATCCAATGCAAGTGGCAATTGAAAGTTTGTGAGGGTGGTTAAACCCTATAGAACTAGCCTGATGCTAACTAAGAGGGGGGTGAATTGGTGTTTCTAAAAATTCTTAAATAAAAATGAAAATATTTTTTATCTTTTTAAATATTTTAAAAACTAAATAATCTTAAGTGAAAGCAGATATCAATATTAAAGATTTCAATCACAGAACAAATCAAAAAAAAGTATGGAAATAAAATGCAAAAAAGAAGAAAGAGCACGCATGATTTTATAGTGGTTCGGTCAAATCTAACCTACGTCCACTCCTCAGAACCTCTCGTTCCAAGTATTACACTAATTAGTGTCTCTCATTTTGCCCCCACAGCAAGGCAGAGAAGCCCTTACAAACTCTTTCCACTAACCCGATGAGGTAGAGAACCTTGAATCTTTTTTAACCCTCCTAGTGAAGGTAGAGAAACTGAAATCCTTTTACTCTCACCTGGAGTTGGTAGAGAACCAAAGAATCCTTTTATTCCCTCCTGGAGTAGGCAGAAAACCTGACAATCCTTTTACTTTCACTTAGAGTATGCAGAGAACCTAGATCTGATGCTGATGATCATCTCCCCAAAGCCACCAAGGAACTAAGGATGCAAAAGGAAGAAGATGATCGAATCCTTGCTTAGAGCAACCTTTATGAATCCCCCCACAAAATCCCCCTAAAAAATCCTCTCTCTCTCTCTCTCTCCCAATCTGTACTTCTCCTTCTCTAAGCTCCCTTAGGTTAGAATAGCAGCAAAAGACATAATCATCAATAATTAAGAGAGCTTAAATAGGAGGCTTCAAAAAGTGCCCTAATTTTAACTTACTGTCAAAGATTGTCCAGGACAATCTGTCGATGGTCCTGTACGATCAGTGTAAATCAGTCCATCCATGTAAGACGATCTAAGTTTCCTGTACGATCAGATAAACAAATTTGTACTAATTATCTAGGATGATTCGTATATCATCCTGTACGATTAGTTCAAAATATGATTTATCATATGGTAGATCGTTCGGGACGTCTAGGATGATTAGAAGAAAAATGTACTGATCATCTCGGATGATCTTGCGATCATCCTGTATAATTAGTTCAAATCAAGAATATCATCCGGATAAATCGTTAGGGACATCCAGGACAGTTAGAAGAAAACATACTGATTATCTTGAATGATCTTACGATCATCCTATACAATTTGATCATTCAATCTAACCATACTTAGATCTATAATCACAGGATTATTTTAGGCATGATTGCTACACATTATCCAGGACAATCAGAATCGTCCTGTACGATTAGAATAAAATTTTAATTATCAAATCCTGCCTAAATCATGTCTGGCGACTTGATTATTTGATTTGTTGCAAATCTAGTTTTAAAGATTATGATTTTGATGATAGCAAATATTTATGTCTCTCGTTGCCTGTTTAATCTTTCAGGTACGTAGGTTTAATTACAAGTTCAAGTCAGTCCAAGCTCGGGTCAGTCTATTTTGAAATCAAGGTCCAATATACTTTTTTTATCTTTATTGAGTCAAATGTTACGTAACTGATCCCCTAGCTAAGTAACCTTGCACACACACACTCAGGGAGAGAGCTTGAGTGAATTAGAGTTTCTGTTCATTTTTTATTTAGATCGTGCCGGACGATATTCACATCATCCTAGACGATCCAGTGAAAATAGAAACCCTAATTAGGGCGATCAAGTTAAGTCTATCTGATTAAGCCGATCGTCCTGGACGTTCCATCCACCGTACGGGATGATAGGCTCAAATTAGAAATTCTCAACCGCCAGATCAAGTTAGGCAAGTTTTATTTTTAGAGATTTGATCTGATCGTCCCGGACGATATGTGTATCATCCTGGATAATCCATTACAATCATGCCTAAATTAGTCAAGTGATTATGGAAAGTAATTAAGGTCTGATTGATTCGATCATATCATCATGGACGATCGCAGGATCGTACGAGATGATGTGTTAAAAATCCTAACCGTCCAGCATGTTTTACCTGTACGTCCAAAGCGGTGATCAGGATGATTTTGGTACTTTTTAAACTAATCATACATGATGATAGAAATATCATCCTGGACGATCAAGCCATTTTTAGGTCATCCAGCATAAGTTCCTCTGGACGACCAGAGCGGTCATCTGGATGAAATTCCTAAATTTACACTAATCATCCCAGACGATCACAGAATCGTATGGGACGATCTAAATAACTTTTTCTACTAATCGTCCAGAAGAGTCAGATCATCCAGGCTGAAATAGGTTATTTAAAACTGATCGTACAGGATGATCTAGAGATCATCCTGGACGATATTAGCCGACCAGTTGAGATTTAGAGTAAATTTTGAGCCCTCCTATAAAAGATCTTTTTCTTTCAACAAGAAAAATCTTTTGCCACTTTTCTTTCCAGAGAAATCTTGAGAGAGAGAGAGAGAGCTTGGGAGAGAGAGAGAGAGGATCTTGTGAGGGGGAGTTTGTGAGGGATTCACAAAGGTTGCTCCAAGCTAGGATCAAAGTCATCTTCTCCGTTCGTCGTCTCTCATCTTGTCGGTGTTTTCTGTGGGAGGATCATTCGCAAGAAGATCTGGGTTCTCTTCCCTCTTCAAGAGGAAGCGAAAGGAGTTCAGGTTCTCTGCCTGCTTCAGGAAGAAGCAAAAGGAGTTCGGGTTCTCTACCTGCTTCAGGAGGAAGCGAAAGGAGTTCAGGTTCTCTGCCTCACTAGGTTGGTAGAAAAGAGTTTTGTATAGGCTTCTCTGCCTTGCTGTGGGAGCAGAAGGAGAGTCACTTTTGTGTTAGTGCAATACCCGGAGGTGAGGCTCTGGGGAGTGGACGTAGGTCAAGTTGACCGAACCAATATAAAATCTGGTGTGCTCTTTTTGATTATTTTCTGCACTTTATTTTTCTATTATTATCTGCTTGGGTGAAATCTGTGGTTAATCTTTTCGTTTCTGTGTTTACTTATTTCTGCTGCAAATTATCAAAAATATTTTTTCTGTTGCTCAAAAATTTTTTTAAATAACTAATTCACCCCCCTCTTGGTTTGCCTCGGGACTAGTTCATCAAGGCTTAACATCCCTATCGAACTTTCAAGTGGTATCAGAGCCGAATTCAAAAATTTAAGTTTAAAAATTTTTGAATTTGATCAATGGCTAACTTTGGTAATCATAATACTGTTGAAGGTTATTCAATTACACGACAGCCATTATTTGATAACATACATTTTGATTTTTGGAAAACTCGCATGTTCACTTTTCTTCATTCAATTGATTATTGTATGTGGATGCTTGTTAAGGATGGCTATGAGCCATCTCTTAGAATGATTAATAAAGTTAAAACTGAACTGCCTTTCACCGATTGGACTTTTGATGATCGTGACTTAGCCCAACTGAATGCCAAATGTTTGAACTATTTTTTTGTACCTTAAAATCTGAGGATTACATTCATGTTTCTACTTGTATAATTGGTAAAAAAATTTGGGATAGACTGTGCATTACTTATGAAGGTACAACTGAAGTCAAACAGTCAAGGCTAAATATATTGTTGCATGACTACAAACTTTTTTGCATGAAACTTAATGAATCTGTTTCTAAAATGTATACGAGGTTCACTCAAATTATCACTTCTTTGCATACTTTAGGAAGAGAACTTACAAACAATGATAAAGTGAACAAGATTTTGAGATGTTTGTCTTCTTCGTTTGATGCTAAGATAATTACAATTACGGAATTGAACGATTTGAATAATTATTCTATTGATAACTTACTTGGGTCACTCATTACTTACGAGCAAGGGGTGAACCAAAGACAGCTTGATGCAGGTAAGAAGAAGAAGGAGAAAATTATGGCACTGAAGGCCAACAATACTAACATTGATTCTTTCGAGTCTGATAGTGATGATGTTGCCTTAATCACTAGGCAATTCAAAAGCTTTCTAAGGAAGAAATATAAGAACTTTCAGAAGTGGAACAAGGGTAAGTCCAGTAAAAATTTTAAAGGCTCATCTGATACTATTTGTTTTGAATGCAGGAAGCCTGAACACATTAAGGCTGATTGTCCTACACTTAAAGCTCACCAAAGCAAGGAAAAGGGTGAGGAGAAACCAAAATTTAGAAAGGATAATAAGATAATTCAAAAGGTGTTCTAGGAAGATTCTTCATCCGACTCCTTTGAGACTGAAGCTGAAGAGGAGGAAACCAACTTGTGTTTGATGGCAGATGATCATCCTGGTCAGTCTGACCTGGAAGAGGTATGTGAGCTTACTTACGAGCAATTATTTGAAGTGTCTGAAAGAATTCATGCATCGTATATGAAGCTTAAGAAAAGTCATGCTAGCCTGAAACTAGAACTTCTAAATTTATAAAAAGAGCATGAAATTTTGATTAAAGATCATTCTATTGTTGATTGCAATCACATGTCACTACTTAATGAATTTGATGAGTTGAACAAAAAGTATTCTGATTTAATTATTGAGCATGATCTGTTAAAAATATCGCATGTTGAATTAAAAGCTGCATTTAAAGAATTAGAAACTCATGCATCTTATTTATATAGTAGTGAACACCATCTGAAATTTGAAATTATAAGTTTGAAAAAGGAAAATGAATTTTTGAGTGTAAAAATCTGTGCTTTTGAGAAAAATGAAATTCCACCTACTTTTGCATAATTTTATACACCTTCACCTTTTGAAGAATCTGTTTCAAAATCATCACAGCATGTTTCATTCTAACCTAGGAAGAGGCACTATCACCCACGTAGATTAGTTAACCCTTTTCCTGGTATTAGAAGTTTTTCTGGTGGCATGTTAGGACATATTTTCCACACATGCACTGTTCACCATAGTACACATTGGGTGTGGAGGCCCAAATTACCTGTTTCACAGCACATCACACATGCATTATATTCTTCTTTTCATAAGAAGGAACCCAAACCTATTTGGGTTCCTAAATTTGATATTTGATGATTTTGTAGGTGTGCTCTCACACAAGACCTCGTGAGAGCATGTGGTACCTAAACAGCGAATGTTCAAGACACATGGCTGGAAATGTAAATCAGTTTATTTCACTCGAGGCCAAGGCTGGAGGAAAGGTTACACTTGGAGACAACACCACCAGGAGGTGGTAGCTTCAGGTATAATTGGTGATTCAAAGAATTTTATGATTGACAATGTTTTGCTTGTAGATGGATTGAAACATAACCTACTGAGCATCAGTCAGCTCTGTGACAAAGGATATAACATCAAATTCTTACCCACTTGCTACATTTTAAGCTTAAATGATAAAATTATTTTGTAGGGACAAAGGATCAATAATGTCTATATGTTGGATGTATGTTGCTTTAAAGCTAATGTTTCGATTTGCTTAAAAACTGCTACTGATGAGTCTTGGTTATGGCACAGGAGATTATGTCGTGCCAGTATGAAAACCCTTAGGAGAGTCACCCAAAAGGACTTAGTTAGAGGTGTCCCCAAGCTTAAGTTCGCTAAGGACCACCTGTGTGATGCCTATCAATTAGGGAAGCAAGTCCAGTCCTCATTTCACTCTATTAAGGACATTAGCACCTCTAGACCTTTAGAAGTCCTTCACATAGATCTCTTTGGACCCATTAGCACTGCAAGCTTAGGGGAGAAAGTCTATGGTTTTGTGATTGTTGATGATTACTCGAGGTTCACTTGGATTAAATTTATGTCACATAAATCTAAGTCATTTGATGAATTTAAGTCCTTCTCCACTTGGATTCAGAGAAAGTTAGGTTGTGAGATCTTAATCATTCATAGTGATCATGGTGGAAGTTTGAAAATGTGAAGTTTAGAACTTTCTGTGAGGAGCAAGGGATTACTCATAATTTTTCAGCTCCTAGGACCCCTCAGCAGAACAGGGTAGCTGAAAGGAAGAACAGGACCTTAGTGGAAGCTGCTAGATCCATGCTTGCTGAGTATTCACTTCCAAAATACTTTTGGGCTGAAGCGGTGAATACTGCCTTTTATGTGCTGAATAGGGTGAATATTAGATCCAATCTGAACAAGACACCTTATGAGATCATTAAGGGTAGAACTCTAAACCTGTCCCACTTCCATGTCTTTCGCTGTAAGGTTTTCATTCTGAACAACGAGAAATCATCCTTAGGAAAGTTTGACCCCAAATCTGATGAAGGAGTGTTCCTAGGCTATTCTAGTGTTGTGAAAACCTTTAGGGTGTTTAATAAGAAGACTTTGGTGGTGGAAGAGACAACTCATGTGGTGTTTGATGAATCTGATCCTAAGGTGACTAGAGTTGAGAAAGAAGAAGAGGTAGGGGAGATTACCTAAGGGGTTGAAAATACAAATCTGGAGGAAAGGGTAGATCCTTAAAACACTTTGCCTAGAGATTGGAGATATTCTTCAAGTCATCCTAAAGAACTGATCTTAGGAGACCCATCTGAAGGTGTTAGGACTAGGCATGGACTTAGGAAGAAAGTAAACCACTCTACCTTTATCTCAATGACTGCCCACCAACATCAATCAAGCCCTTTCTGATGAGTTTTGGATCTTAGCTATACAAGAGGAATTGAATCAATTTGCAAGGAATGATGTTTAGGAGCTAGTAGAAAGACCTAGAAATTAAAGTATAGTGGAAACCAAGTGGGTCTTTAAGAATAAGATGAATGATTCTGGTGTGGTGGTTAGGAATAAGGCAAGATTGGTGGCTAAGGGGTATAATCAGATTGAAGGGATTGATTTTGAGGAGACCTTTGCCCCTGTAGCTAGATTGGAAGCCATTAGGGTGCTACTAGCCTTTGCCTGCTATAAGGGATTTAAGCTTTTTCAAATGGATGTCAAGAGTGCCTTTTTAAATGAGGTAATAAAAGAGGATATTTTTGTAGAACAATCCCCAGGTTTTGAGAGTTTCTAATATCCAAATCATGTTTACATATTAAAAAAGGTCTTATATGGATATAAACATGCACCTAGAGCTTGGTATGAGAGGCTTAGCACATTCCTATTAGAAAGAGAGTTTGTTAACGGGAGCGTAGACACCACCCTTTTTCTGAGGAGAGTAGGGGATGATTTACTCATTGTCCAGATCTATGTTGATGATATAATTTTTGGATCTTCTGATAAATATTTATGTGATGAGTTTTCTAAAATAATGAGTAAGGAGTTTGAGACGGGTATGATGGGAGAATTGCCCTATTTTTTGGGGTTTAGCATAAGGCAAATGGATGATGGAATCTTTCTCAATCAATATAAATACACTAAGGACATTTTGAAGAAATATGAAATGGACAAAGCCAAGCCAATCAACACTCCCATGAGCTCCTCTGTTCAGTTATATAAGGATTCAAGTGGAAAATCTATTGATCAGAAGAAGTATAGAGAAATAATTGGATCATTACTTTACCTGACTGCTAGCCGACCTAATATTATATTTAGTGTTTGTCTTTGTGTTAGGTTTCAAGCTGATCCTAAAGAGTCCCACCTGACTACTGTTAAGAGAATTCTTAGATATTTTTTAGGGACCCCAAACCTAAGAATCTGGTACCCTATGCACAGCACCTCTTTTGAGATTATTGGATATTAGGATTTTGACTTTGCAGGATATAGGGTGGATAGAAAGAGCACTTCTGGAACTTGTCAATTCATAAGACAGTCTTTAGTCTCCTGGTCCAGTAGAAAATAGAACTCAGTTGCACTTTTCACTGCTGAAGCTGAGTACATTATTTTAGGAAGTTGTGTGGCCCAAGTTCTTTGGTTGAAGTAATAAGTCTTGGATTTAGGATTACCTGTGGGCATAATTTCTATTATGTGTGATAATACTAGTGCCACCTGTATTTCTAAGAATCCAATCCAACATTCTAGAACCAAACACATTGATATAAGGCATTACTTCATTAGGGACCACGTTACAAAAGAGGATATTGAGCTACATCATGTAGCAACTGAAAATTAGTTGGCTGACATATTTACTAAACCACTGGCCTTTGACTCATTCAGCATTTTGAGGACCAGATTAGGTGTGATTGATATAAATACTTGATTCTGATGACTACTAATTTTTTATTTGCCTATTTTTTTATTTATTCTATTTCTGTTAGTTAGTTATTTGATATGATTATCTATTTTCTGTTGATTTTTGTTTTTCTGCTAATTTTTATTTTAATCTTGTTGTTAGCATGATTCGAATATTTATTTTGATGCAATTTCCTACTTGGTTTTTACTTAATATTTTATACTTTTTAAAATCCGATCACTGCTCACTACTGTTGATAAACTGGATTTGTGACTGAAAATTTTGCCTTATTTTTTTGGTTTGGAAGCTTGTAAGCATTGATTGATTCCACTAGATCTGTTAAAGGGAAGAAACATTGATAATTGTTTCTCTTCCTCTAACTCCTTTAATGGTGTATTATTTCTTTTGGATAAAAATTTTCTTCAAAATTAAAAAGTTGCTTTTTGAAATAGAGATCTATTTTATCTTCCTATAGTAATCTACCTCATATGAATAGTATTTTCAAAGTTTTGAGTCATTAGTATGATTTTTTAAACCAAGTGATTACACTTATCATATGATGTATGATTTTTTTTATGAATTACTCCTCCTTATTGTAGAGAGTGAGCTTTGTCGTCTCTTATGTCTGGAAGGTAATTTTACAGCTGAGATTCCTTAACGATTTGAGAGGGAGAAAGCCTACAAAAGATGCACAAAGAGCACCAAAATGAAAAGAGGCACAAAATTAGCCCAAACTGAAAAGATGCGTAATGTCGCCAAAAAAAATTGAAAGAATACACAAAGTGTATCAAAAATCAAAAGATGCACAAAGCGCCAAACAATTTGAAAAAAGGGGCACAAAATAAGCCCACAAAAAATAGGCTTTCTTCCTTTTCAGATCTTTAAATGTCTAAGAAAAATCCATGCACCCTTAATATTTTCAAAAGCTTGAGGCAAAAAATTATGATTTCTGATTTCTTACTTTGTAATATTATTATATCAGATATTTTTCTGGAACGAGGCTTGAAAGAATCTCTTTTTGAATCTAATTTCTTTCTTCTGAATTGGATTTTTGTTTTGAAAGGAATGTGCATCTATAAGGTGTCTGAGGTGGGAGTTACGAAACTCGATTTTCTAACTTTTCTGGATTTCAGGGCGTTGATAATCTTCTTATTGGTTTTTGGATTCAAAATCAAGGGAAAATTTTGATTTACTAGAGCAGATCGATTAAAAAAACTACTTGCTGATTAGGATCCGCCTCCTTTTTAGCTTTGTGTTTGGTGTTGTTTTCTGCTTATACTATTGTGTCTGTTCCTCTTCCTTTTTGTGATGTCAAAAGGGGGAGTTAGTGTTTTGAGTGACTAGTAGTTTCTTGTACTGTTCTAGTTGTTTCTTGTATTGCTCTTGGTTTGTAGTTGTTCTCCCTATTGTATTTTCTATTTACTGAATTTTGAAATGATATTTATCTTTCATACGTGCATTAGTTACTCCTATCTAATTGATTTGAAACTACTTAACAAATATTTGCCATCATAAAAAAGGGGGAGATTGTTGCAAATTTGGTTTTAAAGAATATGGTTTTGATGATAATAAATATTTTTATCTCTGGTTGCTTGTTTAATCTTTCAGGTATGCAGGTTTAATTACAAGTTCAAGCCAGTCCAAGCTTGAGTCAGTCTATTTTAAAATCTAAGTCTAATGTACTTTTTTATCTTTATTGAGTCAAATACTATGTAACCGATCCCCTAGCTAAGTAACCTTGCACACACACACTCAGGGGGAGAGCTTGAGTGAATTAGAGTTTCTATCATTTTTTGTTCAGATCATCCTGGACGATATTCCCATCATCCTGGACGATCCAATGAAAATAAAAACCCTAATTAGGGTGACCAAGTTAAGTCTGTCTGATTAAGCCAATCATCCTGGATGATCCATCGATTGTACGGGATGATAGGCTCAAATCAGAAATTCTCAACCGCTAGACCAAGTTAGGAAAGTTTTATTTTAGAGATTTGATCAGATCGTCTCAAATGATACGTGTATAATCTTGGATGATCTATTACAATCATGCCTAAATTAGTCTGGTGATTAAGGAAAGTAATTAAGGTCTGATTGATTCGATCATATCGTCCTGGATGATCGCAGGATCGTACGGGATAATATGTTAAAAATCCTGACTATCCAGCATGTTTTACCTGTACGTTCAGAGCAGTGATCAGGACAATTTTGGCACTTTTTGAACAAATCATTCATGATGATAGAAATATCATCTTGGACAATCAAGCCATTTTTAGGTCATCCAGCATAAGTTCCTCTGGACGACCAGAGCAGTCTTCTGAATGAAATTCTTGAATTTACACTAGTCTTCCCGGACGATCGCAGAATTATACGGGATGATCTGAACAACTTTTTCTACTAATCATCCAGAAGAGCCAGATCATCCAAGCTGAAACATGTGATTTTGAATTGATCATACAGGACGATCTAGAGATCGTCCTTGACGATATTGGCCGACCAGTTGAGATTTAGGGCAAATTTTGAGCCCTCCTATAAAAGATCTTTTTCTTCCAATAAGAAAAAAATTTTGCCACTTTTTTTCTAGAGAAACCTTGAGAGAGAGAGAGAGCTTGGGAGAGAGAGAGAGGATCTTATGAGGGGGATTTTATGAGGGATTCATAAAGGTTGCTCCAAGCAAGGATCAGAGTCATCTTCTCCGTTCATCGTCTCTCATCTTGTCGGTGTTTTTATGGGAGGATTATACGTAAGAAGATCCGGGTTCTCTGCCCGCTTCAGGAGGAAGCGAAAGGAGTTCAGGTTCTCTGCCTGCTTCAGGAAAAAGCGAAAGGAGTTTGGGTTCTCTGCCTGCTTCAGGAGGAAGTGAAAGGAGTTCAGGTTCTCTGCCTCACCGGGTTGGTGGAAAAGAGTTTTGGACAGGCTTCTCTGCCTTGCTGTGGGAGTAGAAGGAGAGTCACTTTTGTGTTAGTGCAATACCCGGAGGCGAGGCTCCAGGGAGTGGACGTAGGTCAAGTTGATCGAACCACTATAAAATCTGGTGTGCTCTTTCTGATTATTTTTTGTACTTTATTTTTCTATTATTATTTACTTGGGTGAAATCTGTGGTTAATCTTTTCATTTCTGTGTTTACTTGTTTCCGCTGCAAATTATCTAAAAGATTTTTCCTGTTGCTCATAATTTTTTTTAAATAACCAATTCACCCCCCCCCCTCTTGGTTAGCCTCGGGACTAGTTCATGAGGGCTTAACATCCCTATCAAACTTTCATGATTAATGCATATCATCCTATATGATGCTAGGATCATCCTGGACGATTGGTTTAATCAAGCTTATTTGTCACATAAGCCCTAATTAGGGTTTTGAGCTAAATAGATCGTCTAGGACAATACATAATTATCATATACAATTTGTTCACAAAATTGAAAATTTCCCTAACTAACTTGCACACTCCCTGGAGTGTGCATGTGCAAGGTTACTTAGCTTCAGGATCCACCATAATATATTTGACTCAGGAAAAGGTAAAAAAAGGTATTGGAATTTAAAATTATAAAATGAATAAGTCCTAATCTACCCAATCTTGAGCTGGCTTGAAAGTGAGCTTGTGATCCTGAAATTTTAGCCTATAGCAAAGAAAAAAAAGTATGCAATAAACTCAAATCATAGGAATTAGCAAGGTAAACAAAATAATACTACTTATTATCATCAAAATTATAGTTCTTGTACCTCAATTTGTAACAATCTCCCCCTTTTTGATGATGACAAGCATTATTGTTAAAAGTTTTCAAAAATATATTGCTATTCTCTATTCTCCCCTTTACTAGGTTAATTCTTTTTTAAAAACTGAGGGAGGTGGAACAAAGAATCAAAAAGTAGAATAACAAAAATCACAAAATAGAAAAATAATAGTAAACACTAAGTAGGAAATAAACTAAACACATTCATAAACTAGTTACTTAATAGAAGACAAGCTCTTACCAACAACACCTTACTCTCCCTTTTAACGTCACAAAAAGGAAGAAACAGAAAAATAAAAATAGAATAAGAAGAAGCTAAACACTGTAATACAAGAACAGAAAGAAAATAAACTAAAAATTAAAAGGATCCTGATCAGAAGGAGGTGGTGGTGGTGGCGGTGGCTGAAAGAGGCGAGTAGTGGAGGCAAACTAGTCTCCAAACCAAGTCATGTCTTGCTCGTGCTGCTACTGCTGTGTAGTTACGTATTCATTAAAATGTGCTTCCCATTGGTCAAATCTCTGTTCCAGTTAATCTAGCTGGGACTGTTGGCGAATAGGAACATGAGCAGGAATAGGTTCTTCCTCTTCTCCCACAACCTCCCCATGCTCTGGATGAAGGCGAGTACTATAGAGGAT
This sequence comes from Dendrobium chrysotoxum, assembly GCA_019925795.1. NCBI lineage: Eukaryota > Viridiplantae > Streptophyta > Magnoliopsida > Asparagales > Orchidaceae > Dendrobium > Dendrobium chrysotoxum. Next base: position 24,327,588 of record CM034315.1, on the reverse strand, counting down.
GATGAAGGAATTATTGGAATAGAAAGTAGGTTGGTAGTCAGGTGGGTTAGGATATTGAAGATTATACTTGGTTTCTAGGACATAAGCAATGATGTGTCCTAAAGTTAGATTTAGTTTTCTCCTGTGGTCGGGATCCCTAATGCTAATGAGGTGTTCAATATATCTGATTAGGTGATCAGTGAAATTAAAATCTCTACGAGCCATATTATAGTAAGTGGTGAGGGAAAGGATGGGAGTGATGTGAATTCAATCCCCAGCTTTAAGAATAATAGAAGTTCTAAGAATATGCTAGATGGTTCAGGCATCTTTTACTAAAGAACTGGTTGTATAGTCATGAAAAGGTGCATTGGTGTTCCTAAGAAGGGTATTAAAGTCAGGATCGGTGAGCAAGATGTGAATCTTGTCTCCAGTGGTGGAAAGGAGAAGAAGTTCATATAGGTCCTGATATGTAATTTCAACGGGTCATTTGTTCACATAGGATTAAAGTGAAGTATAGCAGGAGTTAATTCTAAGACTGGAGAAAAACTCAAATAGAAGTTCAGAATTGAAGGGGAAAGCGATGGTCATAATGAAAGCAAGAGTTATATGGGCAAAGAGGTTAAGTGCCCTATAGGTTAGAACATTTAGATTGACCACTTTAGAAGGAGTAATCTCTACAGACTTCTAACAAGCATAAGCAGCTTGATCCACTGCTTCAGTAAAGTGGGGGTCAAGAGTTCCCCTGGAGGAATTCTTGTCTGCATTCTAGATTTTTTGCCACCATCCATATTAAAGATTTGAGAGTTTGAGTGAAAGAGAGGAGGAATTGAAGGATTTTGGAATGAAGAAAATAATTAAAATCTTCTGTTTATATAGGGTCGGCCACATCATCCAGGATGATCGCGATATCATCTAGGACAATTAGGAGCAATAATTCATCTAAAAGGATTGGTCAAAAAGGCGATTGTATCATCAAGGATGATCAAGTATCATCCAAGATGATTAGACACAGACGATCATCCTGAGGAGTCCGTCCGTATGATCATTGACTGGCTCGATCATTCTAGACAAATAGGTGGATTATCTAGGATGATTACTAATAATAGATTCAGATCAACTGTTGGATTTAGGTTGAACAATGACATGATCAGATCGTCTAGGATGATGTATATCATCCAGGATAATGTATATCGTCCAGGACGATGTGAACAAAAATTGAAAGAATTGGATGATGGAGAGGGATGATTAGAGAGGATCCAAAATAAAAAAATAAATCTTAAAATACCATAAAATAATGACAGATAAAACAAAATAATAAAAAAATATAAAAAAATAATCATAAAAACAAAATCAAAGTTTTTTTTAATCGATCACCCTTAGTAAATGATAAATTTACCTCAATTTTTTATTTAAAAACCTGAAAGAAATGAATCGACAATGCTGAAATCTAGAAAGGTTAGAAACTCAATTTTGCAAACCCTAACTCAGACATCTTACAAGTTAAAGTTCCTTTTAAACAAAAATATAATTCAAAATTGAAGAAATTAGATAAGAAAAGTGATCATTTCAAACTTCATTCCAGAAAAATATCTGATAAAATAGTATTGCAAAGTAAAGAATCAGGAATCATGATTTTCAATCTCAAGTGTTTGAAAATATTAAGTGGCATATCAGTTCTTTTAAGATTTTTAAAGGTTTGAAAGTGAAGGAAGCTTATTTCTTTGTGGGCTCATTTTGTGCCTCTTTTTTCTTTAATTTGGCACACTTTACATATCTTTTAATTTTTGATACACTTTGTGTATCTTGTAATTAATTGGCAAATATTACACATCTTTTTAGTGTTTGGCTCATTTTGTGCCTCTTTTTATTTCTTTTACGAGCTTGCTTCCTTTCATAATCTATAAAGACTCTCAGTTGTGAGATTATCTTCCAGATATAAGAGAGAAAGAAACTCACTCTCTGATATAAGGAAGAGTAAACCACAAAATAGAATCATACTCCTATAATAAATGTAACCACCTGATTAAAAAAACTCGAAAGTGATTCAATGATTTGGAATACTATTCATATGAGATAGATTACTATAGGAAGATAAAACATATCTCTATTTCAAAGTCTAACTTTTTAATTTTGAAATAGATTTTAATTCAAAAAGAAAAATATACCATTAAAGAAGTTAGAGGAAGAAAAATAATCATCAATGTTTCTTCCTTTAATTATTTTAGAGGAGTCAATCACTGCTTACAAGTTTCTAAAAAATAATAAGACAAAAATCTCATTTAAAAAGAAAGTTCATCAGCAGAAGTAAACAATGATCTAATTCTTAAAATACCAAAAGAAAAATAAATATTAGGAAATCAAAAGCATAAAAAAACACATAAAAAGAAATAAGCAAATCAAAATAAAACATGAAGAGCAAAAACATAAACAGAAGGCATCATTTTCAAGCATGAATATCTATCACACCTAATCTAGTTCTTAAGGTGATAAAGGTTTCAGAGGCCAGTTATTTTGTGAAGATATCTGCCAGTTGATTTTTAGTGGCTATATGATGTAGCTCTATGTCTCCTTTGGTAACATGGCCCCTAATGAAGTGGTGCCTGATGTCAATGTGTTTGGTCCTGGAGTGTTGGATTAGATTCTTTGGAATGCAGATGACACTAGTGTTATCACATAGGACAAGAATTGTGCCTACAGGAAGTCCTAAATCCAAAATTTATTATGTCAACCAAAGGGCCTGGGCCACACAACTTTCTAAGGTAATGTATTCAGCTTCAGTAGTGAACAATGCAACTGAGTTCTATTTTTTACTGGACTAGGAGACTAAGGATTGTCCTATAAATTGATATGTCTCAGAAGTATTTTTTCTATCAACTCGGCATCCTGTAAAATCTGAATCAGAATATCCTATTATATCAAAAGAGGTGCTATTCCTAGGATACCAGATTCTTAAGTCTTAGGTCTTAACTACCAGTATTCTTTTATTGAAGACTCTGTAGGATTTCCTAACACTTGAGTAACCTAGGAACGCTCCTTCATCAAATTTTGGGTCGAACTTTTCTAGTTGAGACTTCCCATTATTTAGAATGAATACTTTACATCTAAAGACATGAAAGTGAGAGAGGTTGGGTGACCTACCCTTAAGAATTTTATAGGGTGTCTTGTTTAGCTTTGATCTAAGATTTATCCTATTCAGAACATAACAGGTTGTATTCATCGCTTCTGTCCAGAAGTATTTAGGAAGTGAGTATTCAGCTAACATGGCTCTAGTAGCTTCTACCAGGGTCCTGTTCTTCCTTTCAGCTACCCCGTTCTACTGAGGGGTCATAGGAGCTCAAAAAATATGATATATCCCTTGTTCCTTATAAAAAGACTGAAAATTTTCATTCTTAAATTCTCCACCATGATCAGTATGAATGGTTAAGATTTCACAACCTAGTTTATTCTGAATCTAAGTGAAAAAAGATCTAAACTCCTTAATTGATTCACTTTAATGAGATAGAAATCTAACCCAAGTAAATCTTAAATAATTATCAACTATCACATACCCAAAGACCTTCCTCCTAGGCTTGAAGTGCTGACAGGTCCTAAGAGATCTATGTGAAGGACTTTTAAGGGTTTACTAGTGTTAATGTCTTTAATTGAGTGGAAGGAGGATTTGACTTACTTTCGTAACTGACAAGCATCACACAGGTGGTCCTTAGTGAACTCTAGTTTGGGGATACCTCTCACTAAGTCTTTTTAGGTGATCTTCCTAAGGTTTTTTATACTTGCATGACACAATCTTCTATGTCATTGCCATGATTCATCAGCAATTATTTTTATGCAAAGAGCAACATCAGCTTTAAAGTAATTTAGATCCTACAAAATAATTTTATCATTTAAGCTTATAATGTAGCTAGTTGGTAGAAATTATATGTTGAAGCCTTTATCACAGAGCTGGCTAATACTGAGCAGTTTGTGTTTCAGTCCATCTACAAGCAAAATATTTTCAATGATGAAATTTTTTGAATCACCAATTATATCTGAGCCTACCACTCTTCCAGTGGTGTTATCTCCAAGTGTTACCTTACCTCTTACCTTGACCTCTAGTGAAATAAATTGATTTGCATCTCCAGTCATATGCATTGAACATCTGCTGTCCAAGTACTACATGTTCTAATGAGGCCTTTTGTGAGAGCACACCTACAAAATTATTAGATGTTAGATTTGGAAATCCAAACAAGTTTGGGTCCCATATTATGGAAAGAAGAAAAATATGCATACATGTTATGCTGTGAATTTTGTAATTTTGGTCTCCATACCAAATGTGTTCTACGGTGAATGGTGCAAGTGTTGGAGATATGTCCTAGCATGCCATAAGAAAAACATCTAATGCTAGGAAAAGAGTTTACTAATCTATTTGGGTTTTGGTGCCTCTTCCTAGGTTTGAATGATGCATGCTTTGTTGATGGTTTATAAAACTCTTCAAGTAAAGGTGGTGTTTTATTTTATTATAATGCAATGATTTTTTCCTTAGAAACTCATTAGCCTTTTCATAGCTTGACACTTTGAGTTTCAATTTATGCTCACTATTGTCTAAATTGCATGCAATAGTTTCTAATTCTTTGAAAGCCTTTTTTAAAATAAATATGCGATATTTTTAATGAATCATGCTAAGTAGTTAAATCATAATACTTTTTATTTAATTCATCAAATTCATCTAATAAGACCATATGATTGTTATCTAGAGTAGAGTGATCTTTTCTTAAGTATTTATGCTCTTTCTACAGAATTAGAAAACCAGATTTGAGGCTTGCATGCAATTTTTTAAACTTCCTATATGAAGAATAAATCTTTTCAGAAACTTCAAACAATTGTTCATAGGTAAGCTCACATACCTCCTCTTGATCAGAGTGATCAAGAATTAAGCATAGGTTTGTTACCTCCTATTTATCTTTAGTTTTAGAGGAGTCTGATGCTGAGTCCGCCTAGAAAGCCTTTTGGGTCCTTTGTTTGCCCTCTTAAACTTAGATTTTTCTTCACCCTTCTCCTTGCTTGGGTGAGTTTTTAGAGTTGGGCAATCAGACTTTAGATGCCCTGGCTTCCTGCATTTAAAATAAATAACATCAGAAGAAACTTTAGAATATTTATTGTTCTTACATTTATTCCACTTCTGATGATGCTTTTTATTTTTCCTTAACAAGCTTTTAAATTATCTTGTGATTAAAGCAATGTCATCATCATCAGAACTAGAAGGATCAGTTTCAAAATCATTATCCTTCAAGGCTATAGTTTATCCTTTTTCTTGTTACCTACATCAAGCTGCCTTTGGTTCACTCCTTGCTCATAAGCAATTAGCAATCCAAGTAAGTTATCAATTGAATAAACATTCAAGTCCTTAGATTTAATAGTGGCAGTAATTTTTGCATCAGAGGAAGAAGGTTATCATCTTAGAAATTTATTCACTTTTTCATTGTTTGTGAGTTCTCTCCATAAAGTATGCAGGGATGTAACAATTTATATAAATCTAGTATATATTTTAGAAATTAATTCACTAGGTTTCATGAGAAAGAGTTCATAGTCATGAAGTAAAATGTTCAGTCTAGATTAGTTAACTTCAATTGTTCCTTCATAACTTATGCAAATATGTCCCAATTTTCTCTTCCAGTAGCACAAGTAGAGACACACATGTAATCTTCAGATTTAAGACATAAAAGAAATAGTTCAGATATTTGGCATTAAGTTGTGCTAAATCTTTATCTTTTAAAGTCCATTCAGAAAAAGGAATTTCAATTTTAATGCCATCTACTAATCTATAGAGGAATTAAGTTAATGTGTCATACTTTAAAATTATGGGAATGAGTTATGGAGCATAGGTTGCGGCATGATACTAATGTTTCTCAAAATTAATTTGGATTCATGCCAGTAGGTCTACTATGGAAGCCATACATTTATTAAGAGGTTTGATGGAGAAATATAAAGAGAATAAGGAGGATTTACATATGATATTTATTGATTTAGAAAAGGCATATGATAAAGTTCCAAGAGAAGTGCTATGGAGAGTTCTTGAAAAGAGAGTTAATAATGCTTATATTCAAATCATTAAAGATATGTATGTAGGAGTTATTACTTGTGTTCAAAGACAAGGTGTTTTGACCAAGTATTTCTCTATTTCGGTTGGATTACATCAAGGATCAGCAGTGGGTGCACTGTAAGGAAGTAAGCAACGTCCTATCCTTTCATAGCACACAGGGGAATGAAAGTGATCTCGAATTGAAGTAATATCATAGACTACCATGCCATATGTCTTGATAATGTAAGTTAGGTCATAAGATATTGTAAAGATTGACTCTAGAAATCATAATTACTTGATGAGTGAGAATTTAATGTCTTAGTTTTTAGGTTACAAAAATTAAAGCAATACAATACTTCTCAATTAAAGGGCCAAATTGTCATAGGGAGAAGTCTTCAACTCAGGTAATAGAGAGTATTCTATTTCCCTTCATTTTTGACTTGGGCTAGCAGAGTGCCAAATGACTCATCGAGGGCCACACTGTAGAGAATCAAAGGTTTCCCCGGAACAGGGGCCATCAAGACTGGCAGACTTGTAAAGTATTCTTTAATACTCTCAAAAGCACTTTGACATTTCTAGTCCCATATGAACTTAGTGTCCTTTTTGGCTAGGATAGAGAAGGGTTGACATCTTCCTGAAAGATTTAAGATAAACCTCCTTACATATGCCAATTTACCTTGAAGAAACCTTTATTGAGTAAGGCTCTTAGAAGGCAGCATATTTAAGATGGCCTCAATTTTGGCAGGATCAATTTTAATTCTACGATGCCTCACTATGAAGCCCAAAACGTTTCTTGAAGTGACGTCGAAAGCACACTTCAAGGGGTTCATTTTGAGGTCGTAGCGAAGCAACTACTAAAAAATGACTCTTAAGTTATATAGGTGAGCCTCTTTATCTTTGATCTTAACAACCAAATGGTCGATATAGCACTTGACTTAATAATGAATTAAGTCATCAAAGATGTGAGTTATGGCCCGCTAGTAGGTTGCACCAGCATTTTTATAGCCAAATAGGATCACCTTATAAAAGAAGATTCCTATAGAAATTCTAAATACAGTGCTTCTCTCATCTTCTAGGGCCATCTTAATTTGATTGTAACTAGACAAGCCATTCATTAATGAGAAAACAACATATGAGGTAGTAATATCCACCATAAGTTCAAGTATGGGCAAAGGAAATTCATCCTTGGGATACGCCTTATTCAGGTCCCTACAGTCGACACAAATTTGGATTTGACCATTCTTCTTCTAAACTGGCACTGGCTACCCAAGAGGGATATTATTCCTCTCGAATAAATCCAGCATCGACCAATTTCTTAATTTTAGAAATGACTTGTTGCTCTATCTCTAAACACATGCGTCAAGAAGCTTGTTTGATACAAATGACATCGTGCCAGATTCTAAGTTTATGAATTGCTACGTCAGCGGACTAGCCCAGCATTTTGTAGTATGTCCTGACAAAGCAGTCCCTAAACTCAGAGAGAAGTTAAATTAGATCCTTAGACTCATCCTCACTCAATAATGAGCTTATAAAAGTAGGTTGAGGGTCATCTTTTGTTCCAAGGTTAATCTCTTTCAATTCATAAACTATCGATTTAATCTCTTCTTCAGGTTTAGTGGATGCATCCCAAACTTGAAGTTCATCGGAGTCATCCGAAGTTTGAAACAAAGTTTGTTGAGGGAATCGACAACTTCTATAGGGACATTCTCAGATTCAAGATGATCAGTTGTCACAGGATAATATCCATCGTCATCGAATGAACTAACGGTACCAAAGCCATTACCACTCATCAAATTTCTTTTATTTTTTGTATGCCAAAGGCTTTTGTGGTATCGGGATTAACCCTTAGTCCATCGACTCGGCGTGAGACCTTTAAAGATATAGTTTCTAACACCAATAGGAATGTATCCAAAAGGTAATTTCATTAATTCATTAAAATCTGCCTATTCAAGGGGTACATCATCTTTCTTCCTTGAGGTGGAGGGGCCAGGATAAAACTTCTAGACTTTTCTTACTTCACCATTTAAATTAAGAGCTTCCTTAATTACTAATCCTACAACCCTACCAGCAGACAGTAGGGTTAAGGCTAAGGCTTTAATTCTTCTACTAGCTTTTCATATATGGTTTATTCAGGCTCATCACTTTAAAATTTTGGAGTATCAACCTCTCGGTCACATCCTGTTCTGACGTGAGATCAAACTTTAGAGGAGGATTGATTTTATAATGTCCCAGAATCTAAATTGGAAGACTTTTTCCTTTAATTTTTTAATAAATAATAATCAAAGCTATCTAATATTATATATCATTAATAAATAATAAAAATAGATTTTGTAATTCAAAACATTAATATACACATTTGTATTCATTCCCAAAAATCATATACACTACTCAAGATCTACACAATCATATCACAACTACTCTATCTTGAGTATAAAAGAATAACTAGAATAAAAAAAAATATAACATGAAGAATCCTGACCAGCCTCATACTTCTGCTCCCTTGCCCTGACCTGAAATTATTTAACCATATATAATGAGCTAAAAAGCCTAGTAGGATACCAAAACCTACAACTAAATTTAAAGCATGGTAAAGGAGTAATATACATGTTAATAATTAAATCATAGTAGTTACATCATATGATCATTGAATCAGTGCAGAATAATAAATTTGTATAATAATAAAAATAATGCCTCAAGAACATGTCATATTTCAGTAATTATACTTAATAGGTAAGAAGTCCTAGCTATCACGGTGTTTTTCAGTATTGTATTAGTATCAATAAACCGTTATCTCATTAAATAGAGTCATCACTCTTTATCCTTCGACACAGAAATCATCTCCTTATAACTCCTAATTAGTGTATTATGTGAATCAGTAGATGATAACACCAAATCACAGTATTTAAAAAAAAGCCCGTTGGCCTACCATTCTGTACAGGTCAATCAGTCTCCAACTAACGGGTCAACCAGTCTTTACTTATCTTTTACACATATATTATTATCATATTAATCTTAATCACATATCCATATTCATTTTTAATGCGTTGCAGTCAATAAAGCATAATTTAGTTTAATTTAAAAAATGTCAAAATAACTTAACGGTAAACAACAAAAATCATACTAAGCGAAAATTCATATTTTTAGAATTTAACCAAATTATCAGATATTGCATAAATTAACATTCTGAAGCTTTAGTTGAACTAAATCATTATTTTTATATATTAAAATAAATTTCTTAGTAGGCAAAAATGATTGTATTTTCAAAATCACTGGTGAAAAACCTCAAATAAATACTTAAAACGTTCATAATTTTAATCTCTATAATATATAAAAATTTATACTGTAAAAGTTTTACCAATATAAAATTATTCTCATTTTTCAATAACGAAAATATAAATTTGATCAAAAAATGCCAAAAATATAAAATCTTTGAAATCGGAAATAGGGTAAAGGTTCCTTAAAGTGAGACGAGTAAATCTCCTAACAAGCTCGACTGATGAAAATCGCACCACGACCTCTAAAATCTAGCTTTAAGTTTCTCTCTCCTCTCTTTCTCTCTTAATTTTTATTTTTAAGTCTCTGTTGCCAAATGCTAAGGGAGAAATAATGGATTTAATAAATTCATATAATGGTTTTAGATACTTAGGAAAAAAAATAATTTAATATTGTATAATAAATTTAATTAATTTCTTTTAAGTATAAAATTCATAAAAAATTCTTTTGAGGCTTCAAAAATTATAAAAAAATATTCATAAATAAATCATTTTATTAAAAAATATTGATAAAATTAATTTACAAAACGAACACCTCACAGTCCCAAAATCCTCATTTGCACTAGTAGGTGCCAATTTCTTAAGGATTTTCACCGATGCCCAAAAATTACCAAAAAATTCGTGTAAGTAAAATACTATAATATCAATGTTATGATGAAGATGATTTGTGATTTGGACTTATATTAACTCCCAAAAAAATTTTGGCAGAGTCAACACACGGGCTATTACAAATTTTCTGGTAATCAAAAGGAATTCTTGAACCCATGCTTCCGGTTCTTCATCAGAACTTGATTTCGGATCAATGTAGACCAGAATTATTCTTCTTTCAAATGAAGCACAGCCTCAACCATGTGCTGTTTGGGCCATCCTCCTACCTCTTTGAGGGAATATATTTGGAGGCCAAAGGACCATGATCTTGGGTTCATCTTCACTATATGATTGTTATATTTCTTGATTTCCATCTTTTTCTCCTTTTGATTCTTAATTTTCTTTTGAATATTAATCACTTGATTTTTCCTCAATCTTATCTTAACTTTAGAACTAGCAAAGGACCCTTTCGGTGTGTAATATACAGCATCCTCATAGATCCTGATCTCTTGAATAGAGAATGGTTGTGAATCACCCTTAATCACATACTCAATGCCATCTCATTAATACTTAACATATTTGTGTAGGGTAGATAGGACCATTCTATATTCATGGATCCATGGCCTACATAAGAGTGCCTTGAAGGACATTACTGAATTAATTATATAGAATTTTTCTTTGATTTTTTAATTCTCCAATCTCTAAAAGTAGGGTGATCGAACCTAAAGCCTTCTCATCTTTTTTATTGAACCCGCATAACACCAACTTATTGGTGGTGAGCTTATACATATTCACTTTAAGGTACACGAGTCTTTTAAGTTCATCACATTGGATGATGCACCCGGATCAATCAAAACTCTTGATAACTTAAAGTTTCCGACATTTACAGTAATGTAAAGTGGGTGATTATGATCGATAGTGCCCAAAAGTAAATCCTCATTAGAGAAAGTTACTCCTCGGATTTACTTGAAGTAAAGAGCTTCATCCTGTGAAGTCGAAGCTAGCTGAGCTAGTCAAATCTCTAGGTCGAGGTTATCGTAGATGCTGAATTTGGTCAACAACTTTTTAAGATGAGCTAGGATGTTATAGTCAACCTTAGGAACATCAAAGTCAGGACCCGATTAATTTGAAGAAAGATTGGATTGTTGAGTAGGATTTGAAATTGGATTACTAGAGACAACTTACTTACCTTTTTCCTGAGGAAGAAGCCTATGGAGTAAGACCATACCACCACGAAGTTGTACCTCCACGATCTAGTTAAGTGGATAAACTAGGGTGGGGTTTATGCTCTCCATAGGCAGTGCATCATCTTTTTCTTAAAGAGAGTCAATATTTGAAAATTCTATCATGATAGGACTCTCTTGAAAGTTAATTTCAGGAAAGTCACTATCTGATCATAAGATCTCAGATTCAACTTCCCTTTGAGGGGTCAAATCAGGAAGATTGAGTTTTTAAATATCTTGAGCGATCTCAATTGAATTTTGAATTTCTTTTAAGAAAGAGACAACTTACATTTCATTTTCATGGTTAATCATCAAATATACATAGAAGGATCCTTTTTATTAAATTTGTGACCCTTTGCCTTTGATGGGGTAAAGTAAAAGCTAGATAACACGAGCAAGAACATAATTTTTATGCCACCATCCACAACCTAGATACATCTCTCATTAATATATTTCCTCTCTAAAAAAATATCACTCTTTTTTTTCTTGTTTGATACAATAGTTCATATAACTATTGGAGAGGAAAATAGCTCAACATCCTCCTACGAAGCCTCCAGGTCAACCTCCCAGATTAGGTCCCAGGCTCTCATCTGTAGCTATTGAGAAAGATGAAAAGACTTATTTATCAACTTTTTAAATGCCTAGGATAGAGCAATATCTCAACCATCTTTAATTGACAGAGAAATGTTAGAATTATTATCTGAGATTATCTTGATAGACCCCCGATCCGGGTCTACCAAATACTCCTTAGGTATTATAATGTTACCTTGCCTGAAGTTCTTCTTTAGCCAATATTTGAAAATAATACAATCTTCAATTGGATGACTAAGCATAGGTGGTAAGGATAATACTTAGGATCATCCTTCTTATCTGCATCTTCTGGGCCTCCTGGCCCCTGGTAGTTTGAAATCTGGCTTTTTTTAAAAGACTCCTAAAGATCTTCCTTACTAATTCTCTCTTAAAAATATAAGGTTTTGCTAGTATATCTTTATAAGGGATCAAGTAAGGCTCTCTAGTTAGCCAAGGGGCTACTTGGCATAGTTACTTTTGAACTGGTGGTGGTAGGAGAATATTGGACTGATTGGTGGCAGGCTATTTTCCTTTGTCTTTCGTTGACACTGTAGCTGCTCTCTTCTCAAAAGATTTCACGGGCTTGTCGACTTTCTTTTCACCGGACAAATCCATTAAGAATGGCATCCGAGGAGCCTCTTCCTACAAACTGCTAGCCCAAAGCTATCTTGCCTTTTTCATTGAATCCTCACAACATCTTTTTATAAAAATTGAGTTTGCGAGTATGTATTTTTAAATAAGTAAGATTTCCAAGAGTCATTCTATTTACCAATGCACTTGGATAAAGAAGGACACGAGATAACTTAAATTTGTCAATATTTACAAAAATATATAATGGGTAAATCTGCATCCCCAGCAACTAAACTTCATACAAAAATGTGATTCCTAGAAATTCCTTGAAGTACAACACTTTTTCAAACTGCATTGATGCTAGCTGGGTCATGCAGATGTTTGGGTCGAGCAAAGCTTTAATTAAAGCCTCCCTTATTTCTTGGTAGAGAACCAGAGCATCATAAATACTCAATTTTGCAGGCAATTTTCTAAGATGAGCTAAGATGTTGTAATCTACTTTGGAAGCTTTTGGATTAATTGCATCCGAATCTTGAACCGGCTGAGATTATCAATACCTAATTTTTTTTTCAAGATCAAAATGGTAGGGTACACTAAAATCTTCTAGACGAACATCTCAGTCTAAGAACTTAGAATTGGTAGAAATCAATTTATTTGTGTTGAGATGAAAGAACTTTTAATAGATAAATACTATCTTAGTTTCATGATAAATAAATTTTAATAAATACATAGCAAACTATTGACCCTCAAACAAGGAACTTTGCTTCAAATTGATTACATGAATACCTATAATGCCCTCCTAGCACTGACACATTGTGTCCAACCTTATTGACAACTTGCCAATATGTTATTCATCAAACTCTAACATAACATTCGAAATGAAGTTGAATTAGTATATCCCCAAAATTTAGAGGAGATTTTTCATTTTCCTTGAAGATTGAGAAACAAAACAAAGTGATCCTCTCTATAAAACTTAAGAGCTTGTCATATTTAACTTCTACACAAAGGTCTACTGTTAGATTTTTTGCCTCAACTTTCACTACCTTATTATCTACTAGTTCTCACCAAACTAAAACTCCCTCTAAACATAACCATAAGAGCATCAATTATAATATTTTCTTTAAATGTTATAAAAGTGTAATAGGCATAACTAGTGCAATACCAAAATTTTATTTTCAGAAGAGACTTGGTCACCTGAACCTAAAAATTATGAGTAATTTTTGGATGATAACCCTTTTTTAGAATATAAAGGTAACTCAGATTATACACTCATATTGTTATGAAATATCATTTAGTGACCAATATAAAGTTTAAATATGGGTATTAATGCAACATTTTTCAAACGATAGCTACCCATAGTAAGAAGATACATAAAGTTATTATCAATGGTTTGAATTAAATGAATATTATTTTTCGATCAAAGGCTTATCTTCTTGAATTATTTTCTAACATGTGCATAGGTCCTATTTTAGAATTGAGAAACCAATATCTTATCTAATAATTATTAAGCAGTTTTATGAGAGAGCCTTATTATAGGAAATACAATTTTAGTTTCATAAATTCCTCATACTCTATAGCTCTTTGATATTAATGGCAACATTTTAAGAAAACTCTCCCCACCAATAAGTATATCATTGAAATTTTTGGTCAGATAAAATAACCAATGAAGTACTAGCAAGATAAGTTCAAATCTTATTGATGAGTGCATGAAATTTTATCTCTATAATGTAGATTTGTTTTAGGCCAGTAGAGTTGATACAACATTAAAATAAAGACCAAAGATAAGATCACAAATAAAGACGCTACATTAAACATTTGGCCACTAATCACGCGCAACTCTTTATGAAATCCCATAAATGGCCCATATCTTTATAAAATAATTGGGGAATAAATAAGAATAATAATTTAAAGTCCCTTGATGATCATGTGAGACATACTCATCAATAGGACTTTTTTAAAATCACAAATAAAGACACTACATTAAACATTTGGTCAAGGAAGAGAACTTTTTTAAAATTATTTAATTTTAAAACTAACTTGTTTGGCCAACTCAAATTTTCATATTTTTATAAACTCTCTCTCTCTCTCTCTCTCTCTCTCGCTCTCTCTCTCTCTCTCTCTCTCTCTCTCTCTCTCTCTCTTTATCCCCTTCATAATAATAAAAGTTATCAATCCATGTAAAAGTATTTTATTACTTCATAAGATTTTTTAAAATTTCTTAGGCTTGAAAAAAGGCATATAAATAGGACTTTATGTACTCTTAAATTCATTGAATACAAATTACTTTTTGCATGTGCAAATTTTATGTGAAAATGATTGATAGCATCTTTACTCTTTGGTCAAGCTAGATAGCTAAACTCCTATGGCTTTGGTAAATTCTTAGTTATATTTTCTCATTCTTACTCATCTTTTGCAACAAAATTCTCATCTCATATATATAATCTAAATTCAACATTTTCAAAACTCTTTCAAATATTCTCATACATCTCTTATAATCTCCGATCCTAAGGCATCAACAACCAAATAATCCCAAGATGTCTTAGCCGAAAGATCAATATCAGATGATAATATTTTATCAACAATAAAGTAAAAATATCATAATTAATAAATTACTAATCCAAAATTCACAAAACACCCACATTAGTTCCCTAACATCTCAAACTTCTGATTTGGTGTTCCTCACCCTTTTCCTCCAATAAAAGCTTACCATTTGATTGCATTTTTTTTGCACAAAATCTTCATAAACATTTAATACCCTTTCTACCACCATCCACATAAATCTTCCGCAACCACCACCAATTAAGTTACTACATTTATCATAAAAGATCTTATAGACCTACATTACACTCATTATTGGTCTGCTTCTTTGAAGTTGTCCGAAAACAATCATTATGTTAGAATCTTCCATATAACTCTTTTTATTATTATTTATGTCTTTCTGACCACAATCTTTTCTAACTTAATCTACTTCGCTCTTTTATCTCTCTTCTTTGCTCTTAGTAATTTTGGTGAATCCCACAATGAAATTTAAACCCAAAGTCTTTTCAAGTGCAATGAGTGGGGCAAAATACTAAGCACCTGAAGCCTAGCATTGGAAAAATAAGATGAGAGAGAGAGAGATCATACAAAATTAATATATCGTCACAAACAGACAGCTTAATGAAATACAAAAAAAAGAGTCAGGCAAATTTTTAAGTAGGTATGATTAAAATTTTAATTTGTAATTAAATATCATAAAAGATTAAAAATAGTCAAAGTCACCCATTTAAAAAGCAACTTGCTGGTCTAATCAGCATTAAAAATTAAAAATATTGTAGCAAGTTAGATCTATATTAAACATAGATCTAACTATATGCAGATGCTTGAATTATAGGGAGAAATAAATGTTTATTCAAAATTATTAAATAATAATAAAAGAGCTCTGTTTTAAAATTAAACCGTTACATATATAATATTAGATGTTAGGTTTGTTTGATGAAAGTGATTTTTTTTATAATATAAAAAATAATAATTTTAATTAAAATAATTATAAGTTCTAAAATTTTAGAGATTTTTATTTAGAAATGGACTTCTCAAATAGTTTGAGGGTTCTTTTTGATCATAATCATCGGTAATATATATATATATATATATATATATATATATATATATATATATATATATATATATATATATATATATATATTGTTGCGGGCTAGAATATACGCGGCGATAGAGTTAGAATTTCACGTCTTAGCGTTGCACGAATATCCAGCTCACATATAAAGGACACAAGATTTTTATGTGGAAAACCCTGAAAAGGGGAAAAACCACGGGGCCTGGCCCAGTTGAAATGATTCCACTAGAACTTGAGCAGATTACAGGGGACTAACTCGCCTACAAGGGCGATCAGATTACAAGTATCACCCGTAGGGTGGAAGTTAGAGGCTTTTGAAGGCCTAAGGTTGCGCTGGCAGAACTTCGGCGCCTCCTGGTGGTCTGGCAGAATTTTGGTCCCTAGGTAGTTGTCGGGCAAAGGTGAGGACGTCAGATGGTGGTCTGGTGAAAAGCAGGGCCTCAGGTGGTGGTCCGACGAAGAGCAGGGCCTCAGGTGGTGGTCCGGCGAAGTGCAGGGCCTCAAGTGGTGGTTCGACGAAGTGCAGGGCCTCAGGTGGTGGTCCGCCGAAGAGCAGGACCTCAGGTGGTGGTCCGCCGAAGAGTAGGGCCTCAGGTGGTGGTCCGGCGAAGTGCAGGGCCTCAGGTGGTGGTCCGGTGAAGTGCAGGGCCTTAGGTGGTGGTCCAGCAAAGTGCAAGGTCTCAGGTGGTGGTCTGGCGAAGTGCAGGGCCTCAGGTGGTGGTCCGGTGAAGTGCAGGGCCTTAGGTGGTGGTCCAGCAAAGTGCAAGGTCTCAGGTGGTGGTCTGGCAAAGTGCAGGGCCTCAGGTGGTGGTCCGGCGGAACTTTGGCGTCAGGCGGTGGTCCGGCGGAACTCCGACGGTGGTCTAGGAGGAGCAAGGAGGCAAGAGCTCTCTCTTTTTCTCCTTAGGATTAGGTGCCTTTTTCAAGAGGAGAGGGGGCTCTATTTATAGATTTTCGTGAGTGGCATGGCCTGTAAATAGGAGGAAGATCAGGGGTAGTTAGGGAGTGGTTTGAATGGGCGGCCGATGTTGAATCTCTTGATTGTGAATGATTTACTAGATATTTGAAGGTCTTAGTGATGTCGGATTTTGGCGATCTTAGGCTCGTTGGATTCGTCTCGTCGAGATGCTCGATTCGACTATAAGCATGTCACATTTGGAGACCGTGTAGTAATCCAAATTATGGTTTGAACCTTCCAACAGTGCTTCAAACTCTTGATTTGGACTCATTTGGGCTCGGACTGGGTCAAATTTGGTGTCGTTGGGTTTGTATTTTTGAGACGCTCAGTTCGACTGTAAGTTTGCTGAAATCAGAGTTCGGATGGTCCCAAATTTAATTTTTTTGAAGTTTCCAACTTGATTTTGCCTCGAGATTCGTGCCCGATCAAAATAATTTTTGAGGATGTATCAATTGCCCCACTATTTTCGGACGTCGAAGCTCCATAAGTCCGAAAACATGTTTTAGAACATTTAAAATTAGTCAAATCGTAAAAAGTGCTGAAAAAATTACTTTCCAAAATATATAAATTTGCTCAAAATTGGTCATTGAGGCCCCAATGAGCTTCGAAAGTGCCGAAATTGAGTCCGGAACATCGAAAAATGTGTCCGGAGACCCTAAAAACATTCAATTTGGATTGTTGGGCATAAAAACCGAGCCCGGAACTTTTTGCTATAGTAACTCTGCTATTGTACCCACTATCTACAGTAACGATTTTCTACAGTGCTGCCATCTGCCGTAACAGTTTTTCATATTAACCACTAGCGGTTGCTACAGTACCATTATCTACAGTAGCGATTGCTACAGTTCCACAGCTACAGTAACGGTTGCTACAGCAACCGTGCCAATTTTCCCTAGGGGGTATGAGATCCTTGCACCTCCCTTCTCCTCCCTTCTTCTTTCATGTGAGGCCTTCCCCTGGCCCTGCACAGGCGGTATCCCCTGTCCAGGCCAGGGCCCCTCTCTGCAAGAAGGAGGTTCCCCCCTTCCACCCTTCTCCCCTTCTGCCTTCCCTTCTTTCATCTGAGGCCTTCCCCTGTCCCTGCACAGGCGGTATCCTCTGTCCAGGCTAGGGCCCCTCTCTGCAAGAAGGAGGTTCCCCCCTTCCGCCCTTCTCCCCTTCTGCTTTCCCTTCTTTCATCTGAGGCCTTCCCCTGACCCTGTACAGGCGGCATCCCCTGTCCAGGCCAGGACCCCTCACTACAAGGAGGAGGTTCCCCCCTTCCGCCCTTCTGCCATTCTGCCTTCTCTTTTTTCATTTGAGGCCTTCCCCTGGACCTGCACAGGCGGTATCCCCTGTCCAGGCCAGGGCCCCTCACCGTAAGAAGGAGATTTCTCCCCACTTTTTAAGAGACCATGCAGAGGGCCGACGTTAGTTGATGGAAGTCTGGCAAAGGAGGGAAGTCTGATGTCATGAAGATGTTCAGTGACGGGTAGTAGTCCGATGACGGGTAGGAACTCGGCATCGGGTAGAAGTCCTGTGAGAGTCCGACGATCGGTAGTAGTTCGACGATGGGTAGGAACTAAGCGTACGGTAGAACTCCGACGAAGGTCCGACGATGGGTAGAAAGTATGATGTCGGGTAAGAGCACGACGTCGGGTAGAAGCACGATGTTGGGTAGAAGCACGGAGTCGGGTAGAAGTCCGAAGAAAGTCCCTCGACGGGCAGAAGTCCCACAATAGGAGGAAGCTCGATGTCGGGCAGAAGTCTGACAAAAGTCCCTCGACGGGCATAAGTCCGGCGTCGAGTAGAAGCACAGAGTCGGGTAAAAGTCCGACAAAGGTCCGGTGATTGGCAAAAGTCCGGCGTCGGGTAGAAGTACAGTGTCGGGTAGATATCCAACGAGGATCATGCGACATGCAGAAGTCCAGCGTCGGGTAGAAGAGCATAGGTCAATAGCATCCGCCAAAGATGTGTGACCTTTCTGATATTGTATGTTAGAGTTCTTCTCGATGACATTAACTTGTGCGGGAGAGTTCGAGGGAATCCACCAAGGATGTATGACTTATCCGAGATTGTATGTCAGAGCCCTGCTCGATGATGTCAACCTGTGTAGAGAAGGTCGAGAGAATCCACTAAAGATGTATGACCTATCCGAGGTTATATATCAGAGCCCTGCTCGATGATGTTAACCTGTGTGGAAGAGGTCAAGAGAATCCACCAAAGATGTATAACCTATCTGAGGTTGTATATCAGAGCCCTGCTCGATGATGTTAACCTGTGTGGAAGAGGTCGAGAGAATCCACCAAAGATGTATGACCTATCTGAGGTTATATATCAGAGCCCTGCTCGATGATGTTAACATGTGTGGAAGAGGTCGAGAGAATCCACCAAAGATGTATGATCTATCCGAGGTTGTATATCAGAGCCCTGCTCGATGATGTTAACCTGTGTGGAAGAGGTCGAGAGAATACACCAAGGATGTATGACCTATCCGAGGTTGTATGTCAGAGCCCTCCTCGATGACGTTAACCTGTGTGGAAGAGGTCGGATCGAATCCCCCTGGGATTGATCATTTAATGATTGAGACACAATAAAGATTACGTATTTCTCGAACCAAGGATAAAGAGACTATACTCGTCAGTAGTTTTCATCATTTTATATTCTTTTTAAAGAAGTAGATAATATCAAACTGGAGTTGCAACACACCACTATATTATATAGAAAAATATAACAACTCTCTGGTATAACTTATGGATACAAGAGTTACATCATGCTAAACACATAAGCACATGGATAACACAATCTTTGACTTGGGAGGAAAATATTAGAGACATCAAAGCAGCACCCTACATATAAAATAGGTAAAATGAAATAAGACGACTACTATTATTAATACAAATGTATACACTATGTGATTATTTGATCTCAACAATCATTTGAATATTATTTAATGGTTGTCCTTGTTATTGTTGATTTTACCCCCCAGCATCATCTTGAGTAGGTGGGCTTTTGATGAATTTTTGGAGATATCCTTATCGGATCAACCTCTCAATCTCTTCCTTGAGTTGTTTGCAAGCTTCAGTAGCGTGTCCATGACTATGGTGGAAATGACAGTATTGATCTTTATTTCCTATATTCGGCTTCAAAGGGTTTGGCCACTTAATATTTTCTTGATCTCGGATGGCCATCAACACATTTGCTCGAGGGGCATTAAGTGGTGTATACTCCTCTTCTTGTCGAAACTCACGTCGTGGTACTAGGGGTCTAGAAGAGAAGTTTTTCTTTCGTTGTGAGAAAGAGTCATCTATTGTAGGGGCATTTTTGCGCTTTCCAAAAGTTTGCTCAAATTGCTTCATGTGGGGATTAATAGCTTCATCCACTGATATTTGAGCCTCCACTCGATAGATCAGGTCAGCATATGAGGGAACCGTGTCTCGCATAAGTGTTGAGTAGAAGGGGCCAAGACGAAGCCCTCCAAGAAAAATGCCTCTAAGTAACTCGGGATCTACTCCCGGAATTTGTCAAGCTTTAGTAGAAAATCTCTGGAAGTATTCCTTGAGGGACTCACTTTCATTCTGGCGGATCCCCGAGTGGTGAGAAGAGTCCTTAACTATTCTTCGATTGGCAATAAATTATTCGACAAACACCTTGGCTAATTTGACGAATATGGGAATGGATCGAGCTGGGAGTGAGTAAAATCATGTTCGTGCTTGCCCTTTGAGGGTGGCAGGAAAGACCTGGCAAAGCAGTGCATCTGAGGCTCGCTGAATGTGTATTATAGTTCTGTAGTGGTCGATATGCTCGTACGGGTCAGATGTCCCGTCATAAGGATCGATGTTGGGTAGCTTGAATCCTATCGGGATAGGATGCTGAAGAATGGCCTCAGTCAGAGGTGATGACTTTTGAAAATCCCATGGGCGAAGAGGTTGCCTCACACCTCCCCCGAAAAATTCTTCTTGGACCAGCCTTCACAGTTCATGCCTCAAGGCATTACGGGGGAGCTCAGCAATATATGGCCGGGCTAAGCCTTCGGGAGCATCCGGAGAAATGCGGTCTTACTAATCTGCTCGCGAGGGATGGGTAGAGCTGGCAGTGTCAGCAAATTCATCATATTGGCGTGTCGGAGGATGTCTCCTTGGTGGAGGGAGAGGAAACTTGACATGGAGGGGTTCCGTCGGAATATCATCGACCGGTGGTGGATCCCGGTGGAGCAGAACCTTGTCAGGGGGTGCTAGTGTAGGTTGTCGGGTCTCTCGTAAGAGTTGAAGGATCTCCTTTTGGGAATCCTCCATTCTCATAATGCAATCTTCCAGGGATGGTCCTGAAGTTCCTTCTCCGGTAGGGTTTTGACCACCAAGATGAAAAGAGGAAGATGCCTGGTGTCCCTGATTCAGGGACTGATTCTGAGATTAATATGAATTGGAGCAGGAGGCTTCTAAGATGCGATTACTGCGCCTGTTGGCAATTGCGGTGGTGCTTAAGGATAGTGGGATTGGCAGATTCCCACAGACGGCGCCAAACTGTTGCGGGCTAGAATATACACGGCAATATAGTTAGAATTCCACGTCTTAGCGTTGCACGAATATCCAGCTCACATATAAAGAACACAAGATTTTTATGTGGAAAACCCCGAAAAGGGGAAAAACCACGAGGCCTGGCCCAGTTGAAATGATTCCACTAGAACTTTAACAGATTACAGGGGACTGACTCGCCTTCAAGGGTGATCAGATTACAAGTATCACCCGTAGGGTGGAAGTTAGAGGCTTTTGAAGGCCTAAGGTTGCGCTGGCAGAACTTCGGGGTCTCTTGGTGGTCTGACAGAATTTTGGTCCCTAGGTAGTTGTCGGACAGAGGTGAGTACGTCAGATGGTGGTCTGGTGAAGAGCAGGGCCTCAGGTGGTGGTCCGGTGAAGAGCAGGGCCTCAGGAGGTGGTCCGGTGAAGTGCAGGGCCTCAGGTGGTGGTCCGGCGAAGTGCACGGCCTCAGGTGGTGGTCCGGCGAAGTGCAGGTCCTCAGGTGGTGGTCCGACAAAGGGCAGAGCTTCAGGTGGTGGTCCGGTGAAGAGCAGAGCCTCAGGTGGTGGTCGGGCGAAGTGTAGGGCCTCAAGTGGTGGTCCGGTGAAGTGTAGGGCCTCAGGTGGTGGTCCGATGAAGTGCAGGGCCTCAGGTGGTGGTCCGGTAAAGTGCAGGGCCTCAAGTGGTGGCCCGGCAAAGTGCAGGGCCTCAAGTGGTGGTCCGGCAAAGTGCATGGCCTCAGGTGGTTGTCCGGCGGAACTCCGGCGTCAAGCGGTGGTCCGGCGGAACTCTGGTCGTGGTCGAGGAGGTGCAAGGAGGCAAGAGCTCTTTCTTTTTCTCCTTAGGATTAGGTCCATTTTTCAAGAGGAGAGGGGGCTCTATTTATAGATTTTCGTGAGTGGCATGGCCTGTAAATATGTGGAAGATCAGGGGTAGTTAGGGAGTGGTTTGAATGGACGGCCGATGTTGAATCCCTTGATTGTGGATCGTTTACTGGATATTTGAAGGTCTTAATGATGTCGGATTTTTATGATCTTGGGCTCGTTGGATTCTTCTCGTCGAGACTCTCGATTCGACTATCAGCATATCACATTTGGAGACCGTTTGGTAATCCAAATTATGGTTTGAACCTTCCAACATAGCTTCAGACTCTTGATTTGGACTCATTAGGGCTCGGACTAGGACAAATTTGGTGTCGTTGGGTTCATATTTTCGAGACGCTCAGTTCGACTGTAAGTTTACTGAAATCGGAGTTCGGATAGTCCCAAATTTAATTTTTTGAAGTTCCAACTTGATTTTTTCTCGAGATTTGTGCCCGAACAAAATAATTTTTTGAGGATGTATCATATATATATATATATATATATATATATATATATATATATATATATATATATATATATATATATATATATATATATATATATATATATATTTACCAATTTTAAGTAGAAATTTTTTTAATCAATAAAACAAAACAAAACATATTTTTTTTAAAAATAGAACTCTTTTATTATTATTTAACAGGGTTTAAAAATCGGATGGGACGGTCCGACCGATTCAACCGTAAACCGGTCTGAGGGCTGGTCCCGTTCAACTTGAAAACCAGTTTTGCTTCAAACCGGCCGATTCAATCGGTCCCGGTTTTCAAATAGTTTATTTAATTTTTTTTAAAATTTAAATAATTAAACAAATTTTTTAATATTAAATAAATATTAAGCTTAATCAATTAATATAGATATTAATATAAAACTCTTAAATTTGTAGTAAAAACATAATTAAATATTAACTTCAACATCATATGGCTCCATGAAAAATAAAAGCAAAAAAACTATATAAATTATACAAAGCAAAATTTCACAAGTGATATGAGATTAAATCATACAAAGCAAAAAAGTTATATTTAGTTTTAAGTATACATTATACAACACATTTTTTAATGATTTTTAATTAATTTTTATAAAATGAATAATATTTATTTTTTAAGTGGATAATATTTATTTTTTTTAATATTTAATTTTTATCTATTTATTTTTTTATATTTTTTATTATATATTATAAAATTTATCTGGATTCATTTTTGCTCATCAAGCCGCCCGCGCAAAAACTATCCTATATCAATTCCATTTATTTTTTTAGTTTATAAACTATCTAATATCATATATTTTTTATTATTTGTATCCATTATAAACTTTATCTGGATTACATTAACTTTATAATATATAAAATGAATCCAGATATAAACTATTATATTAATTTTTATCTATTATTTTTTATATATCTGATATAATTATAATATCTATTTAAATATTTATATATTTAATTATATATTATATACAATTAATTTATATATATTTAATTATACATCTGAATGATTTATATTTATAATTTTATATCGTGAGTTTTCTATATAATTTATATTTATAAATTATATCAAGATATGTTATATAAATTAGCAATAATTTATATTAAATTATATGATTATTATATTTTATTATTTAGTTGATTTTATTAACTTTTTTATAATAATAATATTATTATTATGTCATCCGGTTTGATCGATCTGATCGGTCGAACCGTGAAACTCTCCTTCTTCAGGTTTGTTGTCCGATCCGATTTTCAGAACCTTGTTATTTAATAATTTTGAATAAGTATTTCTTTATCGTTATAATTCAATGATCTGCATATATTTAGATCTATGTTTAAAGGTTGGACTAAGAATTTTTAATTAAAAAGCAAAAATTAATTAAAATTTTATATTTATAAATTATATCAAGATATGTTATATATATTAGCAATAATTTATATTAAATTATATGATTATTATATTTTATTATTTAGTTGATTTTATTAACTTTTTTATAATAATATTATTATTTATTATGTCATCCGGTTTGATCGATCTGATCGGTCAAACCGCGAAACTCTCCTTCTTCAGGTTCGTTGTCCGATCTGATTTTCGGAACCTTGTTATTTAATAATTTTGAATAAGTATTTCTTTATAGTTATAATTCAATGATCTGCATATATTTAGATCTATGTTTAAAGGTTGGATTAAGAATTTTTAATTAAAAAGCAAAAATTAATTAAAAATTTATATTTATAAATTATATCAAGATATGTTATATAAATTAGCAATAATTTATATTAAATTATATGATTATTATATTTTATTATTTAGTTGATTTTATTAACTTTTTTATAATAATATTATTATTTATTATGTCATCCGGTTTGATCGATCTGATCGGTCGAACCGTGAAACTCTCCTTCAGGTTTGTTGTCCGATCCGATTTTCAGAACCTTGTTATTTAATAATTTTGAATAAGTATTTCTTTATCTATGTTTAAAGGTTGGATTAAAAATTTTTAATTAAAAAGTAAAAAATAATTAAAAATTTATATTTATAAATTATATCAAGATATGTTATATAAATTAGCAATAATTTATATTAAATTATATGATTATTATATTTTATTATTTAGTTGATTTTATTAACTTTTTTATAATAATATTATTATTTATTATGTCATCCGGTTTGATTGATCTGATCGGTCGAACCGTGAAACTCTCCTTCTTCAGGTTCCTTGTCCGATCCAATTTTCAGAACCTTGTTATTTAATAATTTTGAATAAGTATTTCTTTATCGTTATAATTCAATGATCTGCATATATTTAGATCTATGTTTAAAGGTTGGATTAAGAAATTTTAATTAAAAAGAAAAAAATAATTAAAATTTTATATTTATAAATTATATCAAGATATGTTATATAAATTAGCAATAATTTATATTAAATTATATGATTATTATATTTTATTATTTAGTTGATTTTATTAACTTTTTTATAATAATATTATTATTTATTATGTCATCCGGTTTGATCGATCTGATCGATCGAATTGTGAAACTCCCCTTCTTCAGGTTCGTTGTCCGATCCGATTTTCAGAATCTTATTATTTAATAATTTTGAATAAGTATTTCTTTATCGTTATAATTCAATGATCTGCATATATTTAGATCTATGTTTAAAGGTTGGATTAAGAATTTTTAATTTAAAAGCAAAAATTAATTAAAAATATCGAAAAAAACTAAATGTGAGTTAAAATGTACCCAGCTAAGAGAATGTCATGTCAAAATGCCAACTTCTTCAACTGTTTATTTTTTTTAATTTAAAAAAATAATAGTTCTATTATATTATGATTATTATTATTATTGTTTTGCGCTAACTAAACATTTGACTGTCTAAATATTTTTTTAATGATACGTAATTACAAAATTTAATTTTTAATCTCATACTTAAAAAATTTACCCAAAAGATTCACTACAATGAAAGATTCACAAATGGACAACCAAATGTTGATTAGGTTATATATATATATATATATATATATATATATAGATTGATAAGTAAATTTTATAAATAGGTTATGCACGTCATCAAACATTAGCTTATATATAGCCACCGGCCCACGGCGAGATAGAAGCAAACACAGCATTCTGCTAGCTACTCCCAAAAAATGGCCAAAAGCTTCCTCTCACTTCTCTTCATGTTCTTGATCTCTTCAATCCTTCTTACAACCGCAGCCAGAACCCTAACCAACGAGAGCTCATTTTCGACCAAAACTTACATAATCCATGTGAACCCTCCTCCACCCACACATACTACACAATCATGGCATCTCTCCTTCTTCCCACAGACCACTTCAGCCCCACCGCCCATTCTATACAACTACAAGATCGCCATCAGCGGCTTCGCAGCCCGGCTCAGTGATGCCGAGCTGAAAGCCATGAAGGCAAAGCCAGGCTTTCTCTTCTCGACCGCCGACTCTCTGGTGCCCCTCGCAACCACGCACACGCCCGAGTTTCTTGGCCTGTTTAGCTCAGCGGGGGTGAAGCCGGGTGGGCTTTGGAATGAGTCCGACTTTGGTCGCGCCGTAATCGTCGCAATCCTAGACTCCGGTGTGATGCCCAATCATCCTTCGTTTGACGACCACGGAATCGGGCCACCGCCAGAGAAGTGGAAGGGGAAGTGTGAGTTCAATGCGTCGGACTGTAATAATAAGATTATTGGGGCTCGGGCCTTCTTGCAAGGAACGCAGGTATGGGTGTTTTTAAGCTGCGTTAATTATCTCAATTGAGCTTTTTTTTTTGTTTTTGAGCTTTTTTACTTCCATAATTTGGTACTCTAATAATAATATATAATTTTAAATTAATAAATATATTTCAGCACAAATAAAAATTAAGGTGAGTAAAAGCTTGATCAATTTAAAGTCTCGATCTATGGTCATTGGATTAGTGCCAAATTTATTGCCCTCACAAAAATATATTTATTCTTAAACAGCGGCTTTCTTACTACTTAAAATTGTATTAAAAAATTATTTTAATAAGCAGTAAGAAAGCCCGTCCTAAACGAAAAATTATATTATTATATCATAATATAAAATATATTTAAATGAACTTATAAATCATCAGCGTATGATAATCTTAATACAAATTGGGTGATTTTGAATTTCATCTTAATGTGTTTTACAACAGAATATTTTAAAATATTTTTAAAAGTAAATTTACATTGAAGATTAGTTAAAATATCAGATCTCTCTGAAATTAAATTTATAAATATAAGTTGTTGATGATATATATGTTATATATAAATTGAAATTTTCATTAATGAAATATATTAAGTATAGCTGCCTGCCGGCCGGCATATAATTTATAGAGAATTGCTTTACATATCTACGCACAATATGCTAAGCCGGCCGCTTAAGCACCACGTTTTGATGAATATTTTAATTAACTATTTAATTAAAATAAATTTTGAATTATTTAAATCCTTTTTAAGATAAATATATCATAAATTATTTAAATATCTCGCTCCTCCGAAAAAATTGAAACACGTTAGCGTTCAACCTGATATTTTTTGGCCGAAAAATTTGACACTATTTTTCCGATTACGAAGCCAGCATTCAGGGGCGGAATCAGCCTTTTATTTTAGGGGGCGTAAAATTTTAATACTAATAGATTAATATTTAAAAAAATGAAATAAAGATATTGCGTGCGGCGGATTCTTCACGCTTGAAGAAGCAGTTAGGACAAAAAGAGAGGCAAAACATAAAATTTAGGAGAGGCAAATTACTTAATTAGCTTTACCAGTAAAATAAAAAAAAAATTTTAATGGGGGCAATTACCCCGGACTGTATTTGATTCCGCCCCTGCCAGCATTGGTCATAACTACTCGTTCCACTGCGCAGGCGATGGGCAACGATATCGTCGACGCCGCCTCGCCGCTCGACACCGTAGGTCACGGAACGCATACGGCAAGCACCGCCGCCGGTACCTTTGTCGCCAATGCATCTGCCCTCGGTAACGCCGAAGGCACAGCCGTTGGCATGGCGCCAAATGCCCACGTAGCCGTCTACAAAGTCTGTACAGAGATTGGATGCGCCTATACCGACATACTCGCCGGAATCGATGCCGCAATCGAGGAAGGGGCGGACGTTCTTTCGCTGTCCCTTGGCGGCGTGTCGATGATGTTCGATATCGATCCTATTGCCATCGGCACGTTCGCGGCGGTTGAGAAGGGGATCTTCGTAAGCTTGGCCGCGGGGAATAGCGGGCCCGAGCACAGTTCGTTGTCCAACGAGGCGCCCTGGATGTTGACCGTTGGGGCGAGTACTATGGATAGAGCAATTCAGGCGAAGGTAAAGCTTGGGAATGGGGAGGAGTATGAAGGCGAGTCGCTTTATCAAACGGATTTGATTGCAGGGGAATTATTGCCATTGGTTTATCCAGGAGCATCAGGTATTTTAAATTTTTTTTTTAATTTAAATAATTACTGTTTGCCAATTCAGAGTGAAACTTGTGTTTAAAAAAAAAAGTGTCAGAATATTCATATTTTATATTAGATGAATTAAAAAAAATTGTTTAAATAAAAATTTCATAATTGTTCTCAATTTAAATATTTAAATTTATTTTAGAATAATTACTATTACAAAAACTTTAATAAGTTATTTATATCTTATATTAATGTCAATTCTAATCCATTAAATTTAATACTTATCATATTAAATTTGAATCAGATTACTCTTATCTACAAATTTTCCTCATTATTATACATAATTAAAAAAAACTTTGGATAATACATCGTTGTTTAATAAGAGGATTCTTTAACCAAAGTTAACTGGTTATTTAAGAAACGGGTCCCCAAATGACCAAATAGAACTTCTTTTCTATTTTGTCCCATATGTTTTAGAGTCTTCTCTAATAAATAAGCTGTTATATTAAAAGTAATATTTTTTCAGGACTCGAAATGATTCAGATAACATTATATACAGTTACAAGTAATGATTGAGATGGTGACCTGTTAAGGTTTATTGCATCATAAAAATATTCGTGCATTTTTTTTTTTTTGGAACGGGATATCCACCCACTGTCACTCATGGGCGGATCCACCCTTGGTTCAGGGTGGGCATTCAGGGTGGGCAAATGCCCACCCTCAAAAAAAAAAAATTAAGGCATGAGATAGAGAGTTTTGGGATTTTGCCCCCCTTCAAAAATATTTTTTTGCCCCAATATGCCCCCATCTTGCCCGCACCTGCCCAAAAACAAAGACAAATACTAAAGAAAATCCAAAAATATTCTTACAACAAAAATTTATTCCGGGGGCGCTGCCCCCTTGGACCCCCGATATATCTGCAAAGCATACAATTTTTTGCCCCCCCTGAAAATTAAGGCTGGATCCGCCACTGCTGCCACCCCCGAAAGGTTGTTTGACGGCGTGACTAATACTTGGCCGATCCAGAAGAGGCATCCACCCCAGAAACCTCCTCACCCACACTTGATTGGGCCCCCACTTAAAAGACGCTGCCGCTCAAGGAGAATCGAGCATGAGTTTTAAGTTCCCAACCGAACTCACCCACCAACCAAACTATGCAACAGTGGATAAAATATCCGTGTATTACTAAATAGATAATTTGAACCAACAATTTCGCATGGATAACAGTCGTTTGGGAGATGATATGCGTTGACGGTGGGTTGATTTGAGCGTGTGGTGAGCATTGCTTCATTAAAAATTTGGGAGATAGTAACTCTGCACAACTCATTAAAGATAAACGGAGCCATGCTAAAAGAGTTGGTGTCATAATTTAATCATATATTTTACCTTTGATAACTCACAATTTCTCCATATATATATATATAAAGGTTTCTTTTAGGATAAATTTTTTCTTGCTTCCTAACCCCGTTTTCTAGCATAAAAATTTTTAATTGAAAAAAATTTGTATTAAAAAGTTATGCCTTAATTAGAAATTAGTATGAATTTAGTATTTGTAGAAGAATAGTATACAATATAAGAACATTAAGGCCGGCAACATCGGTTAATTAGGGGAAATTTGGGGGAATATTGCAAACGTTTTTATTAGAAATTCCGTTCAAATATGGTTAATATAAATCAAATTGATCATAAAAATATTATTAAAATCATTTTTACTTTTCAGCAATATTGTCCTATCAACTCTAATTAAACAAATGAAAATTATATTAAATGAATATTGTTACTGGCACACTTTTTCTTCATTAAAAATATAACTTAATTTCTTGTCAATAATTAAGTAACAAAAACAGTTTTCGTCAGCGTTTTAAACCCAATAACTACTGCTAAGTATATTTTAATTTAATTATATTTCCTTAAGATTTTTAATTTCTTTTTATTTCTTTTATTCTGATTACTTGAAGATGCCCTCAAAAAAGTCTTTACAACTGAGTCACTGATTTTTGTGGATGAAAAACTAGAACAAAATAAAGTAATTTTTAATAATAATTAATATATTTTAAGATGAAAGCCTATCCAAAGATAATTATATATTCATAAATCACTCTCACATTGCATTGATCAATAAATCGTAAATTCTTATTAAAATTTTATCATAAAATATAAAACATTTAATTTTAAAGATTGATAATAATTATAACAAATTAAAAAGGGAATATTCTGATGCTAAAATTTTTTTTTTAACCAAAACACCATATTATTCATAGAAGATGATGATTACAACACCAACCGGGCAACAACGAATGCAAAAAATAGCAAAAAATTAAATAGGACAACAAGAAACAAAACAAAAACAAGCAGAACAAATAAGACTTAATCGGACTCAGGAATGGAAGCCCCCTGCACTAACCTGCTGCCAGCCACGAACCATTCATAGGTGGCATCTACTCAAAACCAACACAGCCATGAATTCCAAGCAAAATGCCAAAACACCAAGGTTGCCAATCAGCTGAGCTAATAAGGGGAAGCTGGGGCCTTCCTCACCATCGTCCATATTCTGATGCTAAGATGCTCTTTGCCTAAGATGCTTATCCTACAAAATGACAACTCTAATCATCTAAAAATTTCCATAAAATATTTAAATATTTTTAAAATATCCAAAGATTTAATTACAAAATAATAGAAATAATCTATTTTATCTTCATTAATTTTAATTATGTTAACTTGAGTCACTTCTATGCTATCAATTGAATGGGAAAGCGAAAAAGCATATTGGCGCTGTGGTTCTTACTACAATAATCATAAAATTATCAGGTAGTTTGCCCGCCAAGTTCTGCTTCAACAATTCCCTCAACATGGACGTAAAGGGCAAGATCGTCATCTGCGACCGCCGTGACAACATGCCGCGAGTCCAGCAAGGCGCCGTCATCAAAGGCGCTGGCGGCGCCGGCATGATCCTCGCCGCAGCCCAATCCGACGGCTACACCACCATTGCCGAAGCTCACGTCATCCCAACCTCACACGTTAGCTACCCCGCCGCCACCAAGATTAAATCTTACATTAACTCCACTGCCTCCCCGACCGCCACCATCATCCCCCATGGCACACTCATAGGCCTCAGTACCCTACACGCGCCAATAATGGCCTGCTTCTCCTCCCGAGGTCCGAGCCTACAAAGCAAGGGGATACTAAAACCAGACATCATCGGCCCCGGCGTTAGCGTGCTCGCCGGGTGGCCAGCTTTGCCCATCGGCCCAAACAACATACCGGCAACTTTTAATATGCTTTCTGGGACGTCCATGTCGACGCCACATTTAAGTGGGATAGCTGCGTTGCTGAAAAAGGCAAATCCAACATGGTCGCCGGCGGCGATTAGATCGGCCATTATGACGACTGCCAAAAATGAAAACACGGCAGGGAAGCCCATTCAAGATGAGGAATTGAAAAATGCGGACCTGTTTGCACGAGGAGCTGGCCATGTCAACCCGAGTAAAGCGAACAATCCTGGCCTTGTTTATGACATACAGCCGAGCGACTACGTTGCGTATTTGTGTGGGTTGAACTACAGCGACGCTCAGGTAAGGGTGCCTATAAAAATAATATTAAATAATACATTTGAATAATAATTAATTATGACACATATTCTTGATCTGCAAGTAAATAAATATATTATTTACTAAACATCTAATTTAAACGTGCAAATAAAATTTTTATTTTAAGAAAAATAATTAAGAGAATTATTTTAATTGAAAATAAGATTTATCCAATAACATCATTTTGGATAAAAAAATTCTTATTTGGAGCAATCACAAGAGCCCTTATTCTTGTTCATGATGCAACTCGTACTAGATCAAATAGTTGATATTAAATTTATTATTTTTTTTTCTGCCCACTGGAGAATAAGAATATGTTCAAGTATATTCAGTAAAATAAAAGTTTCATTTGTAAATAGCATGCATAGAAACATATCCGTATATTTATTTAATTATACTTTTAAAAGGTCATTACATGTCATTTACAATAATTGATACCAAATACTAAAATTTATTCATATTTTTATCTAAAATTTTGAATGAAATTATATTTTTAATTAATTTTGAACTTTTTAAATTTATCTTAAGATAAATTGAATATGAAAGTTGATTTCTTATTCATTTCTTGAACGAATCTCAAATTAAATAGAAAGATTTTACAATTTATTTTCATCAAGATATTTGACTCATTTTTTCCCAAAAAAAAATTATTTTTATGCTCTATGATACTTACAATACATATATTGCATTACGAAATTAAATAAAATTTATTTTCATCAACTAAAACGTTTAAAAAAATTATCATTGTATTTAAAAATAATCAGCTTTGCTCAAATTTATATTCAAATATGAAATATTCTTATCTATTTAATTACCAACATACCCTTAGGTGACTGCTGTCGTGCGTCGGACTGTGAACTGCTCGACTGTGGAACCGATCATTGACGTGGAGCTCAACTACCCATCTTTCTCGGTAGAGATGAGGCCCGGGTTCAGTAGAAAGGTGAACAGGAAGGTGAAGAATGTTGGAGAAGGGAGCTCGAGCTATGAGGTAGAGATCGTTCCACCGCCTGGGATAGCGATCACTGTGTCACCGACGTTGTTAAGCTTTTCGGAGGGCGGGCAAGAGTTGACATATACAGTAGAGTTTATTAGGGATGGAATGAACTCCACTGTGAATTATGCAGAGGGTTATTTCACATGGGTTTCTTCCGATAAACTTATTAGTGTTCGAAGCCAGATTTCGATTACGTTCACTTCAAAATGATCAATGCTAGATATATATTTGTTGTAAAAGAGTTCTAATTTGAATATATCGATTTGACAAGGAGCTATTAATGCCCTTAGATTCGATCCAGTTATCCTTGTATCTGTATCAGATTATCTAGATTTAATAATCTTAAAGAAATCTAGAGGTTTAGTATGATAATTACTAGACGAATTTTGAAATTGCCAATTATTATCTCGATTTATTTTTTATATAGAATACATCTTATAGCACACAATCATAAGTTTTACTATATATAAATGTTGATGTATTTCATTATATGTCCACACATGCTCATATATATTCAGAAGTATTAAATAGGCTAATGTCCAACAGATGCAACCAAGACAAACACTGTGCACGAGGTAACCCTCACCTTGAGGGGTAGTTGCACTAGACTATAGATAAGAAGGTATTTGCCCTAGTGGATCATGCAACATATGAGCACCGACATGGAGGATCAGATCAAGGATGTGCCTATTCTTAATGAGTTTGGCTAGAGGACTTGTCTCAACAAGCCTTCATGTAAAGATGCAGTCACCATAATAGAACCCACTACCAAAAAATAGGCATATCGCAGCATATTTTTGACCTATCCTGGCGGTTATAACCACCACAACTTTCTTTGCAGCGGTTTTAAAACCGCTACATCCCCGCTATAATTGCAATGCGCTGCAATGACATTCCACAGCGGTTTAAAGACCAGCGGGATATATTTGATGAAGTGCTGGATTTAGCAGCAGTTATAACATCCACAAACGTCTACAGATTTACAACAGTTATAACCGACACAACTTTAATATAGAAAAACTAATTTTCAATGTTGTGGCAGTTTTAACCGCTGCTAAAGGGTAGAATAGATTAAAAAAATATAACACTAAAAAATTTATATTTTGTGATCAAATTATAAATATCAATAAAATACTATACAAATATAAATTGAGTAAATATTATCAACATAGAAATCTGTAAGTACTTTAGAAATAGGTAACATGAATGTATAAAATAGTATAAGCGACAAAGAGAGCATTCATGTATGCACTTATTCCAAGAATCTAAAGAAAACCAACTACTATATATCTTCATGATATTGTGAGAAACTCAAATGTTTCCTCGTCCAAAACTACCAACAAACATTTTATGGCACCCATGCAATATGAAAAAAGCTGCAAAAAAAATCATTTAGAAATAGGTAACATGAATGTTAGAATCAAATAAAAAGTAATGCAAATAGTTTCCAACAAAGAGTAGCATATAATATCATGAGTATAATGTATAGACAATGGAATTAACCATATAAACTACAATAACATAAACACATCAAAAGGAATAAGGATGTTGCATATCGGTTATCACTTTTGTTCATTCAAAAACCTACATTTGCCTCCACCACACTACCCTAAAGGTGTAAATTCACATAAAAGTTTTCTGAATTTTGACTTTGAAATGGTTTTCTCGTCATAGCATTCACCCGGAAGGGCGCAGCACCTATATTATATAATTTCCCATAACAATTTATTATATACATGATAAATCAGCCACTAAATAGAGCCACAGAGGACAAATAAACAAAAAACTCAGCTCATTAATCAAGGATAGTTATTAGAATAAAATGCTCCCTTTTAACCGTTGGTCTCTAGTAGCATGTTAAGCATGTCTAAAGAGTATAAGAACTGGTGGTAAAAGCAGAAAATAGAATGCCCTTCTTTATATTTGGGCTAAGTTATCATCCAAGTATGTAGGATGTAAAAAAGAAGCAGGAGAGTGTGGAAGGGAAGGGAAAACTCACTAATCCCTTTACAAGTGTAGCACTAGAAGAGTTGTGCAAATGAAATGCTTGGAAAAGAAAAGACTGAAAATATAACTACTTGAAAATAAAATATTTTGCTCACTAGGGTGATGGAGTAAAAACCATTAGGTATTGGCCTGGACAAACTTCCAGTAGACCACAAGTTTTGCAAAGCAACCTGTGATGAGATTGAAACTTCAGTTAAACAACATAAATTTCCATAATGTGTAAATATCTACCTTTAGAGCTAGACATATCAAAGTGAAAAATAGAAATATAAGTTTTGTAAAACAAAGTTGTTTACTGAAGGCTAATGGAGATTGAAATATGATCCACATGCCGCCTTCTCAATTCAGCTGGATTGTTGTAAGCATAACATAGATGCAACAACTGTAGCATTGGGAAAGCTACTTGCCTGTTCAGATAGGTAAAGTCATTAACGATTCTTGTAAGTTGTATGCTCCACTTGAGGATCCCAGCTTTTCATTTAAAATCAATATGGAGAACCTCACTAGCTTTGTTATCAACAATATCTCCAAACCTGTCAACACAAAGAGAAATAAGAAATTTGAACTGGCCTTCCAAGCCATATCTCCCAATCCATAAAGAAGAATGTTCATTATCAACCGCATTGGAAATCCAATGAAGCATCAACCACAATTACACCAAACAACCAATGCACATAATACTCCATAATGATTTTCATGATCAACAAACAAAAGGAGCTTTTGAAGGGGCTTTTGCAAAAATACCAGGAGTGCAGTTTGCTGCGCTAAAGATATCATTAGTGGCAGCATCTAATGGAGGTACACACCTGCAAACAAGATCAGAACAATGGATTATGAACATATTGGATGAACTCTTTTTTTGCTTAAACAAATCCATGTGCACTTAGTGCATATGCGTACTATTAGTATTTATTAAAAAAATAGTTTGTACCCAATCGATGAACTGATAAACATCAACATCTTACAGAAGTTCTGGCTTTAACAAAAAGTCTCTAAATCTAGAACTGTGAATTCCAACGTAACCCCTACATCAAAAATAAACAGAAGAGATTAATTTTCCTAATACCAAAAGATTTTTAAATATTGTTGATAATAATATTTTGATTATTCAAGGAGCCAATAAGATATAGAAAGAAGGCAGTAAATTCATTAGCGGTGTAACTTTACTGAATTAGCTAAAATATTGTGAGATGCAAACTAAATAAAAATTAAAAAAAAGCAAAGTTTGCAATCATAATAAAGCTCCTAGTTTTGAAATTCACAAATAACAACCAAGTCTATTACTGGAATCATAGTTTGCCGATCCAAAATTAGATTTTGAATAGGATGAAAGAGAGCATCAGATAACAAGGCTAGAAATATTACAACAAACTTCTACATGTGAACAAGATTTTAGCTCGATATCAAAGCATCCACAAAGGGATAGATAATAATTAAAGTATCAAAATAACATAAGATGAGGAAGCAATTTAAGCGGGTTTGTCTTACTTCTTTGCCGTTTGAACTAATTCCAACTTCTTCTCAGTAGCCAAACGAAAAGCCAACAAACTTATCAATCTCAACAAAAGAAATCTGGTCCCCAATTAACCCTACTAAACACTAGAAACAAAATTTATCATAAATTGGAACCACCTCCACCAATGGCATCAGCCTCTTCATTTTGCTTTCCTCCCACTCCTCCGGCTCTTTCTCCTCTTCAAAGCCATTACTATAAGATCCGTCCATAAGATGTGACGGAAATAAAACCAGAAGTGAATCAAGGAAAAATTTATGTTTAGTTGAACTCATCACTATAGAAGAAGAAGAATTTGGCTTCCTAATTGACGCCGCCGGAGGGTGGTGGCGGACGGGCCAATCTTGATAGGCTTTGCTTCGACGAGCGTGCTATTGACGAAGGCGATGCCAGAACTTTCTACGAGGAGCCGCATCGAGAAGGGTGGATTCAGCATCAGGACAGTAGGATTCTGCATTTGGATGGGTGAATTTGGCATCAGCAAGGTAGGATTCAAAGTCAAATGGAGATCTACGAAGATGAAATCATTGTCAAGAAGTGGAATGAGTCGGTTAGGGCACAAATTGAGGAGATCGATAGTATGGAGCGGCCTTGTCTTAGCGAGTGATTTGCAAATAACTGTTACAAAATTTTGTGGAAACTAACTTAAATTTAGTAATGGTTAAAATCGTTGTATATATGTATCTACAGTGGCGGTTTTAAAATCGCTGCTATAAACTTTTGCGAAAATATTAACTTTTTAATAATGTTAACATTCTTAGTAATTTGCCTTAGCTAAAACCATCTTCCTTCTGTGAATATCCAAGTCCTAGTTACAGGAGCATACATTGCTAAACATGATTTGTAACTTGTTCATAGCCATAATCACCAAGGGGACTTATCTCTCTTCTTTAGAGACTCACCACTCATCTAGGGGACTCGCTTGTTCAAACTGTCTTGAACCTCTCATCCTTGAGGATTTGCCAATTGTTAGAGCAAACAAATCGAAACAAACAAGATAAAAATAGCAGAGAATGAAGACATGAATTTACATGAAAACATGAAAAAGGAAACAAATAACAGAGCGACATAACCTCAAGAAAGCCACAATCAAACTAAGAGAAAGTGTGTTAGTGTGTGTGTGTGTGTGTGTGTGTGTGTATAACTTTTTTTATTTCATAGCCTTCAAAGTTTTTCAAATACCAAAGCATAAACACGATGTAGTTAAAACTCACACAATATGAAAAGAAAAAAACTAACTCAGTGGGTCTGCAATGCCACAACACTGGGTCCATAGTGCCCTGACATTGGGCTCTCTATCTCAGTAGGTCTACAACGCCTTGTAATTGTATAAAGAACTTCTTGACACTACACACAAAAAGTTTGATAGATGAAATTGAGATTTGAGTAAGTACTATAACTCGATTAAATGACACTAACATATTCCATAAAGAACTAATAATCTCCTGCTTAGAAACTAATTGAGATCAATGAATCTTCTTACCAATCTGTAGCATTAAAAATTGAAGAAAAATTGTCCATGCTTTAACCTTAATAAAGACTAATTGAAACTGAACATAACTTCAATTTATCATCTATCACTATCTTTGTCAACATGCATATATAATTCTGAGTATGTAAAACCTCTCCAAAAAATAATTGATCATCTTCTATGAGTAAATGAATAAAATGATATCGAAGGTGGATAAGTTTCATCTTGGCATAGAATGTAGCATTTTAGTAAGATGAAGATCACTCATGCTATCATTATATAATTTAACATACCTTAGCCCTTAGCTAATTTCTACTATAAAGCTATGCAACCACATAATTTCCTTCCTAGCTTTAGTGGTAACGATATTTTTACCCTTTGTGTTTAAGAGAGTAACATTCTTTTATAACTTAAAAACCCAACCCACTATAATGTGACACCCTAGGATTGTTGACCTCATTCTTGTATAAGGTCATCAGGACATTTCTAATTTATTGCTTGTTTATCTAATGGTTGATAATTTCCACTTCTCAATCATAGAGATTCCAATCAAATTCTAATTCAATCCTCAATCCAAACTTTAACTCCAGACTTCAATCCAGCCGTCAATCAAGCTTTAATCATATTCAATCAATTCCAATCTTCTATTTGATTGTAATTGATGTGGATAATTCAAACTTAATCAATGAAACCCAAAGCCCAGTTAAAATATAAAATTCCAGACTAAAATCTGGGGTTAAGGGCCCCTATTCTAAAACCCTTTCTAGGTGATTTTTTAATTACTTCAAAAACTAGTTAAATGACCCCTGATTCATGATCTATCAATTGCATATTAATAAGGCAAGTCCATAGGGTCAACCCTCCAAATTTGAGCTTAATATGAGGCCTATAACCTTAGAAACTGAATTAAAATCTAAAGGCAATAAAACCTTCAAATGTTTACAGTCAATACCATTAGACTTGCCACTTTGCAAAATTTAACCTTGGGACCATCCCCAAGACCCTTGATCATGTCCATAGCCTTTGTTATGACATATTAACCAGCAAACTGCATTTTTTGGACCCAATTTGACCTATAGTTGATCAGGGGTCAAAATGATTAAAATATCCTTTAAAGGGATAATTTGGACTTTTCCCCAAAACTCAACATGGCACAGTCAATTCAATCCTTGCAACCTCCTCCAATGAATCCTAAACATCATTAGGAGTGCATTGGACATAAACCTAGGTCTTGATTTAACTAGGTTAACCAAGTCAACTATGGTTGACCAGGCATCCCCTAAAGGGTTCAAATGGTCATTTCAATCTAAATGGTTATTCCATTGCATGAGACCCCCTCCATTGATCTCAAAATACTCATTTAAACTTGTTGGACCCAAACCTAACCCATAATTTAATCAGGTTGACCAAGTCAACCATGGTTGACTAAATCAACCCTTA
Organism: Dendrobium chrysotoxum; assembly: GCA_019925795.1. Lineage (NCBI taxonomy): Eukaryota > Viridiplantae > Streptophyta > Magnoliopsida > Asparagales > Orchidaceae > Dendrobium > Dendrobium chrysotoxum. Next base: position 24,288,473 of record CM034315.1, on the reverse strand, counting down.
ACCTACACTAATGTTAAAATCAATCATTGAAGTCATTTCAAATCAAATCAATATTTCAAAATCATTCAACTAGATAATCCATACATCTAAAAATTTTCAAGTCAAATCTCCCTTGGTTTAACTTGGTCAACTTAATTAGATGGGTCAAAACCCTCTCCCATCTCATGTACTCGACCAAAATTCCAACCCATGACTTCAAACACTTGGCCACACACTCAACCAGCCAAATGTACCCTCTTGAATGCCACATCATCCCCATTGACTTGTTTGACCAGTCAAATGGTCAAATTGGTCTTCAAATGAGATGGGCTTAGGTGGTCATTCCATATAAGAAAACTCTTCCCCCCATCAAGTCCTACTCTAACATGCTGGAAAGGAGTTTATTTCCTCTCCTAAGAGAGCCTAAACTATCCACTTAAGCTAAGCTTTTCTTTAGTTTACCTAAATGAAGAAAAAGGCTTGTGGTTCTCCTCCCTATTGACCTAGGGAAGTCACACTCATGCTCCAGCCTTCCCCATGGCTTCTAATAGCCTTGGGGGACACTTGACATCAATTTAAGCCTCCCCTAAATAATTTAGGCCATTCAACTCAAAAGTAATAGGTTAAGTGTGGAGAATTTGATCGAAAGCATCATATTCATCCTCATTTCAAAAAACTCTAGTTCCAGCAGCCTCTAGCCCTCCAAAACCCTTCCCCATCCTCTCTATCCCTTCCTAAGGCTTTCCAAAGCTTTTCCCCACCAAACCCTAGCCTCAAAATAATATTTTAGAGAAGAGAGAGGGAGATAGTGAGATAAAGTGGACTTTCTTTAGAAACTTGAAATCCAGCCATCATCAGCCTCTAGGGTCTTCAAGTAAGTTGCAGACGACTTCACTAGTAGCAAAACGAGCCCAAGATTACAAAAATCTATTAATTAGATTATAATTTATATTAACTTCTAGCTAAATTTTAAATTTGAAACCATAGGAAATTTATAATGCATGGACCCTCCAAACTCTAGGCATTGGAAGATTAGGTTACCATTAATCTGTGTTTCAAATTTTATTAAATTTGGATGAGTATTTTAGAAGTTACAAGTATTTAAATTTTCTAGTTCAATTTGAACTAAATCGGCCTAGGTTAATCCCAACAGTCCGATTTTCCATCTATATTGATCGGACGGCCCAGAATTTGCTGGACCGTATATTCGTTGTGCAAGATTTGAACACGTGTCGAATGGAACTGTGGGAGGAGACATAGAAAATTCCTAGCCCTTCGATTGCCTGTGGTCGCATCAATGACTCTGATCTATCACATACGTCGTTAAGAGGCAAACCAGAGAGCGCCGCATGTCCCGCCATGATGCCGACGTGTCTCCATGCGATTTTGAGCTACCTTGCGCTGCCACGTGTAACCCTCTCAGTCGCCGCAGTTGTTTTATTTTAAAATTAAATTAAAAAATTAATTAAATGCTCAGAAACTATCAAAATTGATAGAAAATCAAAATTTTCATCAGATTAAGTATTTTTGTGTCTTTTGAAAAATAGTAATGTCTAGTATTTATTAAAATTAAATTTAAGTTGACTTGAACAATGAATTATGAGTTATTCATGTTTATTAAAAATTCATTTTTTATAATTTTTTCATAATTAAGTGGTCAAACTAGACACAAATTTTGGTGAAAATTTTTTAGGTATCTTAGGCATTACCTATTATTTTCATAGGTCCAGATACCCAATAGATTTCTGTGGTGTGAATTTTTAAAGTGTTGGGTTCATTTTGGACCACAAACTTTGAAAATTCATAAATCCCAAGTTTTTAGGTCTTAGATGTGTGTTTGCTATAGCTTGCTTGCATTTGTATCAGGGTTAGCTGGATAAAGATTGGAACCCAATTGAACACTAGTGACACCTAGGAAAAAATAATTAAGGACATAGTCTTGACAACTTAGAAAATTCTTATAAATTCTACACACACCCATGGGTTTAAAAACTTGACAACATTAAACTTAGTGGCATTTACACCATTGGTTTCATATTTTGTTGAATTTGGATCCCATTAGGTCAGAAAATTAAGCAAGTCAAAATTCAGCCCTTTTAAGGACCCAAAATCTCAAAAAAATTACAATAAATCCTAATTAAATCTAAAAAATACAAATATTATATCAAATAGATTAGAATACAATCTCTACATATGAAAATTAAAAGCTTCATAACTGGACCTCTAATTTTCCCTTAATTTATTTTTTAATGAAAATTAATATTTAATTAAATTAAATATTTAAAAATAATTAAAAATTTTAAATAATTTTCAAATATTTGAAAATACTCTCATGGATCTTTCTTAACCTTTGGGATGAGTTTTGATCAAAACTATCAAAACCTTCTTAATTAAATAATTTAAAATTCAATTAAATACTCAAATTTCAAAAATCATAGGTAATTCTTGAAAAATTCTAAATTGAACAAACTCAAAGGTATTTCACTCAATTAAGGGTCTAGTATTTATTAAAAAATGTCAAAGCACTAGAAATAGGTCAAAGTCCAAAAATCAACAATTTGATCAATAGTAGTTTAAAATTGGTCAAAACTTCAAATATTCATAATTTAATGTACAAAAATCTAATTCCAGCTAACCTAGTATCTAATTAATCATATTATGGTCTACTATTTTGAAAAAATATCAAAATTCTAGAATTCACTTTAATTCAAAAAGTTAAATTTTAACCCCTTAATTTAATGCATTAAATAATTCCAAAATTTTAATAATTAAGTAAAATTCTAGAAAATATTAAATTGATTAAAAAACTTAATCAACCAACCATTAATACATAATAAGTACTCCAAAGTTGAAGATTTAAGAATGAATTACCTCGAGCTACAAGGCTTAGTGTCTTAAGAAGGCCTAGTTCTTCGAGCCCATTGTAACAACATCATGAACAGATTAAATGGAGTGTAAAACCTTAAAATTAATTGACTATTAATTACTTAAGTAAATTAAAATCCTTAATTCAACTACATAACCATAGTTTATAGGTTGGACTACCTTGAGCTGCTGGATTAAGTGTCATAAGGTGACCTAGTTCCTCGAGCCCCTTGTGGTAACGTCACGAACCGATTGATGAAAAATTTAAATTAACTTAATCCTTAAAATAGTAAGCAACTAATCTAGTTAATTTTTTTTAACCCTTAGCTCATAATCAATGAAATTACCTAATTAATACTGATTACTACTAGGTAACCCGGGCTTACGAGGATATTGACTTAGCCCTAATGAGGGTTGTTGACCTCATTTTTGTATGAGTTCAGTAGGACCAATCCAGACCTTAGGATCTTTCCAATCTTTAGGATCAATCCGATCTTAGATCAATCCAGACTTTAAGATCAATCCAAATTCAAATCAATCCTGACCCCAGATCAATGCAATTTAAGACAAATCTAGATTCTAGGATTCTCCTAAACTTCAGACCCTAGGATCTATTCTAGACCCTAGGATTCTACCTGATTCTAGATCATATGATCCTCTTAGACCTTAAGATTCTCCTAGATCTATCTAGAGCTTAGGATTCTTCTAGATCCTAAGACTATTCTAGATCCCAGGCCCTAGGACTTCCAAACCCTAAGATCTTCCTAGAAATCAAACTTTAGGATCTACTCTAGATCCTAAGATCCTTCTAGATCTTGAATCTTAGGATTCCTAGATCTTAGGATTCTTCTAGATTATAGGATTCTTCCAGACCCCAGATCCTAGGATTTTCCTAGGACTTCTAGATTCTAAGATCTTCCTAGACTCCAATCCCTAGGATCTATTCTAGACCATAGGATTCCCTTAAGCTGATTTGGACCCTATGACCTATTCTAAACCCTAGGATTCCTCTAAATCAATCCAAGCTGCAATTCAATCTAAACTTAATTCAAATTCTATCATTCAAGCTCAAAATCCAATTCAAAACTAGATTTCCAGATTCAAATCCAAGGCTAAATGTCTAAGTCCTGAAAGCCTTTTTCAGCAAATCTTTGAATATTTCAAAACCCTATCAAATGACCTCTGATTCAAGATCTATCAGTTCCGCACTGATGTGACATGTCTCTAGAGGCAACCCTCCAAATTTGAGCTCATTCTGAGGTCTCTAACCCTAGAAATTGAATTGAAATCCAAAGGCTATAAAACCTTCAAATATTTACAGTCTATGCCACTGGACCTGCCACCCAGTGGATTTTGACCCTGGAGCTTTCTCCAAAGCACCAAATCACTTCCAGACCCTTGATTATGACTCATTGAGCAATAAACTGCATTTTGTTGGACTCAATTTGACCCCTAGTTGACCAGGGGCCAAAATGACTAAAATACCCCTATAAGGTGTGAATAGTCACTTTGGTCAAATGAGCTCCAAATAAAATGCAGTCACTTCCAGCAAATTTTAAATGTCAAACCAAACCCATTGAACACAGAACCAGCCTTTGGGTCAACCTGGTTGACCAAGTCAACCTAGTTGACCTAAAAGGCCCCTTTAGGGTCAAAACAGGTCATTCTGACCAAATGACCTTCCCAGACCTTGGGACCACCTCCATTGGTCTCCAAATATCATTTCAAATCTGTTGAACCCATTTCCAGACCCTGGACTCACCTGGTTGACCAGGTCAACCAGGTTTGACCTAAAGGCCCATTAAAGGCCCAAATAGGTCATTTTGACCAAACAAACTCTCCAGACCTTTAGACCACCACCAGTAGACTCAGAATATTGTTCTGAACTGGTTGGACCCAATCCCTGACCCTGGGTCAACCTGATTGACCAAGTCAACCTAGTTGACCCATTAGGCCCATTAAGGGCCTAAACAGGTCATTTGACCTAGATGACCCATTTAAATCCTGAAACCACCTCTACTAGACCCCATTCATCATTTCAAATCATTCCAACCCAAACCCTGGCCCTGGGTCAACCTGGTTGACCAAGTCAACCTAGGTTGACCAAATCAACCCTTAAGCTTTTATATTTTAAATCAAATTTTGATTGCATCCAAAACCCTGTCAAACTTTTATGATCACTTCCACCAAAGGTTTAGGCATGATTGGACTCCTGACTCAGTCAACAGTTGACTTGGTCAACTGAACCCAAATTTAGTCAAATTTAACCCATATGACCCAACTCAATACATTCAACCAAATCAACCCATCTAAATCTTATCAAATTATTTAAACACACCTCAAAACATGTTTCAAATCTTCCAAACTCATTTGGAGTCAAATCATGTATGTTTGACTTGGTCAAACCACCAATTTTGGCCAAACTTCTATGTTTTGATCATACCATCACATACACCCTATCAAACCTATTTCAAGCTTTTAACCCAATCACACATCCTGGTTCAAGTACATTTAAGCTCAATATGAGTTATGTCATAGCCATGATTAATTGGATCAAGTCAACCTACATTGATTTTGTTAAATCTTTCTTCATACATGGGTATGTATTCAAACCCATTGCAATTTAGCCTTTCAAACCTCAAAGACCCTTCAATCCTATTCAAATGCATATTTTAAACATCCCTAAACTTGTCATGAGTCAAAATCATGGGCATTTAGATCTAGTCAATTCAATATGTTTGGTAAAACCTTCACATTTTCATTCCACCCCAATCTTTGACCATTAAAATCTCTCCAACTAAGCTCAATAGCTTCTCAAGCCTCCTTGACTGCCACCTCAGCAGTTATTTGACTGTTTGACTAGTCAAACTGTCAACATAAGTCATTTTATGGCTCAAAGAGGGTCAAATTAATCCTAGAGCTGATTTTCCTCTAATTCAAATTATTTCTAGCAGCCTAATCAAGGTTTAGAATCTTCCTAGAGTCCCTTACAGCCCTTAGATTAGGATTAAATGGTTTGGATTAGTCCCATGTGCATGTGAGGACAAAGTGACTTTCCATGTAGGATGTCCTCTTGTCCTTGATTCCCTTTGCCCCCAACAACTTCCTGGACACTTGGCAACCATCAGGGAGTCTAAGCAATCAATCTCAGCCATCCATTCAATCTGGAATGGATTGAATAGGGCAAAACATCGTTTAGAGCCTCTATTCTAACCCCCAGCTTCTCTCTCTGCTCAAGCTCTCCCAGAGCTCAAGCTCTTTTCGTTTGAGCATTCCAGATACTCCTCCTCACTCTCCAAGTGAGATCCAGCCGGTCAAACTTCGCCGGCAGCCTGATTCCGGCGAGCTTAAGCCAAATCCGTCCAAGAGGTTATATGTCCAGATCTTGACGTCGGTAGCTCGAGAAGTCTTCTGGAGAACTACACTTGGACAAACTACAAATTCATAGAGCTCGAGTTCATTTGAATCCATCGATTGTGCAAGGTATAATCCTAAACCCTAGGTTAAAACACTCTAGTTTAATTAGCTTTTGATTAAGCTCAATTTAAGTCAATCCAAACTCTCCACATAATTTCTGTTCAAGCATTCTATCTAGATTTAAAATTTTGAGTTAAATTATTGATCCGATTGAGAGAAAATTTAAAAAAATTAGCTCCTGGGCTCGTTCGTAGCCTCGCCCAGGCGTACGTTTTTTTAGCCGTTGATCATCTGATCAACGGCTATGATCTTGTCATATCGCACTCTGGTTCGTCACGTGTATAGGTCCTTTGGGCTAAAGCTCTATCTAACTTGATCTGGACCATTCATTTGAAAATACGGGATTTAATCTCCGCCGTTTGATCTTCCTTAACCGAGATCAAACGACGGGATTTAATCTTCGCCGTTGTTTCGTTCCGTCGCTCGATCCAACGGCCACGGGACCTGCTGACGTGGTTAAGTAGCCGCGGGACCCAGCCCAGCCGCCCTCGCAATCATTTGCAATGATTGCGCGGCGGCGCAATCATTGCAAATAATTGCCCGTCGCCGTCCGCGAGTTGAACGGACCAATAGGATGCTGACACGTGGTCCTCCCGCCTTTCTTTTTTTTGTTATTTATTATTAAAATTTAATTTTAAATTGTTTTAAAATTTCAGAAAGCTTAAAAAATTATAAAAAAAATAATTATAATTTCAAAAAAAAATTAATATTTTATATTAAAATTCATATAATTTTATAAGCATTAATTTAAAATTAATTTCAAGTTGAAATATTTAATGTATTTTGAATAATTTAAAATATTAAATATTTAAGTTTTACTTAATATTTTATTAAATATTAATTTAAGTATTTTATTCAAAATCAGTAAAATATATATTAACCATTTTAAATTAAGATTGAATTAATGATTAAATGTTTAATTTTAAAGATAGATTAATTTTAGATATATATATATATATATATACACATATATAGATTAATAAACTTTAATTAATTAAATAATTTGAAATGTTTAAATATCATTTAATATTCTAATTAAATATTTAAATAATTAATTAATACTCAATTAATTTTAAACTTAATATTAATCTTAAACATTTTTGAAAATTTAAATAAAATCTAATTAAATGATTTAATATTATTTAAATGATTTACAATATTTTAATAATTAAACAATTAATTAATATTCATTCATTTAATTAATTAATATCCAATAATTAATTAATTATTTTTAAAAATTATTCTAGTTTTGAAATTAATCAATTCAAACTATATTTTATATTTCAATTAACTAATTATTTAATTATTAATTAATATTTAATTAATGATTAATAATTTAAATATTTTTGAAAATTAATATATACATGTATATATATATATATATATTTAAATAATTTTAAAATTACAGAAAATTCTTAAGTTTAAATTAACTGACTTTTAAATTATTTTTTAGTTTTTAATTAATTTAAAATTATTTATAAATTCCTTTTAATTGATTTAAACTTCAAAAATTCATAATAAATCCATTTTAAATCAGAAAATTAAATATAATATATCAAAATTTTCAAAAAATTAAGCACTTTAATTTGAAGTCAAATTCAAAGATCAAAACTTGATTAATTTTAACTTAGTTTAATTACTTAATTATTTTAATATTTAATTAGTATCCAATTAAATATTAAACCAATTATTTTGAAACTTAAAAACTTATTTTCAAATGATCTTAATAGATCAGTGGATCTCTCATTTAGGTATCCAACTTATTCAAATCATGCTTTTAACTATTTTTTTATTTAAAAGTTATGTTTATACATATGTAATTTTATCTATATTATGTATATATTTGAAATTATTTTAAAGTAATATATATGTATTTAAATCCTTTAGGATTGAGAGATCTACTTGGAAATTTTAAACTTAGATCTAACATACTTGAATGAAAATCATGTGGGAATGTTAATGAATGATTATACTCTAATCATTCATTAATCTAGTTAAAGTATATTCAATTAGCATTGGTCTTTGCATGTTTAGGACATACACACACCACTTAGTTTAAGGCTCTCTTAGACTAAGGATTGATTGTGTTTATATGTATGCATATCTTGCATGTTATGTTAAGGGTTAGAAGAATTTTGATTTGAACCCATTTAAACTTAGTATCATTAAGGATAATAATTAAGGATTTTGCTTAGAGAATTTAGAAAAATTCCATTAATTAGGATACTTCCAATTGAGTTGAAACTTTGAACACTTGAATATAGTGACACTCTCAGCTCTAGGAAAATATCCCACTGAATTTTGAAATCATTAAGCCCCTCAATTAACCTAATCAAATTCAAACCTTAATTAAACCATTTAAGCTTCCAAAAATTATAATAAATCAAATTAAAATCCAAAAATTACATTTAATATCTCAAACTGACCATAATTGAACCCTTAATCAATGAAAAATAAAAGCCCCTTGACTGGACTCCAAAATTAAGTTTAATTTGATTTTAATTAAAATTTAATATTTAATTAATTTAATTAATTAAAAATAATTAAAAATTCCAAAAATTTCTCAAACACTTGGAAATCACTCCTTAGGTCATTCCTGACCTTCGGAGTTGATTTCAAGAAGTTTGGAGGTCATTTGGATCCAAATCACAAAAAAGGCCTCTAATTAAACAATTTAAATAATTCATTAAATACTCAAAACTTCACAAATTCATAACTAATTCAAATGAACTCCAAATTGAGCAAACTCAAAGGCATACAACTCATCTTAAGGTCTAATATTTATTAAAAATGTTAAATTTTTAGAAATCAATCAAATTTGAAAAAGTCAACTTTTGGTCAAATCTAGTTCAGAATCAAGTCAAAACTTCAAACCTTCATAATAAAATGTAAAAAAATTCAATTTTAATGTACTTACTGTATAACTGATCGTATTAAGGTCTAGTATTTTAATAAAATATTAACTTTCCAGAAAACCTTTTAAATCAAAAAGTCAAATTTTGACCCTTGAATTAAATGAATAAAATAATCAAAAAATTCCAAAATTCAATAAATTGTCAAAAATTCCAGAAAACATTAATTTAAACTCAAAACCAGCAACCAACCAATCTTAATTAAAATTTAATCAACTTTCAAATCTTAATCAAACTCAAATCACTTAATTATATCGGTTACCACTAGGTAACCCAGGCCTACGAGGCTATTAAATTAGCCCCAAGGAAGGTGAAATAAACTTCACGGCCTCGGTGTGCAACAAAGGTGGTATCCTACAAACAATCAAAATCATTTTTAAAATCAATTTTAAGTCATTAAGATTTAAACTTTAACCTAAATTTTCCCTTAAACCTTCAACCAACTTGAACCTCAAGCAACTTCAATCAAGTGCCTATTTAGGACATATCAAAGCCACACAGCCTCCTACACACACTTTAGATGGTTTGCTAGGACAACCAACTCTAGTATTAGGCTAGGCCGGTGTTTACTTTTCTACTGTGTGCAGGGTTTTCGAGCTTTTACTGCATGCTGTTTGCTAGTAGCAGAATTGATGTGTTTGTTTACTTATTTACTGCACTCTGTGATGTGATTGATTATACGATTAGATCTACCCCTAGGCTAGGGACGATTTGTACTAATTCAATCTTATGCAGGTGGCCATGCTCATACATGGCATAAATTAAAGGGGACAAAATTATAATTATTAAATTGCACAGGTGCTCCAGAAAATTGCTTAAGTCCCCCTTTAAATCAAAAGGGCATGGCCAAGTGGCTGTGATTGAGTATTTTAATTTCAAATATATAACTGCTTGGGATGTCAAATATAAACTGCTGATTATTAGGATAACCCTACAGGTTGTTGAGTCTAGATTTTTATTTTTTAATTGATGTAATTTGAATGTAAATTGAGTTGTAAAATTATTTAAAGTACTTTGAGATTGAGATGTTTAAACATCCAATTTGGAATCCAAAGAGGAAGGAACATCCCTTAGGGGAGAGTTCCTATCCATTTGGAGATCCAAATTAGGATGAAGTTTTAATATCCAAAGAGAAAAGATAACACCCTTATTTTGGGGGAGTTTCTTTTCATTTGGATATCCAGACCCGACGATCCAAGGAGTTTCAAGGAGACGAAGAAGTGAAGAACGAGAAGAATCTCAAATCTCAAAGTCACTTGAGTCTTAGGAATAGAATCTGGGTTGTAGTCAGTGGTACCCGGCCACTTTACTTTCCTACAGACCCTGGGTTGTATAATTAAGGGCATTTGCCTATGGACTTTTAGTTTGAGCATTTACTTAATTAATTTAATTATTTAATTGATTTGATTTATGTGTTGATTACGATTAAGGACCCGCATGCTTTTAGTAGTTTTTTTGCGCTTATTGCATGTCGTATTTGATTTAGCCTGGAACCCGATCAGAGGCTCGTGAGGGTACGGTCATAAACTTTTTCTACTTAAACAAAATTTAAAAATTTTAAGCTCAGATAGAAACTCTAACGCTCTTAAGAAGTAAGCCCGGACTCGCAGGTGGTTTTTCATGCATTCATATTAAATCTTCTCTACCGTGTTAGGCACCTCCCCCGCCTGCGGGTTTTGGCAGACCACCTGACCTATTAGGGTGCAGTTCTGTCCAAGGGGATGTTGTGCAATCTCTAGGATAAAACCTATTTTTTAAGCCTATTTTAAAACTGCTTCATTTTGATTTAAGCATTTCATCGAGTCAACTAGCATGCATTGCATTAGATATAAATTAAAAATTGAGTCTAAATCTTTAATTGCATTTCTAGCTTAAGCATTTAACCCAACATGTGTTAAGGGGCTAATTAAGAATCTGCTCTAGATGTCAGCCCCGTTTTCCTTAAACAAATCTTAAATAACATCCTTAACCACTCTTTCATAAAGACTTTGACTCATGGTTTTAAAAGCGTTTAGGTGGTTTAGCTGGCTCCCCAATCCAGGCCGGGGTAAGTCCAGATTGCATTGCATTAGCTAGGTTCTGGGTCACTGATTTCAGCACCCATTCTAGACTTAAGTTCTGAGGTAGATGCTCAATTTTAAGACCTCAATCTTCTGGGAATCTAATTCCCACTTTCTAATAAAATTGACCACTTAAACATTAAATATCTTTCAATCTAATTCAAGCCCAATACTTAGAATAGATTGGGGTTCTCTGAAGCAATTCAGAATCTCAAAACACCTCCTACTCTTCTTCTTTTGACTCCAGAAAGAACTGCTCAACCTTGAACCAATCCCACTTGAAAATTCAAGTCCTTAACCTTCGTTGATATCAATCTTTGAAATCTTAAATAAAATTCGTATCGCTATTTTAATCGAGAGTTTTCGTAGGAAATTTCTGGTTTCCTACGATGTAATTAACTACGAGGGCTTGCGCTCGTAGGAGGTTTAGAAACCCAGACCAGATTTTCAAAAATTTAGTTTTCAAAACCTTCAATTAATTATCTTTGGGAAATTTAAACCTAACGATCATCATCGTCATATTCAAACCATCGATAGTGATTGATACTTTCTTTCTTCGGATAGATATATCAATTACAATCGTAACTTTGATTATGAAATTAATGATATTTTATCTTGATTATTATAATCAAACAATGGATTAAACATCATTTTGATCCTTCGGGATCATATATTATTTCTCCTTGAGTTTGGCTACGATAATCAGAATAAATTCAAAGATTTATAATCTGAATCTATTAGGGAACGATATGTTCACCTTTCGAGGTAATATATCATTCATATTAAGTGTTCGATTATAAAATCAAAATTCCAGAAATTTAACTTTCCCAAAGAAAATTAAATATTTTCAAAAATATATTTTTCAATCAAACAAAAAAAATGGCGACTCCGCTGGGGAAAATCTCTCTCTCCATCTTTAATAGCGATATAAATTTTATTGTATCGGTAGTTTTGACTACCTTTCTTCTGTTGGTCCCTCTACCCATTTCTCTCTTGGGTGAGTGTGGTCAACTCAATTAAGACATGTGAAAAGAGAGGTGAGTGTAGGAAACCTCCCTCTAAGTCTGGCTTTGACATTTTGCCTCCAAGTTTATTGGTAGAGCGAAAGAGTCAAGCTGAGCTTTTCAAAGTCTTTCCGTACATGTTACAAACTCGCATGCAAATAAATCATAGCATGCTAAGCTTCACAATTTATAGAAGAATTCTCTAACTTCAAAATAATAGTTTCAACTGTCTAGCAAAATTCCATCTTCTTCAAATTTTAATTGATTCATATATCTTATCATTACATATAGGATTGTAATTCTTATAATTCAATATGTGTGATAGGATATAGATTCTCTTCCAAATGTTAATCCAAAGTTTGAAATCTTCTGGTTATCCAACCTTCGATATTTCAATCCCGAATCACTAGTCGGAATGAAAGAGTCGGGTTAGTTTTTAGCGTCCCCCTATTTAAAATTTTTGTAAACCGTCATGTTGAACACACGTTCAACACTTCGAGTTTCAAAAATAAGGGGAGATGCTGCCGAAATTTCAAAATTTTCAAACATCTATTTTCAAGTCATAATAATCATTACAACTATATATTCTACAATAATGATTGTAGTTGTATATAGTTAATGTACTTTCAGCTTCTCCGGTTGTTTCAGTCCTTGACATTTCATTCTGAATCATTCATTGGAATGAAAGAGTCAGGTTGATTTCCTAGAATCTCCCTCTTATAGATTTGTAAACCGTTATGTTGAACATATGTTCAACACTTCGAGTTTCAAAAATAAGGGGAGATGCCGCCGGATTTTCAAAATTTTCAAACCTCTTTTCAAAATCAATCAAGATCAAAATGCATTGCCATATATTTCTCTACAATAATTGTTGTAGCTTAATATATGCAATATTTATTCAAAATTTTCTGGATAAATCAATCTTTGACATATCATTTTAAATCATTCTTTTAAAATGTAAAGAGTCAAGTGGTTTTCCCTAGCTCTTCCCTAACATTTGTAAACCGTCGAGTTGAATGTAAATTCAACACCTTGAGTTTCAAAAATAAGGGGAGGTGTTGCCGGAAATTCATGTTTTCAAAAAACATCCATTCAATTTTCTTCAAGTTTTAATCGTCACTTGTCAAATGTTCTTCTATAGTGCCTTTTGTAGATTAACATTGACAATTCAAATTCAATATTTATTTTCAGTATCGTTCAAATCTTTGAACTCTGACATTTTATCTTTGATAAGATATAAAGAGTCGAGTTCCTTCCTGTAAAATCTTCCCTAATGTTTGTAAACTATCTTGTTGAATGCAAATTCAACAACTCGAGTTTTAAAAATAAGGGGAGATGCTGCCGGATTTTTGAGTCACTTAAATTCCCTTTTAATTCAAATTCAATTTTCACTGTCACATGTACTACTACAACACTCTCTTGTAGTACAACATGTATCATTTCCAGATTCAAACTTAATCGTTTAATCTTTTCACCAAGTCACACCTCTGACATCTTATCCCTAGCCTAATTAGTGGGATAAGAGAGTCGAGTCAAAACTCCTTGACTTTCTCTGATATTTTGTTAACTATTAAGTTGAAATTAAATTCGACTTATTGGTTTCAAATAGTCAAAGAAAATTTTTCAATCTTCAAAATTTCAAACCCCCGTCAGATCCTTTCAAATCAAATCCAGACCGCTGTTATTATACGTTCTCTACAACATCCTCTTGTAGTTGAACATATACAACAAAAATTCAAATTTTCTTCAAATCAAAATTGATATCTATACTTTATCACTACATATCGGATTATAATTCCTATAGTTCGATTTATGTGATAAAATATAAAAAATTTCTTGTCAAAATTCAAGTTCAAAAGTTTGATTCAAATCTTCTCTTTCAAATTTTAGACAATCAAATCTTCTGCAATGGCTGGAAAACTTCTGTTCTCCGTTGACCGAGACCTTCAAGTCGAAGAGTTAATTCATAGCAGTGCGATTCAGTTTGGGATGGGTTTCAAGACTCTTAAACTGTCTGTGAATGGTGGAACAATCATTAATCTCACTGCTGAGGGCGAGAATGGTCCAGTAGTGGAACTAGCTGTGGGAGCTACGAGTGACCTTCCCCTAGTGTTGGAACTGGCAGCAGGTGCTATCTTTACACCTTCTGTACCCTCAGTCCAAAGTGAGGACAAGAAAATTGAAGTGAAATCTACTGTTGAGAAAGGGTCCTCTAGTTCTGGAGCACTGTTTGGCACTAAGAGTGCTAGGAAGAACTACCTGAGAAGAATAAGAAAGAAAATCACCAAGTCAAGCAAGATAGCTGAACAGAAAGCCCTGAGTTTAGTTGAGCCTGAGGCTGTTGAGGAGCTGCCTATCCCTGCCTCTTCTCCACTCCTGAAAGGGAGTCGTTTTCATCCCCTCGCAGCTGCTGCAGGGGAGGAGAGAGTCACGCGGATTTCTAGCTCTCCACCTAGCCCAGTCGACTATACTGTTAAGAGAACCACTAAGGAGAAGAACACTTTAAGAACCAGGATGTTGAGGAACATCATTCACACCTCTGCTGCTGAGACAGGTCAAACCAAAGAATAATATGTGAGACACCTGAAGGGGGTGATTTCACATAAGCTTGAGAAAGAAGTTCTGAAGGAAGAAAAATTTGAAGCAAGAAACTTGACTCCTCAGCCAGTGAGGAGAAATAAAAAGTTTGTTAAGCAACCAGTTGCCTCAGTCTTAGTGGATGGTTATCACTGGGTGCCTCGTCTCCCAACTGCCAAAACTGAGGAGATAGTTTTAACTGGGTCTGGTAGGAGTCACCCTCTTAGTGGTAGACCTCCAGTTCCCCCTTCAAGACTCTCAAAGTTGGCCCCTGTAATAGCCAAATCAAAAGAGATCGTCAAAGACTTACAGCTAGTTGATGTTAAGGGCAAGAGGCCCATACCTTTGGATGAACCTTATGTGCCAATGAAGATAAGCAGAACTGTTGGGATTCAGATTAGAGATACACCAATTAAGACACCAGTTCAGTCACCAGTTTAGTCACCAGTCCAGTCACCTGTTAAGGTCCCCCGACTCCTTATTCAGGGATGTGAGGATTCTCCTCAGATTGATGTTGGAGTTCCCACAAGTCAAACTCCTTCGTCACCTATTAGGTTAGATATCCCTCACCCTGTTGAGGATGTCACCCTCGCGACTACCGACCCCGAGACAGTCGGAGGGGAGGAGACAGAACTTGAGGACGATCAAGAGATGTTAGATCAGTTAGTGGCAGAACCTACTGCTGATGACTTGAAAATTCAAGAGGTCCTCACCTAGTTCGGAGATGAGGAATTTGAAGAGATGATTAACTATAAGGGGTACCTACCAATCGACCTCGAGTCAATTGAGGGTAGACTGGTTGATGAGGTGGTACAGGAAATAAGGGACATACTTAAAAATAAGGCAATTGAAGCCTTTGATCCAGAAGCAGATGATCTGATGGAAGAAGATTCAGCTGGGAACATTTGTTTGGTTGAGACCAGAGCATCAAATAAAGATGCTGAGCCTTCAAGACACCGATCTGGTAAGGAAGAAGCCTCTGCAGCAGTAGATTCAGACTCTGATGGATCAATTAAATTGAATGAGAAAGATGAATACATCAAGAGTCTGGAAAATAAAATTGAACAGATTATGCTCAGAATGGAACAAATGCAGAATCAGATGATCAAAGCACAACAATCTCAATCCGAGCAGTTGCAACCTACAACACATACAGTGGGTGAGCACAGTAGGAAAACAGAATTAAGTCCTAGAACTCCAGAGGTTGCTTCCCCAACCTCTCCAGCCGACAAAGATATCCGCCAGATGATCAAAACCCAGGTAAGGGAGGCCTTAGCCCATTCTCAAGGGACTGTATCTATTCCAAAGGGTAGACCCTACCCTGAAGAATATGATTCAGTTTCTTATCCTAAAGGCTTTGTGCCACCTTCATTCAAGGTTTTTAGTGGGTTAGAAAACCCAAGACAACACCTGGCCCACTTCCGAGCGAGCTGTTGCAACGCAGGAGGGTCAGATACTCTACTCTTTCGCCAGTTTGTGAGTAGTCTATCCGGTATTGCTTTTGAGTGGTACGCAGATCTACCTAATGGTTCAGTGAAAACATTCACAGAGCTCGAGAGTCTATTCTTAAAGAGATTCTCAGGAGCTCAGCAGCGTGTAACCGTTGGTGATCTCGTCATCGAAAAACAAAAACCGGGAGAGTCTTTGGTTGAGTACATCTTGAGATGGCGAAATCACTCGATGAAGTGTGAACCCCAGTTACAAGAGCAACATGCAGTGGAGATTCTTTTAAAGAATATTCACGAGCCTATTGCTTTTCTCCTGAAGGGTTTCACTATCAAAACCTTTGAAAAACTTTTGAATAAGGCTAGTAATCTACAGGAAGAGGCTTCCAAAATGCCATTCCTGAAGGATTCTACTGAGGAAAAGAAAGCTAGTAAACCATTGAAGTCCTTTGAAATGAGAACAACAATGGTTTCAGCTGTTGATAAGGGGAAGAAACCAATGAATGTTCAGTCCAGTAATTCTCCAACACAATAAACTCAGAAATCTCCACCTTTTCAGGTAACTTCTCAACCTACAAGGGATTCTCACCCGATTTCTTTTAAAGAGAGATTGGCTCGTACATATCCATTTAAAAGGGAGTCGGTGAGAAAGATCTTTAAAAGTCTTCAGAAGAAGCCAGATTTTTGATTGTCGGAGGCCAAGAAGCCGGAAGAGGCAAATAAGAAGGATGATCCAACTTTTTGCCCCTACCATCGCATGTTAGGCCACACAATCGAAGACTGCACCGTCTTCAAAGATTGGCTAGAAAAGAACTTCCGTCAAGGTAATATTATAATTCCAAAGGAGTACCTGGTCGATCCGGATCAGGGGTCTGTCAAATCTATCTCAGGTATGAATTCTAACTTTTTTCTGTCCATTGAAGATGGTTGGGATATAGCACTATCCCGGACATTTAAAAAGTCGATTAATAAATCTTTTCATCTTGCTCAACAGTTACCGACGAGAGCCCGGGACCCGATCTGGGAGGTTGACCTCGAGGCTTCGCAGGAGGACGTTGGGACAGTTTCCTCTCCAGTAGTCTTAGGAACTACTGTATTAAATAAAAATGAAAAGAGTGAATCTTATGTAGAGAGGAAATTTGTTGATGAGAGATCTGTACAAGTGGTTGATGGTGGCTCAAAATCTCTGTCACCACTGAAATTATCTGACTTTTAGTTTGCCCCATCAAAGGCAAAGGGTCGAAAATTAAATAAAAAGTCTGATCCTTCTGCTCAAATTTTGATGATTAATATTGAGAATGAAAATGTAAATGACTCTTCTGTTGAAAACAATCAAGAACAAGCTGAGATCAATCAAGAAATTCAAACACTCAGCTCTCCAGATTTGACTCTTCAAGAGAGAAACGAATCTGATGTTTTATCAGATAGTGAACCCCCTGAAATTAACTTTCAAGGGAGTCCTGTCGTGATAGATTTTTCAGATTCGGACTCTCGCTCAGATAACGACAATCAATCGCCTAAGGAGAGCGTAGACTCCCCTGTAGTTTGTTCTTTCGATGAAGTCGTGCAAGTACAACTACGTGGAGGGAAGGTCTTACCCCCTAGGCTACCTCCTCAGGATAAAGGAAAACAAGTTGTTTTCGATGATCCAATTCAAATCCCCGCTCAACAATCAACTCCAATTCTTTCAAATCCACCGGGTCCCAACGTCAATGTTCCAAGTGTTGATTACAATGTCTTAGCTCACCTTAGGAAGTTGCCTGCTAAATTGAGCATTTATGATGCCCTTGTCCTTTCAAAAGAGATGAGAGAGACTCTAATTAAAGTACTTCTCGACCCAGAGATTTGCTTAGCTCAATTAGCCTCAACTTCTGAGGAAGAAGCTTTGTACTTTAAGGAAATCCCTGGGGTAACCTTCTCTGATGAAGATTTACTCCTTGAAACTGCCGACCATAATCATCCACTTTACATCACAGTAAATGTGGGCAAGTTCAAGTTATCAAGAGTTCTAGTTGACCCGGGTGCATCGGTCAACGTGATGAACATAAAGACTCTCACATACCTTAGAATTGATACTAGCAAGCTCTCAACTGACAAGTTAGTGCTTCGTGGGTTCAATGAAAAGGGCGAGAAGGCTTTAGGTTCAGTTACCCTTCTTCTAGAGATAGGAGAATTGAAAACTGAAGCAAAATTTTATATAATTGATTCGGCAACGTCCTTTAATGGGCTCCTAGGAAGGCCCTGGATCCATGAGTATAAGATGGTTCCTTCTACCCTACATCAATGCATCAAGTACCAACGAGATGGCATTGAGTTTGAAATTAAGGGTGATCTGCGACCATTCTCTATTCACGAGATCGAGATCTACGAGGATGCGGCATACTACGTACCTAAAGGGTCCACTACTTGTTCTAAAGTAGAGATCAACGTCAAGGAGGAAAAAGTAGAAAGTCAAAGTTCAAAAGCAATTCAAAGATTGAGAAAAGAAAAAGTCAAAAATCAAAAGAGACAAAACTCAAGTAGTGAAGACGACGTCGAGCGTGTGATCTTCAGGCCTCCAAACATTATACCTCAAAGAGGTGGGAGGATGGCCCAAAGAGCGCGCGGTCGAGGTCGCCCTTCAATTGAAAAAAGAAATTCCCTGATCTACGTCGAACTTGAAACAAGTTTTGATGAAGACTCAAAAAAAAGGGGTGCCAGATTTGCTTTTGACTATCCAAAAATCAATCCTCCTCCGAAGTTTGATCTCACTTTAGAATCGGATAGTGACCAGGAGGATACAAAATTAAATATTCAAAGTGACGAGCCTGAATTGAGTTTGTATGAAAAGCATAATAGAACGGTTGAATCCTTAACCTTAACCCCACTGTCTGCTGACAGGGTCTCAGGATTAGTAATTAAGGATGCTCCGAACTTAGATGGAGAAGTAAGGAAAGTCAAGAAGTTCTTCCCTGGCTCTTCCTCCTCAATGAATGAAGATGATGTAATCCTTGAAGAGGCAAATTTCAATGAATTAATAGAATTACATTTTGGCTACTTTCCTGCTGGTGTTAAGTCTCTTATCTCTAAAGGTTTTGCTCCGAGTCAATGGACTAAGGGTTAGGCTAGATACCACGAAAGTCTTTGGAATTCAAAATTTAATAAATATTGGACCAGTGGTATCGGCTTTAGTACCGTTAGATCATTTGACGATGACGAATTTTGTCTAATGATAACTAGTCGTTCTGAATTTAAAAATGTCCCTACTGAAGTCATTGATTCATTCGATGGACTTTATTTGGAGACTTTTGATGATTCTGATGAACTTCAGGTTCAGGATGCACCCCCTGAATTCGAAGAAGAAATTAAATCAACAGTCGATGAACTTAAAGAAATCAACCTTGGAACAGAGGATGACCCTCGCCCCACTTTCATAAGTTCTTTGTTGAGTGAGGATGAGTCTAAGGATCTAATTCAACTTCTATCTGAGTTTAAAGACTGCTTTGCCTGGACATACGACGAAATGCCGGGGTTGTCCGCTGACGTAGCAGTCCATAAACTTGGAATCTGGCATGATGCTATTCCTGTCAAACAAGCTCCACGACGCATGCGTCTGGAGATCAAACAACAAGTCGTTTCTGAAGTCAAGAAGTTGGCAGAGGCCGGATTTATTCGAGAAGAACAATATCCTTCTTGGGTAGCCAGCGTCGTGCCAGTTCGAAAGAAGAACGGTCAAATCCGAGTCTGTGTTGACTATAGAGACCTGAACAAGGCATATCCTAAGGATGAATTTCCTTTGCCAATCCCAGAACTCATGGTGGACATTGCCTCCTCACACGTTGTTTTCTCCTTTATGGATGGCTCGTCTGGTTATAATCAAATCAAGATGGCCCCAGAAGATGAGAGAAACACTGCATTCAGAAGTCATATAGGGATCTTTTGTTATAAAGTGATGCCCCTTGGCCTCAAAAACGCAGGTGCAACCTACCAGCAGGCCATGAATCACATCTTTGATGACTTAATACATAATCAAGTCGAATGTTATATCGACGATTTAGTTGTCAAGAGCAGAGTAAAGGAGGCTCATCTTTATGATTTAAGAACTATTTTCGAGCGGTTGCGCCACTAAGACCTTAAAATGAATCCCTTGAAGTGCGCTTTCAGCATCACGTCAGGGAAATTCTTAGGTTTCGTAGTCAGGCACCGTGGAATCAAAATTGATCCTGCTAAAATTGAAGCAATCTTAAATATGCCGCCTCCTAAGAGTCTCACTCAACTGAGATCTCTCCAAGGCAGGCTGGCGTATATAAGAAGATTCATTTCTAATCTTTCTGGAAGATGTCAACCATTCTCTGTCCTAGCTAAAAAGGATGCCAAATTCATTTGGGATGAGAAATGTCAAAATGCTTTTGAAAATATCAAACAATACCTGACAAATCCGCCAGTTTTGGCAGCCCCCATTCCGGGGAGACCTTTAATCCTTTACACTGCGGCCCTTGACGAATCTCTCGGAGCTCTTCTAGCTCAAATCAATGACGATGGGAAAGAGAATGCCCTCTACTACCTGAGTCGGAGATTACTTCCAACGGAAATTCGCTATCCTGTAATTGAGAAACATTGCCTTGCCTTAGTCTTTGCAGCACAAAAACTAAGGCATTACATGCTTTCTCATCAGGTCAGTCTAATTTCTAGTGTCAACCCCCTACAATATCTTAAGACCCGGCCCACGTTGTCAGGACGTCTGGCTCGGTGGTCTATGATATTGTTGCAATTTGAAATCACTTTCATTCCCCTGCGTGCTGTGAAAGGGCAGGCCGTCGCCGACTTCCTTGCGGCGCACCCGCTACCTGCGGAATCTCCTCTAAATGATGATTTACCTGACGAGCAAATCATGAGTTTCGAGGAATCCAATATTCAAACCTGGGAAATGTATTTTGATGGTGCAGCATCCTCTCAAAGGGGCAAAACACCTTAATCCATTATTCCTGGGAAAGCCGGAGTCGGTCTGGTTTTCATAACACCGGATAAGGGAATGATGCACTTTTTCTACCATTTATCAGAACCTTGCACGAACAACGAAGCTGAGTACAAAGCTTTGATAACTGGTTTGGAACTTGCAATCCTAATGGAGATTAAAGAGATTAAGATCTATGGTGACTCTCAACTGGTGATCAATCAAGTTGCAGGGACCTATAAGGTTTTGAATCCTAAACTCCTGAAATATCACCAATACACAATGCACCTACTCGACAAAATTCCCATTGTAACTATGTATAGGGTTCCTCGTGGAAGCAATTCCTCGGTGGATGCCCTAGCAAAACTTGCAAAGGAATTTGCTTGCCCAGAAGAAGACTTCATTCCTATAGAAGTTCAAGGTCGTCAAGTCCTGTCCCTTGTAGACATGGAATACCTCAACAATCAGTCTTCCCAGGTCCTTTCTACATCTTCAACAGTCGATGAAGAAGAAGATTGGAGACAACCAATAATCAAGTATCTGCAAGAAGGCAAGCTCCCCTACGACAGGTCTCTTGCCAATCAAATTAAGAAACGTGCCCTATCATATGCACTAGTCAACGATACGTTGTACCGACGATCGTTCGATCAGATGTGGCTCCATTGTTTAGACAAACGGGAGGCCCTGAAGATCGTTAACGAAGTCCATGCTGGACTGTGCGGTGCTCATCAATCGGGTCCTAAGATGAAAATGAAAATCAAAAGACGTGGTTACTACTGTCCTACGATGATTGACGATTGCATGAAAATTGCAAAATGTTGTCATCAATGCCAAGTTCATGGTGTGGTTTTACATCAGCCGCCTAATGTGTTGCATCCTACGATAGCCTCGTGGCCCTTTGAAAGTTGGGGCACGGATATCGTCAGGCCAATTGACCCTCCTTCTTCAAGGGGTCATCGCTTCATCTTAGCAGCAACTGATTACTTTTCAAAGTGGGCAGAAGCAGTCCCACTAAGAAATGTAACATCACACCATGTAATGAAATTCTTTCGTGACTATATCGTATATCGATTCGACGTGCCTCGCAGAATCATATCCGATAATGGGTCCGCTTTCAAGTCTACAAAAATAAATAACTTTGCAACTCACCATGGTATTGATTGGAGATACTCAATGATCTATTATCCATGTGCTAATGGATTGGTTGAGGCCTTCAATAAAACCCTAGGACAAATCATCAAAAAGACCCTGGATGACAATAAATATCAGTGGGATGAGAGGTTGGTGGAAGTTCTGTGGGCCTGCAGGACCACATATCGAACCCCGACCCAATCCACACCGTTTGCACTAGGGTATGGGTCCGAGGCCGTACTCCCTCTGGAAATTCAAATCCCTTCGCTCAGAACTGCAGTCCAGAATCAAATCACAACAGAGCAGAATGCACAACTTCGACTTGAAGAACTTGAGGGTCTTGAAGAACGTCGTCTCCAAGCCCAGCAAAATCTAGAACTCTACAAAGCCAGAATGGTTCAAGCTCATGATAAGTTAGTGCGACCTAGAACCTTCCAAGTAGGCGACTTGGTCTTGGTTCTTCGGAGGCCTATCTTAGCCCACCGAAAGCTCGACGGGAAGTTTGAACTAACCTGGGAAGGACCCTTCGTAGTGGAAACAGTCTACGAAGGAGGCTCGTATCAGCTAGTGGATTGTAAAGGAGATCACCCAATGCTTCCTGTAAACGGGCGATTCCTGAAAAAATACTATGCTTGATGTAGCTCGAATTTCGAATCAATAAAATTTTCAAATTTTGAATCTATTCAGCTCAATTCTGTTCAAGTTTTTCAAAATTCAAAATCAAATTTAAGATGAATTAAAATCAATTTTCAAATTCAAATTCCTCAAATTCAAAAATAATTCAAATCAAATTCAAAACACATCCCAGGTTTAAAACCCTTCAAATTCAAAATCATCAAATCAAATTTTAAATTCAAACATCTTTAAATTCAAGTTCAAAAAAACCATTCAAATTTCAAATTCCAGAATTCAAATCTCAAATTCCAGAATTCAAATCTGATCCTCTGTATAGAGCAAGTTTCCTCTATATATGATCATCCAGTTTTGATCCTGTATGTAGAGCAAGTTTCCTCTACATAAGATCATTCCAGACTAGATCCTCTGTGTGAAGCAAGTTTCCTTCACATACGATCATTCCAGATCCAATTTTTTATGTGAAGCAAGTTTCCTTCACATACGATCAATCCAGATTCGATCCTCTGTGCAGAGCAAGTTTCCTCTACATATGATCTTCCAGACCTGATCCTATATGTAAAGCAAGTTTCCTTTACATACGATCACTCCAGACTTGATTTTGTGCGAAGCAATGCTTCCTTCTCACAGGATCATCCAGTTTTCTTTTCCTTAAGGTTAGATGTGAGTCATCGTGCTTTCTATCCTTAGGATTAGATCCGCTAGTGGTGGAGTACGCCCTTCGTGGCACCATCCTAGCTTCTTCCGGTTTTCTTTTCCTTAAGGACAGATGTGAGTCATCGTGCTTTCTATCCTTAGGATTAGATCCACTAGTGGTGGAGTACGCCCTTCGTGGCACCATTCTAGCTTCTTCCAGTTTTCTTTTCCTTAAGGACAGATGTGAGTCATCGTGTTTTCTTTCCTTAGGATTAGATCTTCTAGTGGTGGAGCATGCCCTTTGTGGTACCATCCTAGGTTTAAAATACAGATCTGACCTTCTGTGGGAAGCAATACCTCTTTCCTTCAGGGTCCCCCAGTCTTCTTTTCCTTAAGGACAGATGTGAGTCATTGTGCTTTCTATCCTTAGGATTAGATCTCCTAGTAGTGGAGCACGCCCTCTATGGCACCATCCTAGATTCAACATCCAGATCCGACCTTCTGTGGGAAGCAATGCTTCCTTCCCTCAGGGTCCTCCAGTCTTCTTTTCTTTAAGGACAGATGTGAGTCATCCTACTTTCTTTCCTTGGGGTTAGATCTACTAGTGATGGATAACGCCCTCTGCGGCACCATTCTAGTTTCAAAATTCAAAACTTTAAGTCTGATCTCATATTGGAAACAACATTACCTTCCTATGAGATCATCCAGCTCTTCTCTTCCTTAGAGTAAGTATTCTCCTTCTCTTAGGATTTGATTCCCCAGTGATGGAATAAGTCCCTTGTGGCCCCGTCCTGGATTCAATTTCAACTCCAAATTCAAACTTTCTTCTCCTCAAGGTCAGGCTTTTCTCCTTCCTTTAGGATTAGACTCCCCAGAGATGGAATAAGTCCTCTATGGCACCGTCCTGGGTTTAATTTCAAAATCCAGTTCTCTCTTCCTTAGGGTAGGTTCTTCTTCCTTCCCTTGGGATTAGACTTCCTAGTGATGGAGTAAGTCCTCTATGGCACCGTCCTGGAATCAATCTCAATCAAGCTTTCTTTCCTGTAAGGACATGATTTCTTTCTTTCCTTAGGATTAGATCCACTAGTGGTAGAGTACGTTGTTTCCAGTACTACCCTAGTATCCTTTCAAATCTAGTTTTCTAAGGTTAGGATTTCCCTTTCCCTTAGAATCAAAATCTAGACTCGATCCTCTGTAGTTAGGAATTCTTTCTTTCTATACGATCATCTAGTCCTTCTTTTCCTTTAGGGTTAGGGTTTCCCTTCCTTTAGGGTTAGATCTACTAGTGATAGAGTACGCTGTTTCCAGCACTATCCTAGTATCCTTTCAAATCTAGTTTTCTGAGGTTAGACTCTCCCTTTTCCTTAGAATCAAATCTAGACTCGATCCTCTGTAGTTAGGAATTCTTTCTTTCTATACGATCATCCAGACTTCCTTCTCCTTTAGGGATAGATTCTTCCTTTCCCTTAGGACCAGACCCATTAGCGGTAGAGTACGCTGCCTCAGCACTACCCTAGTATCATTTCAAACTCAATCTTCTAGGGCTAGGATCTCCTTCCCTTAGATTCATTTCAAATTTAATCTTCTGAGGTTAGACTTTCCTTTTCTTTAGAATCAAATCCGAATTCAATCCTTTATAGTTAGGAGTTCTTCCTTTCTATAGGATTACCCAGGTTCCTCTACCTTTAAGGTTAGGATTCTCCTATCCTCAGGACCAGACCCACTAGTGGTAGAATATGCTTTTTCTAGCACTACCCTAGTATCTATTCAAACTCTGATTCCCCAGGGATAAATTTATTTTTCCCTTAGGATCAAAACTCCCAACTTGACCATTCTATTCGGTCAACACCAATATGTGCAATAGAACTACATTCTATTACACATATTGGGGGTCCATTTGTTTACCTCATTTTTTGTATGAGTTCAGTAGGACCAATCCAGACCTTAGGATCTTTTCAATCTTTAGGATCAATCTTAATACTAGGATCAATCCGATCTTAGATCAATCCAGACTTTAAGATCAATCCAAATTCAAATCAATCCTGACCCCAGATCAATGCAATTTAAGACAAATCTAGATTCTAGGATTCTCCTAAACTTCAGACCCTAGGATCTATTCTAGACCCTAGGATTCTACCTGATTCTAGATCATATGATCCTCTTAGACCTTAAGATTCTCCTAGATCTATCTAGAGCTTAGGATTCTTCTAGATCCTAAGACTATTCTAGATCCCAGGCTCTAGGACTTCCAAACCCTAAGATCTTCCTAGAAATCAAACTTTAGGATCTACTCTAGATCCTAAGATCCTTCTAGATCTTGAATCTTAGGATTCCTAGATCTTAGGATTCTTCTAGATTATAGGATTCTTCCAGACCCCAGATCCTAGGATTTTCCTAGGACTTCTAGATTATAAGATCTTCCCAGACTCCAATCCCTAGGATCTATTATAGACCCTAGGATTCCCTTAAGCTGATTTGGACCCTAGGACCTATTCTAAACCCTAGGATTCCTCTAAATCAATCCAAGCTGCAATTCAATCTAAACTTAATTCAAATTCTATCATTCAAGCTCAAAATCCAATTCAAAACTAGATTTCTAGATTCAAATCCAAGGCCAAAGGTCTAAGTCCTGAAAGCCTTTTTAGCAAATCTTTGAATATTTCAAAACCCTATCAAATGACCTCTGATTCAAGATCTATCAGTTCCACACTGATGTGACATGTCTCTAGAGGCAACCCTCCAAATTTGAGCTCATTCTGAGGTCTCTAACCCCAGAAACTGAATTGAAATCCAAAGGCTGTAAAACCTTCAAATATTTACAGTCTATGCCACTAGACCTGCCACCCAGTGGATTTTGACCCTGGAGCTTTCTCCAAAGCTCCAAATCACTTCCAGACCCTTGATTATGACTCATTGAGCAATAAACTGTATTTTGTTGCACTCAATTTGACCCCTAGTTGACCAGGGGCCAAAATGACTAAAATACCCCTATAGGGTGTGAATAGTCACTTTGGTCAAATGAGCTCCAAATCAAATGCAGTCACTTCCAGCAAATTTTAAATGTCAAACCAAACCCATTGAACCCAGAACCAGCCTTTGGGTCAACCTGGTTGACCAAGTCAACCTAGTTGACCTAAAAGGCCCCTTTAGGGTCAAAACAGGTCATTCTGACCAAATGACCTCCCAGACCTTGGGACCACCTCCATTGGTCTCCAAATATCATTTCAAATATGTTGAACCCATTTCCACACCCTGGACTCACCAGGTTGACCAGGTCAACCAGGTTTGACCTAAAGGCCCATTAAAGGCCCAAATAGGTCATTTTGACCAAACAACCTCTCCAGACCTTTAGACCACCACCAGTAGACTCAGAATATTGTTCTGAACTGGTTGGACCCAATCCCTGACCCTGGGTCAACCTGATTGACCAAGTCAATCTAGTTGACCCATTAGGCCCATTAAGCGCCTAAACAGGTCATTTGACCTAGATGACCCATTTAAACCCTGAAACCACCTCTACTAGACCCCATTCATCATTTCAAATCATTCCAACCCAAACCCTGGCCCTGGGTCAACCTGGTTGACCAAGTCAACCTAGGTTGACCAAATCAACCCTTAAGCTTTTATATTTTAAATCAAATTTTGATTGCATCCAAAACCCTGTCAAACTTTTATGATCACTTCCACCAAAGGTTTAGGCATGATTGGACTCCTGACTCAGTCAACAGTTGACTTGGTCAACTGAACCCAAATTTAGTCAAATTTAACCCATATGACCCAACTCAATACATTCAACCAAATCAACCCATCTAAATCTTATCAAATTATTCAAACACACCTCAAAACATGTTTCAAATCTTCCAAACTCATTTGGAGTCAAATCATGTATGTTTGACTTGGTCAAACCACCAATTTTGGCCAAACTTCTATGTTTTGATCATACCATCACATACACCCTATCAAACCTATTTCAAGCTTTTAACCCAATCACACATCCTGGTTCAAGTACATTTAAGCTCAATATGAGTTATGTCATAGCCATGATTAATTGGATCAAGTCAACCTACATTGATTTTGTTAAATCTTTCTTCATACATGGGTATGTATTCAAACCCATTGCAATTTAGCCTTTCAAACCTCAAAGACCCTTCAATCCTATTCAAATGCATATTTTAAACATCCCTAAACTTGTCATGAGTCAAAATCATGGGCATTTAGATCTAGTCAATTCAATATGTTTGGTAAAACCTTCACATTTTCATTCCACCCCAATCTTTGACCATTAAAATCTCTCCAACTAAGCTCAATAGCTTCTCAAGCCTCCTTGACTGCCACCTCAGCAATTATTTGACTGTTTGACTAGTCAAACAGTCAACATAAGTCATTTTATGGCTCAAAGAGGGTCAAATTAATCCTAAAGCTGATTTTCCTCTAATTCAAATTATTTCTAGCAGCCTAATCAAGGTCTAGAATCTTCCTAGAGTCCCTTACAACCCTTAGATTAGGATTAAATGGTTTGGATTAGTCCCATGTGCATGTGAGGACAAAGTGACTTTCCATGTAGGATGTCCTCTTGTCCTTGATTCCCTCTGCCCCCAACAACTTCCTGGACACTTGGCAACCATCAGGGAGTCTAAGCAATCAATCTCAGCCATCCATTCAATCTGGAATGGATTGAATAGAGCAAAACATCGTTTAGAGCCTCTATTCTAACCCCCAGCTTCTCTCTCTGCTCAAGCTCTCCCAGAGCTCAAGCTCTTTTCGTTTGAGCATTCCAGATACTCCTCCTCACTCTCCAAGTGAGATCCAGCCGGTCAAACTTCACCGGCAGCCTGATTCTGGCTAGCTTAAGCCAAATCCGTCCAAGAGGTTATAGGTCCAGATCTAGACGTCGGTAGCTCGAGAAGTCTTCTGGAGAACTACACTTGGACAAACTACAAATTCAGAGAGCTCGAGTTCATTTGAATCCATTGATTGTGCAAGGTATAATCCTAAACCCTAGGTTAAAACACTCTAGTTTAATTAGCTTTTGATTAAGCTCAATTTAAGTCAATCCAAACTCTCCACATAATTTCTGTTCAAGCATTCTATCTAGATTTAAAATTTTGAGTTAAATTATTGATCTGATTGAGAGAAAATTAAAATAAACTAGCTCCTGGGCTCGTTCGTAGCCTCGCCCAGGCGTACATTTTTTTTAGCCGTTGATCATCTGATCAACGGCTATGATCTTGTCATATCGCGCTCTGGTTCGTCACGTGTATAGGTCCTTTGGGATAAAGCTCTATCTAACTTGATATGGACCATTCATTTGAAAATACGGGATTAAATCTCCGCCGTTTGATCTTCCTTAACCGAGATCAAACGACGGGATTTAATCTTCGCCGTTGTTTCGTTCCGTCGCTCGATCCAACGGCCACGGGACCTGCTGACGTGGTTAAGTAGCCGCGGGACCCAGCTCAGCCGCCCTCGCAATCATTTGTAATGATTGCGCGGCGGCGCAATCATTGCAAATGATTGCCCGCCGCCGTCCGCGAGTTGAACGGACTAATAGGATGCTGACACGTGGTCCTCCTGCCTTTCTTTTTTTTTTGTTATTTATTATTAAAATTTAATTTTAAATTGTTTTAAAATTTCAGAAAGCTTAAAAAATTATAAAAAAAATAATTATAATTTCAAAAAAAAATTAATATTTTATATTAAAATTCATATAATTTTATAAGCATTAATTTAAAATTAATTTCAAGTTGAAATATTTAATGTATTTTGAATAATTTAAAATATTAAATATTTAAGTTTTACTTAATATTTTATTAAATATTAATTTAAGTATTTTATTCAAAATCAGTAAAATATATATTAACCCTTTTAAATTAAGATTGAATTAATGATTAAATGTTTAATTTTAAAGATAGATTAATTTTAGATATATATATATATATATATATATATATATATATATACATATATAGATTAATAAACTTTAATTAATTAAATAATTTGAAATGTTTAAATATCATTTAATATTCTAATTAAATATTTAAATAATTAATTAATACTCAATTAATTTTAAACTTAATATTAATCTTAAACATTTTTGAAAATTTAAATAAAATCTAATTAAATGATTTAATATTATTTAAATGATTTACAATATTTTAATAATTAAACAATTAATTAATATTCATTCATTTAATTAATTAATATCCAATAATTAATTAATTATTTTTAAAAATTATTCTAGTTTTGAAATTAATCAATTCAAACTATATTTTATATTTCAATTAACTAATTATTTAATTATTAATTAAATATTAATTAATGATTAATAATTTAAATACTTTTGAAAATTAATATATACATGTATATATATATATATATATTTAAATAATTTTAAAATTACAGAAAATTCTTAAGTTTAAATTAACTGACTTTTAAATTATTTTTTAGTTTTTAATTAATTTAAAATTATTTATAAATTCCTTTTAATTGATTTAAACTTCAAAAATTCATAATAAATCCATTTTAAATCAGAAAATTAAATATATTATATCAAAATTTTCAGAAAATTAAGCACTTTAATTTGAAGTCAAATTCAGAGATCAAAACTTGATTAATTTTAACTTAGTTTAATTACTTAATTATTTTAATATTTAATTAGTATCCAATTAAATATTAAACCAATTATTTTGAAACTTAAAAACTTATTTTCAAATGATCTTAATAGATCAATGGATCTCTCATTTAGGTATCCAACTTATTCAAATCATGCTTTTAACTATTTTTTTATTTAAAAGTTATGTTTATTCATATGTAATTTTATCTATATTATGTATATATTTGAAATTATTTTAAAGTAATATATATGTATTTAAATCCTTTAGGATTGAGAGATCTACTTGGAAATTTTAAACTTAGATCTAACATACTTGAATGAAAATCATGTGGGAATGTTAATGAATGATTATACTCTAATCATTCATTAATCTAGTTAAAGTATATTCAATTAGCATTGGTCTTTGCATGTTTAGGACATACACATACCACTTAGTTTAAGGCTCTCTTAGACTAAGGATTGATTGTGTTTATATGTATGCATATCTTGCATGTTATGTTAAGGGTTAGAAAAATTTTGATTTGAACCCATTTAAACTTAGTATCATTAAGGACAATAATTAAGGATTTTGCTTAGAGAATTTAGAAAAATTCCATTAATTAGGATAGACTTCCAATTGACTTGAAACTTTGAACACTTGAACATAGTGACACTCTCAGCTCTAAGAAAATATCCCACTGAATTTTGAAATCATTAAGCCCCTCAATTAACCTAATCAAATTCAAACCTTAATTAAACCATTTAAGCTTCCAAAAATTATAATAAATCAAATTAAAATCCAAAAATTACATTTAATATCTCAAACTGACCAAAATTGAACCCTTAATCAATGAAAAATAAAAGCCCCTTGACTGGACTCCAAAATTAAGTTTAATTTGATTTTAATTAAAATTCAATATTTAATTAATTTAATTAATTAAAAATAATTAAAAATTCCAAAAATTTCTCAAACACTTGGAAATCACTCCTTAGGTCATTCCTGACCTTTGGAGCTGATTTCAAGAAGTTTGGAGGTCATTTGGATCCAAATCACAAAAAAGGTCTCTAATTAAACAATTTAAATAATTCATTAAATACTCAAAACTTCAAAAATTCATAACTAATTCAAATGAACTCCAAATTGAGCAAACTCAAACGCATACAAATCATCTTAAGGTCTAATATTTATTAAAAATATTAAGTTTCCAGAAATCAATCAAATTTGAAAAAGTCAACTTTTGGTCAAATCTAGTTCAAAATCAAGTCAAAACTTCAAACCTTCATAATAAAATGTAGAAAAATCCAATTTTAATGTACTTACTGTCTAACTGATCGTATTAAGGTCTAATATTTTAATAAAATATTAACTTTCCAGAAAACCTTTTAAATCAAAAAGTCAAATTTTGACCCTTGAATTAAATGAATAAAATAATCAAAAAATTCCAGAAAACATTAATTTGAACTCAAAACCAGCAACCAACCAATCTTAATTAAAATTTAATCAACTTTCAAACCTTAATCAAACTCAAATCACTTAATTATATTGGGTACCACTGGGTAACCCAAGCCAACGAGGTTATTAAATTAGCCCCAAGGAAGGTGAAATAAACTTCACGGCCTCGGTGTGCAACAAAGGTGGTATCCTACAAACAATCAAAATCATTTTTAAAATCAATTTTAAGTCATTAAGATTTAAACTTTAACCTAAATTTTCCCTTAAACCTTCAACCAACTTGAACCTCAAGCAACTTCAATCAAGTGCCTATTTAGGACATATCAAAGCCACACAGCCTCCTACACACACTTTAGATGGTTTGCTAGGACAACCAACTCTAGTATTAGGCTAGGCCGGTGTTTACTTTTCTGCTGTGTACCGGGTTTTCGAGCTTTTACTGCATGCTGTTTGCTAGTAGCAGAATTGATGTGTTTGTTTACTTATTTACTGCACTCTGTGATGTGATTGATTATACGATTAGATCTACCCCTAGGCTAGGGACGATTTGTACTAATTCAATCTTATGTAGGTGGCCATGCTCATACAGGGCATAAATTAAAGGGGGCAAAATTATAATTATTAAATTACACAGGTGCTCCAGAAAATTGATTAAGTCCCCCTTTAAATCAAAAAGAGCATGGCCAAGTGTGGCTGTGATTGAGTATTTTAATTTCAAATATATAACTGCTTGGGATATCAAATATAAACTACTGATTATTAGGATAACCCTGTAGGTTGTTGAGTCTAGATTTTTAATTTTTAATTGATGTAATTTGAATGTAAATTGAGTTGTAAAATTATTTAAAGTACTTTGAGATTGAGATGTTTAAACATCCAATTTGGAATCCAAAGAGGAAGGAACATCCCTTAGGGGAGAGTTCCTATCCATTTGGAGATCCAAATTAGGATGAAGTTTAAATATTCAAAGAGAAAAGATAACACCCTTATTCGGGGGGAGTTTCTTTTCATTTGGATATCCAGACCCGACGATCCAAGGAGTTTCAAGGAGACAAAGAAGTGAAGAACGAGAAGAATCTCAAATCTCAAAGTCACTTGAGTCTTAGGAATAGAATCCGGGTTGTAGTCAGTGGTATCCGGCCACTTTACTTTCCTGCAGACCCTGGGTTGTATAATTAAGGGCATTTACCTATGGACTTTTAGTTTGAGCATTTACTTAATTAATTTAATTATTTAATTGATTTGATTTATGTGTTGATTGCGATTAAGGACCCGCATGCTTTTAGTAGTTTTTTGGTGCTTATTGCATGTCATATTTGATTTAGCCTGGAACCCGATCGGAGGCTCGTGAGGGTACGGTCATAAACTTTTTCTACTTAAACAAAATTTAAAAATTTTAAGCTCAGATAGAAACTCTAACGCTCTTAAGAAGTAAGCCCGGACTCACCGGGGGTTTTTCATGCATTCATATTGAATCTTCTCTACCGTGTTAGGCACCTCCCCCGCCTGCGGGTTTTGGCAGACCACCTGACCTATTAGGGTGCAGTTCTGTCTAAGGGGATGTTGTGCAATCTCTAGGATAAAACCTATTTTTTAAGCCTATTTTAAAACTGCTTCATTTTGATTTAAGCATTTCATCGAGTCAACTAGCATGCATTGCATTAGATACAAATTAAAAATTCAGTCTAAATCTTTAATTGCATTTCTAACTTAAGCATTTAACCCAACATGTGTTAAGGGGCTAATTAAGAATCTGCTCTAGATGTCAGCCCCGTTTTCCTTAAATTAATCTTAAATAGCATCCTTAACCCTCTTTCATAAAGACTTTGACTCATGGTTTTAAAAGCATTTAGGTGGTTTAGCTGGCTCCCCAATCCAGGCCGGGGTAAGTCCAGATTGTATTGCATTAGCTAGGTTCTGGGTCACTGATTTCAGCACCCATTCTAGACTTAAGTTCTGAGGCAGATGCTCAATTTTAAGACCTCAATCTTCTGGGAATCTAATTCCTACTTTCTAATAAAATTGACCACTTAAATATTAAATATCTTTCAATCTAATTCAAGCCCAATACTTAGACTAGATTGGGGTGTCTCTGAAGCAATTCAGAATCTCAAAACACCTCCTACTCTTCTTCCTTTGACTCCAGAAAGAACTGCTCAACCTTGAACCAATCCCACTTGAAAATTCAAGTCCTTAACCTTCGTTGATATTAATCTTTGAAATCTTAAATAAAATTCGTATCGCTATTTTAATCGAGAGTTTTCGTAAGAAATTTCTGGTTTCCTACGATGTAATTAACTACGAGGGCTTGCGCTCGTAGGAGATTTAGAAACCCAGACCAGATTTTCAAAAATTTAGTTTTCAAAACCTTCAATTAATTATCTTTGGGAAATTCAAACCTAACGATCATCATCGTTATATTCAAACCATCGATAGTGATTGATACTTTCTTTCTTCGGATAGATATATTAATTACAATCGTAACTTTGATTATGAAATTAATGATATTTTATCTTGATTATTATAATCAAATAATGGATTAAACATCATTTTGATCCTTCGGGATCATATATTGTTTCTCCTTGAGTTTGGCTACGATAATCAGAATAAATTCAAAGATTTATAATCTGGACCTATTAGGGAACGATATGTTCACCTTTCGAGGTAATATATCACTCATATTAAGTGTTCGATTATAAAATCAAAATTCCAGAAATTTAACTTTCCCAAAGAAAATTAAACATTTTCAAAAATATATTTTTCAATCAAACAAGGGTGAAATAAATTTCACGGTCATAGCGTAAACAAAGGTAGTAATCTACTAACAATTAAAATATATTTTAAAATCAACATTAATATACTAATACTTAAACTTAACTTATAAATCCCTTCAGCCTTCAATAAGTTTAAACACTAGACAACCTTAATAAATTACCTAGTCTAGGATATATCCAAGCAACACAATCTTCTGCACATACTTTAGAGGATTTACTAGTACAATTGACTCTAGATCTAAGCTAGGCCGGTGTTTATTTTTTTGTTGTTATGTGCTAATTTTTTCGTAGTTTTCACTACATGCTGGTTATATTAATTTGACTGATGTGATTATTTATTTACTTATGCAATCTGTGAATTGATTTATTGGGCATTAGGTTACTATTAGGTTAGGAATGATCTGGATGCTCACAGAGTTTTTTGCGGATGACCATGCTCATGTAGGGCTAAATCAAGGGGCAAAATAAAGCCTTAAACTGACAAATTTTTTGTAGGTACAAAATGCTAAGTCCCCCTTAAAATTAAAAGAGCTTGGTCAACCATGACAAAAAATTAAATTTAAGCACATTATATATATATATATATATATATATATATATATATATATATATATATATATATATATATGGGATGCAGATTTTGATTATAATTATTTAGGATAATAATCCAGGGTGTCTAGACTTTTCTTTTTATTTATATGTAATGTAATTTGATTAAGTTGAGTTGTGAAAGTCATCTTTGAGATGTAATATCACATCCAACTTAGAATCCAAAGAAGAGAGAACATCCCTTAGGGGATAATTCTATTCTATTTGGAGATCCAAGTTAGGATGACTTTAACATCTAAAGAGAAAATAAAATGCCCCTTCGGGGATGAGTTTCTTTTCATTTGGATATCCGGACCATACAAATCCAAGGAGCACACGGAGGAATAAAAGATGAAGAAGTGAAGATATAGAGAAAACCCTATTCTCAAAGTCACTTGCGTCACTCTTAAGATTAGAATCTGGGTTATTGTCAGTAGTACCCAACCACTTTTAATTTTTGTAGACCCTGAGTTGTAATTAAGTACCACTTTCCATACAGATATTTATTTTATTTAATTAATTAATTTGATTGATTATTTACATTGACTGTGCTTAGAAATTGCCTACTTTTTATAGGTTCCTTTTCTTACATGTCGTTTTTTATTTTAGCTTGGATATGTTTTGAGACTTGTGAGGATACGTTAAAAAATTTTTCTACTTAAATCAAATAAAATTTTTAAGCTCACATAGAAATTTTAATGATTTAAGAAGTAAGCTCAGGATCGACGAGAGTTCACATGCATCTTATTGGAAGTCATTAGGTTAGAAAATTAATCACCTAAAGTTTCAGCCCATTTATGGACCCAAAAAAATTCTAAAAATGTAATAAATCTAAATCAACTCCAAAAATTATAAATAATATCTCAAACTGACCAGAATTTTGTTCTTTATATAGGAAAAATAAAATCCCCTTGACTGGACTTAAGAATCAAGTTTAATTTAATTTTAACTGAAATTTAATATTTAATTACTTTAATTAATTAAAAATAATTAAAAAATTCAAAACTCTCCCAAATACTTAGGAATCTCTTCTTAGGTCATTCCTGATCTTTGGAGGCGATTCTAAGGAGTTTGGAGATCATTTGGATTCAAATCATCAAAAGGCCTCTAATTAAACAAATTAAATAATTCATTAAATACTCAAAACTTCAAAAATTCATAACTAATTCAAATGAACTCCAAATTGAGCAAACTCAAAGGCATTCAATTCATAATAAGGTCTAATATTTGAAAAAATATCAAAATTTTAGAAATCAAATAAATTTGAAAAAGTCAATTTTTGGTCAAATCTAGTTCAAAATCAACTCAAAACTTCAAACCTTCATAATAAAATATAAAAAAATCCAATTTCAGTGTACTTATAGTCTAACTAATCGTATTAAGATCTAGTATTTTAATAAAATACTAACCTTCCAAAAACTCTTTAAATTAAAAAATTAACTTTTGACCCCTTAATTAAATGATTAAAATAATCCAGAAAGTTTCAAAATTCAATAATTGATCTAAAATTCCAAAAAATATCAATTCAAATTTGAAACCAGCAATCAATCAAATTTAATTAAAAATTAATCAACTTTCAAATTCATAATTAATTAAAACACTTAACTATAGGATTATCACTGGGTAACCCAAGCCTACGAAGCTATTAAATTAGCCCCAAGGAAGGTGAGATAAACTTCACGACCTCGGTGTGAAACAAAGGTGATAATCAATAATCTTTTGAAATACACTTTAAAATTAATTTTAAGCCATTAATATTTAAACTCAAATTTAAATCCCTTAAGCCTTTCAACTAATCAGAATATCAAACAACTTCAATCGAGTGCCTATTTAGGACATATCGAAACCACACAACCCCCTACATACAATTTAGATATCTTGCTAGGACAACCAACTCTAGTCTTAGGCTAGGCTGATGTTTACTTTTCTGCTACTTGCGTGTGCCGGGTTTTTCATGATTTTCACTATATGCTGGTTATTAGATTTAAGTAATTGATGTGATTGTTTATTTACTTACTGTATTCTGTGTTGATTTGATTATACGTTAGATCTACCCCTAGGGTAGGAATGATTTGTACTAATTCAATCTTATGCAGGTGGCCATGCTCATCTAGGGCATTAATTAAAGGGGGCAATCAAATAATTAAGCTTTAAAATTAACATTGTCTTCTGCAGGTGCTCCAGAATGCTTAAGACGCCCTTTAAAATTAAAAGAGCATGGTTAAACGTGGCTGTGATTTGAGTATTTTAATTACAAATATTAGCTGCTTGAGATGAATTATAATTGCTTTGGATATCATTTTGACTGTTGATTATTAGGATAACCCTGTAGGATCGAGTCTAATTTTTTTTTTTAATTAATGTAATTTAAATTCGAGTGGTAATGTTAAGTACTTTGAGATGGGATTAAATATCCGACTTGAATTCCAAAGAGGAGAAAACATCCCTAAGGGGAGAGTTTTTCTCCATTTGGAAGATCAAGTTAGGATACTTTCAAGTGTCCCAAGAGAAAAGATAACACCCTTACTCAAGGGAAGTTTCTTTTCATTTGGATATCCTGTCTCGACAATCCAAGGAGTTCTAGAAAGATGAAGAAGTGAAGAATGAGAAGACTCATTCTCAAAGTCACTTGAATCTTAGGAGTAGAATCCAGGTTTGTCGTCAGTGGTACCCGGCCACTTTATTTTCTGCATTTCTGGGATGTAATATGCAAGGCAATTTGCCTATGGCCATTTTTTAATTAATTTGATTATATATGAAGTGTTAATATGATTGCTATAGTTTTAAT
Source organism: Dendrobium chrysotoxum (assembly GCA_019925795.1). NCBI lineage: Eukaryota > Viridiplantae > Streptophyta > Magnoliopsida > Asparagales > Orchidaceae > Dendrobium > Dendrobium chrysotoxum. The sequence goes on along the minus strand of CM034315.1, from coordinate 24,250,626 downwards.
TATCTTTCCTAGTTTCTTGGCGTTCATGTGCCGCTTTTGTTTTAGCCTGGATTCATGAGGCTCGTAAGGGTGTGAAAATTTTTATACTTGTAACTAAATGTTTAAAAGTTTAGGAGTTAAGCAATATAGAAAGATAATGAACCTAGGGAATTAGCCGGGGATTGCCCCCGGGGTCGCCTGCATATTTTTGCACTTCTTCTCTCCTTATTTTAAACCCTTCCTCGCCTGTGGGTAGAGTCCGGATAATCTGACCTATGAGGATGAGGTGCCGGACCTGGGGAAGCCCATTTTTCTAAAAAAAAAATTATTTTTAAGCCTGTTTTAACTTTCAAGAATATATGATTTGAAGTTGTCAACTAGCGTGCATTACATTAGAAATATATTTAAAAGAGTTAAAATTTTAACTGCATCAGTCTTTAGCATTTTTACCCAACATAAGTTAAGGGGCCAATTAGGATAATCTCTAGATGTCGGCCTTAATTTCTAAACCCCTTAATTATAACGCCCTACCACTCTTGCATCAAATGACTGAACTCATGGATTTTAATCGTCTAGGTGGTTAGCTGGCTCCTTAATCCAGGCCGGGATAAGTCCAAATTTTGCATTGTATTAGCTAGGTTCGGACTACTGTGTTATAGTATCCAAATTTAGATCTAGGATCTGGGGAAAATTTCTTTCTGAGTTATAAGACCCCAACCTCCGGGAATATAATCCCAAATTTCTAATAAAATATTCAACTCAAACTAAATCTTCTTTCAATAAAAAATTTAAAGCCAAATATTTAGCTTAGGTTGGGATGCTTCTAAATTATTTTTCATAATCCAAAAGTGTCTCCTACTCCTCCTCCTTTGACCCCTAAAATAAGTGCTCCAATCTTGCTCCAATCCCTGTTGAAACTCCGGATTCACATCCTTCGACATCACTCATAGAAAATTTTTAAACAAAATTTCTGCCGTTATTTTAATCGAGAGTTTTCGTAAGAGACTCCGGCCTCTTACGATGTAATTAACTACGAGGGCTTGCGCTTATAGGAGATTTAGAATCCACATCAATTTTTTTTAAAAAAATCAATTTTCAAAACTTAATTGTTCTTCTTTAGGAAAATTAAATCAATAATGATCATTATTATCATATTCGAATAATCGATAATAGGAGATATTTTCTTCCCTTTGGAGGATATATCCTCTGCTATCATACTCTTGAATATGAAATTAATGATCCTCCATCCAAATTGTTGTGATTGAATACTAATAGAATTTCATTATGACCCTTCAAGGTCATATATAATTCTTCCCTGAATTCGATTATTACAATTAGGATGGAATATTTAGTCCCACTATTTGAACTCACTAGGGAATGATATCTTCGCCTCCCAAAGCGATATATTATTTGTAGTGATGTGTTCAATTTGGAAAATGAAATCTTGATTTTAAAATTTTCTAAGGAAAACTAAATTTTTCAAAACTCGCTTTTCAACACCAATAAAAATGGCACGCCCGGTGGGACTTAAAATTCTCTCTCCATCTTTAATAACAGCATAAAATTTATTTTATCGATAGTTTTAACTATCTTTCTTTATGTTGGTTCTTCTACCCTTTTCTTTCTTGGGTGAGTACAACCAACATCAAAGAAATAATAATATTAAAAAAAAAATTTCCGTCTTCCAATCTTTTAGCTTTGACATTCCACTTTTAAATTAATCAATGATATGGAAGAGTTAAGCAAACAACTCTCTCAAATTTTCTTGTTAATTTTAAGTCTTCGTGTTGAATGAAATTCAACATGTTCATTCAACACGTCGTGTTTTAAAATTTAAAGAAAATTCATCAACTTACACTATTATATGCTACTCTACTACATTTCTGTGTAGTCTAGTAAATATAGTAAAAGTTTTGATTATAAATAATCTTTGTATTCTATCATTGTATGTTGGATCATTTTTTTAACTTGGCATACGTGGTAAAATACAAGGCTTAAAACTCAATTATAAGATATCTAATTCCAACTCTCCTTTTAAATTTCAGAGACTCAATTCAATGGCTGGGGAATTAATTTTTCACTTTTGAGAAAGGTTTGACTTGTGAAGAGGTTGACTTGGGGAAAACAATTCTGTTTGGTATGGGATTTTAGACCATTGAACTGTCGATGAATGAAGAGATATTAGTTGATCTGGATGCTACTAAAGTAGCTAACCCTGTACTAAAGTTGGTTCTGGGGTCAGGAACCGAATCTCTTAATCCTGATGTTAAGGAAGGAAAATCAGATGTTTTTTCTGAAATTGTTGGAGTAAAACCTACTTTTGAAAAGGGAGAAAGTTCTCAAATCCCTTTTACAAGTGTAAATCAAAGAAAAAATTACCTGAGGAGACAGAGAAAGAAAATAGCCAAGTTAAGAAAAATTGCTGAACTCAGAGCCTTAGGAGAGATTGAGTTAGAGGCTGATGAGAAACTTCCTATTCCTGCTTCCTCTCCACTCCTTAAAGGGAGTCATTTCTACCCTCTCACTATCACTGCAGGAGAAGAGAGGGCAGCTAGGATAACTAGTTTCTCACATAGCCCGGTGGATTATTCCACAAAAAGAACTCTTAAAGAAAAACAATTACAGACGATCGGAATGTTAAGAAACATAATCCACACCTGTGCTGCCCAGATGGGAGAAACAAAAGAACAATATGTTAACCACTTGAAAGGAGTAATTTCTTATAGATTTGAGAAAGAGATTCTTAAAGAAGAAAGATCTGAGGAAAGAAATTTGACTCCTCAACCAGTTAGAAAGAACAAGCAATTCATAAGACAGCCTGTGACATCTGTATTACTAGATGGGTATCATTGGGTGCCATGTGTCCCATATATTAAAATAGAGGAAATTATGCTCACTGGATCTAGTAGGAACCCTCACCCTGCTGGTAGACCACGGATCCCTCCTGCTAAATTCATAAGGTCAGTCCCCATGGTAGCTAAGGTTAAAGGGAATATTGAAATTGAGAAAGCTGCTAAAGTCAAGGGAAAAAGACCAAAATCTCCTAAAAAATAGTATTTTTCTAAGATAATTAGCAGAATGAATGTCCCTAAATATTCAGTTGATCTGCCTCAACCACCAGTTAGTGTTCCCCAGATTCCAGTTAATGTTTTAGTTGATGTTAACGCATCCTCGATTAATATTCCCCATGTTTTGCCTATTGTTCCAAGGCTTCTTGTTCAGGGATATGAAGGCTTCCCCTTACCTGATACAAGAAACATTATTCCTCAAGCTCCCATCTTGTCTCCTAAGGAACATGTCCCTCACCCTATAGAGGATGTCACCCTTGGGACTGCCAATCTTAAGACAGTTGAAGAGGAAGAGATAATCTCTAATGAAGATTATGAAATGATTGATTAAATGATGGCAGAGCCTTTAACGGCAGACGATCTTAAAATTCAAAATATTCTTGATAAGCTCAAAGAAGATGAGCTTGATGATGTAATGGAATATAAAGGATATTTACCTATAGATTTTGAGTCAATAGGAGATAGACCAGTTGATAAAGTGCTACAAGAAATTAGGGAGATCCTTAAAAAGAAAGAGGCAGAAGAATCTTTTGACCTAGAATTTGATGATTTATTAATAGATGATGATATGACTACTGGTGACATTTGTATGGTTGAAACTAGAGCCTCAGCTAAAGAGGGAGAATCTAGTAAGCAACAGTCTAATAAAAATGAAAATTCAGTAGATACTGATTCAGATTCTGAAGGGTTAATGAAAATCATAATGGATGATCAGCCTATTAAGAGTTTGGAAGCATAAGTCATTGAGATGTCACTGCAGCTTACAGAATTGCAAGAACAGTTGGTCAGAACAAAACAAGCTTTGCCTCAACAACTAGCTTCTACAGTTCAAGTAATATCCAATCAGGATAAAGAATTAGAACACAAGTAAGTGCCAGTAGTTCTTCCCCTTCAACCAATTACTTCTCCAATTCAGCCAGCTCTTCCTTCAGTTTCAGTTCAACCAGTAATTTCGTCAATCCCTCCAGCACTAGTCCAGAAAGATATTAAGTAAATAGTCAAATATCACATAAGGGAGGCCATAGCTCATTCACAAGGAACTAAATCTATTCTAAAGGGAAGACCTTATCTCGAGGAATATGATTTAGTACCTTACCCTAAGGGCTTTGTGCCACCGTCTTTTAAAATTTTTACTGGTATTAAAAATCCTAAGCAACATCTAGCCCATTTCTGAGCAAGTTATTGTAATGCGGGAGGGTCAGACACTCTTTTATTTTGCCAATTTGTTAGTAGTCTTTCTGACATTACTTTTGAATGGTACGCTGATTTGCCCAATGGTTCAGTAAAAACTTTTAGTGAACTTGAGGATCTATTTTTAAAAAGATTTTCAGGAGCACAACAACATACAACCGTGGGTGATCTCATTATTGAAAAGCAAAAGCCAGGAGAATCACTAACCGAATATATTTTGAGGTGGCAAAATCTTTCAATGAAATGTGAACCCCAGCTGCAAGAGCAACATGCGGTGGAAATTCTTTTAAAGAATATCCATGGACCTATTGCTTTTCTTTTGAAGGGTTTCACAATAAAAACTTTTGAAAAACTTCTAAATAAGGAAAGTAACCTGCAGAAAGAGGCTCCTCGGATGCCATTCTTAAAGGACCTTCCTGACGAGAAGAAAGTCTTAAAACCAGTGAAATCTTTTGAGAAGAAAGAAGCTATGGTATCTACAGTAGATAAAGGGAAAGGAAAACAACCAATTTCCAGTCAGCCCAATGTTCCTCCAGTGCCTCATGTTTTAAAGAAACCATTTTAAATAACTTCCCAGTCTACTAGGGAACTTACTCTAGCTATCTTAAAGAGAGATTGGCAAAACCATATCCTTTTAAGAAACAATCAGTAAGGAAGATCTTTAAAAGTCTTTTGAAGAAACCAGATTTTCAATTACCGGAGGCCAGGCGGCCTGAGGATGCGAATAAAAGGATGATCCTATGTTCTGCCCCTATCACCGCATGTTAGGCCACCCTATTGAAGACTGTGTTTTCTTCAAAGACTGGCTTGAGAGAAATCTTAAGCAAGGTAACATTGTGATTCTTAAAGAGTACTTGGTAGACCAGGATCAGGGGTCAGTCAAGACTATTTCAGGTAAAAATTCTAACATTTCCTTATCAATTGAAGATAGTTGGGATATAGCATTATCCCGGGTATTTAAAAAGTTGATTAACAAATCTTTTCATTTTTCTCAATAGTTGCCAATGAGAGCCTGGGGCCCAATCTAGGAGATTAACCAAGAGGCTTCGTAGAAGGATGCTGAGATAATTTCCTCTCCAGTAGTTATAGGAACTACTGTAATTAATAAACATAAAAAAAGAGACACTTTTGTAGAGAGGAAATGTATCGATGAGAGATGTTTACAAATGGAAGATGGTGGCTCAAAACTACTATCTCCATTAATGTTATCTGACTTCTACTTTAACCCATCAAAGGCAAAGGGTCTTAAAGTTAATAAAAATGATCCTTATGCATCTATTTTGATGATTAATCTTAGAAATGAAATCGACCCCTCTAAAGAAGAAAATCAAATATGATCAATATCAATCAAGATAGTCAAAACTTTGACATTCCGGAATCAATCACTAAAAAGGAAGTCGAAGCTGAGACCATTTCAGATAGTGACCTCCCTGAGATCAATTTTCAATTAAGTCCTATCGTCATAGATCTTACAGAATCTGACTCCAATTCAGATAATGATGATGTGAGACTTGGGGAGAATATAAATTTTACTCCAGTGTGTCCTCCCAATCATATCGGTCAGGTACGTCCGCGTGATGGTAAAATTTTATCCCCTAGGCTCCCTCCTCAGGATAAAGGCAAGCAAATTATTTCAGATGATCCACTTCAAATTCCTCCTCATCTGATTTTCCCTCAACTCCATCAGGTTTTGATTTCATTATTCCTAAGTTTGATTATAATGTTTTGGCTCATCTTAGAAAGTTGCCTGGTAAGTGGAGTATTTATGACGCTCTCATTCTATCAAAGGAAATGAGAGAGTCTTTAATAAAAGCACTGCTCAACCTTGAGATTTGTTTGACTCAATTAGCTTTAACTTCACAAGCTGAAGCCATCAACTTCAAGAAAGTATCAAGAGTAATATTCTCTGATGAAGATTTACTTCTAGGTACTACCAACCACAATCGCCCACTTTACATCACTGTGAAGGTGGGAAACTTTAAGTTATCTAGAGTTCTTGTTGATCCAGGTGCATCGGTCAATGTCATGAATATAAAGACTCTTACCTATCTTAAGATTGATACCAGTAAGCTCACTACTGATAAGTTAGTGCTACGAGGGTTCAATGAAATGGGTGAGAAGGCATTGGGTTCAATTACACTCCTTTTGGAAATTGGAAATTTGAAAACTGAGGCAAAAATTCATATTATTGATTCAGCAACATCCTTTAATGTGCTCTTAGGTAGGAACTTTTATTCGGTCCGAAATCAGGACGTAGCTCTACATCCGGAAATCATTTTCATTGGGCCATGTAGAGTTACCTTGACCCCACCATTCTATTTATCATGTTTTTCCAATTATAGTGCAGCCCGACGACCCGACCCGACCCATTCGTCCCAAAAAAAAATAGCGGCAATGTCTAGGGTTTTTTGTTTATATTTTGGCAGACTTTTTTCCTCACTTTAAACAGGTTAGAATAGCTGAGAGGGGAGAAAGAGAACGGAGGAGGCTTTGAAGATGAAAAGCAGTTTGGACTATGTTGAATATTGTGAGGACATTGGAGGTGTTACGCAAGAGTGGCAACAATCTAAGAAAGAAGTACCTCAGGAAAGTAGGGAGGAGAAGTCAGAGATACAATCGATAAATATAATACTCTGAAGAGGTTTTAATATTTTTTTCTTCAAGAAATGATGAAGTTGTTTACCGTTGTTTTTTACTAGTAGGGACCGCTAATCCCTGGTGCTGTAAGGTACTGCTCGATACTGGTAGGTACCGGTCGGTACCCATGTTCGATACTGCTCGGTACCGATCGGTACTCCTCGGTACCGGTGGGCAATGATGGTGGCTTCCTGTTTTTCATGTTAAAGTCGAAGTTTTTTTATTATTAATCTTGTATGCAGGTTGTTTGTAACTCTGAGAATGAAGCTTATGAGATATATTATCAATACGCTCATCATGTTAGTTTTAGTGTTCGCAAAGAACATCACAGTTACTGGCCTAATTCGAGAAGAATAAGATTCAAGGATTTTGCATGTTCTAAAGCTGGATTTAAGAAGGGTATTGATTTAAACTCCAAATCGAAATATAGAAAATCCAATACCAGGACCGGCTGCCCCGTAATGATTAGATTTTCAGTGGACCTAGATGGAGTGTGGAGGGTTCAAAAATGCATAGAGAGCCACAATCATGAATTAGCTAGGCATGAAGATCAACATTTGCTTAGATCATGTAGGAATATTAGTGATGAGAAAGCATCTGTTCTGAAATCTATGACAGAAGCCGGGATTAGAACCATTGATGCATTTACATACCTAGCTGATGAAGTAGGAGGTGTGCAAAATTTAAATTTCTCTAGAAGGGATGCATATAACTACATTCAAAAAGAGAGAAGAGTAAAGATCGAGAATGGGGACACAAATTCTCTAATTGAATTATTTAAAGAATGACTTGTTCATGACAAAATGTTTGCCTAGGACGTCCAAACTAATGAGCATGACAGATTGATGAATTTTTTTTTGGGTTGATGGGTTGGGAAGAATAGATTATGACTGCTTTGGAGATGTCATAATATTTGATATTAGCTATAGGCTTAATAAATATAATCTAGCATGTGCACTATTTGTTGGAGTTAATAATCATTGGCAGAATGTTCTTTTAAGGGTGGCATTTCCTTCAGAGGAAACAATTGAATCATTTACATGGTTATTTAGAACATTTTTACGAATAATGGGTAATAAACATCCCATTACAATATTTACTGATCAGAGCCAAGCTATGGCTAGGGCAATAGAGATTGCATTCCCTCAAATACGCCATAGGCTCTGCCAATGGCACATCAGCAAGAAGGCGCCATCCAAGGTGTGCTGCTTCAATATCAACAATAAGATTAGAGGCCTTTTTTACAGATGTCTTAGCAAGTGTGACTCTGAGGAGGAGTTTGAAAGAACCTGGTTTGAAATGATGAATGAAGGTGACCTCCACAACCATGACTGGTTGAAAGAGCTTTACAGAATAAGAAAGAAATGGTCCACAGCCTTCAACAAGAGTTATTTTAATCTTGGCATTCTTTCGACACAACGCAGCGAGTCAATTAACATGGTGTGTCATGGCATTTCTAAGTCAACAAGCAGTATAACTGATTATTTTTTAGGCCTAAAAAAGATGATGAAGACATGACGTCGGAATGAACAGGATGAAGATTTCAAATGCAGCCAGTCCCAAACTCTACCTTTAATTAAAAGTAGTCCAATACTCAAGCAAGCAGCTCAGTTTTATTCATGAAAATTGTATTCATTCTTTGAGGAGGAGTTCTTACAAGGTGTTGGTGGAATGTGCATAGATAATACGTCAAGTGACTCAAACAACATTTTATGTTAGAAGTATTGAAAATACTGATCAGTTACACCTTTTGACAGTTCATTCCGATGCAAATGAAGGTAATATTTAGTGCAGTTGTGGCAAGTTTAACATGATGGGGTTACTATATTCTCACTACATTAGAGTAATCATGCAGTTAGCTATTGTGAATATTTCACAAAAGTACCTAATTCTCAGATGGTCTGCTACAGCTAGAAAAGACATTTATGCTGGCCGGACGTTCCCATGTATGGAGAACAAAGTGAGCCCAACTCATGAAGGATTAGGAAGCGGTATGATTTTCAAAAATCATTTTAGCATATTTGCTTATCAACTTAGTACACGAGCACAAGGAAATGATGAAGCTGAGGAGTACTTGTTGGCTACAATGGCTGAGATGGGTGAGACTGTAGACCTGATACTGGATGGCAAGGAAAAGAATCAAAGGTTACTTACGATTAGGGGGGTTCAAAAAAATTAAAAGATCCCCTAAAGTTTAGACCGAAAGGTATCTCGAATTCAAGGTTGAAGAGTCATTGGGAGAAGAGGAAGTGCAAGAAAAAGAAAGTAGAAGAACCAGCTACTCCATCAACTCAACAATTTACGCCCCTGGAACCAAATAGCCAGGTTTTGTTTTCAAGCATAGCAGAATGTTTCATGAATGACTTCACTACCCGTCGACCAGCCGTCCAGCCTACATCAGATCAATATGTATGATTTATTGTTGTTTTATATTATGATTGTTAGTTGTTTCAGTTGATACTCTTGTTATCTTAAATTGTGATTGGTAGTTATAGGAGTTGTTTTAAACTTGTTAGTTGTTTCTGTAATCTTGAACAAGCTAGGTACCACTAGGTATTGCTAGGTACTGCTAGGTATCGATCAGTACCAAAGCTCTGTACTGCTTGGCACCGATCGGCACCTCTCGGTACCGCTTGGTTTTTGCTTGCTGATGGGTTTAAGTACCGCTCGGTACCGATTGGTACCACTCAGTACCGATTAGTTTTTGCTTGCTGATGACCATAGGTACCTCTCGATACCGCTTAGTTTTTTCTTGCTGATGGGTTTAGGTACCGCTCGGTACCTCTCTGTACCGATCGGTACCGCTGGCTAATGCTCGGTTGTTTTATTTAAGATGGGTTGGTGTGTAAGTTAAAACATTTAACACGGGTTGTTATGACATTTAACATGATTGGTTGCACTTCTCAGCTATATAAGATCTTCTCTTTGAAGCTACTCTTAACATTTTGAATATGGTCTATAAACTGCGTTGGCCGGATGCAAAACTGCATCTAGGATTGCCTATGAAACAATATGTAGATATTGCTACCATTAGGATGCATGAATGCATGACAAAGTGTCCAGAAGGTCCTCTGGAGCAACAAGCTAGGGCAAACGAATTATACAGGTGTTGTGAGCATACATGGTATGACCTGCCTGACAGTGTTCTTGAAGTTTTATGGAGGGAGGCAACGGCTGTTGATTCTAATAGAATAGGTAAGTTTCTTAATGCAGAAGGATAGCGATGTGTCCAACAAAATTTTTTTGGGTACTACCATCATTTCGTCAGTTTGAACTTCCTTCAGCAACTTCATCATGAGCTAACACGTCGTAAGGGTGAAGCGGGTTCAGTTTCTGTTGAAAGATTAACCTGTGATTTAGAAAATGTAATTCTGTACCGACCATGGCATCCAGTTGAAGATGCCTTTGTAGTTGACCTGTATAAGCAATTACTTAAGAAGCATCCATATGGAAGCAAGCTAAAGAAGTTCCTAAACTTGAGTGATTGGCAAAATTTGTTGTATGAGCTGATGGCTATTTTTGGATGTTGTCCAATGCAAAGTCAACTCCAGCAACGTGTTCGATTTTTACTTAATTAGTTATAAGATCATGAAATGGTGTTATGGTAAACATGTTTCTTTAATGAAATGGTGTTATGGTATACATCATTCACATTCTGTACAAGTACTAGTAGCAGTAGCTGAAATAATATACATGTTTGACTCAAACAAAATTAATTAATCGTATTACAAAGGGTTACGTAAGCTAGTTCGGCTCTGAATTTAGACATTTCATCTTGCCAGTGCGAGAGTTCTTCCCACTTGAGAGGATGCGCCAGGATTGCATTTTTCATGTATTTACAAACAAACATCCTGCAATCGAAGCCATTTTTCTGGGTTGGAACTCCTCTGGCAAAAGTTAGAGGCCAAGATCTAATGTCACTTTCAAAACAATCCCCTGTCTCCTCATGCAAATGATTGATCTGCATATAAATTAAAATATTAGGCTGTCTGTAAGGTCAATTGAGACCGCACCACTTGGTTAAGATCTGTATCAAATGTTCTTTACTTACAACATCTGGAAGAACAGCCTTATGAGTCAGGTTAGGCAAAGAATAAAAAAATGTCCAAGACAAGCTCTTTAAATCGGCTACCAGAAGTGTCTAGTGCTCCTTGTCCGATACTAGCATCAATAGTAAATTGGCTGCCCGAACCGACTCCTTGGTAACATGTGATACATATTGTTTGCTATCATATTTATATAATGTTGAACCCTGCGGTGGAACATGTTCGAAGATATTAGGAAATGTTTTCATCTTCATTGCTTACCCAATGCAGGCTAGAAACATGAATGAATGGTTAATAAAGGGTAGGACATAATTTATTCTTCTCGGCTAGCAAAATGGCAAAGGCATCAATGTGGTTGTTGTCCAAGTATTGATCTATCAAAAGTTCGTCTATTTGAATTCTAAAAATATGGACGTTGCCTGCTGAATAAATACTGTCTCCCTTACAAAATAGAAAAGGTCATCAGTAATCAAAAACCAAGCGGTACCAATCGGTACTGAGTGTACCGAGAGGTACTGAGCGGTACCGAGAGGTACTGAGCGGTACCGAGCGGTACCAAAGGGCATCAGCAAGCAAAAACCAAGCGGTACCGAGCGATACCGAGTGGTACCTAGCGGTACCCAAAGGTACTCAGCGGTACCGAGAGGTACCCTTAAGTCAAACTTACTTATCAGTATACTTCTTAAGACAGTTATCGATGAACATCCTCATATTTTCATTTATCATTGGCCTCCCAGCATATTCTATTTCAGCAGCAGCAGGTCTGGGTTCGGGTGATTTTACGGTATCAACGTGAATGAAAGCAGTTGCAGTGGGAGCAGGTCTTGTAACTGCTTTCTTCATTAGTGTCCTCTTCTTATATTGACCAGTTGTAAATGGAGACTGAACTTCTTTATGCTTCCGGTCAAACCTTTGTCTCACCCTTCTTGCTATGCCTGTGCTGCATATTGAATCAATGACATCAGCCTTCTGATGCACCTCAACCTTTGATTGATTAGGTAACTGATCAGGTAACGGATCAGGTAAGGGAGCATCCTTCAGTTCATCTTGCTTCTCGATTGTCTTCTCCTCTATTACAGTTCTAGAAGAAGATTCAGCTTGATATCCGGTATTTGATGGTTTAAATATAGGGAATTGCTGAGACATAAACTTCTCCATGGCCTCAAATCTACTATCCTTCTCCTCTAATCGAATAAATGATGTTCTACTACATCTACTCGGCGCTTAAGCAGGCCAGTTGTGGCTTCAAGTTGAACTAAGCGTTTCAGTATAATTTTGTTTTGAGCAATTATTTTATTGATCCCTTCCTCAAGGCTCTCATGTTTGGGAGAAGTGGGTTGTTGCGGTCGAGGGGGACTAACGGGTGCTTGGGTATCACTTTCTGGGCTAGGAGGTCTGACTGGACTTGGGGGTGTAATTGACCTGGAAGGTGAAGAAACAACATAATGACGAGGTTTAAGCAAGGAGAGTTGTAAATTAGGAAATGTTTGAGGAGAAGTGGATGTTTGATCAAGGTATGCTCTCTCCTCACTGGTTATTCCCTCAAAATAATTTAATATATTGACATCTTCCATACTTTCAAATAAACTAGAAGCCTTTGCTTCGTTGTACGTTATATCACAACCCCAGCGGAGAAAGCGTGGTCTTCCTTTCGAAGCCAGTGGTGCGTGAATTGTGGTATGTTTCAGAAACCATAACTGATAGCAAAACAATATTATGTCAGCCAAAAAATCAAAATTGAAGAAAGAAAAAAAATAGTATATACTTACAATCAAAACATGTACAAAACTGTTCATGTATCCGAGTGGTTGACCTTTGGATAACTTCTTAGCAATTGCATCAAACTCACTCACAAGGAAATCTCTTATTGATTCTGGCTAATTATATGATAAAAAATTAGCTGCATCACGAGCAACAGAAAGGGTATAAGCCTGTGTTCGATAGTTATATAGAGGAAAGAAAAGGTTTGACAACAAGTATATAATAAATTTCTTCACAACATCGGGAATTGGAGTTGAGTCATCAAGGCTTAAAACCTCCTTCTTAATGTCATTTGCCAATTTTCTAGTGATTCGAGCAGTTCTCAATTCAAAATGTTTTCCTCTGTTCGGCAAGCCTAAGATCAAAGAAACTTCATCAGCGGTGAATGGTAACTTTCTATCCTTGATGATAAAGCATTGCTTCTTCAGATCCCAAAATGAAAGAAACTTGTGAACCAATGGCACATTTTGAACGTATCAAAGCATCAAAACATACTGATGTAGCTAAATTTGTTGGAGTCTATCCAGAAAGTCTTGGCCAAATGTTTCAACCAAAAAATCGCCTACTTCTCTAAATGTCGATGTTCTGCATCGGAAACTAATCTTCGGAACATATCCCTACAAATTTAACAGTTGATGAGCAAAAATAAGCGGTACCGAGCGGTACGTAGAGGTACCGAGCGGGACAGCTAGGTACCTAGCTATACCAATAGGTACCAAGGGTCGTCGGGCTGCACTGTAATTAGGAAAATGTAGTAAATAGAATGGTGGGGTCAGGGTAAATCCACGTGGCCCAATGGAAATGATTTCCAGATGTAGAGCTACGTCCTGATTCCAAACTGATTGGATCCATGAATACAAAATGATTCCAACTACCCTACACCAATGTGTTAAGTATTAACGAGACGGCATTGAATATGTGATTAAGGGTGATTCCCAACCATTTTCAGTTCAAGAGATCAGGGCCTATGAGGATGCTATATATTTTGTGCCAAAATGGTCCTCTTACTATTCTAAAGTTAAGGTTAATGTTGAGGAGGAGAAAAATAAACAAAATGAAGGATCAAAAGGACTAAAAGAAAAAGAAAAAGGAAAAGAGAAAGAAAAAGAAAAGGATTCAGATAGTGAAAACGACCCAGAAATCGTGGTTCTTAGGCCTTCGAACATGTTACCTCAAAGAGGCGGGAGGATGGCCCAAATAACACAGGGTCGAGGTCGTATTTCATTTGAAAAAAGAATAACCCCAGTTTATATTGATCCAGAATCAAGTTCCGATGAAGAAACAAAAAAATGGGGTGTCACAATTCCTTTTGATTATAAAAGAATTAACCCTCCTACAAAATCAAATCTTACTTTAGAACGGAGTAGTGACCTAGAGGATGACGTCTCTGAAGTTCAGAGTGATAAGCCTGAATTAACAATATATGAGAAGCTTGCTAGAAGAATTGAAGCCCTATCATTGACCCCACTGTCAACTGGCAGGATTGTAGGGTTAGAGATTAAAGAGGCTCCTAATCTAAATGGCGAAGTAAAGAAAGCCCAGAAGTTCTTTCCTGGCTCTTCCTCCTCAAGGGATGAAATTAATGTAACCCTCGAGGAGAATGATTTTAATGAATTTATGGAGTTACCTTTTGGCTATTTTCCTATTTGTGTTAAGAATACTTTTTTAGAAGGCCCCATACCATATCAATGGACTAAAGGACAGGCTAGATACCACGAGAATATTTGGCAAACAAAAATAAAGGAAAATTCAACCAGTGGTATCGGCTTTGGTACCATTAGGTCATTTGATGATGATGAATATTGCTTTATGATAACATGTCATGGATCTCAAAATGTCCATACTAAAGTCATTGGTCCTATTGATAGACTTTGTTTGGAAACTTCATATGATCCTGATGAGTCTCAAGTTCGGGATGCATCCCCTAAATTTGAAGAAGAAATTAAATCGACGGTTGATGAATTAAAAGAAATTAACCTTGGAACAGAAAAAGATCCTCGCCCCACTTTCATAAGTTCCCTGTTAAGTGAAGATAATTCTAAAAATCTAATTCAACTTCTTTCTGAGTTTAAAGATCATTTTGCCTGGACATATGATGAAATGCCAGGTTTATCTACTGATGTAGCAGTTAATAAACTTGGAATATAACATGATGCCATTCCTTCTAAACAAGCTCCTCGAGGCGTTTAGAGATCGAACAACAAGTTATTTTTGAAATTAAGAAATTGGTCGAAGCTAGATTTATTCGAGAAGAATAATATCCTTCTTGGGTGGCCAGCGTCGTGCCAGTTCGAAAGAAGAACGGTCAAATCCGGATTTGTGTTGACTATAGGGACCTTAATAAGGCATGTCCTAAAGATGAATTTTTAGTACATATACCTGAACTCATAGTAGACATTGCCTCTTCCCATGTCATTTTCTCTTTTATGGACAGCTCATCTGGTTATAACCAAATCATAATGGCTACAGAAGATGAAAAAAATATTGCATTCAGGACCTCTATAGGGATCTTCTGTTATAGACTAATGCCCTTTGGTCTTAAAAATGCCGGTACTACCTACCAGCAGGCCAAGACTCAAATCTTTGATGACTTAATCCATAATCAAGTCGAATGTTATATCGACGATTTGGTCGTTAAGAGTAAAGTTAAAGAGGGTCACTTATATGACTTAAGATTTGTTTTTGAGCAATTGCGCCACTATGACCTCAAAATGAATCCCTTAAAGTGTGCATTCGGCGTCACTTATGGGAAATTCTTAGGTTTTGTAGTGCGACATCGTGGAATTGAAATTGATCCTACCAAAATAGAAGCCATATTAAATATGCCACCTCCTAAGAGTCTTACTCAACTAAGGTCTCTGCAGGGTAGGCTTGCATATATAAAGAGATTTATTTCTAATTTATCAGGGAGATGGCAGCCTTTTTCAGTCCTAACCAAAAAGGACATTAAATTCGTATGGAATGAGAGATGTCAGAATGCTTTTGACAATATTAAAGAATATCTTACCAATCCACCAATCTTAGTAGCCCCGGTTCCGGGAGAACCTTTGATCCTTTACATTGCTACCCTAGATAAATCTCTCGGGGCCCTTTTAGCTCAAGTCAATGATGAAGGAAAAGAAAATGCCCTCTACTACTTAAGTCAAAGACTTCTTCCTACTGAAATTCGCTATCCTTCAATTGAGAAGCATTGTCTTGCTTTGGTTTTTGCAGCCCAAAAATTGAGGTATTACATGCTCTCTCATTCTATAAGTCTAATTTCTAGAGTTAATCCATTGCAATATCTTATGACTCGACCTACATTATCTGGACGTTTAGCGCGATGGTTTATGATATTGCTCCAATTTGAGATTACTTTTATTCCTTTATGTGCTGTAAAGGGACAAGTTGTTGCTGATTTTCTCGTAGCACATCCATTGCCAGCAGATTCTCCTTTAAATGATGATTTACCTGATGAACAAATCATGAGTTTAAAGAAATCTGATGATTATGTTTGGAAATTATATTTTGATGGTGCAGCATCCTCTCAACGGGATGAAGCACATAATTCCATAATTTCCAGAAAAGCCGGGATTTATTTGATTTTTATAACCCCGGAAGAAGGAATGATGCATTTTTCCTACCATTTATCAAAGCCCTGCACTAATAATGAGGCTGAATATGAGGCTTTGATAACTGGCCTAGAGCTTACAATCTTGATGGAGATTAAAGAGATTAAAATCTTCAGTGATTCTCAATTGGTTATTAATCAAATTGCAGGAACCTATAAGATTTTGAATCTTAACCTCCTTAAATACCATCAATACACTAATCATTTGCTCGAGCAGATACCTATTATTACTTTGTATAGTATTCCCCGTGGAAGTAATTCTACGGCGGATGCCTTAGAAAAGCTTGCAAAGGAATTTGCATACCTAGAAGAAGACTCCATTCCTATAGAGATTCAAGGTCGTCAAGTCCTTTCTCCTATATATTTGGAGCATATCAATAAGCAATCTTCCATGGTCTTCTTTGCCTCTTCAGCACTCAACAAAGAGACCGATTGGAGGCAGCCATTAATCGATTACCTCCGAGAGGGTAAACTTCCCCAGGACAAATCCCTCACTACCCAGATCAAGAAACGTATTTTATCATATGCGCTAGTCAATAGTATATTATATCGCCGATCGTTTGAACATATGTGGCTGCGTTATTTAAATAAAAAGAGGCCCTGAAGATTATTAACGAGGTCCACTCTGGACTATGTGGCGCACATCAATCGGGTCCTAAAATAAAGTTAAAAATCAAAAGACTTAGATACTACTGGCCTACGATGATTGATGACTGCATGAATATTGCGAAGCATTGTCATCAATGTCAGGTTCATGGTGTAGTATTACATCAGCCTCCAAACATATTTCATCCTACAATAGCTTCCTAGCCCTTCGAAAGTTGGGGCACGGATGTTATTAGACCTATTGACCTTCCTTCCTCGAGAGGTTATCATTTCATTTTAGTAGCGACCGATTACTTTTCAAAATGGGCGGAAGCAGTTCCCCTAAGAAATATAGCAGCCCACCATGTTATGAAATTCTTTAATGACCATATTGTATATTGATTCGATGTGCCCCGCAGAATCATATCTGATAATGGGTTCTCTTTCAAGTCTACAAAAATTAATAACTTTGCAAAGCGCCATAATATTGATTGGAGATACTCAACAATCTATTACCCTCGGGCTAATGGATTGGCTGAGGCCTTCAATAAAACTTTAGTTCAAATTCTCAGAAAGACTCTTGATAATAATAAACGTCATTGGGATGAGAGATTGGTGGAAGCTTTATGGGCTTATCTTACCACTTATAGGACTTCTACTCAATCCACTCCATTCGCATTAGTGTATGGGTCCGAAGCCGTACTTCCCCTGGAAGTACAAATCCCTTCACTCAGAATTGTTATCAACAACCAAATCACAACTGAACAAAATGCAAAACTTCGGTTAGAAGAACTCGAGGGTCTTGAAGAAAATTGTCTCCAAGCCCATCAGAATTTGGAGTTATATAAGGCTCGAATGGTTCAAGCTCATGATAAATTAGTGCGACCGAGAACTTTCCAAGTAGGAGACTTGGTCCTAGTTCGTCTGAGGCCTATTTTAGCTCACCGAAAGATCGGTGGAAAATTTGAGCCGACTTGGGAAGGACCCTTCATTATAGAAATAGTTTATAAAGGGGGATCTTATCAGCTAGTTGACTCTAAAGGAAATCATCCAATGTTACCTATTAATGAACATTTCCTTAAGAAATACTATGCTTGATGTAGCTTGATTTTTTAAAGCAATATAAAAGAAAAATGTCTGCAAGTTCAGTACATTCTTGTATATTTATTAAATTTCAAATATGTTCATCTCCTCCTTAAGATCGGGCCTTCACTCTCTTTAGATTAGATTTACTAGTGACAGAGTATGTCTTTTCCGACATCACCCTAGTTTTAACTCAGTTTTAATCTTCTATGATGGTCATATTTTGACCCCATTATATGATCATTCGACCCTCTGTGTTGGGCATATTTCGACCCCACCACAAGGTCATTCAACCCGGTCCTATGTGTTGGGCATATCTTGACCCCACCACAAGACCATTCAACCTGATCTTCTTTAATGGGCATATTTTGACCCCATCATATGATCATTCGACCTTCTGTGTTGGGCATATTTCGACCCCACCACAAGGTTATTCAACCTGGTCCTTTATGTTGAGCATATCTCGACCCCACCACAAGACCATTCAACCTGATCCTCTATGATGGGCATATTTTGACCCCATCATATGATCATTCGACCTTCTATGTTGGGCATAATTCGACCCCACCACAAGGTCATTCAACTCGATCCTAGTGTTGGGCATATCTCGACCATACCATAAGACCATTCAACCTGATCCTCTATGATGGGCATACCTTAACCCCATCATACGATTATCCAATTTCGACCCTCTATGGTGGGCATGCCTTGACCCCATCATATGATCATCTAGTTTTGATCCTCTATGATGGGCATATTTTGACCCCTTCATATGATCATTCGACTCTCTGTGTTGGGCATATTTTGACCCCATCACATGATGACCACTAGTGGTGGAGTACGCCATTTGTGGCACCACCCTAGTTTTGATCCCCAATTTTCTTTTTCTCTAGGTTAGGATTTTTCTTTCCTTAGGATTAGTCGTGTCCACCCTCTACCTAAGTCTCTAAGGCTAGATCTCTTCTTCCTTAAGATCAATAATTCCACTTCAATTTCCCAATTCGGTCAACACCAATATGTGCAATAGAGCTTCATTCTATTACACATATTAGGGGTCCATTTGTTGACCTCATTTTTGTATGAGGTCAGTTGGATCAATCCAGACCTTAGGATCTCTTCAATCCTTAGGATCAATCTGACCTTAGATAAATCCAAACTTTAATCCATATTTTCAATTCAAAACCTAATTTAAACCCATAAATTTAATCCAAACCCAAGGCTAAGGACTCAGGTCCTGAAAGCCTTTCTAGTGAATCTTTAAACACTTTAAAATCCAGTCAAATGTCCTCTAATTTAGAGTCTATCAGTTTCATACTGATGTGACATGTCTCTAGAGGCAACCCTCCAAATTTGGGCTCAATCTGAGGTCTCTAGCCCTAGAAATTGGAATGATTTCCAAAGGCTGTAAAACTTTTAAATATTTACAGCCTATGCCATTGGACCTGCCACCCAGTGGATTTTCACCTTGAAGGCTTACCCAAAGCCTCTAATCACATCCAAACCCTTAATCTTGACCTCTTGAACATTAAACTACATTTTGTTGGATTCATTTTGACCTTTAGTTGACTAAAATCCAAAATGACCAAAATACCCCTATGGGGTGTGAATAGTCACTTTGGACCAAATAAGATCCAAATCAAATACAACCACTTCCAGCAAATTTCAAACATCAAACCAAACCTGTTGAACCCAAAACCAGACCCTAGGTCAACCTGGTTGACCAAGTCAACCTAGGTTGACCTAAAAGCCCATTAAGGGCCCAAACAGGTCATTTTGACCAAATGATCTTCCCAGACCTTGAGACTACCACCAGTAGACTCAGAATATTATTTTGAACTTATTGAACCCTAACCCTGGGTCAACTTGGTTGACCAAGTCAACCTAGGTTGACCAGTTCAATCCTTAAGATATTTTACCTTAAATAAAGCTCTATATGCATTGAAATTTCATCAAACCTCATTTAAATATCTTCCTCAATGATTTGGATTTATTTGAGCTTATTGATTCAATCAATAGTTGACTAAGTCAACTAGGACTCAAATCTAGCCTAATTTGACCTACTTGGGACAAATCAAGTTACATGACCAAATTAGTGCTTTCGTGCCTTCAATATTATTTCAATTTATGACTCAAACATACTTAAACTATCATGAGTCAAATCATAGTTGATTTGACCAAGTTAACCCATAAGGACTTGGTCAAACCCCCCCTCCCTTAAATTATTTTATTCAAATCTTAATCCTTAAGTTTCAATCATTTTTGAATCAACCCAATCAATATTTAAGATCTATTATATGCCACCTCACCAGCCTATTGGACTGGTTGACTAGTCAACGAGTCTCCAAATGGGTTTAAAATGATTAAACATGTTCAAAATACTATATAAGCCTAACCCTCTCTCTCTCTCTAATTAAATCCAAGAAATCACTAAAGGGAGTGGAGGATGGCTAACCCAACTCAGATTTTTGGCACCACTTACACTCTCTCTCCCTAATCAAGTCTAAGTAATCATTAAAGGGAATGAAAGGGTGGCTAACTCAACTCAAGTTTTTGGCACCATTCTCTCACATCCAAATCCTCAATCCTAGTAGCCTCCAGCCCCACTCCAGCTCTCCTTTATCTCTTCCATCTATAAATAAAGCCCCTCAACCATTGAAATGGTGGTTACAAGCCTAAGGAGCCAAATCTGAGAAGAGAGAAAGAGAAAGAGAGAAAAGTTAATCACTATAGTAGATCCAAAACCAGCCCTCAACAGTTCTTGGACGCTTGAAGAAAGTTGTAGAGGACTCAAATACCTTTCCAACAAGCCTAAGAACACTCAAATCCATCCACAGGATTGTAAGTTATTCTAACTTTTCTCTAAAACTTTAATTTGAAACTACATAAAATCTACAACACTTCAAGCCTCCAAACTTTAGGTGTTTGAAGATTTGGTTACCATAAACCTGTGTTTCAAATTTCATCCAATTTGGATGAGTATTTTAAAAGTTATGGGCTTTCAAAATTTCAGTTCATTTTGAATTACTAGCTCTGGATCGATCTGAACCGACCCATCGCGCCTTCAGTGCGAATCAGATGGTCCACAGGCGGCCATGTAGCCTCTTCTCGAAACTGCAGACAACCGCGGGTTTCGAACTCACACGGTTTCATCGCCGCGAGACGCGTGGCACCATCTGGACCGTCGGATCGATCCGCGTGAAATGAACTGCCCGGATCTGGTTAAGTGGTCGAACCACGGTTCACCACGTGTCACCGCCGCACTGCCGTTTGACCCAATCATTGCCAATGATTGGTTTGACGGCGCTGGCGGCCGATTCGACTTGAAAAATGATTTTTTAAATCATTTAAATGCCCAGAACTTTAAAAATTCATAAAAAATTCATTTTTTCACCAAATTTTGTGTTATTGGGCTCTTTGGAAAGATCTTGAGCTCTACTATTTATTAAAATTAATACCAAAGTATTTTGATCACTGTATTGTGAGTTATTTAGGTTTATGTAAAGTATATTTTTAGTAATTTTCTCATAATCTAGGGGTTAAATTGAGGCCAAATTTTGGTGAAAAGTTTTTGAATATCTTAGGCATTCCCTGCATTTTTCTTAGGTCCAGATGCTCAAAGGATTATTGTGATGTGAATTTTTAAAGTAATGGGTCCATTTTGGACCCTAAACTTTGAAAATTCATAACTCTCCAAATTTATAGAATTAGTATATCAGATTGCTGTGATACACTTGCATATTTTGCAGGGTTAGTTGATTAAAGTTCCAAATCTATTTGAACAGTAGATTCACCTAGGGAAAATAATTAAGAAAAAGTCTAGAAAATTTAGAAAATTCTTAGGAGATTGTATACACACCCAATAGGGGTGAAACTTGAACATAGGAAACTTAGTGACGCCATGAACCTTAGGTTTAAATTTCATTGAAATTGGAAGTCATTAGGTTAGAAAATTAATCACCTAAAATTTTAGCCCATTTATGGACCTAAAAAATTCTAAAAAATGTAATAAATCCAAATCAACTGCAAAAATTACAAATAATATCTCAAACTGACCAGAATTTAGCTCTTTATATAGAAAAAATAAAATCTCCTTGACCGGACTTCAGAATTAAGTTTAATTTAATTTTAACTGAAATTTAATATTTAATTACTTTAATTAATTAAAAATAATTTAAAATTCAAAACTCTCCCAAATATTTTGAAATCTCTTCTTAGGTCATTTCTGATCTTTGGAGGTTATTCCAAGGAGTTTGGAGGTCATTTGGATTCAAATCATCAAAAGGCCTCTAATTAAACAAATTAAATAATTCATTAAATGCTCAAAACTTCAAAAAATCATAACTAATTCAAATGAACTCCAAATTGAGAAAACTCAAAGGCATTCAATTCATAATATGGTCTAATATTTATCAAAAATATCAAAGTTCTAGAAATCAAACAAATTTGAAAAAGTCAATTTTTGGTCAAATCTAGTTTAAAATCAAGTCAAAACTTCAAACCTTCATAATAAAATGTAATAAAATCCAATTTCAGTATACTTATGGTCTAACTGATCGTATTAAGATCTAGTATTTTAATAAAATACTAACCTTCCAAAAACTCTTTAAATTAAAAAATTAACTTTTGACCCCTTAATTCAATGATTAAAATAATCCAAAAAGTTTCAAAATTCAATAATTGATCTAAAATTCCAGAAAATATCAATTCAAATTTGAAACCAGCAATCAATCAAATTTAATTAAAAATTAATCAACTTTTAAATTCTTAATTAATTAAAATACTTAACTATATGATTATCACTACGTAACCCAGGCCTACGAGGCTATTAAATTAGCTCAAAGGAAGGTGAGATAAACTTCACGGCCTCAGTGTGAAACAAAGGTGATAATCAACAATCTTTTGAAATATACTTTAAAATCAATTTTAAGCCATTAATATTTAAACTCAAATTTAAATCCCTTAAACTTTTCAACCAACTAGAATATCAAACAACTTCAATCGAGTGCTTATTTAGGACATATCAAAACCACACAGCCTCCTACATACACTTTAGATGTTTTGCTAATACAACCAACTCTAGTCTTAGGATAGGCCGTTGTTTACTTTTCTGCTACTTGCGTGTACTGGATTTTCTGTGGTTATCACTGCATGCTGGTTGTTAGATTTAAGTAATTGATGTAATTGTTTATTTACTTAATGTATTCTGTATTGATTTGATTATACATTAGATCTACCCCTAAGTTAGAGATGATTTGTACTAATTCAATCTTATGTAGGTGGTCATGCTCATCCATGGCATTAATTAAAGGGGGCAATCAAATAATTAAGCTTTAAAATTAACGCTGTCTTATGCAGGTGCTCCAGAACGTTTAAGACTCCCTTTAAAATTAAAAGAGCATGGCCAAGCGTGGCTGTGATTTGAGTATTTTAATTTTAATATTAGCTGCTTGAGATGAATTATAACTGCTTGGGATGTCATTTTGACTGTTGATTATTAGGATAACCCTGTAGGATCGAGTCTAGATTTTTTTTTTAATTAATGTAATTTAATTTCGAGTTGTAATGTTAAGTGCTTTGAGATTGGATTAAATATCTGACTTGAATTCCAAAGAGGAGAAAATATCCCTAAAGGGAGACTTTTCCTCCATTTGGAAGATCAAGTTAGGATACTTTCAAGTGTCCAAAGAGAAAAGATAACACCCTTACTCATGAGGAGTTTCTTTTCATTTGGATATCCTGACTCGACGATCCAAGGAGTTCTAGAAGGATGAAGAAGTGAAGAACGAGAAGACTCATTCTCAAAGTCACTTGAATCTTAGGAGTAGAATCTGGGTTTATCGTTAGTGGTACCCAGCTACTTTATTTTTTGCATTTCTGGGTTATAATAAGCAAGGCAATTTGCCTATGGCCATTTATTAATTAATTTGATTATATTTGAAGTGTTAATATGATTGCATATAGGTTTAATTATCTTTCCTAGTTTCTTGGCATTCATGTGCCACTTTTATTTTAGCCTGAATTCGTGAGGCTTGTAAGGGTGTGAACATTTTATACTCGTAACTAAATGTTTAAAAGTTTAGGAGTTAAGCAACATAGAAAGATAACGAACCTAGGGAATTAGCCGGGGATCGCCCTAGGGGTCGCATGCATATTTTTGCACTTCTTCTCTCCTTAGACCCTTCCCTGCCTGTGGGTAGAGTCCAGATAATCTAACCTATAAGGATGAGGTGCTAGACCTGGGGAAGCCCAGTCTTCTAAAAAAAAATTATTTTTAAGCCTGTTTTAACTTTCAAGCATATATGATTTAAAGTTGTCAACTAGCATGCATTGCATTAGAAATACATTTAAAAGAGTTAAAATTTTAATTACATCAGTCTTTAGCATTTTCACCCAACATAAGTTAAGGGGCCAATTAGGATAATCTCTAGATGTCGGCCTCAATTTCTAAACCCCTTAATTATAACGTTCCTACCACTCTTGCATCAAATGACTGAACTCATAGATTTTAATCGTCTATGTGGTTAGCTGGCTCCCTAATCTAGGCCGAGGTAAGTCCAGATTTTGCATTGCATTAGCTAGGTTCGGACTACTGTGTTTCAGTGTCCAAATTTAGATCTAGGATCCAGGGCAAATTTCGTTCTGAGTTATAAGATCCCAACCTCCGGGAATATAATCTCAAATTTCTAATAAAATATTCAACTCAAACTAAATCTTCTTTCAATGAAAAATTTAAAGCCTAATATTTAGCTTAGGTTGGGACGCTTCTGAATTATTTTCGTAATCTAAAAGTGTCTCCTACTCCTCCTCCTTTGACCCCTAAAATAAGTGCTCTAATCTTGCTCCAATCCCTGTTGAAACTCCGGATTCACATCCTTCGACATCACTCCAAGAAAATTTTTAAACAAAATTTCTGTAGTTATTTTAATCGAGAGTTTTCTTAAGAGACTCCGGTCTCCTATGATGTAATTAACTATGAGGGCTTGAGCTCATAGGAGATTTAGAACCCACATCAATTTTTTTTAAAAAAAATCGATTTTTAAAACTTAATTGGTCATCATTGGGAAAATTAAATCAATAATGATCATTATTATCATATTCGAATAATCGATAATAGGAGATATTTTCTTCCCTTTGGAGGATATATCCTCTGCTATCATACTCTTGAATATGAAATTAGTGATCCTCCATCCAAATTGTAGTGATTGAATACTGATAGAATTTTATTATGACCCTTCAAGGTCATATATAATTCTTCCCTGAATTCGATTATTACAATTAGGATAGAATATTTAGTCCCACTATTTGAACTCACTAGGGAATGATATCTTCGCCTCCCAAGGCTATATATTATTTGTAGTGATGTGTTCGATTTGGAGAATGAAATCTTGATTTTAAAATTTTCTAAGGAAAACTAAATTTTTCAAAACCCGCTTTTCAACACCAACATACTCCTTCAGTGATTCTCCTTTATTTTGGTAGATTATTGAGAGGTGAGAAGAATTCTTAGCAATTCTTCAATTGACAATGAATTATTCGACGAACACTTTAGCCAATTTGATGAATATTGGGATCATTCCGGGTAGAAGCGAATAAAACCACGTTTGAGTTTATCCTTTGAGGGCAGCAGAAAAAACCTGGTAGAGGAGGGCATCTGAGGCTCGCTGAATATGTATGATGGTTCTATAGTGATCGATATACTCGTACGGGTCAGATGTCCCATTGTAGGAATCGATGCTCTGTAGTTTGAATCGTGCCAGAATGGGGTGTTGAAAAATAGCTTTAGCCAGGGGTGATGACTCCTAAAAGTCTCACTAACGAAGAGATTATCTTACACCTCCCACAGGGAACTCTTATTGAACCAATTGTCATAGTTCATGACGAAGGGCATTACGAGGGAGCTCAACAACGTGCGGTCGGGCTAAGTCTTCAGAGATGTTCGGAGGAATGTGAGGTTGCCGACCTATGTGCAAAGGATGTGTAGAACTTACTACATCATCAAGTTCGTTGTCTTGGTGTGATTGTGGGTGCCTGCTTAGCAGAGGAAGAGGAATCTCTGCGTGAAGATGTTCGAGTTGAACACCTTCGGCTAATGGTGGATCTCAAGGGAGAAGAACTTCCTCTTGTTGTGCTAGCACTGGTTACCGAGTCTCTCACAAAAGTTGAAGGTTCTCATTTTGAAATTCTTCCATCTTTCGGATACGTTATTCTAGGGAAGGTCTTGAAGGTCCTTCTCCAACTACATTTTGCCCCCCAGGATAAACAGAGGGAGATACTTGACGTCCATGATTCATAGACTGATTTCTGGATTGATGGGTGTTAGAGTAAGAAGCTCCCAAGATATGATTGCTACGCATGTTGGCCATCGAAGACATACTTAGAATTATGGGATTGTTTCCCACAGATAGCGATAAACTATTGCGGGCTAGAATATACGTGGCGATAAAGTTAAAGTTTTTCATATCAGTATTGTACGGATATCCAGCACACAAACAGAAGAAAAATGTAACATCAGAATTTTTACGTGGAAATCTTAGGAAAGGGAAAAATCATGGGGCCACGCCTAGTTGAAAGGATTCAACTAGTGTTTGATTAGATTATAAGTGGCTGACTCGTCCCGGACATTGAGGACTATCAGATTACAATAATCAACTATCGGATTGAAATTCAGTTGTAAGCGGAGATCAGAAATCCGACGACGTTTAGTGGTTGGGCGGAAATATGGCTTCAATTGACGTTCTGGCAGAAATCCGGCATCAGTCGGTAATCAGGTAGAAGTTCAGCATTAGTCGGCGGTCGGGCAAAAGTCTAGTATCGGTTCGGGTGAAAGTCCGGCGGTGGTCAAGGAGGAGTTTGGTGGCAAGAGAACTCAAGTTTCTCTTCTTCCTACTCTTTCTTGCTAGAGTCCCCTTTTATGAGAAATAAGATGTTTATTTATAGTTTTCTGAGAGTGGTATGACCAGTAAATAAGAGGAAAATCAAGGGTAAATTGGGAGTGGTTTGAATGGATGGTCGATGTTGAATCCCTTGATCATGGACCGTTTATTAGGCATTTGAAATTTATGAGCCACTCGATTCGACTATAAGCATGTTACATTTGGAAACTGTTTGGTAATTTAAATTATAGTTTGAACCTTCAAAATGCACTTCGGGTCTTTGATTTGGTCTCATTTGGGCTCGGATTGAGTCGAATTTGGTGTCGTTGGGTTCATAATTTTGAGACGTTCAAGTCAACTATAAGTTTGCTTAAATCGGAGTTCAGATGGTCTCCAATTTAATGTTCAAAGTTTCTAACTTAATTTTTTCTCGAGATTCGTGCCCAATTAACATAATTTTTGGATGATATATCAGTGCTCATGTCGATTTCTTCAATAATTAATTTCATTAAATCAAATAATTAGAATAAGGGAGCATTTTTTTTAAATTAGTGAATCATATAATTGAACGGAAAATATATTTACTTTAGCCATAATATGTTGAAATCGTTCTCGAGTCCGAAAATAAAAGCAAATATCACAAATTAACGAGGAACTGTTGACATCTACAATCACAACAAAAAACTCCTTCAACCCTTCCGCTCGCCAGCTCGCCGGTGAGAACCATTAAGCCCCAACCGCAGCTTCCGTCGCCCGCCGACTGCAACCCCTCTTTTCCTCCTAAACCAATCCCACCACTTCACCGTCTTTGCTACTCTCGGCCTTTCCACTTTCTTCCTCCGTCTTTGTCTCGTCCACCATAAATGGTGAAAAAACCATTCCATCAACATTCGAAAATTATGCCTATGCAGTTTCCCCTGCTGCACACCACTTCCTTTCTTGACATGAAGAAACCCCTTTAAGTACTTCCATAGAGACCTCTCATGATCTTTGTTGCCACCGCCACTGCCTTCGTTGTCTTCTCCGGCGTGAAGGTGGTGGTGGTGGTGATGATGGTGATGGAAAATGATGGCAAGTTTGTTTGACAACTTTTTAAACTTTCCTTGCTCGTTCTCTTTCTCCTTCGGCTTTCGCTCCTTTCGGGTTCTTGCAGACCGGGAGGTTGGTGGCTTCCATTTAGATGCAGCCAGATGGTGAGGAATTGGTGGCTTCGGTGAAGCCAGAGGCGGCAGTCCTCTTCTTCCTCTTGTCTTTCCTCTGCTCTGCTTTCTCAGATCCAACAGGTCGGGCTGGGTTGACCGTATTGAATTCGATGAGGATGAGGAATATCTCCGTGCCCTTGAACGGTTTGGACGGGCAGGCTTGATATGCGTTTCTGCCCGGCTTTTGGTCACTGTAGACTGGTTATTTCCTTGAACAGTCGGAGTCGTTTGCGAACGGAAGGAAAGGTGACGGCGTGGTGATCTCCGTGCTATGCGGTTCGATAGTGTTGGTTGCGGCGGCTGCGGCGGAGGCGCTATTTTCTTCTTTGTCTTTGTCTTATTATGCTTTTGCAGATTCAATGGAATGGACGTGGTCGAGCAGGTCGAATCTGAAATAGATTCAGTCGATTCTTTTGATGACGAAGAGAATGTGTTGGCCTTGGACCTGTTTAGCCGACCCGGTTTTTGATGTCCATTGGATGTGACTCGGGGTTTACTGTCTGGCAATTGATCATTCCTCTGAACAATCCGAGCCATCCGATCTCCAGATGGTAATAAACTTCTTGAACTTTCACGCTTTGAACTATGCGTACGCTGCATGGTTCTGATACTGCTCGGTTCAGCCCCCAGGTTCTTTCTACTGGTCCTTTTCGGATGAGTCAACACGCGGTCGTCCTGATCCGGTTTTTGAGTTTGGCTGGTGGCTCGGCTCGGAAGATCTAACGGTTCGACCCGCGCACGCTTCTGGACTGGAACCAGAGCGAGAACCTCGCCGTCTTTCTCTGAACTTGGTGGATGCTCTGGGCCGCCACTTCTAATCGACTGTACACGGCGGTTACCGTTTTCAGATGGCTGACATGACTTCCTCCTGCTTCCTGATTCTGATGAACGGCTCATTATACAGCGGTCGAGACGAGCCGAATCGTTGGCTCGGCCGCGGAGGACTGTCGCGTCTTCGGATCGCCGATGCTTGTGGCTAGTAGGCTCGGTTATTGGACATGGACTGTGAGTTACTTTCGTTTGGGCCACTGGAGTGGATTTCGCAGCCTCCGGCGAATTTTCAGGTGGCAGTGTGGGGTGGCGTTCTTGGTTTTTTTGGGTATCTGGAGCCTCCTTTTGGAGGTCATTATTAGAAGCACTTGAGTTGGGCTGCGCTTGCGATTTTGGTGATTCAAGCGTGCAGGAAATTATCTATGGGAACAAATAATTATAAGCAAATCAAGAAAGAAGAACAGGAAATATAAAGAAAATTAAAATACATGATCCAGTATAAAATAAGTGAAAAGGCTTGCATGATTAAATAATAAAATAATATAACATAAGAATATGAAATGATATGATTGAGGGAATATGCATGCATCATAAATAATTAAGAAAAAAAAAGATTAATCCTTATACATTATATTTTGAGAATTATTTTTATTTTTCCCACAATTCTTGGCATTCGTTTTCATTTCTTGTGTAAACAGACGTGGATTTATGCATTATCTTGTAGGCATGGCAATAAACCTTCGCATACTATTCATTGATCTCCTGACTATTCAGAAATTCCTTCTAAATGTTCATATTTGATTTCAGTAGACCTTTAAAAAAAATGCTCAGGATCTCCTACTCTTACGTAATCTTGACACACTATGTGAGAATAGACTTTTCTTAAAGAAGTGTGAAAAAACACATTATTCTCATCTAATGGAGCTAAGACATTGATGGATAGATGACCAAGAGAATAGAAGTTGAATGGTATAGTTAGAAGAAGCTATACATTGCAAAGAATATTGCAATACCGTATGATAAGTAGTACATGATTTATATTGAGAATAAAGAGAGACAAAATCTAAGTTACAGTAGGTATCCATTATGCCTCAATAGTTGTGATTGAATTGGGTTGTTGAATGTAGATGTCTGACCTTTCTCTGTAGAAAATATTGCTGCTCCTTTAGCCTTGTCTCAAGTTGATTGAGTTTGAGTGAATGGTTTGCTTGTCTCTAGGATGAGAAAAATAATATGTTGAGAAAGGTTTATTGAGACTATCTACTAGATGATCTTGTGAGCTAATAGGTTGAACATAGTCTTTGTGAGAGTGAATATTCTATAATGGATGAACTAATAATCAATCTCAATGCATTTTGTCAAATCATGAAAAATGGGGTTAGTGGCTATGGTCATAATGATGATATTTTCTTAATAAAGTGATTTTGGCTTAGTAATTTTAATGTTAAAATCTTTGAATAGATGACATAGCTAAAGTTTGTTTGAGGTTGCTAGAGCAAGAATTTAATACTCAACCTAACTAGAAGATATTGTCATTGTAGGTTACTTTTTGACTATTCAAGAAATTAGAGTGTTTTCAAAGTATGTGTAAATTATGAAGATCGACTTACGACCAAGTGAATACTTGCTCAATCTGGATTTGAATAGGTGGAAAGATGCAATAGACCTTGAAGTGGTAATTTGAAGGTTATGGTGCCTTTGATGTAGCATTAGAGTCGCTTGAGTTATTGGTACACTACAGAAAAATCAGGTGATACCGACGAACAAAATACGTCGAAAATCGTAAAATTTCATTTGAAAATTTGTATTTCCGCAGGTAAGCCAAGGTTTTCCTGTAGTGGTTGTGATTCTCAAGAGGTAGATGTATATGCTAACAGAGCTAATTAACTACATAATCAATGTCATGCCAAGTGATTGTCAAATATTATAGTGCCCCTATGAGCTTTTAGAATTTAGTTGGATCCAAGATTTATTGACTTGAAGCTATGGAAAACAGGATGAGCGGGAGGAACAAATTTGCTAAATGGGAGTGAAAATCGGATTGCAATATGTCATCCCAACTTTAATTTGCTTGGGAGTTCAGTTGCAAGTAGGATTGGCAGAGTATTCATCCTTGACGCATTAGAATGACTTGAATTCCTAAGAAGTATGAGATCAAACCTAAAATCTTCATGCTGAAATGTTGTTAAAGATTGTGGAGTAGATTTTGAATAATAGTTAGATAATTTCCTTTCACTAGGATATCACGAATGTAAATTAATTGGGAGAAATTGTCTATAACATTATGTTCACATAAGAAAAGTGAAGGCTTTGCTTTGTAAAATTGGAAGGTTGAGTGAAATAAAAGTTGTGAGATGGTATTAAATTATTGGTATGGATCATGCTTGAATCCATAGATGTCTTTCTTTAGTAAACACACATGACGGGGATACCCAGAATAAATAAAGCCTAGTTGTGAGGTAGAGAAAACATGAGAAGTATGAGTACAGTTGGCATTTTTGCCACTAGACTGAAAGTTTCTATGTAGTTAACTCCATGCTCTCGATTGTAACCTTGGATGACTAGGAAGGCTTTATACTTAGACACTTAAACATCAACACAAAATTTCATTTTATAGGTTCATTGGCATCTAAGTATTGTTTGGTTGCTAGGTGGAGGAATAATACTCAAGATTGCTTAGCTTTGTAAGGCTGAAAATTCAGTAGATATGGCATGTCTCTACTGTTTGTATTTGTTTGCATGTATATAATAAATGGGCTCACAATTTAATAAGAGGCTTTAGGGAGCCTATTTATGATTTAGTGCTCATGTGTTGGTGTCTTTGAGGAAGCGCTAAGGCAGGTTGGGAAGGGTTGAGACGGTGTTGGATTGAGGGAAGGATGATAGTTGATTGCATTTTATTAGATGAATAAGATAGTGTGGTGGGGGCTATCGTAGTAGGAATGATAAAAGTTAGAGGTTGTTGTAAGGGGGGTATTGCATATATTTTATGTGGGGAGAGAAGTATGGGGAAGGTGTAGTTAGACAGAGAGGTGTTGGTGGGTGGGGGAATATTTTAGTGTTTATAAGAAAATTTTAATTCATTATGTACAATATAATGGAATAGAATGATACAGTCTATTTGAAGGTTGAAGCATTGATAACATTTGCTAGTGATTTTGAACTTGAGGAATACACATTGTGTTGATCTAAGAGCTAGTTTGTGCCGAGTAGGAAGCAGAAGCCAAGGATAGTAAGTAGAGCCAAAGGTTTAATAACAAGCATAGTCATGGATTTGACCCAAAAAAGTATGTTAGGGTGATTTTTCATTAGTAGTTGAGGAGGGGCGCAATTGATGAGATGAACTAATATGAGAAGTGTTTTTGGCCAAAAGACATAGGGTATGTTTTCTTCTATCATAAGTGTGCTCATTATCTCTGAAAAATTGGTGATGCTTATGTTTAGTTACCCTATTTTTTCTCGTGGGTGCAAGGATAGATTGTTTCATGAATGATGCCATTAGAGGTAGAAAAGTTTTGAAAAAGTTTATTTAGGTATTCATGATCCCCATCTATTTGTATGGTTTTAATGTTAGTGTGAAATTGAGTTGTTATCATATTTTTAAGGTTAGTGAAATGTTGAGGAACTTCAAATTTTGAAAACATGGTAAACACTCAAGGGTGTCTCAAATAGTCATTAGTGAAGCTTATGTAAGATTTGTGTATTTTAACAAATATAAATGGGAAAGGCCCTCATACATTGGAGAAAAATAGTTTTTTAAGGGTTTATAATAGGAGGTAGTAAAGTAAATGATTGATGATGATCCCTAACTTCATTACATGATCATAAAGAAAAAGGAAATACATAATGTTTATTGAGTGGCAATATTGGAAGAGTGAAGATGTCTAAGACATTTATTTCAGAGAGCGGAGTTGCGAATTGTGGACAAAAAAACAGTTGGACTGTTGGAGGGCTGCACCATAGAAAGGGGATGCAGACCTCTTTGAATTAGGCTTTAATGAAGGATGTGGTTTGACCCTAGAATTACGAAAATTGATAGTATTCAAAAAAATAGAGTTTATTATCCATATTGAGTTGATGAATAGAAGTAAGATTATGAGAGATGCTTGGAATAGGGAGGAAAGTGGATAAATGAAGTTTATAGGTAGGTATAGGTAGCATTCCATGCTCGGAATGTGCTATTAGTATAGTAGTTCTATAGCCTATATGAGTGTTGTCTATTCTATTGTAAGGAAAAACTTGCTAATGGTGCTTGGGCTTGGATGTTAAGTGCATTATTATGCCTAAATCCAATTATCAATCTAAGTAGCTTGGTTGGGTGTATTAACGATGGCCCATGGCATTGATTGAGAAATAGCTGAAGTCGATGACAATATTGAATTGCCGAGTGGCCTTATTTGTCATAGATTTAGGAAATTGTGGCCTAGTCTTTCTCCCCTTTTTGAGTGAATTGCAGAGCTTCTGTTTCATCCACAAGGGGTACATGCATCCCCTTCTATGTGAAGAGGGGTAAGATTCATGGTCTATAATGACACTGAGAGACATGGTGAATTGATGAATTGCTTTATTTTTTTGTTCAGTTAAAATATGACCTCTTCACTACATAGAAGAGACTAAAAGTCATCAAAACTTATGGGATGAAAATTTGTTTAGATTGTGGTCTTGAAGGCTTGATAAGGCATGAGTAAGCCATTAATAATATATAGTATGAGGTTTTCATTATCTAAAATGCTCCCATACAACTACAATATTATTTGCTAACGCTTGAGCATCAAAGAGATAATGTGTCAAGATCTTGTCCTTTTTGAAGTCGTGAAGCTCATTCTTTAAGCTATATTACATGTGATTTGGTAGAAGGTTGAAGACATATTTTAATTATAACTTATATGTCTGAACAACATGTGACATATGAAACAAATTAGAGTAGTTCCTTATGTGGAGAGCTGCATAATCTTGGTGGATGCAGGAGGCAACATTGCTCATGATGAGAAGACTGTGAAACTGATTAAATCTTTTTCTATTTTGATACCATGATAAAATCGAGAGATAAATGTATAGAAGTGACAATGCAGACATAATAAAAAAGGAATAAAATAGTTAGAAGAAGCCATGCATTGCTAAGACTATTATAATGCAACATGCTGGCTAGTACATAATTTATATAGAGAATAAATTGCAGCAGGTATAAGTTATCCCTTCATGAAATTGGTTAAGTTGGATTGTTGGAGGTGGATGGTTGATATTACTCTGTAGATAAGGTGGCTTCTCCTTTTGCCTTGTAATCCTTGCAATGGTTATTATCATAAATATTCTTTCATGTTGATGCTTGGGGACTGAGTAGTAATAGCAAATTTTCACATGCTCTAAGAGGAAAATAACTAGATTTTCGAGATGATGTTTTTATGCTACTCAGGTTTGATTTGAGACAGCTTTCTTGCTATTTTATAAAGTAATTTTTTAATATAAAATTTTCTAGTTTAAAACATTTTTATACTTTAGTCTCAGCCAACACAATTTTTAATAAAAAAAGAAGAAAATAAAAAGACTTCACATTAAAACTCTTAACTTGAGCGGAAACTAAAATATCAAGAAAAGAATATCCCACCAATTTCTTTTCTTGAGAATTCTTCTTGACATAAGGTGGGATCACAAACCTCACATGAAAGAAGTTCAAGAACGCACCTTCGCTTGAAACTGAAGAGCTTGCTGAGTTGCGCCATCGAGCAGCTTCCTCAAGAGACGCCTCGATTTCTCATCCAACATCTAAAATGAACGGCACATCTCTATAATTCAAGAGAATATTTCAGGATACAGATGAGAGTCAAAGTAGCAGTAACTTACATCAACAGTGGAATGATCGGGCCGGGCGGGCCTGGCGCTGTTATTTTGCAGAAGGCCATATAGCTTCTTCAAGGCGTGGAGTTCGGAGACCAAATCATCGAGTTTCGATTCTATCAGGTTGAAAGAGTGCAGTGATTAGCAAACTCGCGAGAGTAGAGAAAACAAAGGAGATTGCTGCTTAATTTCTCACCGTCGTCTTCGGGTTTAAATTGAGAAGAAGCAGAGGATGCCATTCAATGGCTGGTGGAAGGGAAGAAAGTGAAGAATGGAGAAGTAGCGGTTGGCGATTCCCAAAGGATACGTTTTGGTTTCGGTTTGCTGAGGAAGCAATGCTTCGAAAATGATTGAGCCGGACACGGAACCGCCAGCAATACACTTTTGCTATATATATATATAAATATATACAGGATCGATTAACTATTCAATTGAGGTGATTAATAAATATTAATTTGATTAACAATTATTTAAATAATACAATATTTCTAATAATAACTTTTGAAATTGAACTCGTCTTTGGAATAAGAATAAGCAACCCACGTGACTTCAAATATATATTTTTAATATTATATATTTTTTCTATATTAGGTGACTTCAAATGATGATTTAATGCAAAGCTGAATGTTCTATGTCTAGTTTTCTTTACCCATTGCTATAAGGTTGGAGAGTTGTTTCAAATGAGGATCTCGTTGAATCCTGATTTGTCCAGTGAATGATGTCGGGCCATACTTCGGGCCACCTATGGACAATGAGCCTGAGGGGGAGATGATGAAGTTGGAATACAAGAGGAAAAGAGGAGAAAATGAGAGAAGATGTGGATCAAGTCAAAAGCTTTATTATCCCATACAAATGTAAAAGAATGATGTATGCAAGGGCTTTATGCTGCATAGCTTAAGCTAAGAAAAAGGAAAACATGAAAGTTCATTAAGGATGTTAAGCCTAATTAAATTTGTCCCTAGGCACACCAAGAGGTGGGTGAATTGGTGAATTTAAAAAGTAATTGCTTGCTTCAAAAATAAAAATGATATTTTTGAATTTTTCATTATTTGAAAAACTAGTAACAATTTTTACTTAATGCAGAAGCAAAACGAATTTACTAAAACATCAAAATAATGATGATGATATTCTAATCAGTAAAATGAGTTATTGATCACG
Source organism: Dendrobium chrysotoxum (assembly GCA_019925795.1). Lineage (NCBI taxonomy): Eukaryota > Viridiplantae > Streptophyta > Magnoliopsida > Asparagales > Orchidaceae > Dendrobium > Dendrobium chrysotoxum. The sequence goes on along the minus strand of CM034315.1, from coordinate 24,214,827 downwards.
ATTTTCACTAAGTAGTTATCACATAATTAAAATGCAAAAAGTAAAAGTGTGAGAATAAAAATAAGAACAAGCACACAAGAGATTTATAGTGTTTCAGACAAACAATGACCTACGTCAACTCCCCGAAGTCCTCCACTCCGAGTATTGCACTATCACTATAGTGTCTCTCCTTTTGCACCAACAGCAAGACGGAGAAGCCCTTACATAAACCACTTCCACCAAACCCAGTGCGGCAGAGAGATGGAAGCTTTATCACCCTCTAGATGATGACAACATACCTTTAATCTTTTTCTCCCTCCTGGAGAAGGCATAGAGCCTTGAACTCCTTTCTCACTCTCCTGGTGATGGAAGAGAACCTTGAAGTCTTTTCTCACCCTCCTGATGATGGCAAAGAACCACGTCCTTTGGCTGAATAATTTCTTCCCAGAGCCATCCAAGAAACCTAGACAGACACTTGGAGGAACAAGGCAAGACACTTGCTTGGAGACCCCATGAACCCTCACACTACTTCATCCTCACACATAAGCTCTCCCTCTTCTTCCCAAAGCTCTCTTAGATCTTCTTCTCAAAGCTCCCTCTCAAGAATACTCAGCAACCAAAGACTTGAAATAAGTCAATGAGAGAGATTAAATATAAGGCCTCACATGAAGCCCTAAAATTCAATTATGTGACTCTGATCGTACAGTACAATCATGGATCGTCCAGTATAATTATTTCAACGTACTCCTATTAGTACTGTATAAAGGGCTAGGTGTTATACGATCAGTTCAAAGAATTGAGTTGATCGTCCTAGATAATTTAGATCATCGTCTAGTATAATTAGTTCAAATAACTTGGATTATCATCTCGTATGATTGGTGACGATAAATTATCGTCCCATGTAGGAATCAGGTTATACAGTATAATTGGTCCAATCGTGCTGTATGATCGGTTTAGATTAATTAATCCATAATCACCCCTAATTATAGGATTAATTTATGCAAGATTTAACTACATCGTACCGTATGATACATATCGTATAGTATGATTAGTACAAAATTTAAATTTTAAAATATTACCTAAATTGTGATTAGCGGCTGGAATCCTGATTTCAACTGATTATCCTGTATGATTAAGATTATATAATATGATTAGTGCAATTTGCATTAATTATCATAATTACCCATTTTTATCATTTTCTAATTAGCTGATTGTATAATACGATATGGATCATATAGTATGATTAGTTCAAAAAATTTAACTTTTGATATTATCACTAACTCACTCCCTTAATTGTGTGTGTGCATGGTTACCAAGCTTAGTATCGACCAAATATATGATTTAACTCAATAAAAGTAAAAATATATAAGAATTGAAAATACAGATATTTTATGACATACTTAACCCTAGTCTACCCAATCTTGAGCTGATTAAACTTACACGTATATGGTGGACCTAAAATATTAGTGCACAGGAAAATAGGTATGCAATAATAATAATTAACAGGAGATAGCATAGAAAGGAATCCAATAATATTTATTATCATCAAAATCACAGGACTTTGGTCCATATTTGTAACAAAATAATACAACATGTCTCTCTACTCAAAGATGGGATTCAAAAAGAAAAAAAGTAGATTTCCCCATTGTCTTCAGGTTTAAATTGAAAAGAAGTAGAAGATGCCATTCAATGGCTGGTGGAAGGGATGAAAGGGAAGAATGGAGAAGTAGCAGTTGGCGATTCCGAAAGAATACTTTTGATTTCGATTTAGTAAGGAAACAAGGCTTTGAAAATGATTGAGTAAAACATTGAACCGTAAGCAATACACTTTATATATATATATATATATATATATAAGGTTTGATTAACTATTCAATTGAGGTGATTAATAAATATTAATTTGATTAACAATTATTTAAATAATATAATATTTTTAATAATAAATTTTGAAGTTGAACTCATCATTTGAGTAATTATAAGCAGCATGTGTTACTTCTAATGATTTATATATTTGATACATTAAATGACCTCAAATGATGATTTAATGCAAAGCTGAATGTTCAATGTTTAGTTTTCCTTTCCCACTGCTATAAGCTTGGAGAGTTATTTCAGATGAGTGTCTCATCGAATCTTGATTTGTCCGGTGAATGATGATGGGCCATACTTCGGGCCACCTTTGGAACAAGACCTATGGGGTGGAGATGATGAAGTTGGAATACAAGAGGAAAAGAGGGAGAAGATGAGAGAAGATGTGGATCAAGACAAAAGGTTTATTATCCCAGCAAGATCTAAAAGAATGATGGATACAAGGGCTCTATGCTGCATAGCTTAAGCTAAGAAAAATGAAAACAATACAGAGTGTCTCTCTGGACGAGGGTGTTCTATTCAGACCTCATCCACGGCTTTAGATGGCTGTGATCGTGCCAGGGAGGCCTTGGATGCTCGCCAACTAGAGGGGAAAATAGCCCTGAGCCTTATCAGCCTAAAGCCATCGAGCTAAAGCCTTGGGAAGGCTTTGGACAAGGCCCGAGATGGAGGGGACCACCTGAACTCATTTCCATTTGCTCTGGACATCGTCGGCCATTGCCCGGGTCAGGCTAAGGTGGAAAGGTGTGTGAAGACTTAGTGAGCTTAGGAGTGAGCTCAACTGGGCATGGTGAAGCCCAATTCTCTTTGGTGGCTTGGGTTAATCCAAACTTAGAATGTTTGGGTCGATTTACGTGTAACCCAGGGTTTGGTTAGGTTATAGAAGATGCATGGGATGATGTTGAACTCAAATATTAAGTGAATTGGCCATTGGGTGGCTCAATTCTTTAACATGGTTCAGGTAGACCCGAATCTGGATAGTTTTGGGTCCATTTGGGTCAAACCATGGTCAAGCCAAGGGCTGGGAAAACCAGGGAAGATAGAAGGAACCTAGGGCTATCCAATGCAAGTGCCATTTAAGCTTAGTGAAGCCTAGGTTGGAAATTGGCTCAACCCAAGGTGGTTTTGGTCACTTTAGGTTAGCCCAATTCCTAGCAAGGGATGGGCTAGCTAGGGTAAGTACAATGGGTCATAGGGGACCCAATACAAATTCTTGCTTGGTCAAACTTGAGCTGGATTGAGTTTTGGCTCAAGGAGAGTCCTCTTTGGACACTTGGGTCAAGCTATATGGCTAACCCAAGTGGGCCTAAGGGTTAGACCTTCAATGGAACCCTCTTAGGGACCTAATGGGTCATCCTAGGGCCCTAGGTAGGTTTGGCAATGCTTTGGTCAACGAGCTTGAGCTAGCTTCAAGTGTACGTGCATTTGGTCAAACTCTATTGACTTAGTCAACCAAGTTGACTTAGGGTCTGGGGTTAGATCCAATAGGTTTGGATTGATGGTGTGAGACCAATGGAGGTGGTCTCAAATGAAGGGAAGGCCAATTGGTATGAAAAGCCCATTTAAAGCCTTAAGGGGGCATTTGGTCAACATGGGTTGACTTGGTCAACCATGCTTGACCAAGGCTTGAATGTGAATTCAATGCATTCCTAAGAGTATTTAGGATATATTGGAGAAGGTTTCATGTCTTGATGTGGAATGGCCATGTTGAGGTTTGGAGAAAATTCCAATTTTCCCTTTAAAGCCTTAAGAGGCATTTTGGTCAAATGGGCCCATGGTCAATTCTTGTTTAACTAGGATCCACCAAAGTGCATTTTTTTGTTCAACATGTCATAACAAGGGTTATGGACATGGTTAAGGATTTTTGGGAGGGTCCCAAGATCAAATTCTACAAGATGCTAGGTCTAGTGGCATAGATTGTAAATATTTCAAAATTTTGCAGCCTTTGGGTTCCAATCAAGTTTCTGGGGTTAGAGGTCTCAGATTGGCCTCAAATCTAGATGGTTAACCTTAAGGTCATGCCTAATCAATATGCAATTGAAAGGTCATGAATCGGGGGTCATTTGATCGGGCTTTGAGGAGATTAAAAAATCACTCAAATAGGGTTATTGAAGATGGGCATTTAACCTTGAATTTTGGTCTGGAATTGGATTTGATCTGAACTCTGGATTGATTGATTGAGTTTGAGTTTTTTCAACCTCATGATAAGAATTAGGTCAACAAGGAGTTGGTGCAGCTTTCACGGGTGTCCTATCTTCATAATATGATAGATGCTAATTTTCATTTGAAGCTAGATATATTCTCTTCATAAATACTTTTAGAAATCAAATTTAGCAATCTTTCAGGCATTTGGTTTTTTCTAGAAATTATTTAGCAAAATCTGAGGCTTTTAGCTATCTATCATTTGCCTTTTTTTGTTTTTTTAAGAAATTATAAAGCATAAATTTTTTTTTTGTTAAAACTCACGGAGGGGTCCACACATTAATTCAAACAACAAATAAAAGTCCTTAAAGGGTCCTCGAGCCACTAATGCTCAAAGTGCTACAATTAAAGTAAAAAATTAAACCTAAATGCTTAAGATCCCCGCTAAATTATAAAATAAAATAAAAAGAACAAGCTAAGGGATAACAAGGAGCCACCACTTAAAAAAAGAGCCAGAGCCCAAAACAGCCCAAAAGCATGTAGCTGCAGTAGAAGCGAACCACCAAAACAAGCCTAGCTGACCAAAATCCAAAGACCCAATCCATGATCTAGACCTGCAAGGAAAAAAAAAAAACAAACCTCCGAACAAAATCTAATAAGCACATTATCAATAAAGAATTAACACACCACCAATATTGGAGCAGACCAACCAGAAGACCAACAACTACAAACAAACAACTAGGGAAACACAAAAAAATAGTCAAGCCCACCACAACAGAGCAACACACTAAAAAGATAAGAAATCAAACACACAAACAACCAGCCCAAAAGACCCCAACCATAAGGCCAATATCACCAAAAGAACCAAATAGTGTCCCCAAAATTAGAACAAAAGAGAAACATACCAAGCAACCAGAGACAACCTAACTAACACCAAAATAAAAGACAACCAGTATAAACAAGAAGAAAATAGTCCCAATGACACAAATAATAGAACTAAACAATAGAAGGATTAGAATGAGCATTAGATTTAATAGCTCTGCCAAAAGAATACATAAAATTGTGCACCAAACTTTTATTTTTATTTCTCTTACTTTTCTTGCCTGAAACCATGGAGAAGCCATCATTGTCAAGTTGTAGAATATTCAAGTCATTATCCTCCTAAAAAACATTACTGAGACAATCTTTAGACCCCCTAACGCCCTAGTTATCAGTCAGCATGATCAATAGGGTCAATAGAATGCAAATCCAAATGTTGCTTCCCACCACCCAATTTAATAACTGCATCATCAAAAATAAGGGAACCCGATTAGTTGATTATAAGCACCTTATTAGAGACATCCAAACTATCTTTAAGAAGATTAGGAGCATCCACAAAGATTTGATTCTTTTGAACAGGAAAATGAAGTCCCTCACCAACATTCCTAGAGAGCACATTCAACATGTTATCGCCAACTCGATGATCCACAAATTACTTAATAGAGGAATTAGATAAATGATCACCTGTAATGTGTAATAGGAACTAAGTTGGGATTAACAACCATAGCATTATTCTTACCCTAAATAACCACAACATCAAAAGTATTGGCAAAAGTGGGGACAACAGCATGCGGAGCTATATTGTTGTTTCCATTAGCAACAGTAGACACATTTTTGGGGACTAATCTACGAATCCTTAGCTATATGAGGGTGAAGGCTAATACACTAAATTTTCATATGACCCAGTGATTTATAGTGTTCACAAAAAAGAGGAAAATCCTCCATCTCAACTTGTTGAATACATCATAATTTTTCAGGCTTAAGCTATACACTAACAGGATATCATTTATTGATATCTAATTTGACTAAAACATGAGCAACTGAGGGATGAGTCCCATTAGACGTAGCATTATTAGCTTTTAAGGGGCGACCAAATAATGATCCCAATCCATGTAATATACAAGGAGTAAATAAATGTGGCCAGAGGATTGGGAAATAAACCCAAATATGAATGATGGGGGATTCCATAGTAATGTCAAAAAAAGGTGACCATTTGATCAACTTCATAAAGAAGTTGAAGAAAAAATAAGAGCGATGGGCAAAGACTCTATTATAATCCATATCATTTATAAGTTTGATTAAGACATGCTTTGAATCCAAGAGGGTAACCGAGAAACCCCTGTTAAGTTTAAGAATAAAGAAAATTTTTTGAATCAAGTCCAGATTAGGTCTGCGATTGAGAAATTTATCAAACAATGTGAATTCAAAAGCGGTTGCAAGAGCAAGTATCTCATCTTCCGAAACCCATATCGATGACAACCCTTTATGGGTTGTAGTTTTGAGATCAGGAAAAGCAACCAAAGAAGAGGCACCCGAAAGGGCATCAATAAAAGAGCGAGAAGTCTTTTTACCATTTAAAAAGTCAGGATCATCCAATCGAACATGATTAACCGTCATTCGAGCCGTAGGAATAGTCGAAGGTGGAATGATCATGGAAAAACAAACAAGAACATTAAAAAAAATGTAGAAAAAGAAAACCCTGAAAATCCAGAGGGAACAATCATCAAAGAGGGAGAGGACTTCCCAGAGGATGCAGTCAAAATCAATGAGGTCCACGAGCAGAAGAACTCGACGAGAAGGCGACTAGGGAAAAAATAATATCTATAAAGAGTAAATGACTCCATTTTTAAACATAAACCTTCTTTCCTCTTCCTCATCAAAGAAATTCCTTTTCATACTCATTACTTATAATTCTTTTCTTATTTGACTATTTATCATTTGTCGGTTCTTAGTGATTTCAGCTGGTCATTCCAAATTTGAATTATAATTACTTTTCATTCTTTATTTATATTATGGTAGACAATTTATATTTCATCTACAATTTTATCTTCACTCAAAAATTAAGTTAGATCTATATTATTTTATTTTTCTTTTTATGTATTGAAATTTTTATTCACGCATTTTTATTTATGCCCTCTATTACATCTAATATTTATATATTTTAAATAATATATGCTTCTTTGTACAGCTATGTCATATTTCCAAAGAAGTTATTCTTAGCGAACCATTGTATTAAGTATGAATAATTTTGTTAGTATACTCATTTTTTAGTTTAGTAATAGTGTCTTCTCAAATAGTTTCAAATTTTTAGTAATATTTTTTTTGCAAACAATTGTTTTTATATGTGCAATTTTTATCAAAAGTGGTTTATAATTCTCCTCTATTAAATCTTAGTAACCCATTTTATTTAGTTTAATTTAATACTTCCTGTTTTAGCCTTTTATTTCTGCCGGCTATAAAATAGGACATTCAACTCCTTTTTAAACTTAAATTAAGGTTTCGTTTGGGACGGCTTTTTTTATTGTTTTTTAAAGTAATTTTTTAGTACACAAATTTTAATTTTTATACTAAAAAACTGCTTTAAGAAACAATAAGAAAGAGATGGTTTTCTTACTGCTTCTTGATATAAGGCTTCATTTAGTATAAAAAATTTAATTTTTATACTAGAAAATTACTTTAAGAAGCAGTAAGAAAGCCGTCCCAATGAAGCCTAAATGAGTCATTTAGTTAACCATTAGGCTCCAACACCTAAAATTAAAAACTTCTGCTTCGTCTCCCTTTAACTTAAAGCTTCTGCTCCTCATATTTTATTTCTGGCAGCTAAACTAAGAACAATAGCTCAAACTCGTTATATTTTATCATTAAAATTAATATTTGCCTCCGGCCACCAAAATAAATAAAAAATAAACCTTCGGTTCAACTCCTTTTATTTACAACACTCAAACTTAAGAAGCTTCGGCTCCTTATGTTTTTATATTCATATAATTATTATTAATTCCTTGACATTAAATATTCGTATATTCTCCACCCATAAGTTCTAGAAAAAATATCTTTTTCAACAATTTTAGTCAGACGTAATCTATATCTACATCAAATAAATACATATATAAAATTTTAATCAAAGAAATATAATTCTGCTTCATCTTTTTTTTTTAATTGCCAAATTTTAAAAATTTATCAATATTATTATTATAAGTAGTATTTATCTTTATTAATCTTTTAATTTTTGTTACTGTGCAATTGGATCATTTGCTGTTAAACTTACATTAGAATTTAATTGGCAAATATTTGAATTAATAACTGTTTACATATTATATAAACATTAATAATTTCTTATATGCCTTGCATTTGATAATAGTTTATAACATATCAGTTTAATATAGGTTCATTTTGTATAAAAATAATTAATTAAATTTAATTTGAAACTCTATGGTCATTTTATTTTATTGTAACAAAATCTAAACCTTCTATATAATATATTTTCTCATATGAATAAGTTCTCTTATTTTTACTCCTTAATAAACAAATTCTTTATGTACTAAGCAATGTTTTAGTTTTACTTTTTTTACATTTGAATTTAAACTAATATTATAGTAGAAATTTGACTACTAGTTTCAGAGTGGGTCTATGCCCTTTTCATATATTCCTCTCCTAGCTATATAATGTTGAAAAAACTCTTCATGACAAATGTTTTGCACCTATTACGCTACTTTAAGCATTATATATTACTCTTTATAACCCTTCTCATTAGAATGACTAATTTAGGCTTATAAATGTTACTATATTGATATTAAAAAGCCAGTCGATTAAAACCCTTCTCCTTACACATTAAGCAGCTTCTATGCCTATTTTTTATATATAATAATCTATAAATATGCAAATATTGCATGTCATATTGATATAACATTTAATATCATTGATAATATCTTTTTTTTTATTCTTAAAAATTTTATTCACGTGCACATGTATTTATACTAATATCATAAATATAACTAATAACTCAGATAGATTGGTGTAACCATTCTAAAGTGATTGTTGAGCATAACATAATAATTCATAAAATTTTTATGCTTCGATATTAGAAGTTTCTTTAATAGATTTTGTAAATTATAGACCATTGTATTCAATATAAAAAATATAAATATTTGTAATAATTTTGTAATATAAAATAAAATATAGATCTAACAATTTTATTTTAAACAATTATTGCTCAAAATTTTAAAACTTCTATTAGTTTTAAACACCCTTCTACACTACGGGTGATTTCAATAATGTTGTTGGTTGCCTGGTCGCGCTGATAATTCTGTAGATGATTTCTTTTTTTCGTGTAGTGAATCTTGAGGCCTTTTCGAGTCGCTTATATCGCAATCCTTCATCAACATGTGGAGGTTCCATGGATTGCCCTCCATCAATCATAGATTCATTAAATGATCTAGCTCCTTTGCAACCCCACTGACCAAATTTCTCAAGTGCAGCAACTTTTAGTGGATCAAACAACCTCAGGTCGGGTTTTATTGCCTAAAGCTGCTAGTGATATCTTTGCCTCTCTTGGCCTTGCTTGTCTTCAATTAGCTGTTTGAAGTGGAGTGCGCAGCATCAATTGTCGGCATCAGTGTAGTGTTGGGTTAGAATGGTCAATAGATGGTCTTTTTCTGTGAAAAGCTCAATGAGTCCAAAAAAGTATTTCACTTTTAACAAATAGTCATATGCAACAATTGGAACAATTCTTTATTGGCAAATAGGTTAGTATCATGAAGCATTAAAATACATTCAAAGCCAAAACAAGTTAAAGGAGAAGCACGCCATTTGGATGGAGTCCTTGTCATCTTTTCATTACATTCTGAAGCACCAGTTGAGATTGGCAGCAACCAATCTCAAGGATTTGTGGGAGAAGTGCCAAGTTGGGGGTCTACAAGTTAATTAATATTGGGGGTGGGTACCTCTTACTGATGAATCATCTGTGCATTCTAATGTGCTATATTAAAGAGTCAATTATTTTTGAATGCCATGACAGAAGATTGGTCAGACATTTTAGCCATGACATAATGTGAGCTCGATCTCATGCATAACAAATTTTATTAGCCATTAATGACAGGGGATGTGGATCGCTACATCAATCAGTGCCGAATCCATTGAGTTGCTAGGAACTTGAGCAAAATATAGGTTTATATCTTCCTCTCCTTGTGCCACATATGCCTGGGACTACCATTAGCTTTGATTTCATTGTTGGACTATTCTATACTATACGAAATAAAGGCTCGATGCTAGTAGTTGTAGATCAGTTCTCTAAAATGGTACATATTTTGCCTTGGAAAAAAAAATTGTTGATGGTACTTACATCATTGATCTCTACTTCCCCGTCATTTTAAGCCCATACGTGCTATATAAAGTAGATCAACTCAGAGTCATAGCTTTTAACAAGGAAATTTGAACAAAACATACAAGAGAAATTGAAGTTAATTCAGTAGTAATAACCACTATGAAAGGATATAGTGCTCTCTCAGTTTAATTTTTCAAAGACAACCTGTGTAATAAAAAGAACAATTTTTTAAATCAGTTTGGACAAAAGAAGCTCTAGATTAGCTAATGAATTGATTTTTATCGACATCACTAAGTGAAATCATTGTAATAATTCATTAGAACTATACAAACCTACAGCACAAAACATTCTAGCCAGAAGGATTAAACATAAACACAGCATATGATGTTGCAATAGAGCCATCATTGTTCATTAAATACTAACATTAACTAACAGAAACTATAACTCTTTCTATATCAATAAATATAGCTACTCTGTTTTAAACAACCATTAGATTCTTGGTGTAAAAATAGATGACAAATATAATCTGGTAACAAATCTTTAATCAGGCTCATCCGCCCAAACTATATTAGAAAAAAGAAGCCAAAATATCAGATTAAAATACATTGATTCATTAAGGGCAACTAATAAAAAGAACATACTTTAATCATTTTGAAAGAAAGGAGATCAAACTTAGTTAATTTTACTTGAAGCATATATGGAATCATTTCATTATTGCTCATTCAAGGAAAAAAAAATGACTTCGTGCTCACTTCAGCCCAAACTGTGAAAATAACAAGCCCAACTTGACTGAGAACTACCTACATAAAAAACGTTTATTAAAATTTTAATGAATTAGCTTTTTTGATGTCACCGGGTAATCATTAAATTATTTCATTAGAAGTTATAGAACAACCAACAAATGAAATGAGAAGCTTGATACATCATGGGATTGAAAATAATAGGTAAAACAGAAGAAAAATGCAGGAACATCAAGATAGGGCTAATTTTTGGATTATCTCTTCAATAATAAAGCAATATACAATTGATTTAGTATTTGAGAGATAGATCAGCTCTCCCAAAAATCATAGACGCCACTAGGACCTCACAACAATACTAGAAAAATAAACTCCGTAATAGTATAAACTAAACCCTAGACAACTCCCCCTTAAATAGCCCAATAACAGACTAACATAAATAGAACCTTCCTAATCAGCATAAACATCATTTAAAAAACCTTCCTAAATAATCAGGCTCTTCATAATTGGCCTAAACATAATTTATGAAACCTAACCTTCCTAATCAATTAGCAGCATAAAAAACTTTCCTAATTATTTCCCTCCGTTACATAGTGAATATTAATTTTGCTAGGTCCCACAAGGTGGGTTGAAACCCCCTCCCTCCTGCTGCTTTGGTTCACACCCAGTGATTTTGCTTGGTTCGGCCAGTCTTGGCTGGTACCCAACCTCCTCAGGCGTAACAATACCCCCTTTCCAAAGACCTACCATGTCCTTAAGGTGAAAAGATGGAAACTACTGCTTCACCCTCTCATATGACTCCTAAATAGCATCATAGTTGGGTATGTTCTTTCATTTTAACAACACTTCATTCATCCCTCCCTTTTCCTGTCATACCCCTTCCAACTCCAATGGTTCGAACATCACCTTCAAATCCTCTATCAATGTCACGAGTAACTCTGAACTAGATCCATGATCACCCATAGCTCTTTGCAACTGTGACACATGAAATAATGGATGTATAATAGAGATTGGGGGTAACTTCAATCAATAAGCTATTTCTCCAATTCTCTCCAATATCTCATAGGGATCAAAGGACCTCAGAGGCTAGCTTCTCATTCCTCCTATTAGCTACGGTCCTTTGTCTGTAGGGACAAAGATTCAAGTATACCCTATCACCTATCTTAAACTGCATGTCCTTCCTTCGTCCATCTACCTGTTTCTTCATAATTTTTTGAGCCCTCAATAAATGCCTTTTAATTCAGCCAACACCATATCCCTCTCCTCTAAGTACTGCTTCATCGATGAGACTGGTGTGCTACTCTATACAAAGTGCACAAACTGAGATGGATCCCCCCATACAACACTTTGAAAGGACTCATTCGTGAAGCCAAATGATATGAAGTGATATACCATTACTCTACCCATGTTAGCCACTTATCCCACAGTCGAGTTGTCTTTGAAATAAAACATCGTAGGTAAGTATCTAGGGTCCTACTTACTACCTTCATTTAATCGTCTGTTCAGGGATGGTAAGCAGTACTCCTCTTTAATACTGTCCCCTGCATCATGAATAGCTCCCTCTAAAATTAACTAAGGAACACATAATCTCTATCGAACACTATATTTTTTAGTATCCCATGTAAACTGACCGCCTCTCTAATGCCACCACCATTGTCAGTGCCATGTATGGATATCATAGAGGAATAAAATGAGCATACTTGCTCAATCTGTTAAACACCACCAAAATTACTATAAGCCTCTCAGACAAGAGTAGCCCATAAATAAAATTCATGGTGACCTCCTCCCACACTCTATTTGGAAGAGCTAGAGATTGTAGTAATTCTCTCTCAGATCCCTGGACATGTATTTACTCGTATGGCACATCTCACATCTAGCTACCATCTCCTACACATCCTTATGTATCCCCTTAAATATAACTCCATCTCCAACCTCCTGTACATCTTATGCACCCCTGAATGAACCCTAATAATGCTCATGTGGAACTCCTATATAAGGTAAGGAGTATGGATCAAGATCTGTGCAACACAAATCTCCCCTGGTTCAACAGTCTCTCCCCCTCTCAGGATTAACTAGAGTGACTACTCTTATCCCTTTGTAGATCTAGCCAAATCCCCCTCAGTTCCTTTTGTTGAACACTCTTCTCCTTAATAGCCTCCCAATCGAACATCAGTGGTACTGAAATGGCTAACTCTTCAAGCTCCCCCATGCAGCTGGACTAGGCATCAACCATCTTATTCTCTAGTCACGGCGTATAATGGATCTCAAAATCATACCCTAGCAGCTTTACTATCCACTTCAGATGCTCCTTGATCATCATCCTCTATTCTAACAGGTACTTCAAGCTACTCTAGTCTGCCCCGATGATGAAATGTTTGCTCAATAAGTAAGGTCTTTATGCTTAGATATTAGAAGGTTCTTTAATAGATTTTGTAAATTATAGACCATTGTATTCAATACAAAAAATATAAATATTTGTAATATTTTTGTAATATAAAATAAAATATAGATCTAACAATTTTATTTTAAACAATTATTGCTCAAAATTTTAAAACTTCTATTAGTTTTAAACACCCTTCTACACTACGGGTGATTTCAATAATGTTGTTGGTTGCCTGGTCGCGCTGATAATTCTGTAGATGATTTCTTTTTTTCGTGTAGTGAATCTTGAGGCCTTTTCGAGTCGCTTATATCGCAATCCTTCATCAACATGTGGAGGTTCCATGGATTGCCCTCCATCAATCATAGATTCATTAAATGATCTAGCTCCTTTGCAACCCCACTGACCAAATTTCTCAAGTGCAGCAACTTTTAGTGGATCAAACAACCTCATGTCGGGTTTTATTGCCTAAAGCTGCTAGTGATATCTTTGCCTCTCTTGGCCTTGCTTGTCTTCAATTAGCTGTTTGAAGTGGAGTGCGCAGCATCAATTGTCGGCATCAGTGTAGTGTTGGGTTAGAATGGTCAATAGGTGGTCTTTTTATGTGAAAAGCTCAATGAGTCCAAAAAAGTATTTCACTTTTAACAAAAAGATGACAATTGGAACAATTCTTTATTGGCAAATAGGTTAGTATCATGAAGCATTAAAATACATTCAAAGCCAAAACAAGTTAAAGGAGAAGCACGCCATTTGGATGGAGTCCTTGTCATCTTTTCATTACATTCTGAAGCACAAGTTGAGATTGGCAACAACCAATCTCAAGGATTTGTGGGAGAAGTGCCAAGTTGGGGTCTACAAGTTAATTAATATTGGGGGTGGGTACCTCTTACTGATGAATCATCTGTGCATTCTAATGTGCTATATTAAAGAGTCAATTATTTTTGAATGCCATGACAGAAGATTGGTCAGACATTTTAGCCATGACATAATGTGAGCTCGATCTCATGCATAACAAATTTTATTAACCATTAATGACAGGGGATGTGGATCGCTACATCAATCAGTGCCGAATCCATTGAGTTGCTAGGAACTTGAGCAAAATATAGGTTTATATCTTCCTCTCCTTGTGCCACATATGCCTGGGACTACCATTAGCTTTGATTTCATTGTTGGACTATTCTATACTATACGAAATAAAGGCTCGATGCTAGTAGTTGTAGATCAGTTCTCTAAAATGGTACATATTTTGCCTTGGAAAAAAAATTGTTGATGCTACTTACATCATTGATCTCTACTTCCCCGTCATTTTAAGCCCATACGTGCTATATAAAGTAGATCAACTCAGAGTCATAGCTTTTAACAAGGAAATTTGAACAAAACATACAAGAGAAATTGAAGTTATTTCAGTAGTAATAACCACTATGAAAGGATACAGTGCTCTCTCAGTTTAATTTTTCAAAGGCAACCTGTGTAATAAAAAGAACAATTTTTTAAATCGGTTTGGACAAAAGAAGCTCTAGATTAGCTAATGAATTGATTTTTATCGACATCAATTAGTGAAATCATTGTAATAATTCATTAGAAATATAAAAACCTACAGCACAAAACATTCCAGCCAGCAGGATTAAACATAAACACAGCTTATGATGCTGCAATAAAGCCATCATTGTTCATTAAATACTAACATTAACTAACAGAAACTATAACTCTTTTTATATCAATAAATATATCTACCCTGTTTTAAATAGCCATTAGATTCTTGATGTAATAAAAGATGACAAATATAATCTGGTAACAAATCTTTAATCAGGTTCATCAGCCCAGACTACAATAGAGAAAGACATTGATTCATTAAGGCCAACTAATAAAATCTAAAGTGATAAACTCCCTTAATTTATGAGCATTTAACTTATTGTTGTTCAATCCAGTTAATATTCTTTCGAAGGCACCTTATAAATAAAAAGAACATACTTTAATCAATTTGAAAAGAAGAAGAAAAAACTTAATTAATTTTACTTGAAGCATATATCGAATCATTTCAATATTTCTCATTCAAGCAACAAATGGCGATTGCATCTTAGCCTTCAAGCTCACTGTTGGGGGTGGAAGTAAACCACACAACAAAATAAATAAGAAAATAGAAATGTAGCGGGAAGTAAAGAACACCAGGATTTAATGTGAAAAAATCCGAAATCGGGAAAAAATCTCGGAGCCATACCATACCAAGAAATCCACTATAAAAATTGGTAGAAATTTGTACAGATTTCTCATCTCTCTCTCTCTCTCTCTCTCTCTCTCTCCTTGCTTCTCCTCTCTCTTACACCATTCTTACTCAAGAATAAACAATGAGATACAATACATACCACCTAGGGACCACCACCCTTAAGAAAAACGCGAAAGAAAAACTATCCAGCCAGCCTCGCAGCTCTACAGTGTTAGTTTAGAGCATTGCGGTGCTTAATGCTTTGTCTCCACTTTGCCTGATAGTTCCATAGGGCTAGATCTTGAGTGTGGTAGTGCTCTGCTCTTTGTCTTTTATTCAACCAAAATATGCATTGTCGAGGAGCTCAGTTACACAGTGATGGGGCGTTGTTTGAAAAAAAAATTATGCAACATTGTCAAACCCAAGTAGGGGGAGGACCCCCACACCCCCTCAGCGAGCACGACAAACTGAGTTGAGGTTCGTAGCAGTAGTACAACCCGATTTATCAATATAATCAGATTCCACACAAACTAACAATCATTCTCCCAATCTACAACACCAATCATAGTAACTGTAGTGTGGCTCACCCCTCTTCTCAATCTTCATGTAGACTAACTAAAGCTAATAACTTCCATTTATCAATTGTCACTGTCTTCACCAGCATGTCTACAGGATTCTAGTTCATTTGTATCTTTTCCAAAGATAACTGACCATCTTTCAAAAGTGATATGATGAAATGATACCAAAGCTAGATGTGCTTCATCCTAGCATAAAATGCAGCATTCTTTGCTAGATGAATAACACTCATGCTATCACTATGCAACTTTCCATTTCTTTTCTCCTTGCCAAGTTTTACCAAGAAACTTTGCAACCATATCATCTCCTTACTATCCTCAATGATAGCAATATACTCAATTTCTGTGGTTAAGTGCACAACAATCTTCTATTTGAGAACTCGACTCACTGCAGTCTTTTCCAAGGTGAGGATATAACCTGTTGTGCTCCTCCTACTGTCAAGATCTCCAGCAAGATCAATATCAACATACCCCTATAGATCAATCCCTACACCACCAAAGCAAAGAGCTTTATCAACTGATTCTCTCAAGTACCTATGAATCCACTTAACCGCCTCCAAACAAAGTTTTCTAGGGTTACTCATAAATTTACTGACTACTCCCACTACATATGTTATATCTGGTCTCATACATATCATAACATACATCAAACTTGTAACTGCTAAAGCATATGGAGTCCTCTCCATCTGCTCTTATTCTGCTTCAGATTTAGACAATTTTTCTTTAGATAGTAAAAAATAACTACCCAAGGGAGTGTAAATTGGCTTTGCATCTCTTATGTTGAAGCATTGCAGCACCTTTTCAACATATTCTGCTTGAGGTAACTTCAATATACCTACACTTCTATTCCTATTGATTCTCATACAGAGCGTTTTTTTTGCTAGACCCAGATCTTTCATTTCAAACTCCTTTGATAACTTCTCCTTCAAACATATTATCTTCGCCATATTTGATATTGCAATCAGCATATTATCCATATTCAAAAGTAGAATAATACAATAGCTATCAATATATCTAAAAAAATAATAGTGATATGCTTGGCACATTGTGTATCCATTATCTAACATAAATTTGTCAAATATTCTATATTATTGTCTTGGTGTCTGCTTCAACTCATATAGGCTCCTTTTGAGCCTACACATCATATCTTCTTTACTTGTGATCACATACTCCTAAGGTTGCACCATGTACAATTGTTCATCAAGGTCACGATGAAAAAATGTTGCTTTACATCCATCAGATCTAGATATAAATCCTTAATTACTACTATGCTTATAACATCCCTGATTGTAGTCATCTTCACCACCACACATTCCTTCTACTGAAAACCTTTAATTATAAGCCTGGCATTATAGCACTTGCTACCATCAGGTTCTTCTTTCAGCCTATAAACCCATTTATTCTATAGTGCTCTCTTCCAATCTTGTAGCTGTGTCAAATCCCAAGTTTGATTCAACTCAAGTGAATGCATCTCATCATCCATGTCTTGCTTCCATTTCTTTGAATGACCTTATTATAACACTATGGTTCACTATTATATGTTAGTAATAGATAGTACAAGGAAGGAGAGTACCTTGGTATTGGGTTGATATTTTGGTAGATCTTCTAACTTTAGTAGCAGGTGTCTGAGAAACCCTCTATTCTTTATCAAATTTGTCTTCTTGGTCATCATCATCCTCTAACTCAACATATTTGGAAGAATCTTTAGGAGTCTTATGTTTATTCTTGTATATTTTATTTTCATTGAATTTAACATCACTGCTCCTAATGAATTTCAGATTCTAATAATCCTTGAATTTATGGCCAAATTCATCTAAGCTAGATCCAATAAATATACACTTGATAGATTTTGGATCAAGTTTACTCTTAGATCATGCATCATTATGAACATAAGATGAACAACCAAACACTTTTAGGTGAGATAAACTTACCTCTCTGCCACTCCAGGCTTCCTAAGGTAACCCCTTATTTAAAGGAACTGATGGGCCATGATTAATCAGCTAAATAATAATATTTACAACCTTTGCCCAGAACTATTTGAGTAGACTTGCATGCTACCTCATGCCCCTAACACGCTCAGTGATAATTCTATTCACGCACTCTATAAGATCATTCTATTGTAGTATTCTTAGAATAGTAAATTCCTTCATGATCCCATTCAAAGTATAATACTCCTTGAACTTCTTATAACAATACTCACCACCATTATCTGATCTAAGACACTTGAGCTTTATACCTATCTCATTCTCAGCCATGACCTTGCACTTCTTAAAAAAATCAAACATATCTTACTTGTGTTTTAAGAAGTACACCCATAACTTTCTACTGTGATCATTAATAAAAGTGACAAAAATACAAATATTCTCCTATAGAAGTAACTGAAGTGAGATCTTGTACATTTGTATATACTAACTCCAACTTCTTTGACTTCATCTTTGAATTAGTATTTAAAAAAAACTCTATGTTGCTTTCCATATATACATTCTTCAGAGAAATTTAAATTTTTAGATTTTAAACAAGGAAGCTTTTCTCTAGTAAGAAATGAATGCATACTTTTCTTACTCATATGGCCAGGCCTTCGATGCCAAAAACTTCAATCAACATATGAATTCACTACTCCAATATAATCTAATCTTTTATCGATAACATATAAGGTGCCTTCAATACTGCCATGAGCTATAACCATAACCCCATTAGTCACCATTCAGGAATCTCCTATGAATGATGCCATATGGCCTAATTTTGTAAGCTGACTCACAGAAACTAAACTCCTCTTCAGACAAAGAACATGCCTAACATTCTTGAGTCTCCAAGTTAACTTATCTAACATTCTAATATCAACATCTCCTTGTCCAACTATGTTGCAGGGGTTGTTGTCTCCTAGATACACTTTACCCAAACAAATTTGGGTATAATTTTTTAATGCCTCCTTATTAGGACTTGCATAAAATGAAGCACCTAAATCTACAACTTAAGATTCAAAATTATCCAGAGATAAAATCAGAGAATTAGACAAAACTATTAAGCAGATACATTTTATTAGTGATTTTGTCTCTCATCGACCACTATCCTTCTTTAGAACTATACAATTCTTCTTCAAGGTTGTTTTTATAGCTCCAACACATAACTTTTCCTCTACCAGAAGTAGACTTTCCTCTCTTGGATTTAGATCTTCCTATGCTTAAATTTTTCTCTATGTCTCTTACTCTTGCATCAACAATTAGAGCAAAATTTGAAGATTCATCATTTTCTCTCCTGCGAACCTCTTCATTAAGCCCATCCCAACTTTTTGGCAATGAATGTAACAGTAGAAATGCTCTCACCTCATCATCAAACTTAGTCCCAATTGAACATAAATTACTCATCATAATGTTCAAATTATTCAAGTGTTCTTCCATTAAAGTGCTATCTAACATCTTCATATTGAATAACTTCTTCAACAAGAACACTTTGTTTGAGGCTAATGACTTCTCATACATCTTAATCAATACAACCATGAGACTGAATTTAGTATTATCATTTACAATGTTGAATGTAACATATAAGGAAAGTGAAAATTATGTCAAACCTAGGGCAGTCTGGTCAAGAACCTTCCACTCCTCCATCATCAGAGAATCACAATTCTTGGTGATTCCTTCCAGCAACAAATATAACTTCTTCTGATATAGCAAATCTTCAATTTGTATCCTTCAGGATGTAAGGTTTAAACCATTGAACTTCTTAATCTTGTATCTTACTTCATCAACCATTACTCCTACTCAAACTGATAAATGTGGATCTGATACCAGTTGTTGGGGGTGCAAGTACATCATGTAACAAAATAAATAAGAAAATAAAAATGCAGTGGAAAGTAAACAAGACCATGTTTTAATATGGAAAAACTCAAAATTGGAAATAAATCATAGAGGCACACCACACCAAGAAATCCACTCTAAAAATTGGGAGTCATTTATACAAATCTCTTATCTCTCTCGCTCTATCCTTGCTTCTCTTCTCTCTTATACCATTCTTATACAAGAAAAAATAAAGAGATACAATACGTACCTCCAAAGGATGCCACCCTTAAGAAAAATGAAAAAAAAAATTATTCTACCAGGCTCACAATGCTGTGATGCCATTTTGAGCTCTACAGCACTCAATACTCTATCTCCAGTCTACATAATAACACCGCAACACTAGATCTTGAGCGATGCAACACTCTGGTCTCTAGTTTTTCTCCAAGAAAATTATGCAGTGCTGGGGTGCTCTGGTATAGATCACAAGGGTGCTTGGGTACATAGTGTTGGGCGCATGGGTACCCAACACCGGGGCATTGTACGCTTAGGTACTTGAACCAAAGCAACAAGAGGACCCCTCACTCCCCCTAACAAGCATGATAAACTGAGTTGTGGTCTTTGACAATAATATAGCATGATTGATTGACACAACCAAATTCCACACAAACTAACACTCACTTTTGCCCAAACTATTATAACAAACCCTGCTTGATTGAGAACTCCCAACAAAATAAACTTTTATTAAAATTCTAATGAATTAATTTTATTTATGGCACCAGGTAGAATCATTACAATATTTCATTAGAACTAATAGAGCTAACAATGAAATAAATTGAGAAGTCACTATATTAAATTTACATATGTTATTCACTAAGACTAACTAAGAAATCTGAAGCAACAAATTTCCTTACTTCATAAGCAATTGACATAGTATGGTTCACTTAGTTTAACAATTTTTTAAAGGCACTATGTATATTTTAATCAATTTGGTTGAAAAGAACTCAAGCTCAATAAATTTTACTTGAATTTATGAAATCATTGCATTTCAACGTGACCAACATGTTGGATACAAATTTTACCATTGGTGACACCCGACCTTACTACTATGTGAGCTCTGAGGGGTGCGTCCTAAAATCCTATATGAGAATGGAGAGAGGAAGGGGGAAACTCTTTTGAAATGTTTTACTAGCTCAAGTTTAGTACATATTTTGCCTTGGAAAAAATTGTTGATGCTACTTACATCATTGATCTCTACTTCCCCGTCATTTTAAGCCCATACGTGCTATATAAAGTAGATCAACTCAGAGTCATAGCTTTTAACAAGGAAAAATTGAACAAAGCCTACAAGAGAAATTGAAGTTATTTCAGTAGTAATAACCAGTATGAAACGATAAAGTGCTCTCTCAGTTTAATTTTTCAAAGGCAACCTGTGTAATAAAAAGAACAATTTTTTAAATCGGTTTGGACAAAAGAAGCTCTAGATTAGCTAATGAATTAATTTTTATCGACATCACTAAGTGAAATCATTGTAATAATTCATTAGAACTATAAAAACCTACAGCACAAAACATTCTAGCCAGCAGGATTAAACATAAACATAGCTTATGATGTTGCAATAAAGCCATCATTGTTCATTAAATACTAACATTTACTAACAAAAACTATAACTCTTTCTATATCAATAATATAGCTACTCTGTTTTAAATAACATTAGATTCTTGATGTCATAATAGATGACAAATATAATCTGGTAACAAATCTTTAATCAGGCTCATCCGCCCAGACTATATTAGAAAAAAGAAGACAAAATATCAGATTAAAATACATTGATTCATTAAGGGCAACTAATAAAATCTAAAGTGCCAAACTCCCTTAATTTATGAGCAGTCAACTTATTGCTGTTCAATTCAGTTGATATTCTTTCGAAGGCACCTTGTAAATAAAAAGAACATACTTTAATCATTTTGAAAGAAAGGAGATCAAACATAATTAATTTTACTTGAAGCATATATAGAATCATTTCATTATTGCTCATTCAAGGAAAAAATATTGACTTCGTGCTCTCTTTAGCCCAAACTGTTAAAATAACAAGCCCAGCTTGACTGAGAACTCCCTACATAAAAACCTTTATTAAAATTTTAATGAATTAACTTTTTTGATGTCACTGGGTAATCATTAAATTATTTCATTAAAAGTAATAGAACAACAACAAATGAAATGAGATGCTTGATACATCATTGGGGCGAAAATAATAGGTAAAATAGAAGAAAAATGCATGAACATCAAGATAGGTCTAATTTTTGGATTATCTCTTCAATAATAATGCAAGATACAATTGATTTAGTATTTGAGAGGTAGATCAGCTCTCCCAAAAATCCTAGACGCCACCAGAACCTCACAACAACACTAGAAATAAACTCCATAATAGTATAAACTAAACCCTAGGCAACTCCCCCTTAAATAGCCCAATAACACAATAACATAAATAGAACCTTCCTAATCAGCATAAACATCATTTAAAAAACCTTCCTAATCAATTAGGCTCTTCATAATTGGCCTAAACATAATTTATGAAACCTTCCTAATTAATTAGCAGCATGAAAAACCTTCCTAATTATTTCCGTCCCTTACATAGTGAATATTAACTTTCTTGGGTCCCACAAGGTGGGTTGAAACTCCCTCCCTCCTACTGCTTTGGTTCTCACCTAGTGATTTTGTTTGGTTTGGCCTGTCTTGGTTGGCCAGCTAGTACCCAACCTCCTCAGGCAACAATACCCCCTTCCAAAGACCTACCATGTCCTCAAGGTGAAAAGATGGAAACTACTGCTTCACCCTCTCATTTGACTCCTAAATAGCATCATAGTTGGGTATGTTCTTCCATTTTAACAACACTTCCTTCATCCCTCCCTTTTCCTGTCATACCCTTTCCAACTCCAATAATTCAAACATCACCTTCAAATCCTTTGTCAATGTCACGAGTAACTCTGAACTAGATCCATGATCACCCATAGCTCTTTGCAACTGTGACACATGAAACATTGGATGTATAGTAGCAATTGGGGGTAAGTTCAATCAATAAGCTATTTCTCCAATTCTCTCCAATATCTCATAGGGATCAAAGGACCTCGAAGGCTAGCTTCTCATTCCTCCTATTATCTACCATCCTTTGTCTATAGGGATAAAGATTCAAGTATACCCTATCACCTATCTTAAATTGCATTTCCTTCCTATGTCCATCTACCTGTTTCTTCATAATTTTTGGAGCCCTCAATAAATGCCTTTTAATTCATCCAACACCATATCCCTCCCCTCTAAGTACTGCTTCATCGATGAGACTGGTTGCTACTCTACCCAGAGTGCACCAACTGAGGTGGATCCCCCATAAAACACTTTGAAAGGAGTAATTCGTGAAGCCAAATGATATGAAGTGTTATACCATTACTCTACCCATGCCAACCACTTATCCCACAATCGAGTTTTCTTTGAAATAAAACATCGTAGGTAAGTATCTAGGGTCCTATTTACTACCTTCATTTAACCGTCCGTCCAGGGATAGTAAGCAGTGCTCCTCTTCAATACTGTCACTTGCATCCTGAACAACTCCCTCTAAAATTAACTGAGGAACACCTAATCTCTATCAAACACTATATTTTTTAGTATCCCATGTAATCTGACCACCTCTCTGATGCCACCACCATTGTCAGTGCCATGTATGGATATCATAGGGGAATAAAATAAGCATACTTGCTCAATCTGTTAAACACCACCAAAATTACTATAAACCTCTCAAACAAGAGTAGCCTATAAATAAAATCCATGGTGACCTCCTCCCACACTCTATTTGGAAGAGCTAGAGATTGTAGTAACTCTCTCTCAGATCCCTGGACATGTATTTAATCATCTGACACATCTCACATCTAGCTACCATCTCTTATACATCCTTATGTATCCCCTTAAATATAACTCCATCTCTAACCTCCTATACATCTTATGCACCCCTGAATGAACCCTAATAATGCTCATGTGGAACTCTTATAGAAGGTGAGGAGTATGAATTAAGATCTGTGGCAACACAAATCTCCCCTGGTTCAGAAGTCTCTCCCCCTATCGGGAATAACTAGAGTTGCTACTCTTATACCTTTGTAGATATACCCTAATCCCCCTTAGTTCCTTGTGTTGAACACTATCCTCCTTAATAGCCTCCCAATCGAACATCAGTGTTACTGAAATGGCTAACTCCTCAAGGTCCCCCATGTAGCTGGACAAGACATCAACCATCTTATTCTTTAGTAATGGCCTATAATGGATCTTGAAATCATACCCTAGAAGATTTACTATCCCCTTCAGATGCTCCTTGATCATCATCCTCTGTTCTAACAGGTACTTTAAGCTACTCTAGTCTACCCAGATGATGAAATGTCTGCTCAATAAGTAAGGTAGATACTTCTACATGGACAACATAATAGCCATCAACTCCCTCTAAGAAACAAACTTTAGCCTAGCTTTTATTGATAACCCCTAGCTGAAGTAAGCTTTGGGCTTCTAATTCTTCATCAGCGAACCCCAATCCTTATCCTGATGCATCAGTCTACACCATAAATACCTAGCTAAAATCTGGTAGGGCAAGGACCGATATCGTGGTTATGGATTTATTCAATTTCTTATAATGTTGGGTAACGCCTCTCCCCATAAAAAACTACCCTTCTTCAGTTGCTCTGCTAATGACCATGTCATAGTGTTGTATCCCCTCATAAACCTCCTGTAGTACCCGATCAACCCTAAAAAATCCCTCAGCTCCTTCAAAGTCTTAGGTAGTATCCATTTTAGCATTGCCTCAATCTTAGTCAGATTAGTGGCCACCCCTCTTAGGATACCACATGCCTATGTACTCTATATGGAGATGTGCAAAGTAACACTTCTTCATATTGGCACTGCTCTTGGAACACCTCTAATACCACCTTAAAGTGCTCTAAATGCTATTCATTTTACATGTTATACACAAGGATGTTATCAAAGAAAACTAGTACAAATCTTTTGTGGTACAATCTAAACACCTTGCTCATGAGGGACTAGAATGGTCCAGGCGTATTGGTGAGACCAAATACCATCACCATGAACTTTTTGTCTCCCTCATGTGTCCTGAATGTAATATTTTGGACATCCTCCCCTATTATCCTGATTAGATGATACCCAAACTTCATATCCATCTTCTTGAACACCACAACTCCATACAACTCATAAAACAACTCCTTTATCATCGAAATAGAAAACTTGTCTAGCACAGTCTCCTTACTCAAGGCCTGGTAATTCATAAAGAATCTATAGCTCCCATCCTTCTTCTTGACTAGTAAGACTGGGTTAAAAAGGGACTCACGCTCAGCTTGATGATCTCTACCTCTATCACCTCTCGGATTAGATTCTCAATCTCATCCTTTTGGATCTGAGGGTATCGATAAGGTATAACACTAATCTGTGAAGGCCCCTCCCTCAAGGTAATGGCATGCTACTGCTCGCTTAGAGGTGAAAATCCTTGAGGTGGCTGAAAGACCTCATTGGAATAATGTATAAGCAGTTGTATTAAAAGAGGGTTATCTCCCCCCTCCTCTAACCTGATCCCCTCCAAGCACCACAATTCCACCAAAAATCCTCCCCACCCCACCTCCTATATGGTCATCACCAATGAAACCATAGCTTTGTATAACCTTGCATGTCCCCTAATCACCACCCTCCTACCCTCTACCATCATTTCCATCATTAATGCTCCCTTATTGACCTTGGTGTCTCCCAAGGTATCCATCTATTTCATCCCCCGAATGACATTAGTACTCCATAACTCTAATGAAAGGAAGTCCTCCATTACCTGGACCTCCTATATAGTTTGAACCATCCCCCTATATACTCCTATGCTTGTCTCCACCTTCCATGTGTCCATCATCACCTTGTAGCACCCTCTATCCACTAGCTTCACCCTTAATTTGTCCATGACCTGGTTAGAGATAACATTGTGGCCTATCTATCTATCAACACCACTACCTCCATGTTTTTTATCTCCCCTATCACTTTCATGCAGTGGTTTAGAGTGAATCCCACTACTGAGTTTAAGGAAACCTCCGTCACATCCAAATGCAACTTTCTTCCTCCACCATTGCCTCACTCCCACCTATCGTAGTTTCTTTATTGTAATAGATGATGAGAACTTAAAGAGTTTGATCCTTATACATGTGCCCAGATATATAGCTCTCATCACATCCGAAATATAACTCATTTTCCATCTTTTCCTGCAACTCCATCTCAGTGACCTTCTTGAAGTTTTCCCTAGATGTCCCTCCTATAATCATCTCCTTCAGGGTCTCTCTAAGAATACTCAAGGTCATCCTTTGGGTACTAAAAAGTGGTGGTCATCTTATAAGAACCTCCCTAGCTATTTCCTCTCTCCCCTCTCTCCTGATTTACTGCCTCTCACCCATCTCCCTGATCCTCCACTAACTGGAATAGATTTATAGCCTCTCATAAATTATGAAACCTCATCACTTTAACTGTCACCAAAATATCTAGTTTGAGACCTTTCAAAAGGTTCCCCTTTCGTAAAGTCTCCGAAAGCCCGTCAAGTAGGTTAGCAAGGTGCTCAAACCTTTAACAGAACTTCACCACTGTCCCCTTCTACATCATAGTGAAGAACTGCATATAGAAGTCTCCTCTCCTGTTGGTTAAAAAATGTTCTAATAAACAATCCTTAAATTCCCTCTAGGTCCATATAGGATGCCTCATATCACTCCACGGGTACCATGTAATGTGGGCATATGATGTGATAAGATAATGTTGAGCTAATATAAAACTCACTAGATTTAAAATATGCTTAGATTTTCTTTGATATAAAAATTAAAACACCCCACTAATTTATGCAAGTATATATATATATCGAATCAAGTAATAAAGTGATAAAGTAGGGTATCGAACCCACAAGAAAGTGATCTGATACACTACAACAAAACTACTACTTCTTACTTAACATGCATAATCTTATCCTATGAAAATGCAACTGATATTTTTGAGTTCCTACCATTGAATGAAAATAAATAATGAAGTTGATACAATTTTGATAAAATATTTTGGATTGATACATGTAAAAAATATATTTTTCTAATAAGACTCTTAATTGTATATGTGGATCAGAGCATATGCATCCCTAGTTCTCTGTCAAGCTTGTAGGGGTGAAAAGAAAGATTATTAGTCTCCCTACAGTTTTACTATCTCCATAGAACCTAAAATATTCAAACATCCTATGTATAGGCATGCCAATATTCTATTTCAATATTCATAATCAATCTTGCATTCCTCCATCAAGGCTATATTTCACACTAGGTTTTAACTACACACATGACCATTGTATTCCTTAAATTAAAAATAGGAGATATTGAAAATATCATTATTTCCATCAGAGAATAAGAGTCTATATTAGTACTTAAATGCTCTTTATATGATTAGCCTAAAATAGAAGATCTAGCTAAACATGGAATAAATAGAAAGCAAATTCAGATTCTTTTTATTCATATAAGAACAAAGTACAAGTGAAGTAAGAAGTTTATCATCAGGATAGATCTAAGTATCATTTCTACACTCCTTCCTCCACTTTTAAAGTTACTTACACAAACACAAGCTAGTCCCAAAATATTGTATCTTGCACTTCCCTAGCCTCCCTTAGACTTTACTCTATGAGGGTAGTAAAGAAATACACTAAAAAAGTACTAAATTATACTCAAGTAACTAAACTCCCAAAATAATAGAACTAACTTCTATTTATAATAAGTACATAATCGGACTTAAGCACCACGGTGCTTGGCAGGGTGGCACTATAGCAATAAAAAATGAACTAGCACCTTAACGCTGTGTTGTTGGCTCTACTGCGGTGCTGGGTGACATGGCATGATTATAGCCTGAATCAGTTGTTGATATTATCTACCTCATTACCTATTCTAGTGATTTTAATGATAACAAATATATGCTTATACATTTTAATTTATGTGTTAAGTATTTCAGGTGTAATGATTTTTAAAGGCGATGTGAATATAGATTTTGTAAACACAAATTCTCATATAGCTTATATTGTTACAAAACTATTGGCTGAAGAGAGATTTTGCATGTTAAGATGAATGCTTGGGATGTTAGACACTAATATTTAAATTTCCTATATATTTATGTTATTCTTTTTGATGTTATCAAAAGGGGAGTAGAATTATATATGTTGGTCATAATTCTTTTACATGCATATATTTAGGGGGAGAAATATTTTTTTATAAATTATCATTTAAAATTATTTCTCAATTATTATATATACTTTTTTAATACCTAAAATTTGTGATATAAGGTCAATTTACACCTTTATTATAACTATACCCAACATATGTTTGCCATCATCAAAAAGGGAGAGATTGTTGATATTGTCTACCTCATGACCTATTCTAGAGATTTTGATGATAAAAAATATATGCTTGTATGTTCTAATTTATGAGTTAAGTATTTTATGTGTAATGATTTAATGGATGTGCATAATAATTACTTGTGTGAAATTTATATCACACAACTCAAGTTTAATCAAAATTTGAGCTAAAAGAACTCAAGATGGACTAAGATGGAAAGTTTAAAGATTTTTATATTATCATAAGAGTATGTTAGAGGTCCATTAATATTTACTTGCATGGTTTAATTTGCTCAAAATTTAAATATTTATTAATATAATTTATATATTATTAATTAAAGATAATGAGCTTGATTTAAAAATCTATAAGATTCCTCTATTGAATAAACTTTATAAGCTTGATATATTACATAAATATTATTAAATATGGAAAGATCACAACATGCATTAAATATGGACTATAATATCATGATTGTAAAGTGATAATGAGTCTTTAGCTTAAAGTCCATTTTAAAAAGGATTATAAGTATAGTAGAGTTAGACTTGGTTAAATTAGTGGGTGTGGGTTAGATCATTATATGTGATCAAATTGGTTGATAGGCATCTCTCATAAGATGCTTAAGATAGTAAGGCTATATTATATGGAGTTTGATTTTGAGTAAAATTAGGGTTGGGAAGGTAGTGTGGTCGAACAAACCAAATCTAATAACAAGTCTAAGATCTCGAACCTTATGTTCTACCCTCTAGATCTTTCTCTCCAAAAGTCCAAATAGCATGAATAAAAACAAAATTGAAGGTGAAGATGCCTATTTATGATCTAGAGATTTTGATGGAGGCATGATATTTTCCCGAAATTTTATCCAAGACTGGTCTGGAAATTTTTCTCTAGCTACAACTTGAATTAGATTTAGGGTTTCATGATCATTGGTTATTTGTGAACAAAAACCCCAATAAATGTATGAAAATTAAACTTTTGGATGTTTAATATATATTTGTTAGTTTTTGTGATTTTTGGAAGAGTTTAGGTCATCTAATTGAAATCAAACATATAACTTTGTCTATTTTGACCAAATTTGGCCGATTCTGACAAAAGATTTAATTGGATGGTTAGATTGCCAGAAAAGTTAAATTTTAATTTTTTATGGAGTGAAGAATGATAGATAGAACACAATACAAAATAAAATTTTAGCAATAAGAGCATAGATAAATTTCTAACACTAACCAAAGTAATAGTCCTAGAGAAGATCACCTAACCCTATGTAATTTGGCTGACCACCAAGCTCTAAGAGATTTTTCTTCCAATATTAGTCACAAGAGAACATTAAATTTTTCATTACACTAATTAGAAGAATCTAATGTAACATTTCATAACAGGGAATCTTTAAATGTGAAAAAGAGAGGGAGGGAGCACTAGTTTAACCACCATGTAACCACCTCAACTCCTCCCTCCAAATGCATTACTTGGTAGGAAACTCCAGTCCAACATAGCCATTTAGTTTGGTTATTTAAATGGGCTAACATAACATAAATACAATCACACTAACAAGGACACTATTACTACTATATATGAGACAATACCTTCACATAAAGACAATAATAAAATACTTTAATTCTTGAGTCCTCACTCTAATGAAGCCCTCTTAGCCTTGGATCTTATAATTAGACCTCCATTCTATTGATTATATTCATGAAGTACTTCAATCACCATCGGCCCCAAATAACTCTTCTTTGAAGAGTTGAAGTCCAAGTAGTCAACTGCAAGCTTTGGTACTATCTTCTCCAATTCATCTCTAATAAGTGAATGATTTTGTGATTTATAATATGATATGCTTCATCTATGATGATGTGATCCAGCTCAATGAATGAATGTTGGTTGGCACCTATAATGAATGATTTTTGTGTTCCTACAAAGGAATCATGTTATTCATTTAGAGGTTGGCTAACTCCTTTATATGGTATAAAAATTTTCATATTGAAAATTGGAGTCTTAAATATGTCTTTTAGAAATTCAATAACATGTGCATTTTTGCTAGTTTTTCTAATAATCTCAAATGGCCCACATGCCCTAGCTTTTAATTTTTTAAATTGAGTGGAAGAATACCTCTTAGGATGGATTCTCGTTAACACAATATCCCCAAAATTTAATTCTTTAATGTTTTCTTCTTATTCTTAATTTCAATGTAATTTAAATTAGGGACTTCTAATTATTGTTTCACATTCTCATGAAGGCTTTGGAAATCTTGTGCAAACATAAATGCAGAGTCAAAAAATGTATATGATAGGATGCTAGCACGATCAACTTATTTTTTTTAAAATTATAGCTGTAGGTTATTTCCATAAAATATGACACTCTAATAATACTCAATTGAATCTTAAAATTTTTTATTTTTTAATGTTTAGGTTGTATATCAAATGTAGATTTATAGGGTAGTACCATGAATAAGTTGTGTAGAGGAGTTGGAATTACCCTTGTAGCTAGGCTAAATGGACAGAGCTTAAAAGTTCACTTATTTAATTGAAATATATGTGTTCTCTATCCCAAAATGTATGACATTCTTATCAAATAACCAGGGTCTTAAAGCACATGTGTTACTTCTATTTTATGTACATTATAACATATAAGGTCATCATAGCTTCTGTAATAGGTACTAAACATCTATATTTGATAGGTAATGAAGTGTCATTATCTAACTTGTTCTGAATGAATCTGGATTTGGTCTTAGTTTAAGTTTGGCTCTTGAAAGTTTATGTGTGGATACTATATTCATAGCATTTCCTCCATCAATAATCAATTTTCATATTTTATTCTTGAATTTAATTATTATGGAAAAAATACACCTCTTGCTCCAAAATTTTTTCCAATCTATTATTAAACACCTCATGGTGTTGACTTTGATTTCTACATGTCGATCTATGTTCTCTTTATATAAAGGGTGCCACCATAAATTTCATCCACCTTTTCATCAACTCATTCCTCTACTACTCCTTCCTTAGTTTCATATATGAATATAATTTTAGCTTTATACTGATGTTGAATATGTCCATTTTGGTGACACTTTGAAGTACACATCTATCTAGGCTTAGAAGATGTTTAGTGGGTACTCATGTTTTGTTAGGCACTGGAAGATGTAGATTTAGGTCTAGTAGTAGACCTTTGAGTAAAATATGAGAATGATTGAAATGATTAGTTTGAACAATAGGATTTAGATGAAGTGGCTACATTCTTATACTTTTACAAGAGAAAAATATTATGTAAATTAGCCTCAAGGTTTTTAGGGTCCTCTAGCTCAACCTCATATTTAATATCACTCCTAAGACTACTAAAAACTTGTTGGCTAACTGCCTATCATAATCTATACAATTGGTCCTAGCTACCAAATCCTCAAATATGTTCATATATTCTACAATTTGTATATTTAATTGTCTAAGGCTCATTAATTATTCATGTAGTTTCATATCATAATTTTTTGGATAGTACTTAGCCCTTAAAATTTTCTTCATCTCTACCCAAGTAAGATGTTGTCTCCCTAGCCTTTCTTACTTAACCAAAACAGTAGTACATTATATTTTTGAATGGCCTATAAGTTTCATTTCAACAAAGGTGGTTCATTAATTGTCATCTATTTGTACCAATCAAAGAATTCATCTAGTTGTGTAAGCCAATCTAAGAACCAATTAGGGTCATAGACTCCATCATCTATTTGAACACTAATACTAAAATTTTGAAATTGATTGTTTAAGTTTAAAATGTGATTCTTGATTTTATTAAATTTTTTCTCAGTTTGAAAAGTCAATTTGACCTTGATTTTTTTATTTTTGTGACATGTTACACAAGTAAAGACCATGTACTCACATATGATATATATATATATATATATATATATATATATATATATATATATATATATATATAATACTTTCTAATTTAAGGGAAATTAATGTAAATGATTTTATATAACTAATTTTATAGCATTCACAAAATTGTAAATCATATTTAGAAGCAAACTAATACAAAACAACTAAACAAGAATGACGACAAAACTTTAAATTCTTCAAAGGCAAGATTTCCTATGTTAATAGAAATAAATGTGAGCTTTTTTTTATTTAGTGAATCTCTACCATAATGATTTGGGATAATCTCAAGTTAATTAGGGTTTTATGAGTTTAAGGCTATTGGCTAGATCAATGTGTGGAAGCAACTAATTAGTATTCTATAGTAGTTATCAAAATTGTATCAAATATATAATCTACCACAATAATTATATATTGAAAATAAAATATCAATAAAGCAATATTACCAAGTCTAAAGTATATATATTACCCCTTTGTCAGGAATTCAACTCCATACTTTGTAAATGCTTTCTAAAGCTTCTCACTCCTCTTTGTCCACCCAAATGCTGTGCAGCAGTTAACTTGACTCTAATATTAAAAGTATGATGGTGGTAGTTGTGGGTTAGATCCCTATATATGATCAAATTGGTGGACGGGATTTCGCCTTATAATCTTTGGAGAGCAAGGCAATAATTTGTTGCATTTTTATTTTGAATGGAACTAGGGTTGGCAAGGTGTTAGTAGTTGACCAACCCAATTATGGTAACCAGCCGAGGTTCTAAAACATAAGTTTTACCAACTAGATCATTCTCTAGAGGTCTAAATGATATGATATAAAAGCCAAATTCAAGGGGAATACATCTTTTTATGATCTAAATATTTTGGTAAATTTTGGTTGATGTTTGATATTTTCTCTGAATTTGTCATAAGTTTGGTTTGAAAATTTCCCCCTCTAGCTACAGGCTAAGTAGGACTTAAGGTTTTCAGAACTTTAGATATTTGTGAACAAGAACCTCCATAAATATATGAAATTCAAATTTTGGGATTTCTTCTTTAGATTTAGATTGTCTAATGGTTTTTGGAGGAGTATCGATCATCCATTTGAAATAAATCTTGCAATTAGATATATTCTAACCTAGTTTGGCTAATTCTCACAAAAGCCCAAATTTGATAGGTTAGATTGCTAGAAAAATATGTTTTAATTTGGTTTGAGTTAGTAATGATAGATAGAACACAACAAAAAAGAAAAATTCAAAAACTACAACATATATAAATCTCTACTACTCATCAAAATAGTAATTCTAGAGAGGATCATTAAGCGCTATCTAATTTGGCCAGCCACCAAGATCCAACTAAGGGGTTTTTCATCCAATTTTAGTTACAAATCAATATTAAATTCTTCATTCCACTGGTTAGAAGAATTTAATATAGTATTACACGAATGAGAATCTTTAAAATTAAGAAGAGTGATAAATGCATGGGGGATTGGCGGGTGGGAAGAATAATGTAACCACCTCAACTCCTCCCTCCAATACATTACTTAGATAGCCACTATTCCCATGCATAGGCAAACCAATTCACCCAGCTCAGCCATTCAATTGGCTTATGTTAATTGGCTTACATAACACATAAATGAAATCACACATAGAAAGATACTACTACTACTACACATGAGACGTTACGTTCACATAAAGCCTAATAAAAATCACACATACAAAGATACTACTACTACTACACATGAGACGTTACGTTCACATAAAGCCTAATAAAAATCACACATACAAATAAAAATCACTTGCATTTTTTTGTACATAGATTTGTATTACTATTCTTATATTAGTTCTCACCTTAGTATATGATCCAGCACTGATAATTTTTATTTAATATCATAAGTATTCTCTTTTGGTCTTTTTCTCAATCTTGTATTAATGAATTGTATGCTTCAAATTTTTAATAAAATGAACAACTCAAAAAAAAAAAAAATTAACATTCAAAGCTTTAAAACCTAACATAGGATAGTTTGGAGTAAAAGAATTTGTTAAAATCCAATGCCACCACTCTTCTACATTTTGATTTTGAGAAGACCAATTTTAAATTTGAACTAATTTTATTTAAAAGTTTAAAGTAACATGTTTTTTACTATGTAAAATTACATAAATATTTATTACTATTTAATTAATTGAGAGTATTCTTCGGAGAGTAATTCTCTTAGGAAAAAATAAACCATAAAGGCTCAGCTTTGTGGGAAACTTGTACCATAGAATAAATAAACCATATATTTCCACATTAGGAGGGAGAAAATCTCTGGGAACATCGATAATATAATTTTTTTTGTCTATGAATTTTTTATTTAATATAATTTCTATTTTTTTTGAGATGATTTGCAAATCTCTATGTTGTAAGTGATCACAAAAAAATTAAATTATCAAATTTGTATTTTTATTTTCCCATATTAATATTAAAGCATAGTTTTATATAGCAAACCAAAGGCACTAAACCACATAAGGTATCTATGATCTATCATATTCCATGTTTATTTGTATGCCTCTTAAGCCCATTAAAATTTACCAAATTCTTAAGAATTATCTTAGATACATCACTTTACCCCCTTCTATGAGTTTTTCTAACCAATGCAGCTCATTTGTTTTTCCACACAAATCTTGAAACTCAAAACTAGGCTTTTAGCCTGCCTTAGTCTCCTCTATAGCTAGCATTGGATTGCCTCTCATTTCCACACAAAAAAAAAAAAAAAAACACATTTTATAATTATCATAATATCCACATCAGTTCTTTGAACAAATCCTTATCATCTTCAAGTGATTTCATAGCCCTAAGACCACTCCATCTTAAACTCTAAAATTCCTTAACCCTGCTTCTATGCTATGCTCTTAGCTAATGTGACCCTGTCTTGCTTGGCCAACTATATCAACCCCCTAAACTATCATAAATATCAATCCTTCCATTCCCATAACTCTTACTAAAAAATTGAATCATAGAAACCAAATCAAATAAAGTAATTTATGCAACCTAAAATAGGAGAGCCCCGTTTTATCAGTATTAAGAAGTCCCATTAACTGTATGAATGTTAAAACCTATAATGTCCACACTGGTATTTAAGTAAGCACCGTAACTGGCTAACCAATCCGCACAATAATTCCCTTCTTTAAAAATGTTGGAAATATAAAATTGCAAAGAATCAAAAAATAAATATGTTCTTCTAAGCAAATAAAAAGAATCTGCATTACCAAATAATGCATATATTCAATCAATATATTATGAATGCCAAGTCAAGCAATCCTAATTGTAATCAATAACGCCCAATTTAAAGCAGAAATTTATGTCAGACAAGCAAGCCTAATTGTAAAATGAGATGCAAAGTCAATTATAACATCCTCTAATTGATTATTGCGAACATCAACAACCTCAGGCACATGGTCACTAACCTTTACATCAATGTTAGCCTTTATTATACAAATTATAGTCTAAATCTAATAAATAATGTCCCTTAAAAGAATAAAGAAGTTCGATGGCAGTGTTAGAAAATACTCCAATTTGTTTCTTATAGATGAGAAAGGCAAAACTTCATTACTTTATCTTATCATATATTTAATGACCCATAATGATTCATCGCAATATCGCAATGCTTTGCTTCATTCCATAACATGCATGAGAACTATATAATTAAGAATAGTATGATTATTTTATTAAAATAACTATCATTAATGTTTCGAATTATTCTAATAAATTGAACATTTTTTCAATTTTTAATTCTGCTTTTAAAACTGATTGTTTTGTTGTTTTAATTTAGTATTTAAAATTGATCGTTACTCAGTTTTAATTCAGGAATTCAAACTGACCGTTTCTTAGTTTTAGTTCAGCTTTTAAAATTGAAAGTTTCAGTTTTTGTTGTGATGTGCGACAATTAATTCAGAAATTCTATATATTTTGGGTTCCTAAGTATTTCTCTCTACCACTTCTAAGAAGAAAAAACATACACCAAAATTTAGAAGAGAAATGTTTAGAAGAATTCAAAACTAGTGAAGAACGCGATCAAAATTTAATGGCTGGAGATATATAAAATTTATTTATGAATTAGCTTCCACATCTTTTGTTTGTCAATTATATATTTTATAAACTTATCTCGAGTCAAACTTCAGTTTTGAATTTGAGAAATTATATAGAATCAACATTAAGTTCTCTAACATTTGTCATCAGAGTTTTTGAAAACCTCTACCTTGAAATTTTAATTTGTTTAATTTTATTTTCCAGAATATTGATCACTTAAAAATTTAAGTTTAATTTCCCTTTATCATATTATAGATTTCCTAAATTTTATTGATGAATTAAAACTCGTATTGCGATTTAAATATAATTTTGGTTCTTTACAAAATCTAAAATGGTAGAATATTTTGGGATCAAAATTTTAATTTTATTCTATTTTTTTTTACAAATTTTAATTTTTATAGGAAAACATCAATTACTTTAAATTAAACATTTGTTTAGTATATGATGGTATTTTAGAGGTTGTTTGGTTGGAATTGGATTAAACCCTCACTACAAAAAATCTGCTACTTCCACAACACTTGGTAGCTTTTACCCTGCCGCTAATAAGGGCGGTTTAAACTGCTACTAATAGCGGCGATTAAAACTGCTACTCTAGAAGCAGTAAAAAATACTTTAAGGAGTCCTAATCTCTCATACACCATGTGAGCCTCCCCATCATTTTCTCGTAATCTCTTTCAATCAAGCCTCTTCTATTCTCCCTTTGATCGATTGACTGCCGTTCTTCCTCCACACCCCTCCGCCGTAGCAGTGGCTAACTGCCTCCATCCCGCCATTGTTGTTCAGTTGCTCGAGCAACTCAAAAAATATTTTGTACCTATTTATTATATTCTTCTCTAAGTAGATGATTGATGCTCAGTAATTTTGATCATTTTAATGGTTGAAATAATTTCTCTTTCTAAAAAATTATAAACCCAAGCAAGAGTTTAGCCAAAGCCTTACAATCAACTACTAAAATCTCTCTCTTACCATGCCCTAATTTCCCTTACCGAAGCTTGACTACTGTCATGAGGTTACCTACTTTTCTCCTTCGATGGAGCACAAAGGTAAGGATAATGTTGTTTCAATATATCATCTAATTGTCATTGTTATTTTTCTTCAATTGAATAGGTGTTTCAAATTTTTGTATTAAGAGAAAATATTTAAAACTCTATTTTTGAATTTTTTGGATGTAGGAAATTTTTATATTATTAGGGATTTAGCTTGTGCATTTTTTTAATTAAGAAAAATGTATTATCTCAACAAATATTTGAGCTAAATTGCATAATGAGGAGATATTTATATATGATTTGTTTACTAAATATGATTCCTTTCATGTCGAATTGGGACTCCCATCACGCAATTAGAATGTATTTTGAATTGAAAAATTGTAGTGTTCATTTGTTCGTTTATAAATAGAATATATAATTTACATGAGGATATTAAATTCTAATTTTTTCAAAGAATTGATAGAAGACACCCATAGTTGATTTTGCGAACCATCTTACTCTTAAATAGCGAACCATCTTACTCTTAAAGAGTGTTATATTATAAAGAATTATATTGGTTTTATTACTTTTATTGCACATCAACAGTGATTGGTAAGTTCTTTAGTATATTTTATATAATAAAATATATGTTATCATCTTATAAATATATATTTTATTATCATACATTTTATAATACAAGTGGCATAATTAAAGAAGGCTATTGTAAAAAATGAGTTATTTGAGTTGTCTCATAAGAAGAAGGGGACAAATGACTACATTGATGATCAATCTCTCATAGTTTTTTTATTTTTACTAAGTGTATTTTGACTTAAAATAGCTATGAGATTGAAAATATGAAGTACAATGTTAAGTTGTATGTTTGAATTTTTCTTTTTACTATATAGAATACAAATTTGTTTTGATTTTAATGGAAGGTATTTTCTGCATTAATCTTCTTTATTTTATATTTGATTTATATATTTTGTTACATGAATGATAAGTTTTGTTATTTTGATGTATTGAATGTTGTCTTTAGTTAGAGTTGTAATTGTTTTGTGCATGTTTGTGCAGAATTACAAATGCAAATATAGGCTGCCTATTTTTGTAGTCATAGTCACAATTTTTCTTATGACAAATGAAATAAGGGATGATGGAGGGATGGATTCAGCCGTTGATTTTGTTTTGCTATTAGAAAAAAGTTGTTTTGCTACCATATCAGTAATAAAAAATCTGTAGTATTCATTTAGTCTGACCTAGGTTTAGGACATCTTATTGTTTTCAAATTTAAGATAAGTTCAAACTATTTAGAAACCTCAAGTCTAAGATGAGTTTAGTGTCTACGACAATTTTAAGCTTGAGACAAGCTCATACTCTCTAATGACTTTACATCCCATATAAACTCAGGTTCTCTAACAACCTCAAGTTTAAAAAAAAACTTTAGATGTTTGGCTACTTTAAATCTAAGAAAAGCTCAAGAACTTTGACAATTTTAAATTTAAGATAAGTTCAAATTTTTTTCCTTCTTCAAATCTAAGACAAGTTAAGAGCTTATTCAAACTTGATTGATTATCCCAAACCAATTAATCTATTTTGGGGGATTTTAAGCTTAAAATTGACTAAAATAGGATCACAAACAACCCCTATGTATCACTTGGTAGATGATGATAAGGTTTATGATGATGACATACTGTTTTTTGGAGTTGTTTGTTGCATTTAGTTGAAATTTCAGCTGATTTCTCCTCTTATGGTTGGTTGGTTCTTGTGGATTATTGTGTCGTGTGTTCTTGTGGCTTTTTGGTGTTTTTACTGGATAGTGATGATTTTTGACATGAAATGTTAAAGTTAGATATTAACCTTTATGAGTTCTCTTACTCTACTTTAAGTGATATTTTTTCAGAAATTATGATCAGATTAAGAGTAAGCCCAAAATGAAAATTCTGTAATTTGCCTATACGTGCTAAGTATTACTGCCTTTGAAGTTTTAAGAATTCTTTTATATGACTGTTGTAGAATTATATTTGTAGTGTAAATTTTTGTTACTCCTACTTCTATTGTTGTGGTTGTTATCAAATATCTATGGTAAGTGCTTAGCTTGTTGAGTTTGTAATGTGGAAGTGAATATGTAACAACCCAAACCCTAAAGTATTGAGATATTGCCTTCTTTGGCCTAAAGACCTCATGATTTTTTCCTGTTGGTGTAAATTCCTAAGACATCACCCATCCCAGAATTTATTCAGGATGAATATGCTTAACTACAGAGTTTCTTAATAAAATTTCAACCATTACATCAAAAGGCACCTCAATGTTTAAGAGTTTGGATTCTTTTACTTAAAGGATTTTACAATCTCCCCCCACTTAAGTAACTGACATCCTCATCAACATATTTATCCAAGAATCATCCACTAGACAGATAATATTCTTGAGGTGTCTCCTACAAG